>CM062804.1:821513258-822178258 GCA_031772625.1 Pinus tabuliformis | reverse complement strand
TTGTGCCCTTACATTATTATTGTTATGTTAACTTTGACTATATTGTGACCTTTTAGACTCGTATATATAGAAAGGAGGTCTTGTCATTTGTATCAACAAAGACTTGTTCATTTTTGTAATGTAAATGATGTTACCCCATTTAAGAGGCTTATTTTGAAGTCATTGATCTATATTTTCTTCCATTTTGTGAGTTGGTTGCATAACAATTGGCATCAGAGCTTTGGATTCTAGGGTTTCACTACTTCAAACAGTTCACCATGGAATTGGCGCTATAAATTTTTTTATACGATGTTTCAGAAGATACAAATAAAACCCATTTGAGCTTAAATCTTGATAAACTTTGGGTACAATTATCACATATTTTCTTGCTATACTTTCCTAGATATGATCCAAGGAAGTTAGGGTTTTTAAAGCCCCCCGAATTATGTCTCAAACAAGTGACCTGGGGAAAATTGTCATAACTTTCTCT
The DNA here is from genome assembly GCA_031772625.1 of Pinus tabuliformis. Lineage (NCBI taxonomy): Eukaryota > Viridiplantae > Streptophyta > Pinopsida > Pinales > Pinaceae > Pinus > Pinus tabuliformis. The sequence continues at coordinate 822,177,789 of CM062804.1, read as the reverse complement.
CTGAGAATCAGATTAAAATTCTGTAAGAAGTTACAAAATGAAGATGGACTATATCTTTTGTTTTATTGGTTTTAGGTCCAAAGGTTGAAACAGTGACACGTGACACTTCATACAAGTTCGTTGTACTGAACTAATCTATAATCTAGTCAACGTGGGAGATTTGGAATAATTTTTTCTTGGAGAATCCAATCTTGATCAGACTTGCAAGGTTGGAACAAGGACTCAGAGGGATACCACAAAATGAAAATGCAATCCTTGGAGATCTGAAATTACATAGTTACAACATATTCATTATAGAGCTCCCACAAAGCTGAAAAAGGTGCGTAGTCTTTTTAAAGTTTTGCATAAGTTTTGTTTGAAAAATTAGTGTGGAGGAATTCAAAGGACATTGTAAAGCATAATTATCATTAATTGATGCCTCAAATAACGAAAATGGAAATACCTAGTAAGCAACCTAAAAGCTCTAGCATGACTCATGAAGAAGAGGAAGAAATTCAACATGGTATATCAAAATCACGAGACCAAGTGCAACAAATTTCACTCTCACAAAAAGCAGTAGAAACTAAGATTTATGGTTGAAAGAAAGGTGTTGAAGCTAAGATGGATGGTTTAAAGAATGGAGTGGAAGCTAATATGGATGGTTTAGAAGTAAACAATGAATATTTGAAGAAAGACAGGGAAGGTTTCGAAGGAGGTTTGGCAAAGTTCCTACAAGAAATGCTTCCTAATGGCAAAAGTGTAGTAGAGGGAACTCATGATGAGAACAAAAGAAATGTTAGTCATGATTTCATATATTCTAACATTGGATTGGAGACCCACCATGTTCCAAATATCGATGTGAGGAATTTTGATGGTAAGGATCCCGTAACATGGATACTATAGATGGATAAATATTTTGATCTCCATAATGTGAAAATCACACAAAAGGTACGCATTCCAACTTTATGTTTGGCACCCAATCAGTTTGTATGGTATAGATGGATTTTCTCTCATAAAAAAAATTTCACTTGGGAAATTTTGATGGAATAAATCATAGCACATTATGAGAATACAAAAAGAACACCCTTTTTAGGCAATTGATAAATCTCAAACAAAAATGATCAATGGTGGAGCACATTGAGGACTTCCAAAAATTGAATATAAGGGTAAATGATATTCCAGAGGAGCATAGGACTGATGTGTTCATAGGGACATTAAAAGATAACATCCAGCATGAGTTTCACCTTTGGAACCTAGTTCATTGGAGAAGGCATTCAGGTTGGCAAGAAAAATTGAAAGAAAAATTATGGAAACAAGGAAGCCTATCGATCACATCTATATATATATGGAAGTGTTGTTGCTCCTAGCCTTCCACAACCTACAAGGTTGACAACACAACAATTGGAAAAAAAAGAAGTGAAATGACATTGCTAAAGTTGTGATAGAAAATACATTAAATGTCTTAAGTTTTCTAAGAAGAAATTATTTTACATAGATTGTGAAGAGGAAGAAGAAAAAGAACAAGAAACATCAAAGGAAGACAATACAAACCAGGAACAAAGCCCAGAGAAAGAAGAAATGAATCTGAACATATCCTGTAATGCATTGGCTGGAATAACCACTCCTCAAACTATCAAGATAGAAGGACATACCAAGAAGAAATAGGTAATAACATTTATTGATTTAGAGAATCCCCATAATTTTATTCATTGTAATATAGCCAAGGAATTGATTTTCTTCCTATATCCAGCACCAGAGTGTCAAGTGATGGTTGCGAATGGAAGAACCATAAATTTATCTGGAAAGCAACATAATACCAAGCTATCCGTGGGAGAATATGTTTTGAAAAGTCCAATGATTTCCATTCCAATGGGTGGTGTTGATGTTGTACTGGGAATCTAATGGCTACAATCGTTGGGTACAATAGGTTTTAATTTTCAAGAACTTTTCTTGAATTTTTTTTTAGAAGGAAAGGAAGTTTAATTGAGGGGCATCGTAGGGAAGCCAGGAAAGATAATAAGCTATAACATCATGACAAAGATTCTAAATAAAGAACAACGTGGCGTAATTGCACAATTATGTTCACTATAGGTTCCCATGTCGAAATCATATATTTCTCCAAATGTCCAAAATTCTTGGACAAGAATTCCAAGGTATTTGACACTCCAAAGGCCTCCCACATATTCGTGATCATGGTCATGCTATTAATTTGATTCCACGAAGTGTTCCTCCAAAAATTAGGCCTTACAGATATCCCTATGCCCAAAAGAGTGAAATTGAACATATGGTTGCAGAAATGCTAGAGGCTGGTATAATTCAACCTAGTCAAATTTCTTTCTCTCCTCCAGTAGTATTGGTGCACAAGAAGGATGGATCATGGTGCATGTGTCTGGATTATAGGGAGCTCAACAAGCTCACTATTAAAGATAAATTTCTCATTCGTATCATTGATGAATTATTGGATGAATTGCATGGGGAAATTTACTTCACCAAGTTGGACCTTCAATCACGATATCATAAAATCAAGATGAAGACTGAAGACATTATGAAAACAACATTTAGAACTCATGAGGGTCATTATGAATTTTTGGTCATGCCTTTTGGCCTTACCAATGCACCTTCTACATTTCAAAGTTTAATGAATTCCATTTTCAAACCCTTCCTTAGAAAATTTGGGTTAGTATTTTTTGATGATATACTAATCTACAACAAGTGTTGGAAGGATCATGTTCAACATGTTGATAGAGTGCTCAAACTATTGGAGGAGAAACAATTATATGCAAAGACCTCCAAATGTTTCTTTGGAGTACAAGAGGTGGAATATTTGGGTCATATTGTATCTCATGAAGGTGTTAAGGTAGACCTTAGCAAAATTAAAGCCATTAAGGAATGGAAAATCCCCACATCCATAAATCATATGCGACGATTTCTCAGGTTGATATGGTATTATCACAAGTTTATTTATAATTATGGGAGAATAGTAGCATCTCTAACAACGTTACTGAAGAAAGATGCATTTTCTTGGACTCTAGAAGCAACGAAAGCCTTTGAAAATCTTAAAGAGGCAACATGCCAAGCATAGGTTTTAGCTATGCCAAACATCACAAAAACCTTTATTGTGGAACGTCATGCCTCAGGAAATGGAATTGGTGTTGTTTTAATGCAATAAGGAAGACCCATTGCTTTCAAAAGTCATCCAACCAAAGGAAATTATTTATGCAAATCTATTTATGAGAAGGAAATGTTGGCAATACTACACGCATTTGAGAAATGGAAACAATACCTAATGGGAAGACACTTCAAGGTAAAAACAGATCATGATAGTCTAAATAATTTTTAGAAAAAGGATTATATTCAGAAGAGTAGCAAAAATGTGTCACAAAGATGTTGGGTTATGATTTTAAAGTCATCTAGAAAAAGGGAAGAAAAATTCTTTTGCATATGCACTCTCATGAATGGATGAGGATGTGGAATCATTACTTTGCACCATTTCCATTATCCAGCCAGATTGGATAAATGAAGTAAGAGATGAATGGAAAAATGATGAGGAACTATGGGCAATCATTCAGAAGTTACAACAAGACCCCAGTAGATCTAATACATTTAACTGGAAAAATGATCCATTATGGTACAAAGATTTCTTATACCTTGTTAAGAATTTCCAACTCAAACAAAAGATTCTTATGGAATTTCACACCTCTCCCTTAGGATGGCACTCACGAATTTTAAAATTAAGAAGGAATATTTTGGGATGACCCTAAATCTCATATTCAAAATTTTGTGGTGGAATGTTTGGTTTGCCAACAAAGTAAAGTTGAAACAATTAATACCCCAAGTCTATTACAACCTTTATCCATTCCAATTCAATGTTGGGAGTGGATTTTTCCATAGGTTTAACCAAGTCTGAAGGAAATAGTGTCATCATGGTGGTATTTGATAGACTTACCATGTATGCACACTTTTGTGCATTATATCATCCCTTTAAATCCAATACAGTTGCTACTGCATTTATGGAAACAATGAAAAATCTACATGGAAACCCAAAGATTATTGTAAGCAACAATGATCCCATTTTCACTGGAAAATTTTGGACATAATTATTATCTTCTCTGGGTACTCAGTTAGCTCATAGTTCATCTTATCATCCTGAATATGATGGGAAAACTGATATAGTTAACAAATGTTTGGAATTATATATTCGTTGCTTTATATCCGATAAAAAGACATAATGAGTAAAATGGTTGCCTCTGGCTGAATGGTGGTACAACACTTCCTTCCATACTGTAGCAAAAATGACCCCATTTATGGCACTTTATGGATATCATCCACCATCCATCACATCATACTTAAAAGAAAATTCTAAGGTTCAAGCAGTGGAAGATCACATCGAGCATCAACAACAAGTTCTCCAACTGTTAAATGAAAACCTCACTTTGGCGCAAAATAGAATGAAACAACGGGCATATCAACATCGCACCATAAGTTTTTGATGTAGGTGATTGGGTATTTCTACAGCTATAACAATACAAACAAATTTCCCTCAACCAAGCTAACAAGGATAATAAATTATCACCAAAGTATTATGGGCATACAAGGTGTTGTAAAATATTGGTACTATGGCATACAAATTAGAGCTTCCTACAACTTCCCAAGTGGACCTAGTTTTCCATATTTCATGCTTCAAGAAGGTTATAGGTGACAAGCTCCAAGTTCAAAAAATATTGCCAGAACTTTAAGACGAAGGAAAAATCATATTGGAACCTGAAGTAGTCACAGAAAAAATAACTCGACAACTACAAAATTGATCAATTTCAAAGTATCTCATCAAGTGGAAGAAATTACCCGTTGAAGATTCCACATGGGAGGATGAGAATTTTATAAAGAAACATCCAGAACTACTCAAGCATTGAGGACACAATCTTTTGAAGGAGAGGGACATGTTAGGTCCCTATAATACTAGTGTATTCCCTTATTATTATTGTCATTGTATCCCCTTATTGTTATTATTGTGCCCATGTTGTACCCATATTGTTATTATTATACCCCATAGAAGCCCACTATTGTTATTGTTGTGCCCTTACATTATTATTGTTATGTCGACTTGGACTATATTGTGAGCCCTTAGACTCCTATATATTGAAATGAGGTCTTGTCATTTATATCATCTAAGAATTTTTCATTTGTGTGATGTAAAGGAGGTTTCCCCATTGAAGAGGTTGATTTTGAAGTCGTTGATCTATCCTTTGTTTTATTTTGTGAGCTAGTTGCATAATAGTCCTTGAGCATTCGGTTAAGAGGAAAAATATTCCTTAGGATAGTACCCAAGCGTGACTCTTGACAATCTAGTAATACACTAGTAGAGCCATAATGGCCTAACAAGGAAATCTGGACATTATATATGTCTATATATAATGAATTCTCTCAATATATATATATAGATATATATATTATTTTTCATAAATCTAGGTTGATTAAATAATTTAAGAGTATGAAAAATAACAAAGAATATTTGGTGTTGTATACATGCAACGTTCATTACAACGACTTAGCAGTAAAATAAAATATGAAAAATAATATGTTGAGAAACACAAGATCCCTTTACTAGAAATGTAATAATTTACAAGGGCTAAATAGATGTTTTGATGAAAAATCTTGTTATCAAAGAGGCACTATAACACCGGTATACATATATAGACCCTAATTGGTTATGCAATTAAAATTGTAAATATAATGTTATAATTCAATATAACACATTTCAATGAAGTATCAATAAGTAATTACATAATTTTTTAAAATACTGAGGGTAATATAAATACCATTGTAGACATGGTTCTTCTTCCAATCAAAAGGTTTTAGCCTTGCATTGAGTAAATAAAGTATTAACCTAAACTAGGGAACTTAGTGAAATAAAACATATTCTTATGTTTCACATTCAAACAATAAGATAATTCAAGTTGTTGAAGACCTAGGGACTTGCATAGTTGCAGGCCTCTATTGGAAGAAATACCATGAGTATAAATTAAGGGTAGGGTTAATTTAAACATGGAAAGTTCAGTTGAATAAAAAAAATAAATAAAATATAGTCAAGAATAGATGAGGATTGCAAGATCCATACCCAAGAGAAAATGAGTTAGTGTTTATTCAACAAATGCGAAAAAAAAATCCAGTTCCAAAAACTTTAGATGTGAGAATACCTATAAAGACGGAAAAAAGCTCTTTCTCCACTTGATGTAGCATATTGTGATAATCCTAGTCTCAAACCACAACAGGAGAACAAAAAGGAATTTAGACTAAATTGATGGGGTTTTTAGTTAGATTTTGAAAGGCTAAAATTTAAAAATAACATTACATGCAAATCTATGAACTTAAGGGACCAATATTAAATACAACATTTGAGTTGGAAAGAAGTTTGTTCCACTCATAAATTTTCAAACTGAAGGGACCAAGAGATAACACAATATCAAAATATAGGAAGGTGTTTATTTCTAATCCTATCCTACCTATAGCTAAAAGAAACATTGTAAAAGGATAAAATATTCGCTTTATCATCCAAATTAACCACCACTATTAAAAAAGAAGAGAGAGAGAAAACAACAGTAATTCAGAGACAAAAAAAAAAAAAATAAAATAAAAAAAATCTTACCCTGACTAAATAATCAACATTTGGAATGCTCTAAGGTTGCTAAGATGACAACCTTCAGATACTGATTGACTATCCATATCACAAACTTAGAATGCAGTTTTTATAGTAAAAACCTAGGAGTCGAGGGATTCCCTCCACAGACAAGAGCGCAAATGATATGTGTTGGCTAAAACCTCGAAGGTAATTACCACCTATACCTGATAGGATTAATCCCTACCGTTAGACCAAAATAAGTACAAGTGTACAACGTATATATACCAAGGACAAGGATCTTCCTAGATGTTGAACAACTGGGTAATTGAGAACATTCCTCCACATTATAGTGAATAACTAAAGTATATGACTTTAAATCATGAGGCTTTTCATTTAACCAATTACTAATATCTATGTCGAAAAAAAATGGATGGTTTTGATCTCATATACACAAGATAGAAATTATCAATGCGAAATATATAACAATAGAGTTAGACATTCATACAACCCTTTGGGTGCCCGACATATAAGATTTGTGGGGTGATGAACTACAACTTGTAACATTTATATATGAGCATTCTAGGAGTAAGGTAAGAGATTCCCAAAGGTACGTCTAATATAATTTTAAAAGAAAATATAATGCTATTATAGGTAGATAATAAATTGAAGGAAAATAAAGAGTCACCTTCACTATGAACAGATTTAAAGTGATGGAGTTTATGTATAAATGATATAATATGAAACAATATTTCATAGTACAGTAGAAATGTGTTAGAGAGGTGAAAGAGACTAAATTATTCAATAAAGAGAAAGTAATTTCTTCTATGAAGATTATATAATGAGTAAATGTAGTTTAATGGGAAAAAATATCTTTCTTTTATTTAGAACCATGTTGGTTTTACTAGAGTAAATTCCTTAAGCCAGTGGGAGACATGACAAGCAGTGTACTAGAAATGTTGTCAAAGCATATGTTATATGTAAGATGTCATCACTGGTACAATGGCTAATTCTCTTCTTCTCTTTTTTTTTTAAGGAAAGAAGTGATTAATTTCCTCAAGGATGATGTGGAGTTGCCAAAGATGATGAATTTCAAGGATATTCTCCGGGGAATTTTGTTTCTTGTGTCATTAAGCCCATAGGCCTCCCTCTATTGGAATTGGTATTTTAATCTTTCTGCTAATTAATTTTTTTTTATAGAATGGTGTATATTGAAATATGTTAGCATATTCAGATTCTTGGAAATATATCAACTAATTGATTTGCAAGTGATACCTTTCATGCATATCTAAATCAATTTTTTTAATTTGTTTAAGATACATTTTTATAATTAAGAATTTATTGTGCTCATTATTTATCAACACCTATGAAGGTTGGAGAAAATAGAATTAAAAATAAATATTATAATAACTACATTGAACCATGGCTACTTTTTAGGATATGTGTGTTGATGTGTGCCTCCTAACATTGTCAAGGAATGAGTTAGATTTTTAATAGTGTTATTTCCATGAGTTGTTCTTGTCTATGTTTAATGATTCATCCGCATCCCACCACATTTCACTCTGCTTCAATTTTGTGCCACCCTTTCGGATGCCTTTCAACACATGTTTCCCAAACATGTTACTTTAAAATTCCTCCATTGCTGTCCTATATTCTTTTGAAAATCATGGAAAATTTGGATGCTTGCATTTGTATGAAACAATGAAGATGAAAATAGTTTCGTGGGTCTAATGTCACAGAATTGGTTCTCGTTTTTGTATATTGTACTAGGTATTTCATTGGATTAAGGGGTTACATTGCTTTTCCCTATAGCATGATATTAACATGGTTTTTGTTATGTCTTGGTTGGCTATATCTACGCGCATTCTCTCGATGCCCTACCTACAAACCCTGTGGTGCCACAAGAGAAAGGCCATAGGTTGTGTGCACAATGTTTGAAATGGGTTTTAAGGTCTCCCACGATAGAGAACTTCTTATAAGGTTTGTCACATTAGAACATTGGCACCACAACTAAAACCATTACCTCACATCTCATAGAAATTCACATGCTCTAGCAGAACATTATCATTGTTTATCCTTGAAATCTTGTAAAACCTATCACTAGTGGTATCTTCTTCTTCTTCTTCCTAATTATAATGATTATGTATAGGTCTCTCCCCAATTTCATTGAATATTACATGTTGCAACTAAAAAGGTTCCTGAAATATTAATATGTGTATTTCACATAATATTGTATGTGGGCCCTCATAATAACAAACTCAAGATTTTTCATTTTTTTGAACTTCTATTGAATGTCACTATAATGGGTTTCTTGAGCTGCGTATGTTTATGCTATCATTACATTCATTGTAGCCTATCTGTATGCGTTAAATGTAGCTTTTATTTTTACTGAAGTGATGTTTATGAAAATTGCAGTAAGTGCATCCTATATAAATTAGGATATAAGCAATATTTCTTGTATTTAGAGAAATTATTTTATATAAGAAATTGTGTTAGCAATTTTTTTTAAATTTAGAGAAATTACTTTATAAAATATATAAGCAATCATGTTTGCATTTGGAAAAATTATTTTTGAGAAGCATAGTGTCGAATAACACCCATCTACAAAATTACTTATACCTTTGATGGTGAATGACGTATTTTGATTTCCTTAAGTCATTTCCATCAATATTTTAATGGTATAGTAGTAACCTTCCATTCACCACCCTATAAAAGGCGCAAGGTCCATCCTTAATGGGAGAGATGCTTGAGAACATCTAACCTTTGAGATTTAAAGTGTGACAAGATAAATTTAGATATAGTATATTTTTAGATCCATCACATATTGTAACCTTACCTCAACTTGGTCTGAAAAATACTAGATAAGGCTATAGCAATACTATAATATTAAATGGAAGGATCAACATTAAAATCAATAACCTTATTTGATATAGTGTAAATATTCTAACCAATTTGGATATTGCTATCAGTGAAACTTCTATTGCAAAGCAATAACTTAAATATTGTTTCAGTTGTAGCTATTGTTGAAAGGAGTTGAGCCACTATAGTCCTAAGTTTATAATAAGTGTATGTATTTTAGGTAGTTGAGTGGATGGGGAATGTCGATCTATATTGGTTCTCCCTTAGTTATAAGTATTGTATACATATATCTATGGGGAATAAGGAAGGAGTAGGTATAAAAAGTGTATATATATTCTTGGTGAAAATTAAAGAAACACAAGTTATGCATGCCAATACTTAATATTTATATTAATGGAGAAGAAAGAGGTGTATGTGTAAAGAAAAGAAAACAACCTAATAGATAAGTCATGTACACATGATGATTATGAGAATAATATTGGGAAGATAAGTGAAATGATGATTCACTCAATCTTTACGAAGATTTATACATTATGTTTAACTTGGAATAATTGATAAATCCAAACTATTGTAAATGATATTATTATTACGGTTTTGTTTTGTATTTTTGAGATTATGGGCCTTATTTAGTTCTAGATCCTATTTATGTGGAAGTTGTTCAAACTCCTCAAAATATTTATAACCCTATATATGTATGAGCTTTCTTGTTGATAAGATAAGTGTGTTGAATGTAGGCACTCTCCAAGTTGAGCTAATCTCACTTGAGAGGTGCACATTTATTTTCATATTTGTTCTTCCTTGATTTTAAATTGGTATCAAAGCATGGGGCTTGAGTTCAGCATGTGGATGAGGTATTTTGAAGACTATTGATAATGTGAAAGCGTTGTTGGAGAAGGAGAGTACATTGTGTGTTTTGTTGACATAAGCATTTGAAGCAGTTGTTCGAGTGTTGTTTGAGTGATAGAGATATTAGAGAGTGTTGTTTGTCTAGATGAAATGTAGATTGATAAACCTGTGAGATGGTGAAGTATGTGAACTTTTGTCTGGAATGCATTCGGTCTGGCATGGTGAGTGTCCTGTGAGTTGGTGGTGAATGTGAATTATTTTTTGCGACGTGATCTTCTGCATGGAGTGGTTCCTACAACGATGGTTCCTGTGAGTAGTGGAGATATTATTACTAGTAGAGGTGTGAACACACGACTATAATTGTTGTTGTTGTACTCTGCAATTTTTTATTTGTCCCCTAGAGCGATGGAGCATTGTATGTTTTTTTTATTGGCGATAAAAGACCAACAATGGTCTTGCGAATGTTGTTGTAATATGTTGGAGTTGTCCACCTAGTGAATCAGACTAATTAACTACTTATGTGGAATTTCAATGATGTTGTCACCTAATGTTGAGCGTGTGACCACTAAATTTTTTGTGAGCGAGAATTTTGGTTAGTGCATTGGTGCAGTTGTAATGAGTGCATTTTCTAGTGTAGTGAGCTTGGAACAAAGGTGTGCCAATGTTGATCAACTACAACAACCTATGAGTGAGTGACTGCTTGCAAGTAGTTGGATTTTCCTGATTTAGTGTGGAGATGTGTGGATATTCCAAGAATTGTTGTTTGAATAGATATCATAGTGAGCATTGTTCGATTGTTTAGCCTAGAGATCATTGGTCACACTATAGAAAGGGAGCGTTGGTTGCAGAGAGTGTTTCAATTCATTATTTGGTAGACCATTCTAGGAAGGAAATGTGATTGTCATCATTCCAAGTGGTTTATTGAGAAGGTGTTATGTGTAGTTTTGGAGGCATTACGCTTGAACTGCAAGTAAACGATCAGAAAGTCAATTTCTATTTGGTTTTTCATGAAGCTGCATTGTGGTCGACTATGATGACCACTCCATTGGTGTAATATTTGAAAAGAGTTTGCTGGAGTTGGCACCTCGATCCATCAACAACTATAGCCTGAGGAGGAATTGTGATTGTTAGAACTGTGCATCGAGCCACCTAAATGAGAAGAGTTGTGGATCGATCTATTGTAGGTTATGTGCCTATCACGTAGAGGTCACGTTTAAATGTTGGAACCATTTTGAATAATGTGGGGGAATAAATTAAATAAAATTATGGCTGAAGTCTTCAAGGATTCCTAATTGAAAATTTGATTATTCATATCATAATTAGGAAAATTTGCAGATTCAGGTGTTTTCTCTCTGGAAAATTATGGAAATCAGGTTAATTTTGAGCCCATTTAGCTCTAATTATAAGCTTGATTCAATATCATAATTCTTGAATTGACACTTTCTGGAGGGTTTGAGTAAATTCAAGGCTTCTGCTGAACTTCGTAGAAGTTGGTTTTCGATTGACTAACATGAAAGAAAAATCTAGCGACAGGGGGAGTTTGTCCTATGGGGCAATTTGCAGTTTGCAATTGTTGATTGTTGTTTGCATTGGTGTCTGCATTCAATGAGTCTGTGTTGAACCTGGTCTAGGTAAAGAGTAGTTGTTACAGCCTATGGCTTGTGTCGAAGATCTCATCCACATGGACCTATGCATGGAGCAAAGGAAACATATTTAAATGAGGCCAATTGGTGATGACGTGTGATTGGAATTATTTTTTGAAGGCCTTCTTTTTCTCATGGAAGGCCTTGTTTTTGTTGGTGGAATCGTGTAAAGCATGGAAGAATTATTGGTGAAATAAGTTGGGAGTGAGCCAGTATTGTGGTGAAACTGTGGTAATGAGTTGTGTTTTCGTTGTTGTTGAGAGCCAATTTTTACCAAGTTACGTAGTTATAAATTCAGTTCCATCTTAATGATTGTTTCATCTATTGATCTACTGCATTGTTGAAGGGAGTTCCTAAGGGAATTATCTATCATTGTTGACTGGCATGAAAGAAATTTTCTAAAATAGGAGGTGCTTGGATTATAACTATGGGTCAGAAAAAGAGACTCAAGAGAGTTCCAAATAGAACTCAAACATATTAGGACAGGGAATCTAAAAGCAGAGGCAGAATATGAAATGAAAAACATAGAATTGCATCAACTCGAAATGAAGTACAATATGAAATGTAGTGAGAAAGATGGCAAAGATGGAGGTGGATCTTTGGCACAATATCTATAGAAAAATGCAGGGATTATACAGAGAAAAGTTCTGGAGGACTTAACATTAGTTGATGAGTTGATGAAAATGAATAGCCTCTTTGAAGTAGAGGTTGTGAATTCAACAACGATGGTTACTAGTCCTAAAGAGGAATTTGCAACGACAATAAAATTAGGTGATATATACTTGCTTTATCAAAATGAATTGCATGTTATCGCTGAAAAGAGATTGATTGAAAAATTGTTGTTTTCTCTAGAAGACCAATTGGTTGATGATCTGCCCATAGTAGTAGAAGAAGAAAAAGATCATAATGAGAGCCTTATTACAATAACAGAGTTAGAGGAACATGAAGAGAAACATGTAGCAACGTTACAGGAGTATGCAAGTTTGAAGTTGTTGAAATTGATTATGATGCACAAATAAAGCTTATTGAAGGATCATTCGAGAAGCCTTTTGACAAATTGATGTAGGTCTCTGTCAGGCCAGGGTAACTCCAGGATGAGCGGGAGAAAAGAACTGATGATTTTATTCATTAACTAACTCATGTTTATATACAAAAATAAAACGGATCAGTTCATCTTCTAGATGACTGTCCAGTTCACCCATCTGTTTGGGATTAGGTGTCAACATTCCCCCCCTTAATCTGAAGGGATGTTGGTGAGTCCAAGCATCGTTCTGAATCTTTCAAGCTTTTCTCTTCCAAGCGCTTTGGTGAAGATGTCTGCAATTTGCTCGTTTGTGGAACAATGACAGAGATGGATTGTTTTGGCCTCAACATGATGTCGGATCAAATGATATTTAGTATTGATGTGCTTAGTACGATCATGGAACTTTGGGTTCTTGGCCAACTTTATTGCAGATGTGTTATCAATCATGAGTGGAGTTTATTGTATTTGTTTTACTTGCAAATCTTCAAGAATTTTCCTGAGCCACACAATTTCTTTCGTTGCTTCAGCTGCTGCCACATATTCTGCTTCTGTTGTGGAATCTGCTGGTACTGATTGTTTGCGTGATCTCCAGGAGACAGCTCCTGATCCAAGACTCATAGCATATCCTGAAGTAGATACCCCAGTTTCTTTGTCTCCATCGAAGTCTGAATCAGAGTATCCAATCAAGTTGAAGTCGTCCACCTGTGTATACTTGATTCCAAGGTCTTGAGTTCCCTTCAAGTACCTTAGAACTCTTTTTGCAGCAGACCAATGTCCCTCACAAGGCTTTTGCATGAACCTGGAGAGGATTCCAACAGCAAATGAAATGTCTGGTCTGGTAGTAGTGAGATAGATGAGACTTCCTACAAGTTGTCTATACTTTGTTGCATCCTCAAATTCCTTTCCTTCAATAGATGTGAGCTTCAAGTTTTGTTCCATTGGAGTACAAAGGGGATTGCACTCTGTCATGCCAAATCTGTTTAACAAATCTCCAATGTGTTTCTTTTGAGAAAGAAATATGTACTTTGGATGTTGGGTTACTTCAATGCCAAGATAGTAATGAACATAGCCCAAATCAGTCATTTCAAAAAAATTTCCTAATTCTTTCTTTATGGATGCAATATAGCTTTCATTGTTCCATGTCATTAAAAGATCATCTACATATACCACAAGATATACAATTGTTTTACCAACTTTCTTGACAAATAAAGTTGCATCATCAAGATCAAAATGTTTGAAGTTGAGTTTCAGAAGATGCTCAGTTAGTTTTTCATACCAGGCTCGTGGTGCTTGTTTGAGGCCATACAAGGACTTCACATGTTTGCATACTTTGTGTTCATGTCCTTTCAGAGCAAATCCTTCAGGATGGGACATAAAAACATTCTCTTTTAGGTCTCCATTCAAGAATGCAGTTTTTACATCCATTTGATGGACTTTCCAACCGTTCTGAGCAGCTAGTGCAAAGAGTGTCCGGATGGTGGCCCATTTTTCTGTGGGAGAAAAAGTTTCCTCATAATCAACCCCTTCCTTCTGTGCAAAACCTTTTGCCACAAGCCTAGCTTTGTGCTTGTCAAGTGAGCCATCAGCTTTGTACTTGTTCTTGTAGACCCACTTGCAGCCAATTGGTTTGGTTCCAAATGGAGGATCAACCAGCTTCCAAGTGCCATTCTTTATGAGGGCATCATACTCCTTCTGCATCGCTTCTTTCCATTCATCATGAGAAGCAGCTTCTTTGAAGGAAGTTGGTTCAAAATCTGTAGACAAGTTCAATTCACAATCATAAGTAACATCCATATCAACAGGTGAATTAGAGTTATCTACATCACCTCCATCTTGTCGGTTTGTATTTCTGGTTCCTGTTTTTCCAATTTCATCAGGATGAACACTTTCAAGTGTCTTTGTCAGCCACTTTGGGGGACCTTTCTGAGATGGTCCAGGCTGTTCTGTTGATTGAGTTGAGACTGAATCAAGATTAAGTCTCCCAATTCTATCAAGTACATCACTTAAAGCATCATCCGTTGTTGGAGTGTCATGCAGGGGAGATTGTTCTTCAGAAGGAGATTCCACATGTTGATCTAGTATAGGAATCCCCCCTTCAAGATGTGGAATCTGATTATCAAACTCTTGGAATGATTTCGGTTTTGTGAATCTATCCAAGCGATCAAGTTGCCGCTCAACAACACTGTCAGATTTGGATGATTCAAGAAAAATGACATCTCTAGATAAAACAAACTTTTTATTTACTTCATCATAGAGGCGGTATGCTTTAGATGTGTTTGAATACCCTAGGAAGATACACTTACGACTTCTAGCACCAAGTTTGTTTCTATGTACCTTTCGTATTAAAGCATAACAGGTGGAACCAAAAATCCTGAGATGCTTTACCGAAGGAACATGTCCATACCACAATTCATAAGGAGTCTTGTTTCTTATAGCACTAGATGGACATCTATTCTTTATATATGCAGCACATAGAACAGCATCAGCCCAAAACATTGTCTTTACATTTTTGAAGAAAAGCATGGATCGTACCATATTCAAAATTGTTCTGTTCATTCTTTCAGCTACACTATTCTGTTGAGGATTATAAGGCACAGTTGTTTGATGTTTAATCCCATGTTGGCGAAGATAGTGTTCAAATTCATTTGATGTATATTCTTTTCCATTATCAGTGCGAATAGACCCAATATGAGATTGTGCATCATTTTCAATCCATTTATGAAAATTCTTGAATGTTTGAAAAGCATCAGATTTGTTCTTCAAAAAATAAACCCAACACATTCTGGTGTAATCATCAATAAATGTCATGATATATTTATTTCCATTTGCAGAAGAAACAAGCATTGGACCACATAAATCTGAATGAATGAGTTCAAGCTTCCTATGTGCTCTTGAATGTGAATCATGAAAAGACTGTTTGCTATGCTTTCCTAGAATGCAAGCATCACATTGCTTATGTTTTCTAGGAATTGTAGGCAAACTAGTAACACCAGTTTTCTTCAACAAGCGGAGACTATCATAGTTTAAATGTCCAAATCTAGCATGCCATAATAAACTTGATGGAAGTGCACCTTCTTCATGATGAGAAATATATGAGAAATGTTGAGCATGAGCAGAGGTTCCTTGCAGTTTAAGAAGTCTTTCTTCTTCTATACCCCTCATGACAAGTGAGTGGTCAGATGCCTTTCTTACCTCAAGCTTGCCATCAAACATGTGAATGGAGTGACCTTGCTAGCGGATGTGGACCAGGGACAACAAGTTTCTCTTGAGCTGTGGGAGATATAGAACATGATCCAGAAGAAAGTCTAGAAGACCAGGTAGTTTAAGCCTGATTGTGCCAAGCCCTGATGGCTTGATTTTTGACTGATCTGCAAAGTATACTGCTCCATCAACATTGTCAGTGAAATCTTCAAAAAAATCTTTCCTATGAGTCATATGACAGGTTGCTCCTGAATCAAGCAACCAGTCATTTTTCGAAGAAGCAAGTGAAGCATTAAACAAGTCTTCATTTACTCCAATGTTACATTGTGCCTCAATATAGTGAGCGGATTCAGGTGCTTTACCTTTGTCTGTGTCATCAGTTTTACCTTTCTGCTGATTTCTTCTCTGCTCAACCTTGTCCCATGGTAGCTTGCATGTAGAAGCATCATGTGATCCATTTCGTTTGCAGCGAATGCAATGCAGATCTGCCTTTTCTGCTTGAGAATGTCTGCCCCCCCTGCCTCTGAAGTATCTTCCTCTTCCTCTTCGTCCACCTCTTCCTCTTGTAGAATCTTGAGCAAGATGCTTTTCTTTATGAGCAAGGCAAACAGTCTCTTCAGAGGATTCAGGGACTGTTTTCTTTCCAAAGGCTTTCTCTCTTTCAGCAAACTTTTTCACAAGAGAGTCAAAGGTTATATCTTTAAGATTTCCATTTGCTTGTAAAGACTCAAGATAATTGGAGTAGGTAGGATAGAGTGCTTTGAGAAAGGCAATAAGAGAGATATCCAGCACAACCTTAGTGGATTTAATGTCATGCATTATAGACTTTATTTCAGATGCAAGAGCAAGAGGATCATTATTTTTCAGTTCAAGAGTGAAGAGTTTAATCATGAGCTGAACAACTTCAAGTGCAGAATGTGTATCATAGAGTTCTTTCAGCTTTTGTAGAGCTTCAAAGGCAGTGGAATAGGATGAAATATGACGACTTACTTATTCATTTACAGATGCTGCGATCAATGCATATGCTTTGCTGTTCTTATTTTCCCAAATGGCGAGTTCTTTGTCTGATGTAAGTTGCACAGGGTCTTTGTCTTCTTCTCCGACACACACTCCCTTCCACAACTCATTGTAGATGAGGGTGTGTTTTACCATTCGAGACCATTCTGAATAGTTCTCCTTGCCAGTGAGAACTATTCCTACCATAGAAATGATTGAATGCATTCTGTAAAAAAAATATCTCTGCCAAAAAAAAATCCTTATGCCATAGCCTTATGCATTCTGTAAAAAAAAAATATCTCTGGCAAAAAAAATCCTTATGCCATAGCCTTATGCATTCTGTAAAAAAAATATCTCTGGCAAAAAAAATCCTTATGCCATAGCCTTATGCATTCTGTAAAAAAAATATCTCTGGCAAAAAAAATCCTTATGCCATAGCCTTATGCATTCTGTAAAAAAAATATCTCTGGCAAAAAAACTTCTGTTGATAAAAGACTTCTAGGTTAGTGGAGGTAAAACCAAAATGTACAGTTGTTATTTGTCAGTGAAATGATATCGTGATATGAATCACAAACCAGAAATATCATCATTCTGCCTTATAAAATCTCAAGCAATCCTCTTTCTTGTCCCTAAATATCATAATGCTGACTTATGAAAAAATCGAACTTCATTTACTGCTGCAATAACATCACTTTGACTTCAAACATTCCAAATAATAAAAATCTGGAACTTCATTCCCATTTGCTGTTGCAATAATATCACTTTCACTTACAAAAATCTCAAACCATAATCGAAAACCATAATTTGAGGCTCCTTATTACTACACCGGATAGAGGCGCAGCGGTTAGAGCGTGCAACAATAGGAGCAGTTCTTACATTATAACGCAGCGATACCACAGTTCTTACAAAAAACGCAGCGATACCACAGTTCTTACAATAAAACGATACCACAGTTCTTACAATAAAAAACTGAGCGAATAATAAAACTGAGGCCTCTTCTTAAAAATTGAGCGATACCACGTGGATTTATGAAGCTACAAGTCACTTTATCAGGCACAAATAGTGAAAATAGGGAAATTCAGAGCAGTTACTTTCCCGAATAAACAAGTAGCAAGTTACTCTGTTATAACCATTAAGAAGGCATATAAAGCATCCTAATAGTAATAGTTCATAAGATTATTGCACGTGATACTTGCTAGAAGTTTGAAAAGCCTATCCTTGTTTTCATTGCATTTACAAGAATCATATTTGACTGCATTAACCAGGAGGCACCTCAGGCACAACACTATATTCCGTCAACGCTTCCACGCATCAGATTGATGTAGCACAAATGCTCGTCTTGAATCCACTCTCAGCATTCACGGATTTTACCACAGCTATCAGTCGAGCACTCATAATAATCAAGGCCGCGGTCTCTCAGATACGTGATGCTGAGTTCAAATTTCCGCAGAAGAGAAAAACAAGAGAGAGGTGGTCCCAGCTATTGAATCGAAAATGGAATAGAGAGCGTAGAGGACGTAGTGTCAGGAATGTACCTGAGTGTTTCTGAGAGTAACGTGCTGCAGGTTGGCATCAATTCTCCTACAGCGAATTCAGGCAAACGTTTATAAAAATTGCGCAGTCTCCAGGACAGAGGCACGACAGAGAAAACGGATGCACAGTCTCTCAGGACAGAGGTTTCATGAGGCAGCAGAAACCTGGCAGAGGTAGGAGTTACAGTTATTTTTGGGACCTGTGCTCTGATACCATGTCAGGCCAGGGTAACTCCAGGATGAGCGGGAGAAAAGAACTGATGATTTTATTCATTAACTAACTCATGTTTATATACAAAATTAAAACGGATCAGTCCATCTTCTAGATGACTGTCCAGTTCACCCATCCATTTCGGATTAGGTGTCAACAGTCTCAAAGTAGTATTTGGAATGGTGAAGGCTCTATATTTTACTTACATCACAAGATCATGAATTTTAATAACTTTTCATTTTTTTTCAAGGATTCTATTATAGTGGCTACAACCACCCTCCAAAATTTTTTCTTAGCTTTGTTTTGGAGCATCCCTTCCAATTTTCCCAACAACTTTCCTTGTTTCGTCAAGTTCACAAGCTTCAGTGTTTTTCTTGCACAAAGGTAGCCTGTCGATCACAACTCCATGCATTCCCCTCATAGGTTGATCACCCAGAATTGGTCGAGTTATAGGTTGAGAAGCTCCCCTAATAAATTGCACAATTCTGGAGGGAAACTACCCTTCCCTCCAGAAATTGTGGAATCCTGACTCACAGCCTATTGGGCTCTAGAATTGCGCAATTCTGGCAGTCAACACTAACAGTGAAAATTGCACAATTTTCCTCAGCAGGGCTACTCAGCCCAGAATTTGTGCAAATCTAAAAAGCAGTTAGCTACTCTGCTCAGAAATTGCACAAATCTCCTTGGAAACTAGCCCAGCTCCTAGCCAAAAATACGCATTTTCTCCCAGCAGTCGAGAAGTTTCTTGCATATGTAGCTGAGCTGACCGGTTCCCTCAGGGACCAAGAAAAATTGACTTGCATGCATGGGTTTCTTCTCCCAAGGCAAGATGCAAAGCCATCCCTTGTTTCAGGGATCTATTTTTGGCATTTGGAGGTTACATGCCAAGATCATTTTAGAAACCTCCCACCAGGTGTCGCTTTCCCTAGATTTGTGGCATGCGCGTCACAACCTCGATGTTATCAAAAATCATCAATTGTACACTATAGAGCTCATTCCTCATATCACCTTGCAAATCTAACATCCCACATCACATTGAGGAGCTGTCAGCACACTCAACTCAGTTGTTTTGGGGTAAGCCTGCTTTCCTTGACGTGTGTTGCATTTCTAGTGCCTTTTGTGTTTCACTTCGTATGAATGATGTCTGCTTGATTTCAATGAGTGCTTCCTATCATTTACATGTATACTAGCTTGTCCTAGCATAGTTTTAGTTTTTGTTGCTATCTCACTACTTTTGCATGCACGAAGCTATTTTTCACGAACGATCGTCGATTCGGCGACTCGCCTCACCCATTTGCATGCATGATCATTGACTTATTGTTAGGTCCCTATACTATTAGTGTAACGCCTTATTTTTATTAGTGAAACCCCCTTATTATATCGTTGTGCCCAGGTAGTCCCCATATTGTTATTATTGTGGCCCATAGAAGCCCACTACTGTTATTGTTATGCCCTTACATTATTATTGTTATGTCCGCTCTGATTACATTATGACCCCTAAACTCCTATACATAGAAAGGAGGTTTCCCCCTTGAAGAGGCTAATTTCTAATGCATTGATCTATCTTTTCTATCTTTTTGTGAGTTGGTTTCATAACATTTGGTATTAGAGCTTTGGATTCTAGGGTTTCGCTGCTCCAAATAGGTCTTCGTGGAATTTTTGCTATATCTTTTTTTCTGTGACTGTTCAGAAGACAAAAAAAAAAATATATTGAGATGAAATCATTCTAAACCTTAGGTCTAAATTTCAAATCATTTCTCGCTATATTTTCGGAGATATGATATGAGGAAGTTAGGGTTTGTGCAAGCTCCAAAATTCCATCTCAAACAGGTCATCATGGAATGTTTACTATAATTTGTTTTATATGAAGGTTCAGACTCTGAAATTAAAACCCATTTGAGAAGAAATAATGGTGAATCTCATGCCCTAATTTAATAGCTTTTCTCACTACAATTTCGGAGAGACAGTCCAAGACATTTAGGGTTTCTATAGGCTCCTGAATTACATCCCAAACATTTGACTTGGGGATAATCATCATAACTATCTCTTTGAGCATCAGATTGAAATTTCATAAGAAGTTATAGAAATAGAACGAAATTCAGGTTTCTGTGTATCCTTTTCATATCCAAAGGTCGAAACAATGACATGTGGCACTTCATACATGTTCGCTCTTTTGAAAAGGTATATAATCAGGTCATCTCGCGATATTGTGCATAACTCTTTCTTGGAGAATCCAATTTTAATAGGGCTAGTGGCATTCAAAAGAGGACACAAACAGCTACCACAGGTTGCAATTTTAGAATTGAGAGATCTAAAATTATAGAGTTACAGTCATTTCAAGATAGAGATCCTAAAATCAAGAAAATTCAATATCAGGAAGTTTGATGGCAAGGATCCGGTAAATTGAATACTACATATGGAGCAATATTTTGATCTGCATGAGGTGAAACTGTTACAAAAGATACATATTGCATATTTATATTTAGAACTGAATAAATTTTTATGGTATGAAGGGGTTTATTCTCGTAAACCACATGTCACGTGGTCAATTTTCACGAAGGAAATGATAGCACATTATGAAGATACAAAGAGAAACATCTTCTTTAGCGAATTGGTAAATCTCAAACAAAAGGGTTAATTGGCAGAGCACATTGAGGACTTTTAGAAATTGAATATAAGGGTAAATGATATTCCAGAGAAGAAAAGGATTGTTGTCTTCATAGGGAATTTAAAGGGTAACATTCAACATGAGGTTCGTCTTTGGGAACCTGATTCATTGGAGAAGGCATTCAGGTTGGGAAGAAAAATTGAAAATGGAATTATTGAAACAAGGAATCCCACCACTAACACCTATAAATATGCAAGTTTTTTTTCTCCTAGCCTTCCACAACCTACAAGGTTTACACCACAACAATTGGAAGGAAAAAGAGAAAAGGACTTTCTTACATTTGTGATAGCAAATACACTAAAGGTCATAAGTGTGCTAAGAAGAAATTATTTTACATAGATTGTGAAGAGGAGGAATAAAAGGATCAAGAAACATCAAAAGAAGAGGATATACACCAGGAACCAACCCCATAGAAAGAATAATTAATCTAATCATATCTTGTAAAGCATTGGCAAGAATTACCACTCCTCAAACACTCCAGATAGAAGGAAATATCAAGAAGAAAAATGTTCAAGAAGTGAAAGATCACATCGAGCATCAAGAAATGAATCCAACCATATATTGTAATGCATTGGTATGAATTACCACTCCTAAAACTATCAATATAGAAGGACATATAAAGAAGAAAAAGGTAATAGTGTTGATTGATTCAGACAGTACCCATAAGTTTATTCATTGTAAGATAACGAAGGAATTGAATTGCTTCCTATATCTAGTACCAGAGTGTCAAGTGATGGTTTAAAATGGAAGAACCATAAATTTCTCTAGAAAGTGCCATAATATCAAGCTATCCATGGGAGAATATGTTTTGTATAGCCCAATTCTTTCTATTCCAATGGGTGGTTCTAATGTTGTACTAGGAGTCCAATGGCTACAATCTTTGGGTACAATAACTTTTAATTTTCAAGAATTCTTCTTGAAATTTTTTTCATAAGGAAAGGAACTTGAATTACGGAGTATCACAGGGAACCCAGGAAAGATAATCAGCTCTAACAACATGACAAATATTCTAAAGGAAGAACAACATGGCGTAATTGCACAATTATGTTTGCTACAAATTTCCACGTCGAAATCATCTATTTCTCCAGATCTCCAAGAAGTCTTGGACAATCATTCCAAGGTATTTGAGACTCCCAAAGGCCTCCCACCTATTTGTGATCACGATCATGCTATTCATTTTCCAGGAAGTGTTCCTACAAACATCAGGCCTTACAGATATCCCTTTGCACGAAAGAGTGAAATTGAATGTATGGTTGCAAAAATGCTAGAGGCTAGTATAATTCAACCTAGTCAAAGTGTTTTCTCTGCTCCAGTAGTATTGGTGCACAAGAAGGATGGATCATAGCACATGTGTTTTGATTATAGAGAGCTCAAAAAGCTCACTATTAAAGATAGATTTCCCGTTCCTGCCATTCATTAATTATTTGATCAATTGCATGGAGAAATTTACTTTAGAAATTTGGACCTTCCTGCAGGATATCATCAAATCGGAATGAGATTGAAGACATTATGAAAAAAAACATTTAGAACTTATGAGAGCCATTATGAATTTTTGGTCATGCCTTTTGGCCTTACCAATGCACCTTCTACATTCCAAGGTCTGATGAATTCCATTTTCAAACCCTTTCTTAGAAAAATTGTGTTAGTATTTTTTGATGATATACTAATCTACAACAAGTCATGGAAGGCTCATGTTCAACATGTTGATAGAGTGGTCAGACTATTGGATGATAAACAATTATATGAAAAAACCTCCAAATTTTCCTTTGGAGTACAAGAGGTGATATACTTGGGTTATATTGTATCTCATGAAGGTGTTAAGGTAGACCCTCAACAACAACAAGTTCTCCAACTCTTAAAGGATAACCTCACTTTGGCACCAAATTGAATGAGACAACAGGTAGATCAACATCGCAGTGAAAGAAGTTTTGATATAGGTGACTGGGTATTTTTACAAATAGAACCATACAAACAAATGTCCCTCAAGCAAGTTAACAACAATAATAAATTATCACCAAAGTATTATCATCCTTACAAGGTGTTGCAAAAGATTGGTACTATGGAATACAAATTGGAGCTTTCGGCATCTTCTCGAGTGCCCCTAGTTTTCCATGTTTCATGCTTAAAGAAGTTTATAAGTGATAAGCTCCCAGTTCAAACAATATTCTCAGATCTTGACAAGGAAGGAAAAATCACATTGGAACCTAAAGCAGTCATGGAAACAAGAACTTGACAGCTACGAAATTGATCAATTTCAGAGTATCTCATCATGTGGAAGAACTTACCCACTGAAGGTTCCACATCAGAGGAAGAGAATTTTATACATAAGCATCCATAACTAATCAAGTGTTGAGGACAACACTTTTTGAAGTAGAGGGGCATGTTAGGTCCCTATACTACTAGTGTAACCCCTTATTGTTATTAGTTCAAACCCCTTATTATATTGTTGTGCCCATGTAGTCCTCATATTGTTATTATTGTGGCCCATAGAAGCCCACTATTGTTATTTTTATGCCCTTACATTATTATTGTTATGTCGGCTCTATTTACATTATAACCCCTTAGACTCCTATATATAGAAAGGAGGTATTGTCATTTGTATCATCCAATAATTTCTCATTTGTCTAATGTAAAGGAGGATGCCCCCTCAAAGAGACTGATTTCTAAGGCGTTGATCTATCTTTTCTATCCTTTTGTGAGCTGGTTTCATAACACTTATGCTTACACTAAGTATCACCATGCATTCGCACTGACATTCGTGTTCAGTTTCCTGTCGATGAGTTTGGGTAACCTTGGCCCAGACTCTGCCTTAACTAAGACATCATTACGCAATTCGGGGAAGGAAGGCTCTATCTACATCTCTAGAAATGCACATTTCTGCCCAAGCACTGTCCTCCAAGATTGTTTTGCGCATTTCTGAGGGACAGTGACTGTTGGCCCAAAAAATTGCACAATGCAATCACTGAGCCTGCAACCATTGCCAGCTGAGATTATGCATTGTGCAATTCAACCAATCAACTTCCAGGTTGGACTGTGCATTATGCATTTCCACCAGTCAGTCAGTCTCCTAGCAGCCGAGATTGTGCCTTTCATAGTCTTGGAAGTCATTCTCCTTACCTCCCTGCTGAAATTGCACAACCTTCATGATGAGTCACACAGGTATGTTGCAAGTCAGTTCTCAAGTTCATTTTGTTTTTTGACTGAAAAATTTCTTGCCATGATTTTTGCCATGTCTCCAGGTATTGCAGGTGTTCATCTGCCTCTCAGCAGTAAAGGTACAATGGTTTCCAAGAGAGTAGAGTCAAAGAAATTTTTTAGAACACAACTAGAGATGCATTCGATCAAAAATCTATGAGCTTACCTACTCACGAAGATATCAAGTTGTTCATAGACAAGGACATGAAGATATGATAGCAGCAACATAACAATGAGCAACATCATGAACAACAATTGAAGGAAGCATACCAAATGCAATGAACACAACGAATGCAAGGGGGAGGTTGTTAACAACACACAGGCAAAACAAAGTTGCAAGCTCAAGAAAATCCATTGGTGATGAAAGAAACTTTGGAGACTCAGGCTATGAGGTGACAACACGGCACGAAGATCACATGAAGACAAAGAATGGAACAAAGAAATAGTTTCATGTGCTGAAGCAGAAACTGAAGAGAGAACATGAAGTTGAACAAACAATCAAATGAGTGCAACAAGAACAGGGACAGTAAGGGGTGCAACATACATTGACGGATGAAACTGTGCCCGTACAAGTTAAAGATCCATCCCAATAGCTGGCATGGAGCAGACATGGTGAGCAGTGTCGTTGGTTGCATGCAAGGGATTCAGTAACATAAATTTCATTGTGCACATGCATGTGATCCAACCCATTCAGCACACTCACCAAGGTAAAGACAATAAGAAAGTCAAATTGGAGCTAAACATGTACTTCGATAAGTTGATGTGCATAACCATCAGCACAAACTTGAATATTAGCATGAACACTATGCATCCATGTGTTTCCAGTTTAGCGACACACAAGAATACCATGCGCATGTTAGCAAACAAGTTGGATGAAGGAGCCATACCAATGCACTGGATGCAAAAGAGGCAAGAGTTCGCTTCATCAAGATATCACCATGGGCTACATCCACACCATCATAGATGACCAAGCTTGGCATTAGCTCACCACATTCACCATCACAAGCATGTCAAAGAGTTGGTCTCACCTCAATTAATCGAGTTTCAGCAATGTCTTGCATGGCTTTCTCAAGCCATTTTGTCTCACATGAGCACATGTGCATTGTAATGTAACATCATGTCAAGTGGAAGTTCAAGTGTCAATAGTTGGATCTAACAGTCTTAGAGTAGATGAAAGTCATGAGGGTCAATGAACTGTCATGAAGGGGAATGTCAAGGGTCACCCCACCCTTTGCTATAAATAGAACCTCATAACTAATTGTAAAAGCTTTTGGTCAGCCATGCTTCCGATAAGACTATCTTGGAGAGAACTTGGATAGCATTCTAATGCACCTTGACTTCTCCACTGCACAGAGCTAGTACATCTCTTTGGAGGAGCAGGCGGATGTGGTTGTAATGCTCCACTGGTGGGCCCGAGCAGGTGTACATGGATGTATTGTATGACTAGAACTTACACTTTTTATATAATAAGAGCCAGCACGTTTCATGCATATGTTGTATTGTATTCCATCTATCTTGTTTATTCTAAATGACATATGTATTATCTTTCTTACACATGCATGTATGGACTATTCTGTATGAGCATGTATGAATCTTTCTGAAATGTGTTGATTGGTTTAACCATCACTTTGGATTGCCAACGGACTTGCTTTCAAGCTTGTGATGCATCTTTGCTCATGTGTTCCCTTCCCATCCGAGTACTATTATAGGTTGCCAAGGGACACACTCATCTCAACCCACATGTGTTAAAACCTCTCATGCACCTTCCTTGACTCACTAGAGCGGTCACACCCTTACTATGGACAGATTTGTCTTACTTGACTCTTTGCGAAATCTTGGTCAAGGCATTACTATACAACCCACTTCTGGGACTCCTACACTAAACAGTCTGAGGTCTAATTGGGACTTCTTAATAGGGAGATCCCCTTGACATGTTGGCAGGTCCAGCACCATCAACATTTTGTTGCTAGAAAGAGGGCCATATGACAAGCTAAGTCCTCACATCTGCTTTGAATCTGTACACATCTATCATGACTACCTACCAAGATTATCTTTCGGAATGTATGTCTTATGGAAACAATTTTATCATCTTTGAAAAGATTTCGGATAACTTGTCTCATAAAACATTTGATGCTGGAGGCTCCATGTCATTGGTTAGGCATGCGGTCGGCATTATAGGCTCATAGGAAAGACATAGATTCTTTGAAGAATACATTAGCTATGCATTTTCTTCTACACACTTCGAGGGCACCCAATGCACTGGTGTGCCACGCTGCCCAAAAAATCTATTTATTCTCTTTCACATCTCATCGCAGAGATAGACAATGCTTTCAATCAATTCGACGATCAAGCCCTCAACAAAGAAATTATAAAATTATGTCAAGTACCTAATGAATCCATTGTATAGTTTTACACACGCTTTTGTAATCTTTCATGTTGATTCCTAGAAGATGATATTGATTGGGAATTTCTTGATGGAAGAATTGAGTAGCTTCTTCACATATCCGAAATCCACTCAACACACTTCGGTGATGGAGTTGCACAATCATAGGTAGGCACAGTTGCTATCACAAGTGAGTGTCCCACTTCATCTCATCAAACAACTTCACCACTGGAGAGTGATGTGGGAGATCATGCACACACCTATGCTGATATGTCACATCCTCCCACCGCACTTGATCTTGAGATTTGCGCATATTTGACTTGAAATCTTGTTGGTTGTCATGTGGACTCATTCCCTCAACCTTGGTCCTCGCTTTCTGTTGATCCTCCAGATTGTACTGTTTGGTGTTCTCCCATTCTGGACTCCTCAGGTGTTGTGAACGAGGATCAAGTTGTCGAAGGAGTTAGTGTGATGTAGCCAACATGTGCCATCATTCATGATGAGTGTGTGTGGGAATATAAAGAAGAGCCCGTGGTGAAGGATGATTCCCTTCCATCCATGCTTCATTCGCTTCATCCTGAAATCCCTTATGATTATGCCACTGATGATTTCCCCTGTGAAAACCCATTTCCAGATGTTTCTACTTCTGATCATTAACAAGACACCCTGAATGTCAGTCTGTCATTACAATGTGGATAGGACACATCTTCCTTGGAAAATCCATTCAATTTGTCATTTATCTTTCTTGAAAATGAAAAGGGTGAACGTCTTTGCTTCTCGTCCACCGCTCTGCTTGATTCATCAAATTATGAGGATGCCGACAAACATCCTAAATTTTAAGATCTTGGTTGTCATGATCTATTGACTTCCTCATCCGATCACGATGTTGATTCAGCCATTGTTAATCTATCCAAAACACTGGTCTATGATGATCTATCTATCAATGAGGTCGAAAGGCCCCAGACTGTCGAGGCACTTCAGCCTAAGCTGATGGTTATGGTAGGCCCTCACTATCGTGAGGTTTGTTTCACTTCTAGTGAAGAAATTTTTGAAACACTCAAGGCTCCTCATCACTCTCTCCTTTGCACTTAACATCAACCAAAGAATCAAAATTTTCTTCCTCCACTCGAACTACATGATCCCCATATTTGTGCATTGGACGAATCTTACACAACAAGAATGCATGCACAACACAAGTGGTCTACCTTTCTCACATTTGCTTGCATGTCATAGTCAAGAGAATGCATACACTCAACATGTGCAGGAAGTGTAGCACAACATCATAGCAACTCCACAGAATGCATGTCATGTGCTTTCACTCATCTTTGTTCTGTGGTTGCTTGTAAGTTTGGAGTGCATTTGTCTTTACTGTTACATCTTTCGTTTTTCCTGGTTTGGATAGTTGTCTTGTTTATGAACCATACCTTCACCAACATGGTTCAACCAATGTTTCGGTGGCTGCATTGGAAGTATCACTTCACATGAGATGGCCCATGCACTATTAGCTTAGGAGTAGGAGTAGTGCTTATTTTTAGTCAGTTTGTTTGCATGCTTGTTTGCTTACTTGCTTTGTTTGTTTATTTTTTTTCTTTCTTGTTTTCTTAATTTCTTTTCTTTCACTTTTGCTTCTGCTCTTTCTTTGCTTCGTTGTTTGTTAGTTTTCTTGTTTCATTTCGTAGGATAGTTTCGCATGAAACCATATATGACTCTTGAAGCAAGCTGGGTAAAGTACAAGAGGCCTTGTGCTGCTATCACTACTTGGTTATCTATCATCCTGCATCAGTATGAATAACTTATTAGTTTTATTCCATGATACGTCAAAGGAAAGTATGTATTGTTCGAAGTGAACCTTGGTGAAAACACAACGCTTGTGTGCTAACTAGTGTCACCTACTATAGTTGGTTGTTTTGGGTTAACCCTTGTCAGCTCAGTCATGTAAAGTAAGGTGAGGGGGCGAACCTTAATAGGCACGCCAGAGGTATAATAAATTACTTCTCTATAGTAACAACCTATTATACTCTCAATAAGTCAGGATCCCTCTTCCATCTCTAGAATGAAAAATTTCTATGCATAATTATGAAAACGAAAAAATGAAAAAAGTAAAAAAAATTGAAAAAAAAATGAAAATGAATAAGGTGAAAGAGGTGATGCAAATAAATCCTCTGGGGTATTGCCCAGGCTCACTAGTAGCAAAGCCATGTTTGTGTTCCTATGTCGTTAGGGTACTATCGAGGCCTGCTGCCAATGGAGCAACACTAGAGACGAAACAAAGACTCGGACGACTATACTACTTGTGAACCAATATACCCCTCAACCCCAATCGAAAAAACTATGTTTCTTTGGCTTGGAATGTGTGTTAATCGACTAAGATATTAGCAGATGCTACATCTTACAATCACGTTAGTGTGCAAACCAAGAGGAGCTAGGAATTGAACAATACTTGCAGAGGTGTTAGACTTGATTTTCACGAAAAAGGTCCATTCAGAGAGATGGAGTTCTACCAGCGTGTCACCAAGTGTTATAGCAGCTACAACCACCCTCCAAAAATTTTCCTAAGCTGCATTTTGGAGTTTCCCTTGCAACTTTCACAGCAGCTTGCCTTGCTTTGTCAAGTTCACAAGATTTATTGTTTTTCTTACACAAAGGAAGCCTGTCGATCACATCTCCTCACAGGCTGATCACTTGGACTTGGTCTAGCTACAAGCTAAGCATCTCACGCAAGAAAATGCACAATTATGGAGGGAAATCATCTTTCCATCCAAAAATTGCACAATCCTGACTGGCAGCCTGTTGGGCTTCATAATTACGCAATTCTGGCAGTCAACACTCACAGTGAAAATTGTCCAATTTTCCCCAACATGGATGCTCAACCCAAAATTTGTGCAAATCTGGGCAGCAATGAGCTACTCTACCAAGAAATTGTGCAAATCTCCTGGGAAGCCATCCTAGATCCCAACTAGAAATGTGCATTCCCTCCCAGCAGTCAAGCAGTTTCTTGCATGTGCAACTGATTTGACTGGTTCCCTCCAGGACAAAGAAAAACTGATTTGCATGCATGCATTGCTTCTCCCAAGGCAACATACAAAGGCATCCGTTGTCCCATGGATCTATTTTTAGCAGTTGGAGGTTACATGCCAAGATCATTTTGTCACACGGAATGAGTCAATCTTGTGGAAAAGATAGACCTTCTTAGAATCTAAAGAGACCAAGTGTCAAGCAAGCCAATGAAAAACTTTCTCTAAATATGCATTTATAAACAAAGGCAGAGAAGTGTTTTAGGCCTACCTTGGGTCCAATGCAAGTTTGTGGAAGCCTCGCTCCTTCTATCCAAATGAGCTCCCTTGTTGCGAATCTGCAAACACAAACAAGAAAACAAATTAAATAGCACCTGAAAAGCCAATATCATAAAACATATTTAACATGAAGATCAAGGAATTCATGAAACAAATGACATAAGACAACTTGTTGAGGAAAATGAATCTGATTGTATTAATTCAAATCAAAGAGGAACTTTACAACCTGTGCCTTGATGTTGTACAAGCTCCTCCCAGGGTCCAACAAGAAGTCTCCTCTACTTTGAAAAGTTTCACTCTCTTCCCAATGAAGCCAAAAAGGTATGTGATCTCTCCTCTCAAGCTTAACTAGGAAGTCTCAATTCCACCAGCATTTACCCTAAAAAATGTTTAGCTTCTAACCTCCTTAGTAACCAGCCCAATGCCCTAATTTATAGTGCAATGGAGGGAAGTTACTAGGTCCTCCTTCAAAGGGATAGCTCCTCTCATCAAGGGATTAGCTCCTTCTCTTCTGGGATGCATGAACCACCTAAGAGTGGCCAATCCACGTCAAAATTCCTTCTAGAATCATCTAGAATTAACCCAAAGTGAGTTTTTTAGAATAAACTTGTGCCTTTTTTACTTTCACAGGGGTGAGCACCCACTCCTTTAGGGACAGAGCGGGCAGGTCCGCAGTTTTTCTAAACAGGAGGTGCAGGATTGCAGGCAACAGTGAGAGAAAGTGCGGAACCAGATCTTTGTTGATTTTCAATGTCTTTCTCTCATTTTGGAAGCTTGACTTGAAGAGCTGAGGTCTGAGACTTGCTTAGGAGGACAGTACAAGTGATGATAGACCCATACTGACTGCAAATAATCATGGTGACGATATTTTTGTGTAACAGATTGCCCCCTAAAGTGCGAAGTCTGTAGTAGATGAGGATTTCATTTATCATTTAGGAAGAGTGAAGTACTTTATCATTTCGAGGATCATCTTGTGGAGAGCCCGGTTGGAACCTGTAAAAACATTCAATGCAAGATATATATATATATATATATATATGAGATCATATCATCGCTGAGGTAGGCATTCCCATACTCAGATCAAAACTGACTTAGAAAACTAATTACTACTCTGATACATGAATGATCTTGTAATAAATCACAAGTATAGACTCATGTGGAAACAGTATGGATGCAGCCATCTATTTATGAATAGTCCATCATATAATGAATACAAAATTCCTCGCAGCCTGGATTGCAAAAACTAGATCCAGGGTCTTCATTTCTACTTCTCAAAACAATACGATTCTAACCATGCGAATGAATGTGTTGATGTCGAACATGGTAGAAACCACTTGATTACAAGTCAATGATGTAAACTGTTAACAAGTGTGAGAGAAACCACTAGTGATGTCAATGGCTCTCAAAGTACCCAGTACAATCCATGAGATGTGAATAAATGTGTTGATGTCAAACATGTCATAGAATCCTTTGATCGAAGGTCAATGATACAACCTGTCGTCAAAGGCGAGAAACCTGCCATTGAGGCATGCAAATCCCAAGGTATTGACGATTTCTAGATCATCTTTCTAGATAATGAGTTGAAGTCGATAGAAAGTGATCTGTCGTAGGCAAGCCCACAACACGAAATCATAGGTCAAGTTGAAGAAATTTAGTTGCAAGGATTGACTCAGGTATGGTCAAGATGGATGACAGATATTTTGCAGATGAATGGCTTACTGGCAGTGACCTCTTGAACACATAACGACACAAAACATGGTTTGGTGACAATTGACCCAAAGTTAATACCCAGAAATCGGTTGAAGAATTCAATGTGGATTGATCAACTGTTAGGCAAAGGATTTCCCAACCCAGGTGAATAAAAGTGTTGTGTTCAAGAGTGGTTACAAAGTATGAAAAACAGGCTCATTTTTCTCTCTTTTCCCCCACCATTTCTGGAAAGTACCTCTTTATTATTGACAAGATTGAGGAGGATAACATTTGCTTGATTATAAGCTCATCCTTCGGATGAGTCCAACTTAGTTTATATTTGAACCCTAAGAAGGAGTGTTTCGTTCCTGCTTGTAATTGAACAGGTCCTTTACTGTGAAATTTTAGCGAGTCCGGTATAGGAGAAACTCGGCGTTTTTCAATTTTAGAGTGTCTGAAAAAACTTAAGAAGACTCCAGGGTTGACCTTTTTCGCAAATTTGTGTCTCCCAAGCTCGAAAAAGTATAAAATAATACTTGAGAGAATTGATTGATCTTTACGACCAAGGAGTACTTTTCGTAATTAGTGCCCCTGATCCGAAAAAGTAAAAAAGCGATCAATGACATGTCGTTTTATAACCAATATCGAATTTGAAATGGCAAAAATCTGACAACCTTTTCATGTTTTTACGGTCAAAAAAGAGTTGTAAGTGGACCGTCTTTTTAGTTCCGTTTTATCGAGTTTAAAAAGAAAAACTCAACAATCTTTTCATGTTTTAGGAGTCAGAAAAGAGCTTAAAGGTGACTCTAAATGTTTTTTCGTCGAAAATGATAGATTTCGCCTGAATAATCCGTTATCCTGAACAAAAATGCAAACATTACTCATACTTTTTTGAAATGGATAAAAATGCTGCAAAAATTACCTTTCCAAAGTGAAGCATAAACGAATTTGCAATTTATTTACTCAAAAAACTTATAAAAATGGCTTTCTTCAATTCATTTTTACCATTTGACATTTGGGTGAGAAAATAGTGCTTTTGTTCAAAAAACTTCCCGTGAAGATTGTGGAAAATCCAACCGTCGGAATCAAATGTCGTCTTCTCCAGGTAATCCATATCATCCTACTCTTCATTTTTAACTGTTTCATTTTTTTTCTAGGCTTTTATTTCATTTTTTGGGAGGGTTTTATGCTAAAAACCCGCGCGCAGGGGCCCACAGGCGTAACACTGGCAGCCCACGGTCCTCGACTTTTTCTCAATGCAGAAAAGTCAGGGGTCTGCACCTTCCATGTAGGCAAGGTGCAGACCCACGCACTGTCTCTAACACAAAGGGTGCGCTCCTCGCAGCAAGGGTTTTTAACCCAAAAATTATCAAATTTGACCCAAACAAATTAATTTCTAGCATTCTAATTTGTCTTTTATTGGATGTAGAGTGTTCGTCATGCTAGATTGGCGTGAACAAGAGCATGAGGATGCGGATCTTTCACATTGAATCACCAACCTTCGATCGATGCATTGAAGGCATGCGGCTTGTACAAATTCTGGGCCATACCTGGCATGAGGGCCCAGGTGGATTTCTTACAGTGGCTGGTTGACAGATGGAGCATACAGGACCAATGCTTCTTCATTGGTGTCCACCAGCTCGAAATTGAGTCAGCAGACATATATTTCTTGACCGGTTTGCCTAAGAGAGGTGAAGACTTAACTCTATTCGGGACTAGGCCAGGTGGCCAGTCTGTCGATAGCCTCCAGCTAGAGTTCTGTAATAGCCAGGCTAGAGACAAAGGGATAGACATTAAAACCATATCCCTTCCTGAACTCATGGTGATCGCGTTTACTGTTAGCAGACTTTGCGGGAGTTCCGCATTAAATATTGCCATCGGATCCCAGATGCGAATGGCAGTTGACTGCTTTCGAGGCACCATCTTTAACTGGTGCGATGATGTGTTGGCCAATCTAAAAGGCCAGCTGACCAGAGCCAAGAATGGACAACTGAAGACCTTTGGTTATGGGGCTTTGGTTGTGAGCTTTGGTCTGGAGAGGGTTCCCATGTTGATCTCGCAGCACCATACTGTTGGAGCTGGGCTTCCTCGAGAGCCCAAACTGATGCGAAGGGTTGCAGTTATGGCTCGTCATCCGGACGAGGGGACAGAGGTTGTTCGATTTAAACCTGAGTATTTCCAATGGTTGGAAAACCAAGTTTTTTCTATTCAGGACTTCCCTTACGCTGGGGTAGATTTTTGTGGTGACCCAGACATGGCTCTTCCACCAGGAGAGCAAGGGGATGACTTCGGTAAAATCATTTTCAACATTTTCCTATTTTAATTTTTTTATTATTTTTCTATCGTCCCAAAACTGATAGTAAAAGTTTCAAATGCAAATGTGGGTCTACAACGACCAGCCACTCTCCGTCCTTACGAGAGGAAACAACTAGTTGCAGCCGCGCGAGCCCCACAGGACGAATCACCAGAGGTTTTGGCCGAGTTGGAGAGTCATCTAGAGCGCTTGACAGGATATATTCCAGAGACCAGCATATATGAAATTCCTCGTCGACTTCAGCGCTATGTGATTGGGGTCCCAAGAGCTTTTAGGAGGTTCCTTTGCAAGGTGGCCCGTGCAGTGGTTTCTTATCGAGATCATCACCAGTGATAGGATGATCGCCTATTGTGGGCACATATGACATTTTTTCTTTTTGTACTTATCATTTTTGCCGATCATAAGGTGTTTTTCAACCTATGATCGAGGACGATGTATTTTTTGACACACTCCTATATATATATATATATATATATATATATATATATATATATATATATATATATATATATATATATATATATATATATATCACTATTACTGGCTTATCTTGTAAATCATGTTATGGAATGGTTTTAAATTTACATGTATGATTATTGCAAATGTCTACTTAACATTCGAGAAGCAATTCCATCTGCTAATGTATTTAAATATCTTGGAATATGATGATATTCAATATAATCAAATTCACGTTCCAAGAGACGCAGTCTCAAAAATAACCTCAATAACACTGGATTTCTAATGGCGTACACTCTATTAAGTTGTAATACAACGAGTTTAGAATATAACCTCACTATCAAACTCAGAATCCCAAATGAAATAGATTCAGATAATAACTCAATCACTGCACTATACTCGGCAATGTTGTTCGTTGTTTGACTGAGGCTTACCCCATGCATAGATACCAACTCGTCAGAGGGTGAATAGATAACCCAAGCTGCGGAAGAAATGTTTCGTGTATTGCAACAGGCACCATCAGCGAAACCAATGTATGTTTGGAGAGGCATCGAAATCTGCAATACCAAGAGTAAAACCAAGATAAGCAGGAATGATGACGAAAAGAACTCTCTAAGCTAAGTACACTTTTTAAACTAAAACACACAAGCTAGAAAGAAAAACTATCCTAACTAAAAATTCTCCATACCCATTCTTTAAGCATAATACCTCTTCAGGTAAAGACCATTTCTGGGTTTACCTAAAGATTCCCCGTCAAAGTCTACCAATTCATAGGCCCCTTTTGCTAGCTTTTGCTTGACAACATAGGGACCATGCCACATAGGAACGAATTTTCCAGCGCCTAATTTATCATTAGTTTGATCGTAAACTAAGACTAGATCTCCTTCCGAAAAATTTCGAGGGGTCACATTTCGATCATACTGAGCTTTCATACGTTTTGCGTGAGTTTCGATCGCCAATGCAGCATCACGTCGATTCTCATCTAATTGAGCCAAGTATAACAAACGTTTTTCCTCTTCGGAAGTCGCTGGAAGTAACTCGATTTCCATTTGCAATGACGGGATTTCGCATTCAATGGGTAACACAGCTTCCAGACCATAAACTAGTTGGAAAGGAGTGAACCCTGTTGATGTTTTTACTGAGGTACGATACACCCAATGCGCTAAAAATAGCATGTTATGCCAATTCGACCGATGAATCCCAATGATTCGTCGGATCATGATGACTAAAACTTTGTTGATGGATTCAAGCAGACCATTAGCTTGTGGATAATAAGGATTTGAACTATCGTGACACAAACCAAGCTAGCCTGTAAGTTTGGTCATCATAACGTTTCGAAAATGATGCCTATGTTCAGTGATAATCGCTTGTGCGACACCAAACCTAGCAATTATAAGATTGAACATGAAAATTGCAGTTGTTTTTCCATCTGCCTCAAATGAAGGCATCGCCTTGGCTCACTTGGTAAAATAATCTACCGCAAGGATGATATACACATGCCCCCCGGCCGAGTGAGGGTTACACGTAATAAAATCGATACCCCATTTGGCAAAAGGACCAATGGAAATTATAGGGTGGAGAGGAGCAGGTGGAGCACGCATCTTTTGATAAAAAATTTGGCAGTTGTGGCATTTTCGGACTGCGTTAATACAATCTTTAAACAAAGACGGCCAAAAGTAGCCATTGCGCAATATCTTTTGGGCTATGGCATACCCAGACATATGACCGCCACACGCTCCAAAGTGATTCATTGAGAACCCTTTCAGCTTTCTTGTGAGCTAAAGAACATCGAAAAATAGAGTCCGCCCCACGGCGATAAAGAGTATCTCCAGTAATCCTGAATTGTTGGGACTGGAATCGTATTTTTCGACTTTTTGACCTTGAAATTTCTGGCCGAAAGGATTGGGTCTGGAGATAAATGATGATATCCCCATACCATGGATCTAAAGTAATGATTAGAAACAAGGATTTGTCCACAATGGGCTCTTCCGCCACAGTTTCTGTGTCAGCACGTGGGAAGTCACACATTAACTCCACGAAAACTAAAGATTTCTTAGACTTAGAGTTTTCAAATTCCAAGTCGAACTCCTGCAGGATAACAATCCATTTAGAGTACCTGACCCCTAGCAATTGCTTGGTCAAAATGTAGATCATAGGGTTGCAATAAAAAATTACTGTAGTTTTACGTAGTAAAATGTAGTGACGAAAATGTTGGACAGCTTGAATAGCTGCCAATGCCAATTTCTCCACATGTGATTATTTTAGCTCAGTTGGATTTAAAGCTCGACTAAGGTAATATATCACATGTTCTGTACCAAATTCATCTTCCTGAACTAAGACCATTCCAATGGTGGAATGAGAGGTGGCGAGATACAAGAAGTAATCCTGGTTGTAGTTGGGAGGATGCAATAATGGTGCATGGGTCAACGCGTGTTTTAGTGCATCAAAATATTTCTGAGCTATCTCATCCCAATAGAATGGAGTATTCTGTTTCAACAACCGGGTAAAACCCTTGGTAACCTCGGCGTAGTTAGGAATGAATCATTGTAAAAAGTTTTCTTTCCCTTGCAAACTTTGGAGGTTGTGAAGACTCGAAGGAGGAGGCAATTTGACAATAGCTTCGACCTTCAAGGGATCGACGCGAATGCCGGCTTTCGAAACAACAAACCCCAGAAATCGACCTGTTTCTATACAGAAAACACACTTGTGTGGATTCAACTGAATCTGATAATGCCTACACCTCATAAGGATTGCTCGTAAATGGATGAGGTGATGAGCTCGATGTAATGAATGAGCAGGCAAATCATTGAGATAGGGTTGCACAATGTGCTTGATGTCATGAAACACATAAGACATGGCCCTTTGAAAAGTTGCTCTGGCATTCTTGAGCCCAAAAGGTAATTTGCAATAAGAAAATGTCCCCCATGGACAAATGAAAGTCGGTTTTGGTTGATCGGCAGGTAGAATATTAATTTGATTGTATCCGGAAAAACCCATCCATGAAGGAGAATATTTCGCTGCCGGCACAATCATCAATGGTTTGATCAATATAGGGAGTTGGGTAATTGTCCTTTGGACAGGCTCGATTAAAGTCCCGATAATCGATACATATTCTTATTGTCCCTTGCTTTTTGTTAACCAGAACAATATTCGATACCCAATTCGTTAATGGGATCCGATAAATGAAACCTGCTTTGAGTAATTTTTCAACTTCTGCTTTAATAGCAGCAGCTTTTCTTGGGTGAATTTGAGGCAAATGTTTCCGGACAGGTTTAGCATCCAGGTAAGTCTTGATTTCATGAACAACAATCGTGGGATCAATTCCTGGAATTTCCTCATAGGACCAGGCAAACACGTCGCGGAATTCTTGAAATAGGGTCGTATATGTTTGAATTTCATCTTCTATACACGAGGCACCTATATGAATGTTCTCAATAATTCCATGCTTAACCGAAATGTCAATAGGAATAGTTCGAGAGATGTTTCCCAAATTTAACTTTGAATTAGGATGTTTCATTGGATTCTGAGGTTCCTTGACATATTCAGTTGTAATAATTGATGAAAAATAATTTCAAAACGATCATTCTCGAGTAAGAACGAAGATCTGTGATGGAGATCTTCCCATGGTAAATCATCTACACATATGATTTCGCAAATTTTCTCATTAGAGTGAACAAGTTCAGAAAACGTGATTGAATTTGAGCTTGATGTGAAAAGTGATTCCTCACGGACCACATTCATTAAGTCAATTTTGGTTGAAGATGGATCGGTAAACGATTGCATGACCATGTACGTAATTTCATATGGACTCAAAGGCATGACATCACCAAATGAGTCTATCTCAAATTCAGAAGGAACGATCCAAGGATCATCATAAATAATGGTGTCTGACGAAATCATATGAATGGTTGCAAATGAAGACGATGCGTTGATCAGAGGAAAGGGAAAAGTTCCCAGTAAACCGACATCTTTAACTAGTCCTACTCCAACATCCTTATACGGGATAGTAATTTTACCGACATGCTGAATACTTTAAGAAGAGGCTGGTTCAGATCAAATGTAAGCCAGCTAGTCTATTGTTACGATCCTTCCATTATGAGGAAACTATATAACCCGAAAGACCGATAAAACGACAGTTGTCATAGAGTCAGACCAACTACGACCCAAGAGAAGGTTGTAATCTAGAGGGGCATCAACCACCTCCACATCTAGATTAACAGTTTTTCCTTTAAACCCAATAGGTAAATCCTGTAGAATGCCAAAAGTATGAAACCCACGGCCATCAAAGGCCTTTAGAATCATCGGGGATTGATTTAGTGAAGGAGAACCAAGCGATCTCCAACACTGTATCGACATAATGCACGTTGAGGCTCCCTCATCAATCGCAGTCCTATGAATAGGCCTACTTTTGACTATCACTAGAATCTGGAAAGCCATATGATGTGGTAAGCACGGTTTACTATTTTCTACATCGAAAATTATTAGGTTCGAGTCCTGAACATCAACAGCTCCTATAGCCGACAAAAGTAATTTACGTTGTGCTGAACATGATTGCATCACTTCCAAAGCCGACATTGCTGAGGGTGAAATAGCTAAATCTTCAACAATGTTATAGTTCTGAGCCGCTCTCGCATGTGGATTGAAAGCTGACTTTCGAAGTATACCCTTGGCAGGCGGTTTGATTACTAAGTCTGGATTAGGTTTCTCGATCCGTAGTGGATTGAAATTGGGAGCTGAGGTTGATGGGTTAGAATGAGAAGATTCTGCTTCTTTACCATCAATAGGACTTTTACTACCATAATCATGTGATTGAGTCGCAATCCTAACATCGGACATCATTAGTATGGGTCCTTCATTGGCACTCGAGGAAGAACCTATCATCTTACTGTCTTGACTTGGAAAAGGATCCTTCAAAACAACAGGCGTTTGGGAACCTTTGACAATCTTCGCAACCTCTGCACAATGAGGGTAGTCTCTTGTAAAATGTTCTTCGTCACAAATGGGACAAGGATAACGAGGATTGTGTTTTTCATCATTGGATTCTGATTTTTCAGGATTCTCTTTTGAATTTTTTTCCGTTTTATTCTTCTTCTTCCATTTCTTCTTGCCACCGGATTTTGATTTGGCTATAGATGACTCTCCAACGTGAATATTCGTGGAAATCTCCGCGGAAGAATATCCTGTTGAGGAATCAGGCAAGGTTATGATAGGAGAAGAATTCTTGGAAGACTTCTTCTTACTTTTAGTGTTAACCATACCAATCATACCATCGGCGGCATGAGACCCTGAAGGAGCTGCAACGATTTGATTTTGCTTGGGAGAACAGGGATTTTCTCGTGTAACGTACCTAACTGAGTATAGACCAAGTCAAGGTACTGTGCTTGAGCAATTACTTGCTCCTCAGTAACAACTCCGGCCTTAGCTACATCTTCAGTGATCTTTGGCAACAAAGATTTTACAAACCATTCAGCTAAGATCTGATCCGAAATAAAAACCTTCACTAAACGCAGTCAACGTCTCCATTCATGAATGTGATCTGAAATGTAAGTGGACGTTGATTGCTTTAACGAAGTTAGTAATTCCGTGCCATTTTCATATCTGACTAGCAACTGAAAATGAGTTAAAAACGAGGTAGCTAACTGACTAAAATTATAAAAAGTACCTGGTGGTAACTCAAAGTACCACTTGGCCACGAGACCAACTAGAGTGCGTTGGAAAAGCCTTAGACAGATTGAATCATCTGAAATGGAGTTAGATGCACACCAGAGGTGATAAGTCATCACATGGTTCGGTGGGTCCTCTCCTGATTTGCCTTCAAACTTAGGAATATCACTAGGCAACCTATTCGGCATTGGCAGCCGGCATTGGCAGCCAAAATGGAAGATAATTAATGGGATCGTTCGTTAGGCGAAACAAGTCAGGCAAGTCCAAAGTTGCGATAAATGGTAACCGATGATTAGGGTCCCTAAAACTCTGGGTCATGAGACCAGCCCGAGGAGGAGGATATCCAGGATAACTAGGAATAGGAATTGCATTTGTGATATTGTATCCTCCTGGAAAACCATGATTAACCAAACCATACTGGGGTTGTTGAGGTTGTTGATATGCGTACCCAGGGTACGATTGATACTGATAGACTGGTTGCTGCACAGCAGGACCGAATTGGTACTATCCCTGGTACGGTTGATAAGTAAATTTTGGTTGACTTGTGAAAACCGTACTTGAACCAGGTTGTTGTATAGGCATCTGAACCGAAGTTTGAATAGTGGATCCAGACAGAGGTAAAGATGTCTGAGGAGTAGATACAGGAACAGTAGAAACCAGAGTTGTCGATACTCTAGAAGTAGGTGGGGTAGATTGAACAGATGTTGTGGCAGTTGCAGTAGTTGTTTGAGGTGGAGTACGAGGCGTACTAGGCCCAGGCTAAGAAACTACCGAAGGTACAAAAGTTTGAATAGAAGACTGGACAGGTTGTTGTGGTGTACCAGAAACTAAAGGTTGTCCAGTTTGAGATGAAAATTGTACATTTGGTTGCAAGACCTGTTGAGTTTGTGATGGATCCCACACTAAATTCATTCTAGGGTACGGACCCATAACAGGTTGAGAATATTGAGGACCATAATCGGGTTGATGATAGGATTGATAATTCAAAGGTACATTTCCTGTTCCTTGAACATATGATTGACCGGAGGGTGGTTGGAAACCTTTGTTCGAGTACTGACCTTGGGGTTGATAACCTTGAGGCACGTACTGATACTGGGGTTGACCTTGAGGTACATATTGATACTGGGGTTGAACTTGGGGTACATATTGAGTCTGGGGTTGACCTTGAGGAACGTACTGTCCCGTAGGTATGTACTGTCCTTGAGGTTGCCCCCAGGCGCAAATTGTGTACCTTGAGGTTGCCCCCTAGGCAATAATTGAGGATTTTGAGGCTGCACCCCAGGCGGTAACTAGCCACCTTGAGGTTGAGGATTAGGAATAGTACCTGACATCATGAGAATATCATCTACGCTCAACGGCTTAGTACCATTGCTTCCAGTTAATAACCCTTGTCCAATGGGTTGAGGAGATGCTCCCGAAAAAGTACTAGAAAGTGACTGATACCCAGAGGGAACAGAAGGACCGTCGTACAAAAAGGATACTTGTCATTGAGTTAACATGGACGACTGTCTTGACATATTTAAAGGAGGATAGTAACCTCTAGGTGTTGGGTGATAAGGAACACGAGGTGGTGAAAAACTCAACCCTGGGCTTTCTAAAAAATTAGTAAAAGAAAGATACCAAGCACTGCTCCTAGGTGGACTGTAAAAAATTGATTCACGCTCCCTTAGTTCAATAGTAGGTTGATTTTCAGGGATAGGGATGCCTACTTCTTCCGGAGTAGCAAGTTCTTCTATAGCTATAAGTCTAGAAGGAAGATTTTGGGTAATTATTCTTTCTACCCTAGGTGAACCAGGACCACTAGAAGCTGGAGAAGCAAACCCTGATGTTGGAGTAGCAGCAAATTCACTTTCAGGTTCGGATATTTCAGGTTCCTCACCTATATCACTAGTAGATGAAAAGCTACCAGTAACTTCGGAAATAGACACTGATTGTGGATTATAATCTGCTACTAAAGCTTGAAAATCAGGATGTACCACCAAAGAAGACTCTCCTTCTTCAGGTGACCCAACTCTACTGTCTCTAGGAGTTTTGAGGGCTCTTAACCCTTCAAGCTAGCTCGGTGAAAACTCAAGAGGTTGGCCCCGAAGTCTACGGGACTTCCTCAGTAATTCAGCCACGATTAAAAAATTTTAACTACTTCACACGCAAACAAAGTAAAATCTCAATGAAAACCACCTAAAGCCTCTACAGAACCAAACAAATTTGAATCACACGCGTAAAGAATCTAGGAGATCAAACACACACAAACAATAACTTTCCATACTGAAAACACTAGTTGGTGATGAAATCCAACGTCGCAGAGTTCAATATAGAAATGGCAGTTGGAACAGTTACCCCGACAACCTACTTAATGAATAGACTGGCACAAGTTCCTCCACTTAACCGTCTCGAGTTAAGAGAAACCCCCAGAAAATCCAAGTGAGTCTAGTCGACGTCTGCTCCAGGTACAGTGGGATCTTCCCACCACTGTCACCTTAGGAAGAATCCTAAAGAATATGGTCACTAAGGTTACCAATCGAAACAAATATACCTAGGGAACAGTCTACGATCCCATACGCACTCAAGGGCAGAGTAGCAAGCTCAATCCCCTTGAAGTCTCCTTGACATAATCCAAGGTTTACCAACAAGTGACCACAGGTTCCTCGACAATGGTTAATCCGAGGCTTACCGTTTTTAATACGTGAATATATGGCGTTGTTCCCAATGAGGAAGGATTAATTCCCACACTGTTTCAGACACGATCTCGTGATTCTCCTTTAAGAGGAGCTTTCCTAGAGCATAAATGCAACAATTGGATTTCTTCCCTACCACAAGATACAACTACTTGTTTGTTTTACTGTCTTGGAGAGTTAATTACTCTCCTACTCCAAGACACTGACCTAAGCTACGTTGGTGTATCAGAGCCCTAGA
Source organism: Pinus tabuliformis (assembly GCA_031772625.1). NCBI lineage: Eukaryota > Viridiplantae > Streptophyta > Pinopsida > Pinales > Pinaceae > Pinus > Pinus tabuliformis. The sequence continues at coordinate 822,134,310 of CM062804.1, read as the reverse complement.
AATAAAAATATTACTAGTTGAATTTTACCTTAAGCGTTATTTTTATTGGTTTTTGTTTAAGTCAAGAGGTGCGGAGATGAAACTCGTGGTATGAAGACTCGACTCAAAATCACTAAAAATGCACTTAAGATGATTAAACAATCTTTTCCCTTCAATGAACTTCTAGCTAGGAAAGAGTTTGAGAATGCAAATACTTGTAAACACAAATCTTTCTTAACAAACAAATTAAAAGAAGAGCTTTTGTCCTTTCCAATGCACTCAAAACGAGACAACTAGTTATTTTCACAAAAAATTCCCTTTTCTTTTCAAAGCACTCAACCACTACAAGAACAAACCTTTTCCAAAAGAGATTTTTTTATTTTTTATAAAACACTCAAAACTATGAAAACAACTAACTTTGAGATCTATAAATTATAAAAACCTATTTGAAGTCAAAGCTTACAAGATGTCTTTTTTAAGGATGTTTTACTTAGCTAGATGTAAACTAAGGACCAATTTATGTAGAATCAAAAATCAGTCAAAAACAACCAATTTTGTTTTCTTTTTAAAAATGAAAATCCAAACTTTCAAACAAAAGCTTTTCGAATTTTTGTAAAGAGAAAACACAAGGCGGATTCCTCAACAAAGGTAGATTTCACAAATGGTCAGACTCATAAGAAGGCTGGTAGAAACCAAGGTGATTTGAGGTTCCTACAGCTTCTAAGCTTAGAGCTACTACAAGACCAAAATGAAAAACAAACCCAACAAGCAAAACTTCTAGGAATTTCACCTAAAACCCTAACACCAATGAAATCAACCTAAGGAAAGCTTATCATAGGTTATATGCAGGTCTAAGCAGGGGATAATAACTTCTAAATAAAACTAAGCTGACTAACAGAGGAAATCTTAGGTTTTCCAAAATTTTGACAGGGTCCGCAAGCCCACAGTTAACATAGGTGCGGTACCGCTCTGTGCTAAAAGAAAAAGTGCGGATATGTACGCACTGTGTCAAAAGCCTAGGGTGCGGTCCTCTCCCAAAGTTATGAAAAACAAAAAATAACCCTGGATCTACTAATTCTACCCAATTCCACACACAACAAGCCAAAAACAGAAACAAAAACACAGTTTCTCAGGTCAAAGTAAAAACAAGCAAAAAATCAAGTCCCTAGTTGAGTCGCCGTTTTGTCACACGGAATGAGTCGATCTTGTAGACAAGATAGACCTTCCTAGAATCTAAAGAGACCTAGTGACAAGCAAGCCAATCAAAAACTATCTTTCTCTAAATATGCATTTATAAACAAAGGCAAACAAGTGTTTTAGGCCTACCTTGGGTCCAATGCAAGTTTGTGGAAGCCTCGCTCCTTCGATCCAAATGAGCTCCCTTGTTGTGAATCTGCAAACACAAACAAGCAAACAAATTAAATAGCACCTGAAAAGCCAATATCATAAAACATATTTAGCATGAAGATCAAGGAATTCATGAAACAAATGACATAAGACAATTTGTTGATAAAAATGAATCTGATTGTATTAATTCAAATCAAAGAGGAACTTTACACCCTATGCCTTGACGCTGTACAAGCTCCTCCCAGGGTCCAACAAGAAGTCTCCTCTACTTCGACAAGTTTCACTCTCTTCCCAATGAAGCCAAAAAGGTATGTGATCCCTCTTCTCAAGCTTAACTAGGAAGTCTCAATTCCACCAACATTTACCCTCAAAAATGTTCACCTTCTAACCTCCTTAGTAACCAGCCCAATGACTTAATTTATAGTGCAATGGAGGGAAGTTACTATGTCCTCCTTCAAAGGGATAGCTCCTCTCATCAAGAGATTAGCTCCTTCTCTTTTGGGATGCATGAACCACCTAAGAGCAGCCAATCCACGTCAAAATTCCTTCTAGAATCATATAGAATTAACCCAAAGTGAGGTTTTTAGAATAAGCTTTCACCTTTTTGACTTTCATAGGGGTCTGCACCCACTCCTTTAGGGACAGAGCGGGCAGGTCCGCAGTTTTTGTAAACAGGTGGTGTAGGACCGCAGGCAACAGTGAGAGAAAGTGCGGAACCAGAGCTTTGTTGATTTTCAATGTCTTTCTCTCATTTTCAAAGCTTGACTTGAAGAGCTGAGGTCTGAGACTTGCTTATGAGGACAATACAAGTGATGATAGACCCATACTGACTGCAAATAATCATGGTGACAATATTTTTGTGTAACAGATTCATAAACCTCCCACCAAGTGTTTGTTTCCCTAGATTTGTGGCATGCGCACCACAACCTCGATGTTATCAAAACTCATCAACAAGATGACATAAATCTCATTCCTCATATAAACCTTCGAGCTATGACATCCCACATCACATCTAGCAGCTGTCGGTGCACTCAACTTAGCTCTTTTGGCGTAAGCCCGCTTTCCTTAACTTGTGTTGCATTTTTGGTGATTTTTGTGTTTCACTTCATATGAACTTTGTTTGCTTTATTTCAGTGAGCACTTGCTTCCATTTACATGTATACTAGCTTGTCCTACCAATATTTCGGGTATCGTTGCTATCTCAATGTTGTCACATGCATGAAGTTGCTTTTCACAAACAGTCGCCCATTCAGCGACTCGCCTCACCCACATGCATGTTGTTCGATTTTTTGAATCTGGCATTCACTGTTTGCATGCGTGATCATTCACTTATTCTTACACTCAGTATCACCATGCATTCGCACTCACATTTGCTTTCAGTTACCTATCAGCGAAACTGGGCAACTTTGGCTTGGACTCTGCCTTCACTGAGACATCATTGTGCAATTCTGGGAAGGAAGGCATTTTCTTCCTCTCCAGAAATCCACATTTCTACCCAAGCACTGTTCTCCAGGACTATTTTGCACATTTCTGAGGGAGAGTGACTGCTGGCCCAAAAAATTGTGTAATACAATCACAAAGCCTACAACCATATCCAACTGAGATTGCGCAATTCCAGCAGTTAGCAGCTATACTGGTCTATGCATTATGTAGTTCTAGCAGTCAGGTAGTCTCCTTGTAGCCCAAACTATGCCTTGCATAGTCTTGGTAGTTAGTCTCCCGACCTCTCGGCTGAAATTGTGCAACCTTCATGATCAGTCACACATGTATGTTGCAAGTCAGTTCTTAAGTTCATTTTGGTTTTTGACTGACAGATTTCTTGCCATGAGTGTTGCCATGTCTCCAAGTATTGTAGGTTTTCATCTACCTCTCAGCAGTACAGGTACAATGGTTTCCAAGAGAGCAGAGTCAAAGACACTGTTCAGAGCACACTTGAAGATGCAATGGATCAAATATCTATGAGCTTTCCTACTCACAAATATATCAAGTTGTTCGTAGACAAGGACATCAAGATACGACAAAAACAACATGACAACGAGAAGCATCATGAACATCAGCTGAAGGCAACATACCGAATGCAACGTATGCAAAAGGAAGGTTGTTGACAACATAGAGGAGGAACAAAAGTGCAAGCTCAAGCAGATCCATTGGTGATGAAATCAAATTTGGAGACTAAGGCTATGAGGTGATGGCACGACATGAAGATCGCGCAAAGACAGAGAATGGAACAAAGAAGGAGTTGCATATGCTGAAGTAGAAACTCAAGAGAGAACATGAAGCTGCATAGACAAGTGAATGAGTGCAACAAGAATAGGAACATCAGGGGCGCAACATGCATTCACGGATGAAACTACATCCATACAAGTTAAAGATCTATCCCAACAGCTAGCATGGAGCAGACATGGTGAGGAGTGTTGTTGGTCACATGCAAGGGATTCAACAACATACATGTCATTGTGTGCATGTATGTGATCCAACCCATTCAGCACACTCACAAAGGCGAAGACAATAATCAAGTCCAACTGGAGCTAAACATGTACTTAGGCAAGTTGATGCACATGACCACCAACACACACTTCAAGATCAACACAGACACTATTTATCAGTGTGTCTTCAGTTCAGCCACACCTAAGAAGACCATGTGCATGTTAGCAGACGATTTGGATGAAAGAGCCATACCAATGCACTGGATGTAATGGAGGCAAGAGTTCGCTTCAGCAAGATATCACCATGGGGTGCATGCACACCATCATGGATGACCAAGCTTGGCATCCACTCACCACCTTCACCATCACGAGCATGTCAAAGAGTTGCTCTCACCTTAGCAGACTGAGTGTGAGTGATCTCTTGCATGACTTGCCCAAGCCATTTTGTCTCACATGAGCACATGTGCATTGTAATGTAATGTCATGTCAAGTGGAAGTTCAAGTGTCAATAGTTGTATGTAACTATCATAGAGTAGATGAAGAGTCATGAGGGTAGATGAACTGTCACAAAGGGGAATGTCAAGGGTCACCCCACACTTTGCTATAAATAGAACCTCATAACTCATTGTAAAGGCTTTTGGTCAGCTAAGCTTTCGCTAAGACTATCTTGGACAGAGCTTGGACAATATTGTAACATGCCTTGGCTTCTCCACTACACAGAGCTAGTGCATCTCTTTGGAGGAGTAGGAAGATGTGGCTATAACATTCAACTATTGGGGCTAGTAGGTGTACATTGATGTATTGTATGACTGGAACTTACACTTCTTTATATAATAAGAGCAAGCATGTTTCATGCATATGTTGTATTTTATTATAGCTTACTTGTTTACTCTAAATGGGATATGTATTTTCTTTCTTACGCACACATGTATGGACTGTTTTATATGCACATGTATGAATATTTCTGAAATGTTTTGATTGGTTTAACCATCACTTTGGATTTCCAGCTAACTTTCTTTCCAGCTTGTGATTCATCTTTGCTTGTGTGTTCCCTTCCAATCTGAGTACTATTACAGGTTGCTAAGGGGCACACTCATCTCAACCCACATGGGTTAGAACCTCTCATGCACCTTCCTTAACTCACCACAATGGTCACACCCTTGCTACCAACAGAGTTATCTTACTTTCCCCTGTGCAAAATCGCGGTCAAGGCATTACTATATGGCCCACTACTGGGACTCCTACACCAAATGGTTTGAGGTCTAATTGGGACTTCTTACTGGGGAGATCCCCTTGACATGTTGGCGGGTCCAGCACCATCAATAGCTTCATACGTAATGACGATACAATATCATTGTTCTTTAACAGATTTCACCGAAAGTTATATTTATATTAAATATTGATGTTCTAAAAATAAATATTAAAGATATTATTACCTGGATTTGAAAAGGTATTATGTATGGAAAAAAGAGATGGAAAGGTGGTATTTAAAGGATTTCTCATTTTTCCCCAACCAAGGTGGTTTCATGTTCCTCAACCCTTAGAGATACAACCCTCTTTTTGGTTTTTCTCATTTCCTAATAGTAGCTACCATGTTTGTTACACTTTTCAGTAGGAAGAATGGGATATTGAGGAGTTCGTTGTTCTTCAGATGTATTAAAAGCCTAATGTGATCATTGAATACCATGTCATACTTTCCCTTATAGGTTATAAACATTTGTAGGAAGGTAACCATTTCTTTCAATGGTGAAAGAAATGACTTAATTTAAACTTCCTTCCACACATTGAGCATGGGAGAAGGTTTTACTGAGAATTGGGACCAACTATCAATAATGAGTTTCAAGTTTTTGGACCACCTTTCCCCCTGCAAGGGAATTCCTGTAGCTCAATTGATAATTCACCAATTATTATCAACATTAAATCTCAAACCAATGCTTCCGTTCCACTTAAAGTCCTAACAAACTCCAAAGAAATCCTTGAATCTGATCATTGGAACTTTCCAAGGAAGGAGTGCCACATGGCCCTTGTGAAAATCTCCACGGCCATAGCTTTGGATCTTATGTTATCAACACTCTTAAGCTTATCGCAATTTACTGAACCCCCCATTACACATGGTACATAACAATAACATTCTATGGTAATTATTTCAAACCATATTGCTAACTGACAAGAGCAACTGCGATTGGAAATGAAAAGTTGTAAAAGAATGGAAGGCTTTGAGAGAGGTCGATGCAAGGATGAGGGAATCATTAATAAGATAGGGGTGCAATAAAAACCAATTAACATTATATGAGAGAAATCCAAGGTAGTCAATGGCACAATTAAGGAAATCGAAAGAAGTTTTATTATAATCCTTTGCAAATGTGCCTAATTACATGCATGAGCTTAATGATCCTTGTGCTTGAATACATAGATGGGTTCAACAATTCTTTAAGTTTCTAAATATTTACCATCATGCTACTGAACTATGTGCATCAAAATAAAATATCTTGAAACATTTTAAAAGTATGAAACCTAAATACATAGGCTAAGCTAAGTTTTCACATGAGGGAAGGGTGACTCTTTAGTATTGGAATTTTTTCTTAAGCTCTTTATGTTTATACAAGAAAAAATCAAAAGAGGGTTAGAAACAACATGGAAATTTTCATGAAGATTATTTGTTTGTAGGTTGCATGCTTCTTTTTCAGCTAGTTGTAGTGGATCTGCCTGTTCCAAAGAAAGCGAGTGCTTGAACAAAGAGAATTGAGATAGTCTTGAGTCCTCCTACACTTTGAATTCCAAGAGATGTATTTGTTGGAGGATGTCGTCTTAAATCTAGAAGGGGCACTTTTATAATAAGATAATGAATAAGTGGTACGATTGAAAAATTATTTTTTTTCTTTACTTTATAGTTTGGTAAAATTTCTTTATACAAGATGCTAAGAAAAATTCACACTAAAAAGATACATGTTATTACTCCTAAAAAGATATGGAATAAAATTTTCCTTGGTTAGCCTAATAATAATTATATTAAAGTGATGCAAGAGGGTAGATAATATATCCTCTTGTCATTTAGATGAAATGGACTAGAGGATGACATTAATATCACAGCCCTATTACTAATTAAATTGATAACTTGAAAACTTGATACATTAATTTTTTTTCTTCCCTTTTTTTAATTTTTTCTTTCTAGGAATTTTCTCACTAGTAAAAAGTTATTCAAGAAAGGATTATCTAATTGTGCCTTGTGTAAAGTTTCTACAATTCATTTTTTTTTTGTCCTTAGTGTTACTAGCTAGGATATAGTTTTCTAGTATCATTAAATCTGATAGTGCTTGAAGCTAGTTTTTCACTATCAAATAACTTTTATTTTATTTTATTTTATTTGTATTTGCTTATTTATTTATTTTATATTTTTATTTATATTTTTATTTATTTTTTATTTATTATTTTTTCTTTCTCATTTAGAATGGATCATTATATTCATTGTCATTAATATTGATCCTTTAATAGGGGAAAAAGTGGAGAAACCAATTCATAGGAACTTTTTTACTAGTGAGTCCTCGTTTGGCAAATTGGGGTATGAAACATTCTAGAAGTAGTTTGAGGCACCAAACATAATTTTATAGAGGTAAGTGTTTTCTTCCTATGTTCCATAACCCTATCAATATTATACACACATATAAATTTTTAATGGTTTAAGAATCTCTTCAATCAAATTTTGTATGCAAAATCTATGTCACCCAAAATTTGACCTTCGTGTTTTGACCACCATGATTCAAGAGGATGCCACATCAACCCCCATTATTCATTGAAAAAGAGCTAGCCAAATGATGATGGTGAAGAAGACTAATAAGAGCCAATATTGTAGCTCTATTTAGGAGCTGGAGTCAAATGTAACCACTAGTATGCTATTGGGTTATGTTATAACTAGGCCACTAGGAGGAAAAGTTGTTATATTTTATTCGAGTGCATTTTGTTCAATATACAAGAAAAGATCCTAAGAGTGGATAGGAAGAGAGAAAAAAGAGAGGGTTTGTGCACTGTAGCAACCTAAAGGCTATAGATATCACTTCTTTATACTTGCATCCATTTTCATTTAGAGAAAGAGAGAGTAAAAGGCCTCATCTTCCAGCTATTTTTTCCCCTACAAGGGTTTCCCCGGTCACGTAGCATAATAACACTTCCTTCAAACTTGTTCCATTGGTCACTCAACTTGCCTCATTTTCTTCTTCTCATTACTCTTGATCTAGTGGATGATTCCTTTTGGCTATTAAATTTCTTGTCCACGAGCCTTATCAAGGACCTAGGACATACTGGTGCTATTATTTCATCCCATGCCCTTGCAATCACTATAGGTAGCCAGCTTTATTCTAATCAAGAATCTATTTGAATAAAAACGTGTTCACACCCTTTTCTCTCTTGGAATCACTATACCCATGAATATTTATACAAAGACAACAATTTATTCTCTCTGGTTTAGCTTTCACAACAGTTGTCTCACTACTTTCTTGTCCCAGACCTAGGTATGTGGGTTCACAACATAATCTACTCTATGCCTAAACCGTATTTAAATTGATGACAATGATTCACTTATGAGAGCCCATATGTTATTTCGGTCATGTCAAGATATTAATCTTGGTTACGGGTCGAGTTTCTTTGGAAAAACTTGACTCCATCGTGCTTTGACTAGTTCGAGGCCTGACCAACTGACTAGCCCCACTCAAATTAGTTGTTCAGGATAATGAGTCCCTCTCCAGACATTGTAATTTAAGCAATACTCTTCCGAGAGGATTCTCGCACTCACTATGGAGCCTACCAATGAATCAATCTTTGCTTCTCTTCCTGTGTCAAGATTAACACATGCTAACTCTAAATTCCAACCACAGTGTAGACCCACTTACCTCCATTTCATTCATCTCCATACATAACACATTTAATATAATATAACATACAAAATTTATTAGTGGAATATGGTTTATTATAAAATAAAATAATATATATAATATATTAAAATATATAACTATATCATATATTTTTAGTTGCGCAGGGAGACGATCTACAACCTAGAATGGAGTAGATGTGAAGGTGTTAGATATTAGATATGTAGGAGTTAAATATGTGAATATTTGTTAAATGTTGCGCTCAGAAGTATACTATATTATGTTATGTAAACACCTTGACTTGTTCAAAGTACATAAAAGATATAAAAAAAAAGAAATAAAAAAAATAAAAAGTTAATAATTAATAGTTAAAACAAAATCGAGATAAAACAATAAATTTATCTAATGGTTTTGGGTTCCATATTTTCGCAAGCCGTGGTTTTTTCCATGGTATTCTTCTCTAATGGTCAAATTACATAAAAAATAAAATTAAAAAAATATTAATAATTAATCATTATAATAAAATAAAGATAATATAATAAATTTATGGATTGAGGGTTTTTGGCTCCAAGTTTTTACAACCAATGGTTTCCCCATGATATTCTTCTCTAATAGTCAAATTACATAACAGTGAAATTATATTAAATTAAAAATTAAAAATTAAAAAGAGAATTGAGATAAATAGAAAATTTACAGATGAAGATTTTCGGGCTCCATGTTTTCACAACCCATGGTTACTTCCATGGTATTCTTCTCTAATTTAGCCTATTTAAATGTCTTCTTCACTATTGTGAGACATACATTGCAATAAAAGCTTTTAGCTAGATCAAAATAAATCCTAATTTCCACAACAAATATCATAACCCTCAGCAATTTTCATATCTAATTTGGCAAAGAAAACCACTCAGTAAAGACACACTACACATACCGTATAGCTCTATGGATGCATGACTTCCAGGTAAAACTTGGGAAAAACAACCGCGCTCACTTTTGTTACATAACCTTCAAAGATTAGATTTTTCCATATTGTTTTGTATGTTATTCATTTTATTTGATATGTTTGAAATTTTATTCTTGAGGGTAAAGAGAAACACATGCACTTTTTTTTTCCATGTCGTCGTACATTTTGTTTGTATTAACTTTTATTAGAGTCGCAATTTAGATTATGTTAACCATTGGTTTTAAACTACACATGAAAATTCATTAAAATATGTTCATAACAACTTAGTTTAGATACAATTGTCCTTGAGTTTTATTAAGGAGATTGAATGATAACATTAAAAAGAAAACTAATCCAAAGATAATTAATATCTTGGATTGTTGCAATGACAGAGTTATATATTCTTATCGGGTTTTATGTTATAGAAGACGAGCTCATTAGGTTTTATGGATTAACAAGAAAGCTTCAAGTAAACTATATTAACTACAAGGCTTATATATATCAAAGTAGCCTAGATTCATCTTAACTATGAAGCATCAAGAGAGATCAAATCTCCCAAAGTGAATACATTTAATCAAATTTTATACTCAAGAAAAAGGTTTACACCACCAAAAATTTGATGGAAAATTAAGCACTAAATAAATCGAGAGTTAAACACAATCTAAAATGGTATTAAATAAATTTGAATAATTTTTTCACATTCAAAATTAAAAAAAAAATGATATAAATTAATGTAAATTACAATAATGAAAGAAATCAAGTGCTCGATATTTTTTTATTATTATTCAATTTAGTATTTATTTCACATCCTTCTTTTCGTGTACTGTTGACAACCCTATCACATGAGCATCTTCTCGGTAAGTGATGGGAACATCTTATTTTTCCATTATAGCCCTTACCCTCTGCTACTCGTGTACCGTTGACAACCTTATCACATGGGCATCTTCTCCGTAAAGTGTTGGGAATTTTCTTTGGTCCACAAATTCCTGAATTAGGAATTTTCATAAAATGTACAATGGAGTAATCTAGAGAAAGTGAGATGGCATAAATTTGACGCCATTCATTATTTTCACAGATTCTACATAATTATGATGTCCGTTTCACACATTCGTTCACAGACGAGAATGGAACAAACCCTCGATTTTATGAAGGGCGTTCTCATGGTGGCCATTGTTGGGATCACCCTGCTCGCAATATGTCACTACACTAAATTCCTATTGTTCCACAAGGGAGAGCACAATCTGAGCACGCCTCCGGGACCTACTGCTTGGCCCATTATTGGACACCTCCATTTGCTGGACGCGAAGCTACCTCTTCATCAGACGCTTTACCACCTGGCCCAGACCTATGGGCGCTTCATGCTCCTCAAATTCGGGTCTCGCAAGGTCCTGGTAGTCACCTCATGGGAGCTAGCCAGGGAGTGTCTCACCACACACGACATGAACCTCGCCTCCAGGCCACAGTCTGCGGGAGCCGAGCATTTGGGCTACGATCGTAAGCTGCTTGGCCTCGATCCATATGACCGCCGGTGTCAAAAACTGCGTAGGATCTGCACGCTGCATCTTCTATCTCCTTCCAGAGTGGAGGCGTCCATGAATATTCGAACAGAGGAGATGTCAAAGTTAGTGCGTGGTCTGTTCGAGAGATGCGCGAAGATGGGAATCAAAGGCCGCGAGGCTTCGGCTGTTGTGAACGTGAGAGAGATTGTGGTGGAGCTAATATTTGATATTATGGCGAGATTAATCCTCACTCGCAAAAGCTACCTGGGCAGCGAGGAAGAAGTGGAAGAATTTAAAAAGATAATTACCGTCCGCGCTAGCGAGCTGCTGGGAGCGTTTAATTTGGGGGATTATATTCCATTCCTTAGATGGCTGGATCTCCAGGGCTGCGAGCGGGCAATGAAGAAGTTACACAGGCGACGAGATGAGTTTTTGCAGAGAGTGATAGATAACAGCCGCCTTTGTATGAAGGAGAGTGACGAGAGTCTGATAGACGTGCTTCTACATTTGGTGGACAAAGCCGAAGAGTTTTGCAGCGAAGACGCCATTGTCAAGGCCACTGCTATAGTCAGTACCTTTTCAACTTCAAGGCAGTTTTAGCCCTCTCATCATATGGGGGCCTGTTTTAGTTTTTTAGGAAGCCTGTTTTGCTTTTTTACATTTTTTAGGAAGCCTGTAACTGAGATGTCTTTTATTTTGCAGAGCATGATCATCGCATCAACGGATACCTACGCCAATACAACGGAATGGGCTATGGCAACGCTGCTGCAACGCTCGGATGTGCTGAAAAGGGCACAGGAGGAGCTGGACGTCATAGTTGGAAAGGAGCGCATTTTGGAGGAATCGGATCTCCCGAAGTTGAAGTATTTGGAGGCCATCGTGAAAGAGAGTCTACGTCTCTATCCAGCGGCGCCTCTGCTCCTTCCTCATGTTGCAGCCGCGCCGTGCAGAGTGGGAGGGTATTATGTACCGGAGGGCACAGAGGTTTTGTTCAATGCGTGGGGTATACACAGAGACCCAGCTGTGTGGGAAAGCCCCCTACAATTCGAGCCGGAGAGGTTTATCAACAGTTCCATAGACGTGAATGGGCATGATTTCACATATATACCGTTTGGTTATGGGAGAAGGGCCTGCCCGGGCATTTGGTTAGCCATGCGCATGCTTCTGCTCACTGTGGGAAGACTGTTGCAGGGTTTCGATTGGAGCATTCCCGAAGGAACTGAAGGAGTTGATATGAACGAGGGTCGTGCTATTACGCTGCACAGAGCTGTTCCATTGGAGGCGGCCATCAGGCCTCGTCTTCCTCACCATCTGTATTGAGTCATCACCTCACCTGATCTGTGATGATGATGAATTGAGAAACATAGGTACGCTCTTCTCAAATCTCCAAATTTGATATTATTAGTGTGTATAAGTGTAGCAGCAGTCCTTTTCCAGACCGTCCAATTTGGCTGTGAACCCTTGAAGGCATTCATATAAGCGGTTAGGTGGAATATTTCACTGGGATGGTGGTTCACAATATCCTGGATGATAGCAATACAGTTACAATAATTTATTGGAGTAGATTTTTTTTTTGCTTCAACCCGGATGGATTTGAAACTTCAATCTCACTTTTTACTTTATTACATTATAAAGTTACTCTAGCTGACCTCATCAAGCACTGACCCCATACTTATTTGTCAACAAATGAGGACCCCATCAACCACTGATCCCATACATAGTTGTCATCAAGCACTGACTCCATACTTAGTTGTCAACAATTGAGGACCCCACCAACCACTGATCCCATACTTAGTTGTCAACAATCGAGCTGACCCCATACTTAGTTGTTAAAGATTTTATATTGATTGGTTTAGTGAATAATTTGTTTCAGCCACCTTATGGATTTTTATATAAAAAAAATATATTATAATATTATAAAATTATCATTATTATTAAAAAAAATATATTTTTTAAATAAAACTTATAAATTGATATGCAACATTTAACTGCTAATGTGCAAAAGAAATTACTAATTACACAAAAACTTATAAAATTGTTATATAACATTCATAGTCTTCGTGACCATCTTTATTGAGTCATCTATGATGTCGATGAATTGAGAAACAGAGATAACCTCCTTTTGCAGTACGGTGCTTTCATATCTCTATATTAGATCTTCGGGGTTAGCTACCATTTGCTCTTACCTTCCACAGTCGTATGTTTGGTCATGGAAGTGTGAGAGCAACTTTTTTAGTGACAGTCTATATGTGCCTGTGGGCCGTTCAAGCCAGGCCCATAGGGGAATATTCGAAATCTTGTTTGATATTTAAATTGTCCTGCATATCCTATTGGAATTGAATTCGTCAAAGCTATAACGTGATATTGAAACTAATTTTCCATGGATTTCAGATTGTCTAGTTAGGTGATTTTCCAGTGAAATTAACCAAATTAATTGAAATATAAAATATAGAAAATAAAAAGAGATACATGCCATTTAGAACAAATATAAAACTTTGAACATTTTTGTAAGAGAAAATTCAATTAAAAAGTAAGATTGTGTGTTTTTTTTAAATTTAATAGAACAATATGAAAATAAAATAAAATAAATATTATTACAAAATTACATTGACTTGTGACAGCAAAATTCTTATAAAATATTAATTTTTCTATTTTGTATGTAATTTTTTTAATCAAAATTTAGTTATAAAAACTGTTTTATATATATATAAACTAATTTGACCAGATTTTATTTTCGAAATGAATTAGAGCTAAACATTAAAAACCTCACAATTATCTAAAACAAAATTATTAAAAAATAAAAAATATTAATAATTAAAAGAATCTAAAGTACTTCTTATGGAAGTAGGCTAAATGAATCTACGATGGTTAATTCATTACATTTAAATCCATTTTACATAGCATGAAATTGAATTCCCGCAGACAAACATCATAAAGCTTTCTCTCCTCCATATAAAAGACGAAATATCTGCTGGTGGTAGTAGTTACCATGGCTATCCTCACAGCCAATGGTATTGTTTCAATCTGTTGTTGTGATTGCTATGGTCAAAGGAAGGGCTTTATAATTATGTATAATAGAAGGGTTTTGATACATGGGAAGATTATTCGTACTTTTACTTTAGATTTAGAGATATTTTAAAAGGTTAATTGTATGTTTACGGTAAATTTTGAAATATTTAAAAATTTTAATGTAAATAAATATAAATGAATCAAGTTAATTATTTCTCTTCATATTTTGTAAATTTCTAAAATTTCTAAAATATTTTATAATCTAGATTAATAAAAAATAAAATCATATATATATATATAATCTATATATATAAAAATGAAAATTACATATATATTGAAAAAAATCATATATATTAGTGAGTGATATTGATTAATTGAAAGACAGAATTAATACATTATTATGTTCTCACATCTCTCAAGCCAATCTTTTGGGTTAGCTATCATTTGGATTCATTCTCCAAACCCAAAATCGGACTCTTGATGTGCTTTGAATTGCCTGTCCGGATTGAGATTTTGTGTGCAATACAATTTGTCATCTGATAGAAATTGTATGCCAACACAAATTTATTTGATCCCTGCAATCGAAAGCTTAGTTGGCCCCAGATATTATACGTTGTATGGATCTTTTACTTATATGTCTAACACCAATTTAACTGTGAAGTGGAAGCTATCACTAGCTACAGGATATCGATGTGTACTGAGGCCGATTTCACTGTGAAGTGGAAGCTAGCGCTATCTACAAGATATGGATGTTGTGGGTACCGGGGAGGACGGTATATGGGATTAATAATGTAAAGGCTCAAAAATCAAAATATGGTTATAAAAATTAACGTAGCACATTGTGCACTTGAATTTTTGCATGATCACTTAACATGCAATGGTATCATTGAAGATTATGTATTGATTGATTTGTCACTCTACTCACAAGGCTCAAATGATTGACCACTCCAAAAAGTTCTATAGCATGGGAGTTGTAAACCTCCGATTGCAGCCTCAGCAGTGTAGGAGATGTGGTTGAAGCATATTTTATATGTAAGACTTTATAGTTGGTAGCCTCGTACAATCCCTAATGCTCTTTTTCTCTTCTCCTCTTTTTTTTTTTATGGAAAGGAATGAATTAATTTCTTAAGGATGATGTGGAGTCATTAAAGATGATGAATGTCAATGATCTTCTCTATAGAATTTTATTGCTTATGTTATTAGGCTCATAGGTGTCCCTTATTGTAATTTGGCATTCTAATCTTTTGCTAAGTACAAATCTTGATAGAATGATGTAAACAGAAAGTTGCCAACATATTTTTATTGTCTCCACTAAATCAATCACTATAATTGTAAGTGATGATTTTCTTGTTTAAAATATTTTCTTGTATGAAAGAGTGTGAGAATGTAGACTCATTTTTTACACATTAATTGGGTTGGTTACTCAAGGTCTCATGGTGAGATATTTGAGGAAGGTAAAATAGTTGAGAAAGTTTTGAGAAGTTTTCCAGCAAGGTTTTATGCCATTGTTGTGGCGATAGAAGAGACAAAGGACCTCTCACAGTGAGCTTCATGGATCATTGATTTCTCATGAACATAAATTGGATAGAGCAACAAACTCCTCATTGGATCATGCCTTTGAGACACAAGTTTCATTTGGTCAAAGTAGAGGTAGAGGAAGATCATATGCTAGAGGAAGAGGAAAAAGCCCATACAAAGGTGGAAGAAGAAACCCTTCAACCTTAAGTGGATGGGGCAGCAATCAAAATAGAAGTCGAGGCCCAACCCAAAATCAAACACAAAGTCGGAAGTATGATAAATCTCACATCCAATATAATTACTGTAAGAAATATGGTCATTATGCTGCACATAACTCTTCAATTGGAGGTGGCCATCAGGCCTCATCTTCCTCACCATCTCTATTGAGTCATCACCTCACCTGATCTGTGATGTTGATGAATTGAGAAACATAGGCATGTTGTTCTCAAATCTCCAAATTTGAAATTAGCTACCATTTTGGCTAACCGCAGAGTATCCTTTACTAGACCGTCTAATTTAAGGCAGGCATATAAAGTACGTTGTTCTCAAATGTCCAAATTTGATATTAGCTACCGTTTTCGCTAACCATCCAGAATCTTATTTTTAGTGTGTATAAGTGTATCATTTACGAGACCGTCTAATTTAAGACACACATATAAAGAGTTAGTCAGAATATTTTATTGGAATGGTTGTTTACAATATATCAGATGGTAATAGTAGTAGTAGTAATACTATGACAATTTTTTTTGTTTCAATAAGTTTTACTTTATTACATAGTAATGTTTTTTTTTTTTAGTTAAGACTAACCTAAGTACCCACGGGGGATTTGAACCGGTGACCTGTCGCAAGGAGTGCCTTAATAGCGCACCCATTCACCGTCAATCCAAAGCCCCGTGGGCTATTACATAGTAATGTTATTATAGTTAATTGTTTTAAAATACGATAATTACTCCTATATAAGGAGTTGGCAAAACATATAGAGTCAGTTAACTGAGTGATTGAATATTTGAGTTTTGAGTCAAGTCGAGTTAAGTGATAAATGACTTTTAGTGTGTGGTTGCATGTCAAGATATTTTAGGCAAGTCGCTAGTTGGAAAAGGATAAATACCCTTCACCGGGTTCATTGTAATCATCATGCTTTGTGTGATCAATAGAAGAGCTCAAATTCATGATTTATGTGTTAATTATTTCTTCTTTGTCAACACTACCTTTCCAACAAATTGGTATCAGAGGGACATTTTGAAAAACAAGGAAAAACGAATTAGCAACAATCCGTGTGAGAGGAGAAATATATTATTTTCTCTTGTTAATACTATAACACACCTTGTAAGTTATACACATGCCATTATAAAGCAGGTCAGTGTAAACTTATATTGATTTGCATAAGATAAGTTCCATGAAATTTTGAAGCATTAAAAGCATTAACGTTGTGCCCCTGATCGTGCAGGGCGATTAGTTGCATGGCACCATCCCGAGAACTGCGT
Source organism: Pinus tabuliformis (assembly GCA_031772625.1). Classification (NCBI taxonomy): domain Eukaryota; kingdom Viridiplantae; phylum Streptophyta; class Pinopsida; order Pinales; family Pinaceae; genus Pinus; species Pinus tabuliformis. The sequence continues at coordinate 822,117,246 of CM062804.1, read as the reverse complement.
TAATAGAGCAAAACTCATATTTAAAAAAAATACGATATTTAAAAAAAATACGATGCCAAGTTCTTTGATTTAATGAATATCAATTTTATTTTAAAGTACAGAGATTTATTTACATTGCTTTGTATACGATTTGTGTGGGAAGTCTAGTTCATATTAAAATCAAAAGTTTTTTTTTTTTTTTTTTTTTTTTTTTTTTTTTTTTTTTTTTTTTTTTTTTTTTTATATAAGTATTTTTTTTATTAAAAAAAAAAATAGGGATGTCTTGAAAAGGGTAATTTTGAAAAAAATTATTAAAGGAGAAATCTTTTGTTGAAGAGAATTTTTTTTAAAGAAAGATGGATTTCTCAATTTTCTAGCCCGAGTTCCCACTATTTACAAGGAAATATTATGATGTGTGGACCATTAAGATGGCGACCATGTTGCAGGCACATGATGTTTGTGATTATGTCTACTTTGGGTTTTCAGAAAATGTAAGAATGCAGCAGAAGAACAAGCTCTCAGTAATAAAGATAGGGAAGAATGGAAGAAAGACAAGAAGAAGAATGCACAAGCATTGTAACTTATTCAACACAGAGTGAACTGAGCAGTGTTCTAGAAGAATATGATCATGCCTTCAGCAAAGGTAGCATGGGATACTTTGGTGACGAACCATACAAATATGGCCAAAGTCAATATTGTTAAGTTGCAGAATACGAGGAGAGGTTTTGAAAGTCTGCAGATGAAGGAGACAAAGGACATCGATTCTTTCATGAACCAGGTCATGACTGTCATAAATTAGTGAAATATTTATGGTGAATACATTAAAGATAAAACAATGGTTGAGAAGATCCTAAGATCTTTGTTTACCAAATTTGATGTTGTGATAGCAACCATAGAAGAAGCAAAATATTTGTCATCATTGATAGTTGATGAGATGATGGGATCACTTTTATCCCATGAGGCAAAGAAGGACAAAAAGAAGCATTCCACTTTAGACACCACCTCCAAAAGTCACGTTTCTATTTGAAGAGACAGAGGTCGAGGCAAAAGTAGATCGAGACGCAAAGGATATGGTGGTCAGAGAGATGCCCGAGAAGAGCATGAACATGAAATTGGAACGGACTATAGAAGCTGCAACAATAATCAAAGAGTTGAAAAATCAAAGGTGAGATGTTATTATTGCAATAAATTTTCTCACTACACTCGTGATTGCAAGAAGAATATAACTGAGCAAGGAAACCATAGAGGTAATGTCACTACAGGGAGTACTAACTCCATGTTCCTAGCTTCCCATACCATGCATGATCCTTCTGCTAGTGTGTGGCTATTAGACAATGGCTGCATAACCACGTGACATGCAACAAGAATTTGGCTGCAAATTTCGATCAATCTGTGAAAATAAAGGTAAATTTGGGGATTGACAAGACTGCGGAAGTAGTTGGCAAAGGTGTGGTCAACATTCTGACCAAGCAGGGGGGGCCAAAGACAATATTATAGGTATATTATGTTCTTATTCTCAAAGGTAATTCGTTAAGTGTTGGTCAATTGACATAGAAATAAAACAGAGTTATCTTTCAAGGGCAAGAATGTGTTATATATGACAAGCCCCCAAGAAAGAAGCTTATAGAAAAGGTGCATATGACGAGGAAAAAAAGCTTTCCTCTAATCATGAATTACAGTGGTTAGGTGAGTTCTTTTACAGTTGCATGTTCTGATGATTATTGGTTATGGAAATTTTGATTTGGCCACTTGCACTTTTCTGGTTTAAGATTGTTGCAACAAAAACATATGGTCATATGATTACCTCTCATCATATAACTTACTAATACTTGTGAGTGTTGCACCTTGGGAAAGAAACATCGTGAAATTTTTCCAAGGGGAGTTGCATACAGAGGAAAGCAACCTCTTGAGCTAGTGCATGAAGACTTGTGTGGACCTATGAGGACACAGACGATTGGTGGAAGTTGCTACTTCCTCACTTTCATTGATGACTATAGCATAAATACTTGGGTTTACTTCTTGAGGTAGAAATCTGAAGCTTGTGCAAAGTTCAAAGAATTCAAAGCCTTAGCAAAGAACCAAAGTGAACAACAGATCAAGGTATTGAGGTGAGGTCATGGTGGAGAATATTATTCAAAGGCATTCCATGATTACTTCAAACAACATGGAATCAAAAGACAGTTTAGAATCAGGTACATACTGCAACAGAATGGTGTAGCAGATAGAAGGAACATGATAATTATGAACATGCCAAGAAGCATGTTGAAAGAAAGAAACTTGTCGAATGAGTATTGGGCAAAAGCAGTTGCATGTGCTATTTATGTGATCAACATGTCTCCTACAAAGAGTGTGATCAATAGAGTACCATGGCAAGCATGGTTAGGTATGTCTTACAATATATCTCATCTCAGAGTATTTGGATGTGTAGATTATGCACATGTGCCTAAAGAGCAAAGAGGGAAATTGGATGATAAAGTAAAAAATTCATATTTACTAGTTATAGTGAGCAATCAAAAGCTTACAAATTGTATAACCCTCTCACAAAGAAGACCATAATTAACAAAGATGTTGTGTTCAAAGAATAAGAGTCATGGAATGGAATTTTAGACAAAATAGTTGATGCACAAGTTCCACTGATGGAAGAAGATGATGTAGCATAAAATGGGCAGCAAGAATCACAGGCGGAGACACCAAACAGAGAGACACCGTTAAGGACTCCAAGATTTTCAGAGGAGCATGGATCTTCAAGCAGATCAACAGATCGAGATTCTCCCAGCAATCAATCAGGTGATGAGTCAAGCAATGGTAGGAGAAAGATTAGACATTTGAAAGATATTTATTATTATTTTTATGCTAGTTCAAATTTTTCATTATTGTCATTCCAACCTTCTTCTTTTGAAGAAGTAGTCAAAGATGAAAATTAGGTGCAAGCCATGGATGAAGAAATAGAAGCTATTGAAAAGAATGATACATGGGATTTGATTGATTTACAGAAGGACAAAAATCTCATTGGTGTAAAGTGGGTGTACAAGACAAAGCTAAATGAGAAAGGTGAAATTGATAGATTCAAAGCTAGACGTGTAGCAGAAGGATTCTCACAACAAGAAGGAATATACTTTGGAGAAACATTTGCTCCGGTAGCTAGATTAGATACGTAAGAGTAGTTCTAGCCACAACAGCTCAGTACAAGTGGAATGTATATCAGATGGATGTGAAATCAACCTTCTTGAATGGAATTCTAGAAGAAGAAATTTATGTGCAGGAACCTCCAAGTTATGAAGTTGAAGGTAACGAAGATAAAGTTTATAGGTTGAAGAAAGCACTCTGTGGACTAAAGCAAGCGCCTAGAGCTTCATATAGCGAATTAATAGCTACATGATCAAGAATGGATTTTTCAGAAGCAACATTGAACCTACTTTGTACACAAAGGTAAATGAGCATAGACAAATTTTGATTGTTTGCTTATATGTTGATGACATGATTTTTACAGGTGATTTTGAGATAGATTAATTTAAAGAAACAATGATGAAAGAATTTGAGATGAGAGATCTTAGTCTCATGAAATATTTTCTTGCCATAGAAGTTGAGCAATCTGAAAAAGGAATTTTTATTTCTCAAAACAAATATGCCAAAGATTTATTGAAAAGATTAAGGAAGGAAAATTGCAAACCTATCCCTATACGAGTTGCAACAGGAACAAAGTTAAGCAAGGATGATGAAGGAATAGATGTCAATGCAACTCTATCCAAAAGATTGGTTGACAGCCTCATGTATCTGATAGCTACAAGACCAGATATCATGCAAGGAGTGAGTTTTATTTCCATATTTATGGAGACTCCAGAAGAGACACATCAGAGTGCAAGAAAAAGAATTCTTAGATACATAGCAGGAAGTAGAGATTGTGGCATAATGTATGCAAGCATAGAAAAGAAAGATATGATTGGATACACAAATAATGATTTTGCAGGTAGTTTGGATGATAAGAAGAGCACTTATGGTTTTGTGTACCACCTTGGTTGAGGTGTAATTTCATGGGTATCTAAGAAGCAACCCATTGTAACACTTTCATCGGCAGAAGCTGAATATGTAGCAACGACATGAGCAGCATGTCCCTCAGTGTGGTTAAGAAGAGTATTTGATGGACTAAAGAAGAAAAAACAAGCATCAATAAAAATATATTGCGACAACTCCTCAGTCATTGCACTATCCAAGAATAGTGTGCTTCATCAAAAGAGCAAGCATATTGATACTAGATATCACTTTATTAGAGAACTTGTGAGCAATGGAGAAGTTCACTTGAAGCCTTGTAAAACTAGTGATCAATTGGCTGATATATTTACTAAGTCATTAGCACAAGATGTGTTTGAGTTTCATAGAAGAAGCTTGGGTGTTGTAACCCTAGCTAAGACATAGAACCAGAGGCATGTTTGAGTTGTCATGGGTCATGTTTTAGTTTAGAAATCATAATTAAGGTGGAGTGTTAAAATAAGATAATTACTCTTGCATGAGGAGTTGGCTAAACATAGAGAGTGAGTTAACTGAGTGATTAAATGTTTGAGTGTTGAGTCAAGTTGAGTTAAGTGATAGATGACTTTTAGTGTGTGATTGCATGTCAAGATATTTTAGTTAAGTCGCTAGTTGGAAAAGGATAAATACCCTTCAAGGAGTTCATAGTAATCATCATGTTCTGTGTGATCAATAGAAGAGCCGCAACTCGTGTTTTATGTGTGAATTATTTGTGCTTTTTCTTCTCCGCCTCTGCAACAAATTGAGTTGAGCCATCAACTACTAACTCAATAATTAGTTGTTAAAGGATTTTAGATTGATTGGTTTGGTGAATAATTTGTTTCAACAACCTTGTAAATTCAAATATATAAAAAAAGACATTGTAATATTTCTATTAGAATAATAATGATAACAAAATTACAAAAAAAATAAAATTATAAAGAAATTGTCATTATTATTAAAAAAAAAATAACTAAATATTAATTACATAATACTTATAAATTGTATGTAATATTTAGCTGCTCTGCATTCTTTAAAAAACCTGCAAGTATAAAAGAAATTACTAATTATTCAAAAGCTTATAAAATTGTTATATAACATTAATGGCAACCAAACCTAGTCTTCCTCACCATCTTTATTGAGTCATCACTATGATGTCGATGAATTGACAAACAAAGATAATCTCCTTTTGCGATACAGTGTTCTCATATTTCTAAATTAAATCTTCCAGGTTAGCTATCATTTGGTCTTACCTTCTACAGTCGTATGTATAGTGATGGAAGTGTAAGAGCATTCATTTTCTTGAGAGTCTATATGTGCCCGTGGGTAGTTGAAAGGAGGCACATAGAGGGTTATTCAAAATCTTGTTTGATATATAAGTTGCCTTGCATATTCAATTGGAATTGAATTCATCAAAGATATTCATTTTTGTAGTCCAGCTTAGTGGGGTTTTGACCATCTTGGTACACATCTAAAAATAAAGTGTCTTTTCCTTTTCAAAGATGCTCGCACTGTAGATGTTGTAGCTGCTTTAGAAGACTTTCCAATTTCTAGCTTTATTCTGTCTCTGAAGGCATGATGATTTTGATAAGGTAGCTTGAATGGGTCATCTCTTTTTCTCCATCTGTTGGTGTAGGCGGTATGATTTATCTCTATATCTAAGAAAGAATCTTTATGAGCTGTTGAGAAGGTTGTCATCTGTTGTACTGATAGTTTTATTCCATCCAATAGTTCCCAATTGAAGATTTGAAACATATTGGTCATTGTTTCTATCGTATGTTGTACCTAGATTTTGTAATGGTCACTTATTCCCTCTTTTTCTTGCCATTCAAGTTCAAAATTGAATGAAGTCCATACCCTGGTTGATAACAATAGACTAGTTAAACATATAGTATCTGAGGTCCAGTTACCTAAAATTACTCCAAATGTGATCAATGCTTTATGATATACTGAAAACTTTAAAACCTAATGATTTCCTTGCAATTCGTTCAATTTTTTGATAACATGGATTTTTTCTACCAATTTGTTTTTTGGGAATTCTTTTAGCCATTCAGTGACTCTTTTCACCTCTTCTTTAGTATCAGCAAAGGTTGAACTTTCTGAGAAATGATTTTCAAAAACTTGTGAAAAAGCATTTGGATCAATAATATTTCTCATTTATGGACTTTGAAAATCCCATGGTGTGGAAAATATTTTGATACACTGCAGAGTCATTTCTATGCATTGATATTTTCTTTTAACCTGTTTCTTTCTATAGAATCCCTCTTTAATCTCCAAGTCTGCAAAAGGTTTAAATATTTCATACTGACGAAATGTATCTAAATGCATATATTCCACATCAATTCTTTGTAAATATGATGGTTCCATTTCTTCAAATAAATCTCGGATTCTTAATAATAATAAGAATTTTCCAACTTCTTCTCTGATATTGATATCAACAAGGTCCGTCATTTTGGCACTGGTGAAAATTTCTAGAGCAAAGTCAATACTGCCAATCATCTGATAATAGTTCAAAATTTTTAAAACCCAGATCATGGATTGTGTGTATTGTATAGACCATAAATCATCAAGAGTTCTAAAATAGAGCTTGACCTTCATATTTGGTAGAGAGTATACCTTTACCAATTTAGGATCTAAACCAATAAGGGTAGAAATATTTTTTGATTGCCAAGCCTGGTATTTCTAAATCCATTCGTTTCTTCTTAATCTGAGACCAACTACCTTTTTTATTTTTGAACAAAGATCTTCAACATGTTTCTCCAGAACCTCAAACCTTTTAACAAATGTGGCAAAATTATCTTCATGATCTGGAAAATCAAATATGCTACCTTTGACTTCTTTTTTGCTTTGGCTCGTTCTGTGAACTTTGTTCATATCCCTGGTAAGAGTGTCTGTAAGATAATTATAATTTCCAGGAATCCATTCAACATCAAAATCATATTGCTAAAACCAAATTTGCAATGCAAACAATCTTTCTCTTGCCATTTGTCTCGATATTTTGGCTCACAAGAAATATTTAAAATTCATTGAATCGGTTCTAATCAAGAATTTTATTGGTGCCAAATATAATTCAAATTTTTGGATACCATTGAATATCACAAGAGTTTCTTTTTTAGCAATAAAATAATTTTCTGATTGGAGAGAATTCTCCAGATGCATAGGCGTAAAGTTCTTCTTCATTACTCTCCTCGTTCTTTTAAAAAAGAAAAGCTGCCCAAAATTCATCTGATGCATCTGTTTGTAGGATGAGCAATCCATCTCCTAGAGGCTGGAGTTTTGGAAGAGATTTACATTCTTCCTTTAGAATTTTGACTGCTTCGGTTGCTTGACTGGACCATCCTGATTTTAGATGCTTTCAAATAGGAGCAACTTTTTTCATACCTAGGAATATATTTATGGATGTAATTAAATACTCCAAAAAATCTTCAATTCATCTTAGTATCTTTAAGCTCATTGGGAAACTTTGCAAGTTTTGTAAGAACATGAGGTTGCATGTACATATGTCAATATACTACATGAATTCCAAGAAAGTCAATATTATCTTGGAATAGAACCATTTTCTTTTTTGATAGGACGAGGCCACAACTCTTAATTTCTTGTAGAAATATTTCTAAATGGGCCAAATGTGTCTGTAAATATGGACTATGAATCAGAGTATCATCAATATAAGTTGTGATGAAATCATACTTACCGAATATAAAATCCATTCTTTTCTGGAAGAAAGCAGTAGCATTATTTAATCCAAAGGGAACAACCTTCCATTGATAAAACCCTGCAGGGCATGTGAACGTTTTTTTGTGTCTATCCGATTCTTCAATTTGGATTTGGTAATATATAGATTTCATATCAGATTTGCTGAAAATTTTGCTCTTCTGGATTTTCTGCATGATCACTTCTTGGCGGGGCAAAGGATAATGAAAACTCTGAGTGGTGGCATTTAAAGGTTTATAATTTATTACCATAAGTGCTTTGCCTTGTACTATTTCAGAATGATTTCTGACTAAAAATGTTGAACATGAATAGTGAGAAACACTGGGTTCAATTAATTTCAAACTTAAAAGTTCTGCAAAATACTTTTTGATCTCCCGTTCATCTGAAGGAGCGCAAGCAATAAGCTTACCTTTTACTCCATTGTCGTGCATTGTAAGAATTTCTTGCCTTGGGCTTTCTTTTTCCCAAAACTTTTGGGGATCTTTAGAGAAACTTTTAAGTAGTCTTTCATATATAGAGATTTGATCTTGAGACCAGTGTGGATCAACAATTGCTTTCTGTTTTGTTTTTAAAGCTTCTTTGGCTTCATAGATCTGCAACACTTCTTGTCAATTCTTTGAGTCATTCTTTGGGTTTTTAGAACTTGTCTTCTTCTGACTTTCTCTTCAGAATTCTAAATCTGCAAATTTTAATCTTGGGACAGAAACTGCTTGCTTCTTGAAATTGAAGATAACTTTATCTTCACTAATTGTTACTAGCAAGACTGAGTTTATAAACAACATACCCAAAAATAAACTGGTTGATGGGTCATAATGTTGTATAGCAGATATCTTTACAATCTTTCCACCTACTTTTAAAGAAACATTATCTACATAGTGGGTAAGATTAACTACACCTCCTATTGTTTCTTAAATTAGGATATTTTGGAGTGGTCTCCATAATCCTTTAAATAGAGAAGGCTTGGCGAGATTATTTGATCCACCAGTATCAATAAATGCATCAAGATCTACCTAATTGTTTTTAACCTGCACAAAAATGGGTATATACAAAAGATTATTAGTTTTTACCATCTTCTTTAAGAAATTATGCTTGGCTTTTGGATCAAATTCAGGTACTAGTATTGAAGATGTCTGTCAAATCTTTTTCTCATATGGACAAAACGAATTTAACTGAGGTAGAATGGGCGCTTCTTACTTTCCTTTTTCTTTTTCTGACTTTGGAGACCAGCATAAAGATTCTGATTCACTAGTTACAGAGCTATCTGTATTAGTCTCAATTTCTTCACTATACTAAAGTTCTTCTTCTTCTGAAAACTCGTCATTAGAATAATCTAAGCAAATGTTCATTTTCTAAACATAATTGGTCATTTCTCCTTCTTTCGTTAAAGAAGCATCAGTCAACATATATACATCTAATGTTTCTTCTTCTAAATTTAGAATAGACCAATCATCACAAAATTCGTCAATATCTACACAAGCTTTTAATTTATCAGATGTGCTTTTTGGACATGCACGGGCATAATGTCCTTCCTGTTTACATATGAAACAATAATTATTTTTGGTTCTTGGCTGTTTCCTTTTCTTCAGGAATCAGAAAATTTTAAAAGGTCTTTTTGGATTTGCAACTTTTCTAGCTTTGAATTTTCCATACCTTTTATGTTTCTTCTTTTTCTTGAATGATGTCCAAGGTAAATCAGCAGAACAAACATTAGCACTGGGAGTGATATCATGTGCTTGTTTTTGCCAACAAAGATATTTAACCTTTTCATGACACCGAAATAAGAGATATACCAAATAAATCTCATCAATTGTTTTATTTTGAACTTCAATTTCTTTAGAGATTAGATTTCGTAGATTTCCTAGCAACTTGGATAAAAACGAAATTTTCTGAACTGAATCATTTGAAAGATTTGCTTTATAAACTTTGGCCATCAAATCTTGACCAAGAGATTCAAGATTTTTTAAATCTTTCAACTCCATTTTAGCAAGATCTGTAATGATTTGCTTTTTCTCATCAATTGGCTCTGTGACAAACTGTGTTTTTAGGAGTACTTCTAAAGTAGATGGTCGTGCTGCAACAACTGCCTGTCATTCTAAATTGGGTGGTTCAATCCACCAGTTGTATACTCTTCCTTCCATTCTCTTTTTTGGTAGCACAAATATGTATATATTGTTGAGCTTTGTAGTTACTTGCATCTGATATAAATCTCCAATCCATATTCTAATTGATTCAACTGGGTTTGTAGATTTGTTCAGATCTAAAATATAACCACTAGAATTAGAAGCAAACATATCTTCTTCTATCCTAGGGTATTTTTGAACTTCTTTTACAAAGTTTGCTTTTTGGATCGATGCCATAATGAAAGATGGAAACTTCGAAGCTGCATTTTCAAGAGTTACAATTTCTGCATTTCTTTTTCTATGATTTTCTGAAACATATTCTATTTTCAATGGTTTGAAAGATGTTTCAGAAGTGCTAGCTTCTGTTTCTTCTTGATCCCAGAAATTTGGGGTTGACATATCTATAGTGAATTTTGAACTCTGAGATGCTTTTTATTTTCTTCTTCTTTCTTTCTTCTGCATCCTAGCTTCTTTCTCAGCTCTTTCTTCTTGTTGTTCATCATGCAAAAGCTTGAGGTTTGCTAAAATGAGTTCATTTTGTGCACCTATATCATTTATGGTTTCTTCAGCATAGGAACACCAAGTAGTAAGATAATTACCAATTTGATACACTTGATCTAGATCACTTGTATTTGAAGAATCGTGTTCAATTAAGGGGGCACAATCAGCTCGTGTTAGAGGTTGCCTTGAAGATGATGATGATATAGAACAAAATTTAGTCTTTTGGGGCCATTTTCCTCCTTTCACAAAGTGGAGATTGGTGAATTTCCACTCCTCAACTGGTGAGATTTGAGAATTAGAAATTCTAAAAATTTTAATTATAGCAAGGAAAGGCTTGACTTCAAGTATATACAATTCATTGGAAGATAGTACAGGCTGACTGGAAGTGCTGGTGATTTGAGATGAAGATTTTGTAGGATTAGAGACTGGTAATGCATACTTTCTCGGATGAATAATAGGACATTGAATAGAAGGCTTTTCTTGAAGGATTCTAACTTTGCCATCTTGAACCGAGGCTCTTCTTATCAAACTGCTTGTTTTCTTTTCATATGCTAATGACTTGTATTGAAAATACCAGTCATTTGGTAGACCTATAGAATCATATGATACACCTTCGACTTGGGCATTGTTCAGACCTACTGACACACAATCTTTAAGCACTGGCTATTTAAGTTTCGGATGTACAGTATTGGTCAACTGGAATGACGTTTGGATCATTGTAGTTAGAAATTCACTACTATCAACCATTTGCAATCCTTGGACTCCTACCATTAGTTTCGAACAATCTTTCGGATGAGGATCTGTAAGACTAATGGAATAATCTGGAAAGATGGTTCCATATTGACAACCAGTAGATAGGTCATCGACAATAGTACCTATTCTAGCATGATCATAATTGTGGTGTTCAATATTAAAGACTTTAGCAATGCAAGGGGTATTCAAACCATGCCTGAATAAAGGGGCTAATCCTATACTTATACCTGTAAAATGTAAATAGGAATATTTTTTTGTCTTTTTCATATTGTCTAAATTTTTTGATTTCTTCATTTGTAAACGGGGAAAGAGAAATTATCTGAATAGAAGGATGAGAAATCTTAATCTTCAATTATACTTCTTTTAAAAGCATATTTTTCTGAAAGATATTAGACAGACGAGTTTTATACACATTAGTAGCATGAAGAGTAGGAGGATTCCAACTCTAGATATTCTCTACTATCTCTAATTCTTTTACAGAGTCTATATCTTTCTCAAGAGATCTAGAATCAAATTTGGAAATAATATGTCTCTCAGGTGTAGAAAAAGATCTAATTAAGTTAGCCATAAGGATCTTGATAGGGCTTCATAGATCTGCAACACTTCTTGCCAATTCTTTGAGTCATTCTTTGGCTTTCTCGAACTGGTTTTCTTATAACTTTCTCTTTGTACTTCTGAATCTACAAATTTTAATCTTGGGAAAGGAACTACTTGCTTGTTGAAATTGAAGATAACTTTATCTTCACTCATTATTATTGGCAAGATTGAGTTTATAAATGGCATACCTAAAAATATACTGGCTGATGGGTGATAATGTTGTATAGTAGACATCTTTACAGTCTTCCCACGTACTTTAAAAAAACATTCCCTACATAGTGGGTAAGATTAATTGTACCTCCTACTATTTCTTAAATTAGGATATTTTTTAGTCGTTTCCACAATCCTCTGAGCAGAGAAGACCTGGCGAGATTATTTGATCCACCAGTATCGATGAATGCATCAAGATCTGCCCAATTGTTTTTAACCTGCACATAAACGAGTATATACAAAAGAATGATCAAGTATATAAAAGATATAGAACCTCTTATTGGTCAGGAAAGTAGCTCCTTGAGGTGGTATCTTCAAGTACTTGCTGCAAGTGTCTACTGAAACTCGACCTCTTCCCTGGGCACTCTCTCAGCAGCTTGACGAATGCCTTCCTTGTAGCCTTAATGTTACTTAGAAGAAAATATAAAGCGAACAACTCAACTTAGAGTTAAAAGGTGTGTGAAGCATTTATTAACTCACAAAGAAAAGTTACAGAGCATTACAAGAGAAAATAAGAAATCTCAGAGTTTAGAAGCGCTTGGTCCAACACATATGGGCTTCTCTTTTGCTAATTTCTCATTTATAGACTTCCTAAGGAAACTACTTTAAACTAGACATGACACAAAGTGGAAATAATGGAGGGTCCTGTCGGTATTTCCATAGTTCGACGGTGTCTACTCAACATTCCAATACAATAATGCAAAAGCAAACTAGTACAATAATACAAAAAAAAATAGTACAATAATTGAAGCTTTTTACTATTTATAAGGAATCAAAGGACTGCCACCATTGTCCCTTGGGACTGCGGTCTTCACCATAATCATCAAATTCGTCACATGATTGATTCTTTTTTAGATATGTTTCTTCAAGTATTTTTAAATATTCATTTTTATAGTCCGGCTCAGTTGGGTTTTGAGCATCTTGGTACACATCTAAAAATAAAGCGCCCTTTCCTTTTGAAGAAGCTGGCGCTGTAGATGTTGTAGCTACGTTAAAGGACTGTCCAATTTCTAGCTTTATTCTTTCTCTGAAGGCATGATGACTTTGATAAGGTAGCTTGAATGGGTCATCTCTCTTTCTCCATCTGTTGATGTAGGCTGTAGGATTTATCTCTATATCCAAGAAAGAATCTTTATGAGCCGTTGAGAAGGCTATCATCTGTTGTACTGATAGTTCTATTCCATCCAATAGTTCCCACTTGAAGATTTCAAACATATTGGTTGTTGTTTCTATCGTGTGTTGTACAAAGATTTTGCAAAATTAGACGAAGTGCATACGGTGGTTGATAACAGTAGACTGATTAAACATATACTATTTGAGGTCCAGTTACCTGAAATTACTCCAACTGTGATCAATGCTTCCTGATTTACTGAAAACTTTAAAACCTGATGTTTTCCTTGCAATTCATTCAATTTTTTGATAACAAGGATTTTTTCTACAAATTTGTTTTTTGGGAATTCTTTTAGCCATTCAGTGACTCTTTTCACCTCCTCTTTATTATCAGCAAAGGTTGAACTTTCTGGGAAATGATTTTCAAAAACTTGCGAAAAAGGATTTGGATCAATAGTATTTCTCATTTCTGGACTTTCAAAATCCCATGGTGTGGAAAATATTTTGATATATCGCAAGGTCCTTTCTATGCATTGAGATGTTATTTCAACCTATTTCTCCAGAATCTTAAACCTTTTAGCAAATGTTGCAAACTTATCTTCTTGATCTGGAAAATCAAATATGCTACCTTTGACTTCTTTTTGTCGCAGTTGGTTTTGTGAACTTTGTTCATATCCCTGGTAAGAGCGTCTGTAAGAAAATTAGAGTTTCCAGCAATCCATTCAACATCAAAATCATATTGGTGAAACCAAATTTGCCATGCCAATAGTATTCCTCTTGCCATTTGTCTCGATATTTTTCCTCACAAGAAATATTTAAAATTCATCGAATCAGTTGTAATCAATAATTTTCTTGGTGCCAAATATAATTCAAATTTTTGGATACCATTGAATATCGCAAGAGTTTCTTTTTGAGAAATAAAATATTTTTTTTGATTGGAGAGAAATTCTCCGGATGCATGGGCACAAAGTTCTTCTTCATTACTCTCCTCCTTCTTTTCAAAACGAACAAGTGCCCAAAATTCATCTGATGCATCTGTTTGTAGGATGGGAAATCCATCTCCTAGAGGATGGAGTTTCGGAAGAGATTTACATTCTTCCTTTAGAGTTTTAACTGCTTTGGTTGCTTGATTGGACCATCCTGATTTTAGATGCTTTTGAATAGGATCTGTTTTTCTGATAACCTGGGAATATATTTATGGATGTAATTCAATACTCCCAAAAATATTTGAATCATCTGAGTATCTTTAAGCTCATTGGGAAACTCTACAAGTTTTGTAAGAACATAAGGTTGCATCTGTATATGTCCATATACTACATGAATTCCAAGAAAGTCAATATTATCTTGGAATAGAACCATTTTCTTTTCTAATAGGATGATGCCATGACTCTTAAGTTCCTGTAGAAATATTTCTAAATGGGCAAAATGTGTCTGTAAATCTAGACTATGAATCAGAATATCATAAATATAAGTTATTATGAAATCAAACTTACCGATAATAAAATCTATTCTTTTCTGAAAGAATGCAGGGGCATTCTTTAAGCCAAATGGAACAACCTTCCATTGATAAAATATTTTAGGGCATGTGAACATTGTTTTGTGTCTATCCGCTTCTTCAATTTGGATTGGTAATATCCAGATTTCATATCAAATTTGTTGAAAATTTTGCTCTTCTGGATATTCTGCATGATCACTTCTTGGCGGGGCAAAGGATAATGAAAATTCTGAGTGATGGCATTTAAAGGTTTATAATTTATTACCATCTGTGCTTTTCCTCGTACTATTTTTGAATGATTTCTGACTAAAAACGCTGAACATGAATAGTGAAAAAAATTGGGTTCAATTAATTTCAAACTTAAAAGTTTTCAAATTTCCATTTTGATCTCCTGTTCATCTAAAGGAGTGCAAGGAATAGGCTTACCTTTTACTCCATTGCCATGCATTGTAACAATTTCTTGCCTTGGGCTTTCTTTTTCCCAAAACTTTTGGGGATCTTCAGAGCAACTATCAAGTAGTCTTTCATATATAGAGATTTGATCTTGAGACCATTATGGATCAACAACTACTTTCTGTTTTGTTTTTAAAGCTTCCTTGGATTCATAGATCTGCAACACTTCCTGCCAATTCTTTGAGTCATTCTTTGGATTTCTAGAACTAGTTTTCTTCTGACTTTCTCTGCGGACTTCTGAATCTGCAAGTTTTAATCTTTGGACAGAAACTGCTTGCTTCTTAAAATTGAAGATAACTTTATCTTCACTGATTGTCACTAGCAAGACTGAGTTTATAGACGGTATACCCAAAAATAAATTGGCTGATGGGTCATAATGTTGTATAGCAGATATCTTTACAATCTTGCCACCTACTTTTAAAGAAACATTATCTACATAGTGGGTAAGGTTAACTAAACCTCCTATTATTTCTGAAATTAGGATATTTTGGAGTGTTTTCCACAATCCTTTGAGCAGAGAAGGCCTCGCGATATTATTTGATCCACCAGTATCGATGAATGCAACAATATCTACCTAATTGTTTTTAACTTGCATAGACACGGGTATATACAAAAGATTATTGGTTTTTACCATCTTCTTTAAGAAATTCTGCTCGGTTTCTGGATCAAATTCGGGTACTAGCATTGAAGATGTCTATCCAATCTTTTTCTCATATGGACAAAAGGAATTTAACTAGGGTAGAATGGGCACTACTTGCTTTCCTTTTTCTTTTTTCTAACTTTAGAGACCAGCATAAAGACTTTGATTCACTAGTTACAGAGCTATCTGTACTAGTCTCAATTTCTTCACTATAGTGAAGTTCTTCTTCTTCTAAAAACTTGTCATTAGAACAGTCTAAGCAAATGTTCATTTTTTGAACATAATTGGTCATTTGTTCTTCTTCTGTTAAAGAAGCATCAGTCAACATATATACATATGATGTTTCTTCTTCTAAATTTACAACAGACCAATCACGACAAAATTCTTCAATATCTACACAAGCTTTTATTTAACAGATGTGTTTTTTGGACATGCACGGGCATAATGTCCTTCCCGTTTACATATGAAACAACAAGTATTTTTGGTTATTGGCTATTTCCTTTTCTTCAGGAACCGGAAATTTTTAAAAGGTCTTTTTGGATTTGTAATTTTTCTGGCTTTGAATTTTCCATACCTTTTATGTTTCTTTTTTTTCTTGAATGGTGTCCAAGGTAAAGCAACATGGCAAACATTAACACTGGGAGTAATATCATGTGCTTGTTTTTGCCAAGAGAGATACTTAACCTTCTCATGACACCGAAATAAGAGATCTACCAAGTAAATCTGATCAATTGTTTTATTTTGAACTTCAATTCCTTTAGAGATCAGATCTCCTAGGTTTCCTGGCAACTTGGATAAAAACACAATTTTTTGAACTGATTCATTTGAAAGATTTTCTTTATAAACTTTGGCCATAAAATGTTGATCAAAAGATTCGAGATATTTTACACCTTTCAACTCCATTATAGCAAGATGTGTAATGATTTTCTTTTTCTCATCAATTGGCTCTGGGACAAACTATGTTTCCAGGAGTACTTCTACAATAGATAGTCCTGCTGTAACAATTGCCTGTCGTTCTGACTCGGGTGGAACAATCCACCAGTCGTATACTATTCCTGCCATTCTCTTTTTTGCTAGAACAAATATGGATATATATTGTTGAGCTTTGTAGTTACTTGCATTTGATATAAAGCTCCAATCCATATACCAATTGACTCAACTTGGTTTGTAGATTTGTCTAGATCTAAAATATAACCACTAGAATTAGAAGCAAACAAATCTTCTTCTTTCCTAGGGTATTTTTGAACTTCTTTTACAAAGTCTGCTTTCTAGATCGATGACATAATGAAATATGCAAACTTAGAAGTTGCATTTTCAAGAGTTACAATTTTTGCTTTTGTTTTGCTAGGTTTTTCTTAAACAAATTTTATTTTCAATGGTTTTAAAGATTTTTCAGAAGTGCTAGCTTCTGTTTCATCTTGATCCCAAAAATTTGGGGTCGACATATCTATAGTGAATTTTGAACTCTAAAATGCTTTTGCTTTTCTTCTTCTTTCTTTCTTTGCATCCTAGCTTATTTCTAAGCTCTTTCTTATTGTTGTTCATCATGCAAAAGCTTGAAGTTTGCTAAAATGAGTTCATTTTGCGCACCTAGATCATTTATGGCATCTTCAACATAGGAACACCATGTAGTAAGATAATTACCAATTTGATACACTTGATCAAGATCATTTGTATTTGAGGAATTGTGTTCAATTAAGGGGGCACAATCAGCTCGTGTTGGAGGCTTCCTTGAAGATGATGTTGTAGTACAAAATTTAGTCTTTGGAGGCCATTTTCCTCCTTTCACAAAGCAGTGATTGGCGAATTTCCACTCCTCAACTAGTGAGATTTGAGAATTAGAAATTTTAAACATTCTATTTACAGCAAGGAAAGGCTTGACTTCAAGTATATACAATTCATTGGAAGATAGTACAGGCTGACTGGAAATGCTGGCGATTTGAGAAGAAGATTCTGTAGAATCAAAGACGGGCAATGCATATTTTCTCGGATGAATAATATGACATTGAACATAAGGCATTTCTTGAAGGATTCTAACCTTGACATCTTGTACCGAGGCTCTTTGTGTCAAATTGCTTGTTTTCTTTTCATCTTCTAATGACTCATATTGAAAATACCAGTCGTTTGGTAGACCTATAGAATCATATGATACGCCTTCGACTTGGACATTGTTCAGACCTACTGACACACAATATTTAAGCACTACCTGTTTATGTTTCAGATGTACAATATTGGTCAACAGGAACGATGTTTGGATCACTGTAGATAGGAATTAGCTATTATCAACCATTCACAATCCTTGGACTCCTACCATTAGTTTCCAGCAATCTTTCAGATGAGGATCTATAAGACTAATGGAATAATCGAGAAAGATAGTTCCATATTGACAACCAATAGATAGGTTACCAACAATAGTACCTATTGTAGCATGATCATAATTGTGGTGTCGAATATCAAAGACTTCAGCAATGCAAGGGGTATTCAAACCATGCCTGAATAAAGGGGCTAATCCTATCCTTATAACTCCAAAATGTAAATAGGAATATTTTTTTTCTTCTGCATATTATCTAAATTTTTTGATTTCTTCATCTGTAAATAGGGAAAGAGAAAGTATCTGAATAGAAGGACCAGAAATATTAATCTTCAATTCTACTTCTTTTAAAAGCATCTTTTTCTGAAAGATATTAGATAGAGGGGTTTTATACACATTGTAGCATGAAGAGTAGGAGGATTAAAACTCTCGGGATTCTCTATTGTCTCTAAATCTTTTTTAGAGTCTATATCTTTCTCAAGAGATCTAGTATCAACTTCAGAAACAATACGTCTCTCGAGTGTAGAAAAATATCTAAGTAAGTTAGCCATAAGGATCTTGACAGGGAAGATCAAGTATATAAAAGATTAAGAAACTCTTACTGGTTAGCGAAGTAGCTCCTTGAGGCGGTATCTTCAAGTACTTGCTTCACGCGTCTACTACAACTCGACCTCTTCCCTAGGCACTCTCTTAGCATCTTTATGAACGCCTTCCTTGCATCCTTACTGTTACCTAGAAGAAAATATCAAGCGAACAACTCAACTTAGAGTGAAAAGGTGCATGAATCTTTTATTTAATCACAAATAAAAGTTACAGAGCATTACAAGAGAAAATAAGAAATCTCAGAGTTTAGAAGCACTCAGTCCAACACATATGGGCTTCTCTTCTGCTGATTTCTCATTTACAGACTTCCTAAACAATCTACTTTAAACTAGACATGACACAAACTGGAAATAATTAAGGGTCCTTTCAGTGTTTCCATAGTCTGACGGTGTCTACTCAATATTCCAGTACAATGATGGAAAAGCAAATTAGTACAATAATGCAAAAAAAAACTACTACAATAATTCAATCTTTTTACTGTTTACAAGGAATCAAGGGACTGTCGCCATGGTCCCTTGGGACTGCGGTCTTAATCATAATCATCAAATTTGTCAGATGATTGATTCTTTTTTAGATATGCTTCTTTAAGTATTTTTAAATATTCAGTTTCGTAGTCCGACTCAGTGGGGTTTTGAGCATCTTGGTACACATCTAAAAATAAAGTGTCTTTTACTTTTGAAGATGTTGGCACTGTAGATGTTGTAGTTGCTTTAGAGGATTGTCTGATTTCTAGCTTTATTCTATCTCTGAAGGAATGATAACTTTGATTATGTAGCTTGAATGGGTCATCTATGTTTCTCCATTTGTTGATGTGTGCTGTAGGATTTATCTCTATATCCAAGAAAGAATCTTTATGAGATATTGAAAAGTTTGTCATCTGTTGTACTAATAGTTCTATTCCATCCAATAGTTCCCACTTGAAGATTTGAAACATATTGGTTGTTGTTTCTATTGTGTGTTGTACCCAGATTTTGCAATGGTCACTTATTCCCTCTTTTTATTGCCATCCAAGTTCAAAATTGAACGAAGTGCATACATTGGTTGATAATAATAGACTGATTAAACATACAGTATTTGAGGTCGAGTTACCTAAAATTACTCCAACTGTGATCAATTCTTTCTGATTTACTGAAAAATTTAAAACCTGATGTTTTCCTTGCAATTCCTTCAATTTTTTGATAACATGGATTTTTTCTACCAATTTGTTTTTTTGGAATTCTTTTAGCCATTCAGTGACTCTTTTCACCTCTTATTTATTATTAGCAAAGGTTGAAATTTTCTGAGAAATGATTTTCAAAAACTTGTGAAAAAGGATTTGGATCAATAGTATTTCTCATTTCCAGACTTTGAAAATCCGATGGTGTGGAAAATATTTTGATATACTACAAAGTCCTTTCTATGCATTGAGATTTTCTTTCAACCTGTTTCTTTCTACAAAATCCCTCTTTAATCTCAGAGTCTGCAAAAGGTTCAAATATCTCGTACTGAGGAAATGTATCTGAATGCATATATTCCACATCAATTCTTTGTAAATATGATGCTTCCATTTCTTCAAATAAATTTGGGATTCTTAATTATGCTAAGAATTTTCCAACTTCTTTGATATTGATATCAACAAGGTCCATCATTTTGGCACTGGTGAAAATTTCTAGAGCAAAGTCAATACTGCCAATCATCTGATAATAATTGAAAATATGTAAAACCCAGATCATGGATTGTGTGTATTGTATAGACCATAAATCATCAAGATTTCTAAAATAGAGCTTGACCTTAATATTTGGTAGAGAGTATACCTTTACCAATTCAGGATCTAAACCAAGAAGGGTAGAAATATTTTTTGATTGCCAAGCCTGGCATTTCTGAATCCATTGGTTTCCTCTTAATCTAAGACCAACTACCTTTTTTATTTTTGAACAAAGATCTTCAACATGTTTCTCTAGAATCTTAAACCTTTTAACAAATGTGGAAAAATTATCTTCTTGATCTGGAAAATCAAATATGCTATCTTTGACTTCCTTTTTCCTGCGGTTGGTTCTATGAGCTTTGTTCATATCCCTGGTAAGAGCATCTGCAAGATAATTAGAATTTCCAAGAATCCATTCAACATCGAAATCATATTGCTAAAACCAAATTTTCCATGCCAACAATCTTCCTCTTGCCATTTGTCTCGATATTTTGGCTCATAAGAAATATTTAAAATTCATTGAATTAGTTCTAATCAAGGATTTTATTGGTGCAAAATATAATTCAAATTTTTGGATACCATTGAATATTGAAAGAGTTTATTTTTCAACAATAAAATAATTTTTCTGATTGGAGAGAAATTCTCTGGATGCATAGGCACAAAGTTATTCTTCATTACTCTCCTCCTTCTTTTCAGAAAGAACAACTGCCCAAAGTTCATCTGATGCATCTATTTGTAGGATGAGCAATCCATCTCCTGGAGGTTGGAGTTTCGGAAGAGATTTACATTCTTCCTTTATACTTTTAACTACTTCGTTTGCTTGACTGGACCAACCTAATTTTAGATGCTTTCAATTAGGAGTAGTTTTTTCTGATAACCTGGGCATATATTTATGGATGTAGTTCAATACTCCAAAAAATCTTTGAATCATCTTAGTATCTTTAAGCTCATTCGTAAGATCTGCAAGTTTTGTAAGAACACGTGGTTGCATTTGTATATGTCCATTTACTACATGAATTCCAAGAAAGTCAATATTATCTTGGAATAGAAGCATTTTCTTTTGTGATAGGATGATTCCATGACTCTTAATTTCTTTTAGAAATATTTATAAATGGGCCAAATGTGTCTATAAATCTAGACTATGAATCATAATATCATCTATATAAGTTATGATGAAATCATACTTATCAAATATAAAATCCATTCTTTTCCGGAAGAAAGCAGGAGCATTCTTTAAGCCAAATGGAATAAGCTTCCATTGATAAAATCCTGCTGGGCATGTGAATGTTGTTTTGTGTCTATCTGTTTCTTCAATTTGGATTTGGTAATATCCAGATTTCATATCAAATTTGCTGAAAATTTTGCTCTTCTGGATTTTCTACATGATCACTTCTTGGTGGGGCAAAGGATAATGAAAACTCTGAGTGATGGCATTTAAAGGTTTATAATTTATTACCATCCGTGCTTTGCCTCGTACTATTTCAGAATGATTTGTGACTAAAAGTTCTGAACATGAATAGTGAGAAACGCTGGGTTCAATTAATTTCAAACTTAAAGGTTCTTCAATCTGCTTTTTGATCTCCCGTTCATCTGAAGGAGTTCAAGTAATAAGCTTACCTTTTACTCCATTGTCTTGCATTGTAACAATTTCATGCCTTGGGCTTTCTTTTTCCCAAAACTTCTTGGGATCTTAAGTTCAACTTTTAAGTAGTCTTTCATATATAGATATTCGATCTTGAGACTAGTGTGGATCAACAACTACTTTCTGTTTTGTTTTTGAAGCTTCTTTGGCTTCATAGATCTGCAACACTTCTTGCCAATTCTTTGAGTCATTCTTTGGATTTCTAGAACTGGTTTTCTTCTGACTTTCTCTTCGGACTTCTGAATCTACAAATTTTAATCATGGGAAAGAAACTAATTTCTTATTGAAATTGAAGATAACTTTATCTTCAGTGATTGTTACTGGCAAGACTGAGTTTATAAACGGCATACCCAAAAATAGGCTGGCTGATGGGTCATAATGTTGTATAGCAGATATATTTACAATCTTCCCACCTTATTTTAAAGAAACATTATTTACATAGTGGGTAAGATTAATTGTACCTCCTACTGTTTATATAATTAGTATATTTTGGAGTGGTTTCCACAATCCTTTGAACAGAGAAGGCCTGGAGAGATTATTTGATCCACCAGTATCAATGAATGCATCAAGATCTACCCAATTATTTTTAACCTGTACAGAAACAGGTATACACAAAAGATTATTGGTTTTTACCATCTTCTTTAAGAAATTCTGCTCGACTTTTGGATCAAATTCAGGTACTAGCATTGAAGATGTTTGTCCAATCTTTTTCTCATATGGAAAAAAGGAATTTAACTAAGGTAGAATGGGCATTACTTACCTTCCTTTTTCTTTTTTCTGACTTTGGATACTAGCATAAGGATTTTGATTTACTAGTCACAGAGCTATCTGTATCAATCTCAATTTATTCACTATAGTGAAGTTCCTCTTCTTCTGAAAACTCGTCATTAGAACAATCTAAGCAAATGTTCATTTTTTGAACATAATTGGTCATTTGTTCTTCTTCTGTTAAAGAAGCATCAGTCAACATATATACATCTGATGTTTCTTCTTCTGAATTTTCAACAAACCAATCATCACAAAATTCTTCAATATCTACACAGGCTTTTAATTTACCAAATGTGCTTTCTGTACATGCACGGGCATAATGTCCTTCCTGTTTACATATGGAACAACAATTACTTTTAGTGCTTGGATCTTTCCTTTTCTTCGGGAATTGGAAATTTTTAGAAGGTCTTTTTGGATTTGCAATTTTTCTGGCTTTGAATTTTCCATACCTTGTATGTTTCTTCTTTTTCTTGAAAGGTGTCCAAGGTAAAGTAGCACGGCAAACATTAGCACTAGGAGTGATATCATGTGCTTGTTTTTGCCAACAGAGATATTTAACCTTTTCATGACACCGAAATAAGATATGTAACCAATAAATATGATTAATTGTTTTATTTTGAACTTCAATGCCTTTAGAGATCAGATCTCCTAGATTTCCTGGCAACTTGGATAAAAATGAAAATTTTTGAAATGAATCAATTGAAAGATTTTCTTTATAAACTTTGGCAATAAAATCTTGACCAAAAGATTCAAGATATTTTAAATCTTTCAACTCCATTCTAACTTGACCTGTAATGATTTTCTTTTTCTCATCAATTGGCTCTGGGACAAATTTTGTTTTCAGGAGTACTTCTAAAGTAGATAGTCCTGCTGCAACAACTTCCTGTCATTCTAACTCTGGTGGTCCAATCCACCAGTCGTATACTATTCCTACCATTCTCTTTTCTTCCAGAACAAATATGGATATATTGTCGAGCTTTGTAGTTACTTGCATTTGATATAAAGATTCAATCCATATTTAATTGATTCAGCTGGGTTTGTACATTTGTCCAGATCTAAAATATAACCACTAGAATTAGAGCCAAACACATCTTCTCCTATCCTACTGTATTTCTGAACTTATTTCACAAAGGTTGCTTTCTGTATCGATGGCATAATGAAAGATGGAAACTTAGAAGCTGCATTTTCAAGTGTTACAATTTCTACTTTCGTTTTTCTAGGTTTTGGCATGGCAAATTTGGTTTCAGCAAATTATCTTGCAAACGCTCTTACCAAGGATGTGAACAAAGCTCACAAAACCAACCACAGCAAAAAAGAAGTCAAAGGTAGCATATTTGATTTTCCAGATCAAGAAGATAATTTTTCCACATTTGCTAAGAGGTTTAAGATTATGGAGAAACACGTTGAAGATCTTTGTTTAGAAATAAAAAAGCTAGTTGGTCTCAGATTAAGAAGAAACCAATGGATTCAAAAATGCCAGGCTTAGCAATAAAAAAATATTGGTACCCTTCTTGGTTTAGATCGTGAATTGGTAAAGGTATACTCTCTACCAAATATGAATGTCGAGCTCTATTTTAGAACTCTTGGTCGATACAATACACACAATCCATGATTTGGTTTTTACAGATTTTCAACTATTATCAGATGATTGGCAGTATTGACTTTGCTCTAGAAATTTTCACCTGTGCCAAAATGATGGACCTTGTTGATATCAATATCAAAGAAGAAGTTGGAAAATTCTTAGAATCATTAAGAATCCCATATTTATTTGAAGAAATGGAAGCATCATATTTACAAAGAACTGATGTGGAATATATTCCTTCAGATACATTTCCTTAGTATGAAATATTTGAACCTTTTGTAGTCTCAGAGATTAAAGAGGGATTCTGTAGAAAGAAACAGGTTGAAAGAACATCTCAATGCATAGAAAGGACTTTGTGATATGTCAAAATATTTTCTACACTATGGGATTTTCAAAGTCCAAAATGAGAAATACTATTGATCGAAATCCTTTTTCACAAGTTTTTGGAAATCATTTCTCAAAAACTTCAACCTTTGCTGATAATAAAGAAGAGGTGAAAAGAGTCACTGAATGGCTAAAAGAATTTCCAAAAAACAAATTGGTAGAAAAATATCCATGTTATCAAAAAATTGAAGGAATTGCAAGGAAAACACCAGGTTTTAAATTTTTTAGTAAATCAGAAAGCATTTATGACAGTTGGAGTAATTTCAGGTAACTAGACCTTAGATACTATATGTTTAATTAGTCTATTGTTATCAAGCAAGGTATGCACTCCGTTCAATTTTGGACTTGGATGGCAAGAAAAGGAGGGAATATGTGAACATTGAAAAATATGGGTACAACACATGATAGAAACAACAACCAATATGTTTCAAATCTTCAAGTGGGAAGTATTGGATGGAATACAACTACCAGTACAATAGATGAGAACCTTCTCAACAGCTCATAAAGATTCTTTCTTGGATATAGAGATAAATCCTACCGCCTACATGAACAGATGGAGAAAAATAGATGACCCATTCAAGATACCTTATCAAAGTCATCATGGCTTCAGAGACAGAATAAAGCTAGAAATCATACAGTCTTCTAAAGCAGCTACAACATCTACAATGCCAGCATCTTCAAAAGGAAAAGACACTTTATTTTTAGATGTGTACCAAAATGCTCAAAACCCCACTGAGGCAAACTACGAAAATGAATATTTATAAATACTTGAAGAAGCATATCTAAAAAAGAACAAATCATTTGACGAATTTGATGATTATGATGAAGACCGTAGTCCCAAGGGACCATGGTGACAGTCCTTTGATTCCATGTAAATAGTAAAAGCTTCAATTATTGTACTAGTTTGATTTTCCATTATTGTACTGGAATATTGAGTAGACATTGTCGGACTATGGAAACGTAGACAAGACCCTCAATTATTTCCACTTTGTGTCATGTCTAGTTTAAAGTAGATCCTTTAGGAAGTCTATAAATGAGAAATCAGCAGAAGGGAAGCCCATATTTGTTGGACTAAGCGCTTCTAAACTCTGAGATTGTTGGCATTATGATGCATGTGTTGTACTTGATGGCAACCCTCTCATATCTCACTTATGTATAACTGGATGAATCTTCAGACGAGATATCAGATGTAACTGATGGAGGATAGCTCAAAGGAATCAGATGATGAATCTTCAGAAGAGATATCAGATGTGACTGATGGAAGAATATCTCACTTATGTATAACTGGATGAATCTTCAGACGAGATATCAGATGTGACTGATGGAGGATAGCTCAAAGGAATCAGATGATGAATCTTCAGAAGAGATATCAGATGTGACTGATGGAGGACAGCTCAAAGGAATCAGATACTAATTCTAAGTGCGACAAGTTAGCTTTGTCATCAAGTCCAAAGGGGGAGATTGTTGGCATTATGAGATAAGTGTTGTCCTTGATGGCAAACCTCACTGATGACAAATCATAGTACAGAAGGTCAGCAACAAGGAATTGATGATCAGACTATAAGAAGAAGAGAAAGTTCATACACGCAGGTTCGTTAAGCCCAAGTCGCGTGTACACGCTGGTTGGCTTCAGCAAAAGCGCGTGTATGTGGAAAAGTACCTTTGGTCCATGGCGGTTATTCCTTGGAAGTTGTGCCTATGGTTTTGGACCTTGGCGTCTCGGCGGACGTGTTGAGCCCTAGTTTTGAAGTTGATGGTATTGGATTTCTATGGTTTTGGCTCTTGGTATTGAACAAGGCCTAAGGCTATATAAAGGGAAGGAAATCATTAGGCAAGAGCATCTGAAATGTCTTGAATATCTGATGAAGCATTAGATCCAGTATGCAGGGTTATGGGTTGATAATGCATTGCTTGATCTGAGCTAAGGAGAGATCTCACCTGTTGATGGAGAACTAGATCTAAGGAGAGATCGGGATCAAATGGTTTGAAATGAACTATCTTTATGATGCTTATTCTAGATCTACATACTGACGCATGTATTGTTCTATAAGTGTTATGAGTATGACTGATGTCTGGTACAGCTGCAAGTTATGAGAAATTATTTTTAGATCTGTACGCGGGTTGGCTTTGATAAAAGCGCGTATACACGCGGGTTTGATTCATCGAAGTAGCGTATACATTGTAAATCTTAATATTTGAAGTTGCAGATGGATGTGATGGTTATTACAGAGTTCTGTGTCTGCTCTGTGTTCTGGAGACTGTTGTTAACAGGGTTTCAGTGATTCAGAGTTTGATGATTGTTTTGAGCTTCAATAATAGTTATGGGTCCAGTATGAAAATTGGATGAAAAGTGGCCTTACAGATTATGTGTTGTGCTTCAGTGTATCCAGTCTGAAAATTGATGAAACGTGGTACCTGGAGGGGAGAAGATTGTAGGCAAGCACCTACGTACTAGTATCTAAGCTAGTACAAAAGCTAAAGGAGATCTTTGGAGCATTGTAGCAGGTAGCAGCCTGCGTACTAGTAAATGGATCGGCTAGTACAAGAGCAAAGGGGGTTGTAGCTCCCGTACTAGTATAAGACTGCACCAGTACAAATATTGTAAAAGGATTTTCTTATTAAGAAGAAGATTGAGATGACTTGCAGCAGGTGGTTTTCACCCACATTGGGTTTCCACCTTATATCTTTGTGTTCATGTGTGTGGCTCTTGTGTGATGTTCTGTTCTGTTATTCTGCACCTGTTTACTGTTAATATGCTTAATAATGATCTGATGCATTTACTGAAGATTAAGCTAACTGAATTATAAGATCTCTGGATATACGCGAGTTTCATTAGACAGAGTAGCGTGTACACGCAGGTTCACTTAATTGAAGTAGCGTATATGTTTCTGAGTATGAAATTGAAAAGTTTGATTGATCTGATAATACTGATTCACCCCCCCCTCTCAGTATTATTTCCAACAATTGGTATCAGAGCAGGTCCTTTGATAGAAGCTTGATCGCTTGAAGGAGATCCGTGGAACAATGGGAAAGAAGCTTAAGAAGAAAGCTCATAAGAAGAAGAAGACATCTCAGAAGGACTATGACAGTGGGAGAATCGATTGGGGATTAGGTATAAGAGGCTCTTCATATTCAGAATCAGATTCAGAATCATTATCAGGCATGAATGTGTTATCCTCTGATGTTCCTGCTATATTTCCTTGTGAAAGTGATGGAAGTGATAGTGAAACTACTGAACATGCTTTTATGGGTGAGCAAGAAAAGTATCAAATAGAGGCAGTATTTAGAAGGCTTACAGACAAAGTTAAAGATCAACAAGATCTATTGAACAAAAGGGAATGTGCTTTCAAAGAAGAAGTTACCAAACTAAAGGCCCAACTAGAAGAAGGAAACAAGGGAAGAAAGCTACTCAAGGACAAGGAAGACCAATGTCAAAAATTGCAGCATGAAGTGACATCATTAAGAAAAGAAGTCAACGAAAGAAGCACAACCATCAAGAAACTCAAAGATAGATCCAGCTACTATGAAAATCTTGAAGCTACGATCCTCTCACTAAAGGAAGATCTTGAAGAATCCAAGAAGCAGAATGAAGATCTACACCAAGCAATTGAAAAACAAGACAACGAAGTCATCAGCTTAAAATCACAGTTGGTATGTGCCTTCAGAGTTCGTCAAATTCAGCAGGATCTGTATGAAAAGCAAGAAAAGGAGATACTCAATCTAAGGCAACAAATGGAAGAAGGAAGAAAAGATGGAGAAGACATGAAGAAGCAATGTCTAGAAAAGGAGGAACAACTTCAAGTTGAGGTAAATATCTTGAAAGGTAAATTAGAAGAAAAGGATAAACTTTTGAGATTTCAAGATAGTACTAAAGCCTTGGATGATATTCTTAGTAGTCAAAGGTCTCCTGCAATCAAGACTGGTCTTGGTTTCCATGAATCTGTTGAAGGTGAATCTAGTTCACAAGGTGAGGCAAGGAACTCTAAAGAGAAATCCAAAATGATCAACAAGGAGATGAAAGGTCAATCTCATCATCAACCAAGGAAAGAAAGTCTTCAAAGAAAATCTTTTACTCCTCCTATGAATAATGTTGAATGTTATGTATGTCATAATCTTGGACATGTTGCAGCTAGATGTAGAAGAAGAAGAGTTCAAGACTATTATGCGGACAGGTCATCTCAATCAAGGTACTTTAATGGATATTGCTTTGCTTGCAATATGTATGGTCACAAAGTTGCTGATTGCTACAGGAGGAATATGAAACATGTAAGATGCTATACATGTAACAAGTTTGGACATAAAGCAAGAGATTGCAGGAACAAAGCTCATGATAAGAAGAAATCATCAACATGCTTGAAGATATGGAAGAAGAAGGAAGTACAGTCAGCACAATGTACTGAGACACAGCACAGCACAGACATATCAGACTCAGGGGGAGCTGAAAGTGTAAAACTTCAGTGTCCTGAATCTCATACGCAAGTTCCTTAAAGAGAAGTCGCGTATATATGCGAGTTAGACACTGCAAAGTCGCGTATATGTCAGTCTGAGGAAAAGCAGTGGGAACAGGATCAGAAAAAGGATCTGATATGATTCAGTCTATTATTTGCTCTATTGGTTACAGTCTGCTGAGGATGTGTGGAAATGTTTTGTTATTTGTATGATGTCTAGAAGTGTTTTGATCCTAACTTGAGGATGATGATGTTTTGATGCTTATGCATGATCAGATCTAACAGATGGCACTGGTTGAGGGGGAGCATATGCCTTTAGTAATTCATTGTTGGCATTATGATTAATAATCCTTGGTGATGATTCTTATATGGCTAAATGATATATCTTGCTATGATGTGGTTGTGAGTTGTCTATGATAAAATCTCATATGATTCTTGGGGTTACATAGTTGATGATCAGATCAGATTTATGGTTGATTCTTTGATGGTGCTTACATGGTGATCTTCATAAGGACAAGGAGAAGTACAAAGCTTGAATATACATCTTCCTCACTTGATGATGGGTCACTCATATACTGCTGTTGTCATATGCATAAAAATCATACAGTTATGATGCAGGGACTCTTGTGGATAAGGATTGTTGCTGTTGATGATATCAAGAAGTTTTGTCAAATGAGCTTGAGCTCAAGATACATAATGCTGATACATGGATGACTACTCAAAGTTGCTTTATTGGAGACATGGTGATGAGTTCTTATCTATATGATGATAGGTTTATACTTACATATGTTAATTGATGCAGATGTTCCCAAGTAATGATACTTGGATCATGTAGAGCTTGATGAAATGGCTATGGTGGTTTCACACATGATACAATGTGAATGACTCTGAATTCTGTTCAAAGGGATGAATTGATGCAGACATACCTTGTTATAGGTTGATGACCTATTCTCTACAGGACATTTACAGGTTGCTGATATGGAAATTTGTGTACGCGTGTTGTTTAAAGGATATCCGCGTGCATACGCCGTTTTACAAGGGGATAGTCGCGTATATGGTGCACGCGTGTTGCGTAAGGGATATCTGCGTATATACGCTTGTTTATGTGTATACAGACGCGTATATGGAGATTTGAAGGAAATCAGCAGGGACAGATGTTGGTTGCAGAAAGTCTGATATAGGTCTGACAGAGATCATCTGGCACAGGTTCAGGGGGAGCAGATAATCTTCCAATGATGCATTGTTGGCATTATCTTAAAGCTTTTGGTTCTAGTTCATATTTGGTGTTGATTTCAGGAGGAACAAAGGCGAAAGGAGAACAGAAGGATCTCTTGGTTGCTGATCTGAATGGTGATTATCAGATGCTGCTGGTGACTTTCATAAGTCTTGGTCTAGATCTATTGTCTCTATGTCATATATCTCTCTTGTGATATCTCTTTTATGGTGTCAAGGTCATGTAACGGCCTATTTTGGTTTCCCCACTATGCCTGGGATGATTGATGCAATATGATTGGTTGTCATATGTAAACTTTTGATGTATCCCCACTTGGTTGGGTGGATGAGACAATTTTTGTATATCCTCACTTAGTTGAGAGATGGATGTATGTATGAGTCTTTGGTGATAGGAAGGTCTTTTATGATGTATAGAGTCATGTTCTTCTTGAAGAACATCTTTTGCAGATCTTGCCTACAGTCAGGAAGAGCATGAACAGCACACTTCAGCAGTACAGAGACTTGGCATGTACTCAGGGGGAGCATTGACAGATTGGTACACCTTGGCATATACAAAGGGGGAGATTATTCAAAGATTTCAGCAAGTACTCAGGGGGAGTATGGACAGTGGAATGATTCAGCAAAGGAAGAGAATATCTTGGTCCACCCTTTGCCCTTGATGTCAAAGGGGGAGAGTGATTTGGTGTTGTTGCCATCAAGTCCAAAGGGGGAGATTGTTGGCATTATGATGCATGTGTTGTACTTGATGGCAACCCTCTCATATCTCACTTATGTATAACTGGATGAATCTTCAGACGAGATATCAGATGTAACTGATGGAGGATAGCTCAAAGGAATCAGATGATGAATCTTCAGAAGAGATATCAGATGTGACTGATGGAAGAATATCTCACTTATGTATAACTGGATGAATCTTCAGACGAGATATCAGATGTGACTGATGGAGGATAGCTCAAAGGAATCAGATGATGAATCTTCAGAAGAGATATCAGATGTGACTGATGGAGGACAGCTCAAAGGAATCAGATACTAATTCTAAGTGTGACAAGTTAGCTTTGTCATCAAGTCCAAAGGGGGAGATTGTTGGCATTATGAGATAAGTGTTGTCCTTGATGGCAAACCTCACTGATGACAAATCATAGTACAGAAGGTCAGCAACAAGGAATTGATGATCAGACTATAAGAAGAAGAGAAAGTTCATACACGCAGGTTAGTTAAGCCCAAGTCGCGTGTACACGCTGGTTGGCTTCAACAAAAGCGCGTGTATGTGGAAAAGTACCTTTGGTCCATGGCGGTTATTCCTTGGAAGTTGTGCCTATGGTTTTGGACCTTGGCGTCTCGGCGGACGTGTTGATCCCTAGTTTTGAAGTTGATGGTATTGGATTTCTATGGTTTTGGCTCTTGGTATTGAACAAGGCCTAAGGCTATATAAAGGGAAGGAAATCATTAGGCAAGAGCATCTGAAATGTCTTGAATATCTGATGAAGCATTAGATCCAGTATGCAGGGTTATGGGTTGATAATGCATTGCTTGATCTGAGCTAAGGAGAGATCTCACCTGTTGATGGAGAACTAGATCTAAGGAGAGATCGGGATCAAATGGTTTGAAATGAACTATCTTTATGATGCTTATTCTAGATCTACATACTGACGCATGTATTGTTCTATAAGTGTTATGAGTATGACTGATGTCTGGTACAGCTGCAAGTTATGAGAAATTATTTTTAGATCTGTACGCGGGTTGGCTTTGATAAAAGCGCGTATACACGCGGGTTTGATTCATCGAAGTAGCGTATACATTGTAAATCTTAATATTTGAAGTTGCAGATGGATGTGATGGTTATTACAGAGTTCTGTGTCTGCTCTGTGTTCTGGAGACTGTTGTTAACAGGGTTTCAGTGATTCAGAGTTTGATGATTGTTTTGAGCTTCAATAATAGTTATGGGTCCAGTATGAAAATTGGATGAAAAGTGGCCTTACAGATTATGTGTTGTGCTTCAGTGTATCCAGTCTGAAAATTGATGAAACGTGGTACCTGGAGGGGAGAAGATTGTAGGCAAGCACCTACGTACTAGTATCTAAGCTAGTACAAAAGCTAAAGGAGATCTTTGGAGCATTGTAGCAGGTAGCAGCCTGCGTACTAGTAAATGGATCGGCTAGTACAAGAGCAAAGGGGGTTGTAGCTCCCGTACTGGTATAAGGCTGCACCAGTACAAATATTGTAAAAGGATTTTCTTATTAAGAAGAAGATTGAGATGACTTGCAGTAGGTGGTTTTCACCCACATTGGGTTTCCACCTTATATCTTTGTGTTCATGTGTGTGGCTCTTGTGTGATGTTCTGTTCTGTTATTCTGCACCTGTTTACTGTTAATATGCTTAATAATGATCTGATGCATTTACTGAAGATTAAGCTAACTGAATTATAAGATCTCTGGATATACGCGAGTTTCATTAGACAGAGTAGCGTGTACACGCAGGTTCACTTAATTGAAGTAGCGTATATGTTTCTGAGTATGAAATTGAAAAGTTTGATTGATCTGATAATACTGATTCACCCCCCCCTCTCAGTATTATTTCCAACAATTGGTATCAGAGCAGGTCCTTTGATAGAAGCTTGATCGCTTGAAGGAGATCCGTGGAACAATGGGAAAGAAGCTTAAGAAGAAAGCTCATAAGAAGAAGAAGACATCTCAGAAGGACTATGACAGTGGGAGAATCGATTGGGGATTAGGTATAAGAGGCTCTTCAGATTCAGAATCAGATTCAGAATCATTATCAGGCATGAATGTGTTATCCTCTGATGTTCCTGCTATATTTCCTTGTGAAAGTGATGGAAGTGATAGTGAAACTACTGAACATGCTTTTATGGGTGAGCAAGAAAAGTATCAAATAGAGGCAGTATTTAGAAGGCTTACAGACAAAGTTAAAGATCAACAAGATCTATTGAACAAAAGGGAATGTGCTTTCAAAGAAGAAGTTACCAAACTAAAGGCCCAACTAGAAGAAGGAAACAAGGGAAGAAAGCTACTCAAGGACAAGGAAGACCAATGTCAAAAATTGCAGCATGAAGTGACATCATTAAGAAAAGAAGTCAACGAAAGAAGCACAACCATCAAGAAACTCAAAGATAGATCCAGCTACTATGAAAATCTTGAAGCTACGATCCTCTCACTAAAGGAAGATCTTGAAGAATCCAAGAAGCAGAATGAAGATCTACACCAAGCAATTGAAAAACAAGACAACGAAGTCATCAGCTTAAAATCACAGTTGGAATGTGCCTTCAGAGTTCGTCAAATTCAGCAGGATCTGTATGAAAAGCAAGAAAAGGAGATACTCAATCTAAGGCAACAAATGGAAGAAGGAAGAAAAGATGGAGAAGACATGAAGAAGCAATGTCTAGAAAAGGAGGAACAACTTCAAGTTGAGGTAAATATCTTGAAAGGTAAATTAGAAGAAAAGGATAAACTTTTGAGATTTCAAGATAGTACTAAAGCCTTGGATGATATTCTTAGTAGTCAAAGGTCTCCTGCAATCAAGACTGGTCTTGGTTTCCATGAATCTGTTGAAGGTGAATCTAGTTCACAAGGTGAGGCAAGGAACTCTAAAGAGAAATCCAAAATGATCAACAAGGAGATGAAAGGTCAATCTCATCATCAACCAAGGAAAGAAAGTCTTCAAAGAAAATCTTTTACTCCT
This sequence comes from Pinus tabuliformis, assembly GCA_031772625.1. Classification (NCBI taxonomy): domain Eukaryota; kingdom Viridiplantae; phylum Streptophyta; class Pinopsida; order Pinales; family Pinaceae; genus Pinus; species Pinus tabuliformis. The sequence continues at coordinate 822,083,321 of CM062804.1, read as the reverse complement.
CCTATGAATAATGTTGAATGTTATGTATGTCATAATCTTGGACATGTTGCAGCTAGATGTAGAAGAAGAAGAGTTCAAGACTATTATGCGGACAGGTCATCTCAATCAAGGTACTTTAATGGATATTGCTTTGCTTGCAATATGTATGGTCACAAAGTTGCTGATTGCTACAGGAGGAATATGAAACATGTAAGATGCTATACATGTAACAAGTTTGGACATAAAGCAAGAGATTGCAGGAACAAAGCTCATGATAAGAAGAAATCATCAACATGCTTGAAGATATGGAAGAAGAAGGAAGTACAGTCAGCACAATGTACTGAGACACAGCACAGCACAGACATATCAGACTCAGGGGGAGCTGAAAGTGTAAAACTTCAGTGTCCTGAATCTCATACGCAAGTTCCTTAAAGAGAAGTCGCGTATATACGCGAGTTAGACACTGCAAAGTCGCGTATATGTCAGTCTGAGGAAAAGCAGTGGGAACAGGATCAGAAAAAGGATCTGATATGATTCAGTCTATTATTTGCTCTATTGGTTACAGTCTGCTGAGGATGTGTGGAAATGTTTTGTTATTTGTATGATGTCTAGAAGTGTTTTGATCCTAACTTGAGGATGATGATGTTTTGATGCTTATGCATGATCAGATCTAACAGATGGCACTGGTTGAGGGGGAGCATATGCCTTTAGTAATTCATTGTTGGCATTATGGTTAATAATCCTTGGTGATGATTCTTATATGGCTAAATGATATATCTTGCTATGATGTGGTTGTGAGTTGTCTATGATAAAATCTCATATGATTCTTGGGGTTACATAGTTGATGATCAGATCAGATTTATGGTTGATTCTTTGATGGTGCTTACATGGTGATCTTCATAAGGACAAGGAGAAGTACAAAGCTTGAATATACATCTTCCTCACTTGATGATGGGTCACTCATATACTGCTGTTGTCATATGCATAAAAATCATACAGTTATGATGCAGGGACTCTTGTGGATAAGGATTGTTGCTGTTGATGATATCAAGAAGTTTTGTCAAATGAGCTTGAGCTCAAGATACATAATGCTGATACATGGATGACTACTCAAAGTTGCTTTATTGGAGACATGGTGATGAGTTCTTATCTATATGATGATAGGTTTATACTTACATATGTTAATTGATGCAGATGTTCCCAAGTAATGATACTTGGATCATGTAGAGCTTGATGAAATGGCTATGGTGGTTTCACACATGATACAATGTGAATGACTCTGAATTCTGTTCAAAGGGATGAATTGATGCAGACATACCTTGTTATAGGTTGATGACCTATTCTCTACAGGACATTTACAGGTTGCTGATATGGAAATTTGTGTACGCGTGTTGTTTAAAGAATATCCGCGTGCATACGCCGTTTTACAAGGGGATAGTCGCGTATATGGTGCACGCGTGTTGCGTAAGGGATATCTGCGTATATACGCTTGTTTATGTGTATACAGACGTGTATATGGAGATTTGAAGGAAATCGGCAGGGACAGATGTTGGTTGCAGAAAGTCTGATATAGGTCTGACAGAGATCATCTGGCACAGGTTCAGGGGGAGCAGATAATCTTCCAATGATGCATTGTTGGCATTATCTTAAAGCTTTTGGTTCTAGTTCACATTTGGTGTTGATTTCAGGAGGAACAAAGGCGAAAGGAGAACAGAAGGATCTCTTGGTTGCTGATCTGAATGGTGATTATCAGATGCTGCTGGTGACTTTCATAAGTCTTGGTCTAGATCTATTGTCTCTATGTCATATATCTCTCTTGTGATATCTCTTTTATGGTGTCAAGGTCATGTAACGGCCTATTTTGGTTTCCCCACTATGCCTGGGATGATTGATGCAATATGATTGGTTGTCATATGTAAACTTTTGATGTATCCCCACTTGGTTGGGTGGATGAGTCAATTTTTGTATATCCTCACTTAGTTGAGAGATGGATGTATGTATGAGTCTTTGGTGATAGGAAGGTCTTTTATGATGTATAGAGTCATGTTCTTCTTGAAGAACATCTTTTGCAGATCTTGCCTACAGTCAGGAAGAGCATGAACAGCACACTTCAGCAGTACAGAGACTTGGCATGTACTCAGGGGGAGCATTGACAGATTGGTACACCTTGGCATATACAAAGGGGGAGATTATTCAGAGATTTCAGCAGGTACTCAGGGGGAGTATGGACAGTGGAATGATTCAGCAAAGGAAGAGAATATCTTGGTCCACCCTTTGCCCTTGATGTCAAAGGGGGAGAGTGATTTGGTGTTGTTGCCATCAAGTCCAAAGGGGGAGATTGTTGGCATTATGATGCATGTGTTGTACTTGATGGCAACCCTCTCATATCTCACTTATGTATAACTGGATGAATCTTCAGACGAGATATCAGATGTAACTGATGGAGGATAGCTCAAAGGAATCAGATGATGAATCTTCAGAAGAGATATCAGATGTGACTGATGGAAGAATATCTCACTTATGTATAACTGGATGAATCTTCAGACGAGATATCAGATGTGACTGATGGAGGATAGCTCAAAGGAATGAGATGATGAATCTTCAGAAGAGATATCAGATGTGACTGATGGAGGACAGCTCAAAGGAATCAGATACTAATTCTAAGTGTGACAAGTTAGCTTTGTCATCAAGTCCAAAGGGGGAGATTGTTGGCATTATGAGATAAGTGTTGTCCTTGATGGCAAACCTCACTGATGACAAATCATAGTACAGAAGGTCAGCAACAAGGAATTGATGATCAGACTATAAGAAGAAGAGAAAGTTCATACACGCAGGTTCGTTAAGCCCAAGTCGCGTGTACACGCTGGTTGGCTTCAGCAAAAGCGTGTGTATGTGGAAAAGTACCTTTGGTCCATGGCGGTTATTCCTTGGAAGTTCTGCCTATGGTTTTGGACCTTGGCGTCTCGGCGGACGTGTTGATCCCTAGTTTTGAAGTTGATGGTATTGGATTTCTATGGTTTTGGCTCTTGGTATTGAACAAGGCCTAAGGCTATATAAAGGGAAGGAAATCATTAGGCAAGAGCATCTGAAATGTCTTGAATATCTGATGAAGCATTAGATCCAGTATGCAGGGTTATGGGTTGATAATGCATTGCTTGATCTGAGCTAAGGAGAGATCTCACCTGTTGATGGAGAACTAGATCTAAGGAGAGATCAGGATCAAATGGTTTGAAATGAACTATCTTTATGATGCTTATTCTAGATCTACATACTGACGCATGTATTGTTCTATAAGTGTTATGAGTATGACTGATGTCTGGTACAGCTGCAAGTTATGAGAAATTATTTTTAGATCTGTACGCGGGTTGGCTTTGATAAAAGCGCGTATACACGCGGGTTTGATTCATCGAAGTAGCGTATACATTGTAAATCTTAATATTTGAAGTTGCAGATGGATGTGATGGTTATTACAGAGTTCTGTGTCTGCTCTGTGTTCTGGAGACTGTTGTTAACAGGGTTTCAGTGATTCAGAGTTTGATGATTGTTTTGAGCTTCAATAATAGTTATGGGTCCAGTATGAAAATTGGATGAAAAGTGGCCTTACAGATTATGTGTTGTGCTTCAGTGTATCCAGTCTGAAAATTGATGAAACGTGGTACCTGGAGGGGAGAAGATTGTAGGCAAGCACCTACGTACTAGTATCTAAGCTAGTACAAAAGCTAAAGGAGATCTTTGGAGCATTGTAGCAGGTAGCAGCCTGCGTACTAGTAAATGGATCGGCTAGTACAAGAGCAAAGGGGGTTGTAGCTCCCGTACTAGTATAAGACTGCACCAGTACAAATATTGTAAAAGGATTTTCTTATTAAGAAGAAGATTGAGATGACTTGCATCTGGTGGTTTTCACCCACATTGGGTTTCCACCTTATATCTTTGTGTTCATGTGTGTGGCTCCTGTGTGATGTTCTGTTCTGTTATTCTGCACCTGTTTACTGTTAATATGCTTAATAATGATCTGATGCATTTACTGAAGATTAAGCTAACTGAATTATAAGATCTCTGGATATACGCGAGTTTCATTAGACAGAGTAGCGTGTACATGCAGGTTCACTTAATTGAAGTAGCGTATATGTTTCTGAGTATGAAATTGAAAAGTTTGATTGATCTGATAATACTGATTCACCCCCCCCTCTCAGTATTATTTCCAACAGAGATTTCTTATTTTCTCTTGTAGTGCTCTATAACTTTTCTTTGTGAGTTAATAAAAGCTTCATCGACCTTTTCACTCTTAGTTGAGTTGTTCGCTTAATATTTTCTTCTAAGTAACAGCAAGGCTTCAAGGAAGGCATTCATAAAGCTGCTGAGGGATTGCCCAAGGAAGAGGTTGAGTTGTAGTAGATGTGTACAGCAAGTACTTGAAGATACCACCTGAAGAAGCTACTTTTTTGACCAGTAAGAGGTTCTCGATCTTTTATATACTCAATCTTTTATATATGGGAAGAGGTCGAGCTGCAGTAGACGCATGCAGCAAGTTCTTGAAGTTACCACCTCAAGAAGCTACTTTGCTAACCAGTAAGATGTTCTCGATATTTTATATATTGGTATCAAGTATGTAAAAGATCGAGAACCTCTTACTGGTCAGAAAAGTAGCTCCTTGAGGCAGTATCTTCAAGTTCTTGCTACATGCGTCTACTACAACTAGACCAAAAGATCGATAACCTCTTACTGGTTATCGAAGTAGCTCCTTGAAGTGGTATCTTCAAGTACTTGTTGCACACATCTACTGCAACTCGGCCTCTTCCCTGGGCACTCTCTTAGCAGCGTTACGAACGCCTTCCTTGCAGCCTTACTATTACTTAGAAGAAAATATCAAGCGAACAACTAAGTAGAAGTGAAAAGGTGTGCGAACCTTTTATTAACTCACAAAGAAAAGTTACAGAGCATTACAAGAGAAAATAAGAAATTTCAGAGTTTAGAAGCGCTCAGTCCAACACATTTGGGCTTCTCTTCTACTGATTTCTTATTTATAGACTTCCCAAAGAATCTACTTTAAACTAGACATGACACAAAGTGGAAATAATTGAGGGTCCTGTTAGAATTTCCATAGTCCGACGATGTCTACTCAATATTCGAGTACAATAATGCAAAAGCAAACTAGAACAATAATGCAAAAGAAAACTAGTACAAGAATTGAAGCTTTTTACTATTTACAAGGAATCAAAGGACCATCACCATGGTCCCTTGGGACTGTGGTCTTCATCATAATCATCAAATTCGTCAGATGATTGATTCTTTTTTAGATATGCTTCTTCAAGTATTTTTAAATATTCATATTCACAGTCCGGCTCAGTGGGGTTTTGAGCATATTGGTACACATCTAAAAATAATGTGTCTTTTCCTTTTGAAGATGTTGGCATTATAGATGTTGTAGCTGTTTTAGAGGACTGTCTGATTTCTAGCTTTATTCTATCTCTGAAGGCATGATGACTTTGATAAGGTAGCTTGAATGGGTCATCTCTTTTTCTCCATTTGTTGATGTAGGAGGAAGGATTTATCTCTATATCCAAGAAAGAATCTTTATAAGTTGTTGAGAATGTTGTCATCTGTTGTACTAATAGTTCTATTCCATCAATTAGTTCCCACTTTAAGATTTGAAACATATTGGTTGTTGTTTCTATCGTGTGTTGTACCGATATTTTTCAATGGTCACTTATTCCCTCTTTCTTTTGCCATCCAAGTTCAAAATCGAATGAAGTGCATACCCTGGTTGATAACAGTAGGCTGATTAAACATATTTTATCTGAGGTCCAGTTACCTGAAATTACTCCAACTGTGATCAATGCTTTCTGATTTACTGAAAACTTTAAAACCTGATGTTTTCCTTACAATTCCTTCAATTTTTTGATAACATGGATTTTTTCCACCAATTTCATTTTTGGGAATTCTTTTAGCCATTCAGTGACTCTTTTCACCTCTTCTTTATTATCAGCAAAGGTTGAACTTTCTGAGAAATCATTGTCAAAAACATGTGAAAAAGGATTTGGATTAATAGTATTTCTCATTTCTGGGCTTTGAAAATCCCATGGTGTGGAAAATATTTTTATATATTGCGAAGTCCTTTCTATGCATTGAGATGTTCTTTCAACCTGTTTCTTTCTACAGAATCCCTCTTTAATCTCCCAGTCTGCAAAAGGTTGAAATATTTCATACTGAGGAAATGTATCTGAATGCATATATTCCACATAAATTATTTGTAAATATGATGCTTCCATTTCTTCAAATAAATCTGGGATTCTTAATTATGCTAAGAATTTTCCAAATTCTTCTTTGATATTGATATCAACAAGGTCCATCATTTTGGCACTGGTGAAAATTTCTAGAGCAAAGTCAATAATGCTAATCATCTAATAATAGTTCAAAATCTGTAAAACCCAAATCATGGATTGTGTGGATTGTATAGACCATAAATCATCAAGAGTTCTAAAATAGAGCTTGACCTTAATATTTGGTAGAGAGTATACCTTTACCAATTCTGGATCTAAACGAAGAAGGGTATCAATATGTTTTGATTGCCAAGCTTGGCATTTCTGAATCCATTGGTTTCTTCTTAATCTGATACCAACTTCCTTTTGTATTTCTGATCAAAGATCTTCAACGTGTTTCTCTGGAATCTTAAACCTTTTAACAAATGTGGAAAAATTATCTTCTTGATCTGGAAGATCAAATATGCTACCTTTGACTTCATTTTTGTTGTGGTTGGTTCTGTGAGCTTTGTTCACATCCATGGTAAGAGCGTCTGCAAGATAATTTGCTGAAACCAAATTTTCCATGCCAATAATCTTCCTCTTTCCATTTGTCTCGATATTTTGGCTGAAAATAAATATTTAAAATTCATTGAATTAGTTCTAATCAAGAATTTTCTTGGTGATAAAAATAATTCAAATTTTTGGATACCATTGAATGTCGCAAGAGTTTATTTTTCAGCACTAAAATAATTTTTCTCATTGGAGAGAAATTCTCCGGATGCATAGGCGCACAGTTCTTCTTAATTACTCTGATTGATTCAGATCTGAGGAGATTTGAACCTGTGATTGATTCAGATCTGAGCTAGTTTGTGTGTAACATGTGGAGATAGTACTAAGTACATGTGAGGAGTATTGTACTATGTATTGTTACATGTTCTCAATCAATATAATATACAAATAGTGTGGGGTTTTCAGCTGTATGCCTTCCCCGGGTTACATACTGTGTTAATGTGTGCATGTGATTGATGTCTCATTGTTTTTAATGCTGCTAAATTGATGATCAACGTAGAGGAGGTTATGTATTATGCATGTATTCTGCAATAGTGTATAATCAGGATAATCTCTGTGAATAAGTGTCATATTATTCAAAATTTCTACAATTTCAATGACATATAACATACCCAATGACAGAGTCTTAGGTCTTAGCTTCAGTTCCAATCTCAAACATCTACTATTGCACTCTTCCATGATATCATGATAAATGACCCAACATATGACATGCTTTTTTTTGTCTGTTGGGCTCATGCAATGATGGGACTACTCGCCACTCGTCAATAATTGTCACACATTACAATTTCACAATAGCGTGGTCGAAATATATTGGTGGCAACAACAACCATGAAATGCCAAATCTATAAGGTTTTTTAGTTGATGGGACCACTTGTCGTTTGGTGGTTATCATTGACCTTGTTATCGAGTGGTCTACTCTAAATGGCATGATTAAAGCATGAGATTCATGGTCTTAACTCATCCTGAAATCCCCATGTATATTATAGGTTTAAAAGGTGGGGGGGGGGGCTCCAGTATTGGAATGCCCTCCATGGGGTCCTTCTTATTTGAGGTGTTGCTTCAAGATGATGCAATCATCCATGTGAAGGAATGAATGAAAATTTGACATAATTTGTATTAACATGGGATCGATACAATATGGCTTTATTTCACAATAGTTGGCCCCTTTCCACTCTTTCTCTCAAACCTATTGTAGTCCTTAGCCTCTCTTGACATTTTTCCTCTCTCAATCCATCTCGTAGTCGTCCCCTCTAACCCTTAACTAATCAAATATATAGATTACATGATGGAGTTTATAACTAAAAATCATCTTGTAGATCTACATATATCCTCCTTATATAAATTACATAATTTGTTAGCCTAATTAGTTGACTCGTTTACAATGTGCCAAATGGCCAAGAATGCTAGCTCATAAAATTCCATTCACAACCTAGAGTTTTTTCTTGAATGAAAACACTTGTATTTACCTGAGAAGGCTAATTTATACAAACGTCAATTAGGAAATTTTCTCCCTTTAGGAAATTCCAAGGCCCCTTTAGGTCTAGGAAATGAATGGTGGACTTCGGTTTATGCTCCTACATTAGACTCCCAAGGGGGGAAATATTCGTGCCCTTCTAGTCATAAGTCTCTGTTGAAGTTGTTTTGGATCCCAATTTTTTTTTTGTTATAATCAATTTCTATTTTTTATGTAAACATGTACAATCAATTATGCTCTGGTAAAAATTGTCATTCTTACTTCAGTATGCCTTCTCTTAGGCACCTTCATAATCAACACCAACATCTCATCAATTTCCATGTCCAATTTATCTTCTTGCTAGTACATGTTATCATTCTTTATCAAGATTGGATCACTGTACTTCTTTTCATCCACCTCAATATTTTTATAGTGGAAACAATGGAGGAATAAGCTCATAGGACAATTATTACTAACATGACCTAGTTTCACAAATTGAAGTCTAAAACCTTTCAGGAGAATTTTGAGGCATAATACTATGTTTTTTGGGCCTAACACTTTCCCAAATTTACATAGCACCCTTTTCTCCTATTCTACTTTCCACAACACAAGAATCACCTCAATTGGAGTTTGTATGGAAGCTATATGCCAATCGAAAGTTGACCTTCCCTTTTTCGCAGTCATAATTCAAGAGGATGCCACATCAAACCCATTATTTATTGAAAAGGGGCTATCTAAGTAATCACGATGAGGAAAACTCTAGAAGAGTCCATATTGTAACTAGGTTTAAAATTTGGGGGAGTCAAACCTAACCACTAGGAAGCTATCAAGTTTTGTTATAACTGAGCCACTACAAGGAAAAGGGGTTCCATTATTTTTGAGTGAATTCGAACAATTGATGAGAAGAGTATCTGAGAGGGATATGGATAGAGAAAAGGGAGAGGGTTTTTGCACTCTACTATCCCATAGGTCACATGCCTTACTCCTTTATAATCATGACCATTTTCTTTCAGAGAAAGAGAGCAAAGTAGTCCCACCTTCTAGTGTTCTCTCGAAAGGTTTGCCTAGGTTATATATTGTGTCAAATCCTGGTTTTGTGAATTTTTATTTCATGATTATCTATTTAATACATAATTGTTGAAATATGGCAACAAGAATATTCCAATTTAAATTTTCCTTGAATTAAATCGTGAATTAAAATCCAATTTAGTCTTAACAACTACTTGGAAATAATTAATTAATTAATTTAAAATTAATTATTTGGAGAAATTCAAGTTAGAAGCTTTCTGAAGTCATGCAAGAGTTATCCATTAAATTAAGGAGATAAGATTGAGTTATATTTTAGTTGTAATTTGTTAACTCACTTTACTGAGTTATGTACAGTTAAATTAGTTCCAAATTGTTTGAGGAACTAATAGTGAGTTAATAGTCAGTTGATGCATTAATGCACTCAACTAGTGCTACTCCAGTTAACTGATGATTCCCTCATCAGAAACTCATGCATGTTTATTATGAGGAATACCCAGTTGAGATTAATGTTCAAGGACAGTGTACTATCAGTTACATGTGTTTTCTAATGGCAAATACTCATGCATGCAGTCAAGGATAAATCCTTGAGGATTGTGTAGTTTTGAGAGGAGATCATCCACTTGGTAAAAGGAAAATCATCCACAAGGAACAACGCAAGGAAATAGGAGCTTGGATGATAGACATGAAGGTTGGAGAGAAGCTGAGATTGCCTGCAAGCATCTGTGAGGATTGTACTGAGAGCTAGCTAGTGGTGAGAGCTAAGGCTTTCTATAATTCCTAAGTATTTCCACCATGTATGATACTACAATAGTCTAGGGTTTTTAGTTGATGCTTTCCCAAAAGTATTTTCATGTGTATTGTGCCATTGATTCTTATTCTTCTGGTTATATTGTTCAGCTCAATCTTTAAGCTTCCACAAATTGATAGTAGAAGTAGGTTATAGTATTCTTATCTGATTTATATTGCATTATCGGGTTAACCTACACCAAATTTTCTACATGGTATCAGAGTTGTGAACGGTATATTGAGAAGAGAATTAAAAGTTTGAAGTTCAGGGTTGCAGGTGCAAATCAAATTCGTATCATACTTCAAGGTTTTCCAATGGTGTTCTATGGCTTGAGACTTGAGTATGCCTTGGAAGGTAGCTCGAATTACATAGCATGGAAAGATATAATGGAGGCTATATTAGAAGACAATGGCTTAAAGGAATTCATTGATCAAGAAATCCCGAAGCGAGCTTCAACTAATGCACAAGAGTTGGCTGAGTGGAAGAAGTGTGTTGTGAAGGCGAGACAGATCATCCTTGAGGGAGTTCGAGACCATATTGTCTCATGTTTCCATGGGAAGGATACTCCATTTTCAATGTGGAAGACATTGAACAACCTCTATCAAAACAATAACGACTAGAGGAAATTGGTGTTGAAGGATAAGCTTCAAAGAATCAAGATGGAGAAGGGCAATACTATTTCCACATATCTAAACAAGCTCACCACCTACAAAGATGAGCTCGACAGTGTAGGAATAACTACTGCTGATGATGATATGGTGAGCCTCGCTCTCCTTGGCCAGATCTTATGCAGGAGGAGATCAGGAGGAGCACACGAGATGGTTCTTCATCTAAGAATGATGATGAAGAAAATCTGGCTTTAGCAAGTAAGGCAAGGAAAGGGAAGGGGAAGGCTTCCCATTTCAAATCGAATTCTTCTCATGGAGGGAAGAAGGGTGACATGTATAAAGTAAGATTCTTTAATTGTCACAAGATGGAATATTATGCAACTAATTTCCCATCGAAAAAGTCGAAGAAGGGATCCTTGGAAGGATTGTAAGGTGAGGCATTAGCCTCTTAGATCGAAATAGACTTTACCATCATCACATGCATGGTGTCATCGATGACGGGTTGTATCTGGTATCTTGACAGTGGAGCCTAATTCCACATGACTGGTGATAAAAATTTATTCAGTGCCTTGGAGGAGAAAGACCTCAATATGCGCATAGAGATGGGTGACGAAAGAAGGTATAGTGTTTCAGGAGTGGGAACGGTTTCTTTTAAGAGGGAACATGGAGCTCCTCTCACCTTGACAAATGTGATGTATGTGCCTAGACTGAAGAAGAACTTGGTATCAGTCATGATGTTGGAGGACAAAGGCTATGATGTTGTCTTTAGTAAAGGAAATGCGTTCCTAAGACACATAGACATGGGTTAGACAAAGAGGATAGGGATTTGGGTGAAGAATCTCTATACACTACAGGTAGATGATTGTGCAGCACTTAGTACGAAAGGAAAATTGGTGCAAAGCCAACACATTGGTGAGTTGTGGCACAAGCGGTTGGGCCATTTGCATCATGGGGCTTTGAAGATAATGAAGTAGATATCTATAGGACTTCCCAAAGGTAAACTTGAGCAAGTTGACACATGCAAAGGTTGTACCTTGGGAATGTACACCAAGTCTTCCTTTCATGATCGAGACAGTCGAGCAGAGGCTATCTTAGAGCGAGTTCATATTGGTTTGTGTGGACCATTCTTGATGACATCCACAACTAAGCAAAGGTATTATGTGATTTTGATTGATGACTATTCTCGTAAATGCTGGATTTATTTCATGCAAAAGAAGGACCAAACCTTCACAAAGTTTTGTGAGTTCAAATATTTGGTTGAGAAAGAGTCAGGGAAGAAGATGAAGGCCTTGAGAAGTGACAACAGTGGAGAATATGTCTCTCAAAAGTTTAAGGACTTCTGTGCAGTAGAAGAAATTAAACGAGAGTTGACAGCACCTCATAACCCACAACAGAATGGGGTGGTCGAGAGGAAGAACAGAACTATTGTAGGGGCAGCACGGGTAATGCTGCATGACCAAGGCCTACCACTTCACTTATGGGTTGAGGCATGAAACACATCGGCCTATTTATAGAATAGAAGCCCACATCACATACTTGGGATGAAGACACTAGAGGAATCTTTCTCCAGTAAGAAACCAGATGTGGGTCACTTCAGGATCTTTGGCTCATCGGTATATTGCCATGTGACAAAGGATGCACAGAAGAAGCTTGAGCTGACAATAGAGTTGGGGATATTTGTGGGGTACACTAATAGACCTCACAACTATCGAGTGTACTTGCCTACTAGTTAGAGGATAGTGGTTCGCAAAGATCTCAAGTTTGATGAGCAGAGGGCCATGCAAGTTTCCCTTAAGAGGGAGCTCCAACTACAGGCTGTGGAGGAACTATTGGTTCCTAACGAGGGGGAGCCCCAGACTAATGCGGAGCAACCACATGTAGAGGTTCCAGGAGTGGAGACATTTACTTAAGCAGAGTCTTCCAGAGATGGACGGAAGTGCATAAGAGAAGCTGACAAATTGTTGGAGGTTTCGAGAGAGAATGTGGGAGCACCATCTTCTCAACGTAGATAGAGGAGGTCACCTAAGAGGTACATTAGATACATGGCCCTTACTGAGGAATGCGTTGAGACTGAGCCATCTTCCTTTGAGGAAGCAGTGCAGTAGTCGATTTGGGTTGATGTTATGGTGGAGGAGTATGAGTCCATAGTTCATAACAGTGTTTGGTACGTGGTTCTGAGATCGGAGAACAAGTCAATTGTGAGTTCCAGTTGGCTTTACAAGGTAAAGCAAGCTGTTGATGGTATTGTGGAGAAGCATAAGGCAAGATTTTTTGCCTGTGGCTTTTCGCAGGTAGAGAGGATCATGTTCATGCAGTATATTTCGACAGAGGAGCAAGATGATGACATTTTGACAAAGGCATTGTCAATGTGTAAATTTGAGTTCCATAGATACAGGATCGTGGTGGCAGATAATCCCTTTCTTGTTGAGAGGGAGTGTTGAAATATGGAAATAAATTAATTAGTTGGAGAAATTAAAGTTAGAAGTCTTTCGAAATTCATGCGAGAGTTATCCCTTAAATTAAGGAGATAAGATTAAGTTATATTTGAGTTGTAATTAGTTAACTCAGTTTATTGAGTTAAGTCCAGTTAAATTAGTTCCAAACTATTTGAGGAACTAATAGTGAGTTGACAGTCAATTTATGCATTAATGAACTAACCTAGTGCTACTCCAGTTAACTGAAGATTCCCTCATCATAAACTCATGCATGTCTATTTTAAGAAAGACCCAGTTGAGATTAATGTTCAAGTACAGTGTACTATCAGTTGCATGTGTTTTCTCATGTAGAAAACTCATGCATGTAGTCAAGGACAAATCCCTGAGGATTGCGCAGTTTTGAGAGGAGATCATCCACTTGGTAAAAGGAAAATCATCCACAAGGAACAATGCAAGGAAATAGGAGATTGGAGGGCAGAGAGGAAGGCTAGAGAGAATCCAACATTGCGTGTGAGCATATGTGAGGATTTTAATGAGAGATGGCTAGCTGTAAGAGCTAAGGATTTTTATAATTCCTATGTATTACCACCACGTATGATAATACAATAGTGTGGGGTTTTCAACTGACGCTTTCCCAAAATTATTTTCATGTGTATTGTGCCATTTATTCTTCTTCTTCTGGTTATATTATTTAGCTCGATCTTTAAGCTTATGCAAATTGATAGTAGAAGTAGGTTATATTATTCAGCTTTGATTTATATTGCATTATTGGGTTAACCTACAGAGATTTTCTACAATAATTATAATTTTCAGGCATGCACAATAAGCAATAAAGTATAGATCTAGGAATCAAAGGAGAAATAAATCCCCATCGTATAGATTTTGTATTTTTGTATAATTTATTAGACTTGTTGTGATGAACTTTATAGTGGAATAACTACGACATATTATGAATCATATTGGTATTAGAGAAAGTCTATTTAGGTATATTGAGGATATGTGTAGGGGACTTAGATCGGTTAATCAAAAATTCATAAAACCACAGTCATGGTTGAAAAACTTGTGAGTAACCATCATGATCCTATAGATGAGAGCTATTCATGGTTGGAAGCACAAGTCTTAAATATAAGTCATAATGTGAATCCCCTCATGTTAGCCCTCATAAATAAGGTCGGTCCATTTGGGAAAGATGGGGGTTCTAACATAGAGGATCGATTAGAGGGGAGATTAAGAGATGAGTAAGAAATAGATAACAAGCTGGAGAAAGGACCCAAAAGAGATCAACTTAGTTCATGTGTTGTGAACCATTAACAGTCCCTATTCAAAATAGAAGTGAAGGTTGTTATCAAGTTATACCAAGGTGAGATCAAGGATATGAAGATAAATCACTGGTTGCAATAATTAGAAGTTTATTTAAGTATTCATCATATAGAGAAAGAACATAAGATTCTATTTGCGCAGCTGAAATTAAAGGGCCATGGCCTAACTAGGTTGGAAGGCCACACAGAGACCTTGAGGTAGGAAGGAGATCCACTGGTGACTAAGTGGGAGGAATTTAAATCTCTCATAAATTCACAATTTTACCCTATTGGGTATGTAGAGGACTAGTGGATCTAGTGGCACTACTTCATGTAGAAGCCGGGGTAGAGTGTATAGTAGTATACCACAGACTTAAAAAAATCGGCCATAATGTTAGGTATCTCCTCATAGAACCAAGATGTACTCCTATAGTATCTAGGAGGTCTACATAGCCATCTGTGGAAGCAAGTGATGATTTTTAATCTTAGATCAATTGATGAGATATAAGAATAATACCTAAAGAACATAGGTTGGAAGAAAGGGAAATCAAGTGGATCGAAGAAAATGGAGCACAAGGACACTTCTGAGGAGGGGAAGAAGAAGTGCAAAAGGGGGGAAATAAAAACATGGAAGCCACAACACAATAGTGGAAGGATCGAAGAACCACTACAACCATTGTAATATTGATGGTTATACATAGGAAAAGTGTTGGAATTTGAATCCAAAGCATAGCTCGAAGAAAAAAATGAAAGATAATAAGAAGAAAAATATCATGGCCAATGATTCGAGCACCCATATTGAAAGCATCTTGGACATGGATGAGAATATTTTCTTCACATCAGTGCAAAAGGGTTAATGTTAGTAGCCTTCAATAATAGGAAGAGAAATAAATGATTGAACTCTACAACAAAAATATAGAGGTTAAGTATGCAAAGATTGATTCTCTCTTTGACTCAGGAAAACAAAAGAATCTCATTTTAGTAGAGTTGGTCGAAAAATTGGAATTAGAATTTTCTGATCATCCAAACCCATATCAATTGGGGTGGAAAAATAAGGATGTAGAGTTAAAGGTAACAAAATAGTGCAATATTAGATTTCCTATTAGCGATGATTTTATTAATGAAGTATAACTATATGTAGTTCCCCTTGGTGTATGTGGAATGGTGTTTGGAAGTTCCTATATGTATGTGTAGGATGAAATCTTCATGCAGAGAGCCAACTAATAATGGATTATCAAATATGAAAAGACATTCAACATCAATGCACATAAAGGCAAGTCTAATTTTTTTTTGGTAAGCGCAAACCAAGATAGGAATTTGATCATTTTTAACAAAAAGTTTTTTGTATTTATATTAAGAGAGAATAAATTTGTAGAAGAGTTAATAAGAGAAAATTCATTCCTATAGGGGTGTACTACTAAACAGAAAAAACAACTAGATATGTTACCATAGGCATACAAGAATGTGTTCCAACAACCTAGAGGTTTACCACCTAAAAGTGAACTGAAGCATGAGATCCAACTATTTCAAGACTTCGCATTGCCAAACATTGGGTTGTATAGGAACTCTATTATAGAATCAAGTGGAATGAAGAAACAGTTACATAAACTTCTATAACAGGGTATCATTCGATTGAGTACATCACCCATTGGGTCACCCATCATCATAATTCCAAAAAGGGATGTGACTTGGAATATGTGCCTTGATTACACAATGTTGAAAAAAATCATGCTCAACAATAGGTACCCATTTCCCAATACAAATGATATGTTGAATCAATTGTAGAAAGTGAAATATTTCACCAAGATGGATGTAGAATCTAGATATCACTAGGCTCAAGTCACAAAATAAGATACCTAGAAAACCACCTTCAAAACCAAGAAAGGTTTTTATGGGTGGTTAGTTATGCCATTTGATCAATGCAATGCACCAACTATGTTTATGAGGTTAATGAATGATATATTGTTCCTTTTTATAGACTCACTTGTTATTGCCTATTTGTATGATATACTGGTATACAATGCTACTAGTAGGAGTACATCTCACATTTCATGTAGGTGTTGGAGACATTAAATAAGCACTAGCTTCTAGCAAATGTTAATAAGTGTGACTTTGAAAAACATTCTTTGGTGTATCTAGGGTATGTGATAGTTAGAGGAGATATGAAAATATATCCTGCCAAGATGGAGGCCATCATGAAATGGTTGATTCCTGCAAATTTTTCTGTTTTTATGAGTTGTGTTGGGGAAACATAGTACTTGAGGAAATTAATATCCTCATTTTCAATGGTAGGAACACCACTCCACACATTTACAACATCTGGTAAGAGTTTCTAGTGAGGAAGCGTCAACAAGAACCTTTGAGGATTTAAAGAGGAAGATAAATCAAGCACCAATTATATAATTACCAAAATTGCAACAACCTATTAATGTGGAGACAAATTTTAGTGGGCATGTTATGGGCGCGATATTATGTGGAGAGGAAGGAATCTACAATATCATTCTAAAGTATTTCATCAGGTAGTTAATAACTACCCTATGTATGACAAATAATTGTATGCCTTAGTGAAAGTTACAAATAAGTGGAACCACTACCTAATGGGGAAGAAGAAAGTAATGCACAGATTACCATCCACTATAGTACTTGTAGGAATACAACAAGTTACAAAGAATAAGGCATTACAAGTGGATGGGGCTTCTATAAAAATGTTATTTAGTGATCAAGTGCAATAAGGGACGTACAAACAAGTTGCTTGAAAATTATTTTGAGGCCACACACATCAAAGATCATAGCTTTGCGAACTATAATTAACATGGATCCCTTAACCCATGATGCATGCAGACAAGCCTATTTAGAGGACAAGGACTTCAAGGAGGTATTTTAGCAGTGTGAGATTTAGAGTCATGTGCACAATGGATACAACACCATTAACTACCATCTATAGGATGGGTTAGTCTACAGGTTGTTATAAGTTAAGTGATCCTATATGTGAGTAATTCTATATGAATAGAGAGGCTCTCACCTGCAAGGTTGCAGGGAATGTTTTCGTAGGGAAGATAGTGGCCAACTTGCAGAGGTATGTTTATTGGGCCAATATGCAGGAAAATGAAGCATGGTTCATAAAAGATTTGATGTTTTATTTTACTAATAATCCTAGTAATGTGAAAATGGGTATATATAATCCCTTACCTATACCCACTTGTCTATAGGAAATAGTTTCCATGGAATTGTGGGAAGTTTACATCCTAGGAAGGAACACAACTACCTATTCATGGGAGTTGATAGGTTCAACAAGTTTTACTTCTTGTTTCTAATGATGGGTGAAGTGTTCACATAAAATGTCAAACATTTAAACTCTTTTTAGAATATTTTTCTCCAAATATTCTTTATAAATATGAATTACAAATGTGGAAAATGCATTCCAAAAGAATATATATATATATATATATATATATATATATATATATATATATATATATAAATGTCTATGCTCCTCAACTACTGGATGATAAATTCAGGTTCCTCACCTCTCTAGAGGAAATGAGAGAAGGACATCCAGCAGTGCCCTGGATACTGGGGGGGGACTTCAATATTGATCAAATATCTCACAGATAAAAAAGGGGGAACCAGAACACTTGGGAGAGACTCAATAGCCTTCCAGACCTTTCTTACTAATATGAGACTTGTGGATATGGATACAATAAATGGCATTTTCACGTGGAAAAGCAGAAGAGGGGGAACTTCCCATGTAGCCTCAAGATTAGACAGATTCATAATCTCGTAGGATCTCCTTCTCACCGGTTGTATCATGACAGCTTTCATCCTCCCTTTTGGAGGCTTAGACCACTAGCCCATCCAACTGGAAGCTTCCTTTATTGGAACCCCAAGGAACAGACCCTTTAGGTTTGAAAATGTCTAGCTCACTCACCTTGATTTACTCACCAACATTGCAAATTGGTGGACTGAAGAAATACCCACCCAAGGCACAAAAATGTTCCTACTGCATCATAGACTCAAACACATCGTGAGAAAGCTCAAATAATGGAATAAAAATGAGTTTGGCAACATCTTTAAAGCCAAAGGAGAAGTGGAAAAGAAATTACAATAAATTAACCAAATTCTCATCACAAAAGGCTTCACAGAGGAAAGGAAAATGCAAGAAGACTCAATTCAAAAAGAATGGGATAACAGATGCTAGCAGGAGGACATCTTCTGGAGAGAGAAATCCAGAGTGCAATGGATCAAGGAAGGGGGCAGAAACACAAAATTCTTTCACAAGTCCACCATGGCACACAGGGCTAATAACAGGATCACAAAACTTATAGATCCTCAAGGAATAGAGCAAGATACTCATAAGGAAATTGAATCTGTATTGGTTCAACATTTTCAAAGTATTGTAGAGGAGACCATGGCACACAGATCTCAATTTACTAAAAGATTTACTCAGCATATTCCAAAACTGGTAACCAAGGAAGACAATCATAATCTCAATAGGCCAGTAACAGAGGAAGAGGTCAATGAAGTACACAAATATATGCACAATGGGAAAGCTCCATGCCCAAATGGTTTCAATATAGACTTCTTCCAAACATGCTAGGAAATAGTCAAAGATGACATCCTGGCTGTGGTAGAGGACTCAGGAAACTCTAAAACAGTTATGAGAGCACTGAATGAATCCTTCATTGCCTTAATCCCCAAACAGGAAAAACCCATTAGTCCAGACAGATTTAGACACATAGCTTTATGCAATGTGGTGTACAAAATCATTTCCAAAGTAATTGCTAACAGACTCAAACCCCTTCTTCCAACACTTGTGTCAGAGGAGCAGACTAGATATGTGGAAGGTAGACAAATTCTCAACAATATCATTCAAGCTCATGAAGTGGTGCATTCACTGAAGAACAATAAGCAAGCAGGTATGATAATACAGATGGACATGGTGAATGCTTATGATAAACTAAGCTGGTCTTACATCAAGGAAGTTCTTAAAGCATATGGATTTGACCACAACTGGATAAGATGGGTCATGGCTTTGGTTACCACTACTGGTTTTTCAATTCTTCTTAACGGCTCTCCATCCAGAACCTTCAGGCCATCGAGAGGCCTTAGACAAGATGATCCTCTCTGCCCCTTCCTCTTCATTCTGATGATGGAAGGATTGGGTAGAGCGATCACTTCTGCCAAGGAGGAAGGAAGAATATAGGGACTCAGACTCACTCAGAATGGGAACACTTTGACCCATCAACAATTTGTGGATGACACTATGTTGCAGGGCACACCCACAGTCAAGGGAGCCAAAAGCTTTCAAACAAACCCTATATGAGTTTCAATGGCTGCTCGTACTGAGGTAAGCCTCACAAAATCAAAGGTCTTCTTTTTCAATACTGATATTTCAATTCAAATAAATCTCTCTAGAATTCTAGGCTTTCAAAGAGATATTCTTCCCTCAAAATATCCGGGAATACCGCTCACTGACAAACGGATAACTAAGAACATGTGGGAGTCTATAACTAATAAATTAAAGGAAGAAGTCAACAAGTGGACAAGCAGATCCTTGAATTTAGCAGGGAGGCTAGTCCTCACTAAGGCAGTACTTCAAACCATCCCAATCTACATGTTAACATCCCTTCTAGCACCAACAGGAGTCTTACAGCAAATCAATAATATTCAAAGGGATTTTCTATGGGGAAAAGGGGAAGAGAAAAATAAATGGGCTTTGGTAGCTTGGGACAAGCTCTGCAAACCCAAATCCCATGGTGGTTTGGGTCTCCATGACCTGGATATTCTAAGAAAAGTTTTGGGGGTAAAAGTTTGGAGGATATGGGTAAAGGAAATAAAAAACCCCTTGGCTAATCTCCGGAAACAAAAATATGCAATTGATTGGCAGGAAATGGACCACATAAGAATGACAGGACACATGAGGGGCTCACATATTTGGAACAAGGCCTGGGAGAATGGAGATTTAGTTCAAGAACACAGTTTTTAGGAGATTAGAAATGGAAATCTTGCATAGTTTTGGGAGGAAAACTGGCAGTAGGAAAATAACCTTGGTAGGGAGGAACTAGATATCATCCAAACTGACACCATCAATAAAGGACTAAAAAAATTAAGTGACTATTGGGATCAACTGAGGGACATTGGTAAATGGAGAATCTGGAAGTTACCAGACTATAGTGAGGAGACCCCATTGAAGACCCATGCTAAAGCTCTGGAAGCAATTCTGGAAAAGAGACAAATTTTGACCTCAACTTTGAATGATCTACTAAGATGGGGTATAAATAATGAGGGTGCCTTTAACCTCAAAGAAGCTAAAAGAATAGCCACAAGACTTAACTTCCCAAGCCCTGACAAGACATGGAAAGACTTATGGAATAACCCACACTAGACGAAGATCAAACTGTTCAGGTGGCTGGTTCAGCATGAAAATATTCTAACTTGGGAAAATCTCAGAAAGAGAGGTTTTGCTAGTCCATCAAGATGTCAATTATGTGGCCTGTAGGAGGAAACTATGAATCATCTTCTCAACCTCTGCTCCTTCACCTCAACCTTATGGAATTGGGTAGCCAAGATCTTCAAGTAAATAGATAGTAATGGAAATGGCATCACTGTGACGTTGAAGAGCTGGAGAAAGGACTTCTCAAACAATGAGATAGTAAATACAGCCTAGGCTCTGATTTTAGGATTCTTCATCCAGAATATCTAGAAAGAACGTAACAACAGGATCTTCAAAGGCAAATTTGGCCTAGCTCAAAACATCACAACACAAATCCTAAAACATCTCAAAGAAACGGTCAATGCCGTTTGGAAGCAATCTCCTAGAAAGCCGCCAGGTCATCCGGATGTTCACATTTTGGAGCTATTGGGACTACAGTCTCACGTCCATTAGGAATTAAATAAGACAACAAAGCATATTTCAGAAGGAAAGGCTTTCTGGAAACCCCCTCCTCATGGCTTTTTAAAATTCAACATAGATGGAGCCTCAAAAGGTAACCCTATGGATGCTGGTTATAGAGGAGTCATAAGAAATGAAGAGGGCAACATAAAAGTCATCTTTCATAGTCACCTGGGGAAGGCCACCAATAATATGGTTGAACTCATGGCTATGGAGAAATGGTTGGAGATTCTGATGAAGTACAATTTACATAATACTATCATCGATGCTGACTCAGAAATAAGTATTAATTCGGTCAAGCGGCTAAGCACGGGTACTGCACCAGAGAAAGTCTTGAGACACTAGAGACTTTTGCAGGTCTATCACCGAATTCAATCGCACCTAAGAATTCTAAGAACTCTCAGTTTTGTACATGTGCGCAAAGATGCCAACAAAGTAGTGGACTGGCTAGCCAATGAAGGGGTGAGATGCACAAGAGACAACAGGTGTTGCTTGTGGGAGTCGGTACCTGTAGGTCAACTGCGTGAGGGTTGTTACACTCTAGCCCTCACTGACAAGGAGCAGTATCAGCATAGACAGGGAACCTAACAGTTAACCTTTCATCAATGGACGACAAGGGTTTGATAGAAAGACAACCTGAGATTGGGCACACTCGGGTCTCACAGAGGAACACCACAGTTTGCCTTCTCAAAGGGGCTGCTGGGAGCTCGGTTAGCGAGCGAGTAGCTAGGAAAATTGTGACAATCCATCCTAACAGGTGGCTCAGACGAATGGAGGGTAGCAGGTGCAGAGTTTCCGTGGTTTTGGGTTATCAAGTGTCAAAGCGGTTTTCGGGTTATCGGGCACCCTCAAAACCCAAAATGGTTTCCTAGAAATGTATGCGATGTCACTCAACGTTCAACATGTGGTTCTTAGAGGAGAAAGAATACTGCCCACATTAGGTGGGTATTCCTCCTGCTTCTTCACCGCCTGATATTTCCCTCAGCCGTTGGATCATGGAGCTGTAGATCAATGGCTTAGGTTCGATGAGCAGGTTAGTGGGTCCGGGTGAACCCCAGCAGACCTGAAATCCTTTTGATAAAGTCTCTATTCCCCTCTTTGGGTCCGATGAAAGGTTTTGTGTTATTGGGTGTCAAAGCGATTTCCGAGTTATCGAGCGCCCTCAAAACCTGAAATGGATGCGATGCCACTCAGCGTTCAACACCTGGCACTTTGTGGACAGAGAATACCGCCCACATTAGGAGGGTATTCGTCTTACTTTTTCTCTGCCCGATATTGCCCTCAACCATTGGATCTTGGAGCTGCAGATCAACGGCTTAGGTTTGATGAGTAGGTTAGTGGGTCCGGGTGAACCCCAGTGGACCAAAAATATTTTTGATAAAGTCTCTATTCCCCTCTTTGGGTCCGCTTATTGCTTTTTTGGGTTCTCATGTTTTCGTTCAGGGTGGTGGAGGCCGTGAATTTGGTTCTTCTTGGGCCCTAGGCCCGTTTCTCGTGTTGTTGCCTTTCTTCCCTATGCCAGAAGATTTGCTTTCTTTTTTGGGCCACTTCCTCTTTGAGCACATTGTAATTTATGTAATATATTTTTAGTGACAAGAAAATAGAAAGACCGACTCTTTCTTTAGCAAAAAAAAATAAATGAAATGGTTTTATTTTGAAACTAAACAAAAATATGTCGATTTAATTACTAAATATAAATTTTTTATTTATAACAAATAAAATAAAAAGTAATGGATGTCTTCCTTATGCATGTCTCGCTGCAACCAAAAAATAGATTGTTATAGGATTGAATAAATTTCCCAAATCGAGCATTTGATCAAGAAAATCCTCATGAGTGATGTAACTAGTGACATTCTGAGAAAAACCATGTCTCGCATATCTCATATTTGTTCCTTTTTGATTAAAAACTAAGCCCGAAATTGGTCACCCGACTGTGATTTCCCCCCTTTGAAATCAAATGATTTCTTCAGCAATTGAATAATATTTGGGGTCATGGTCGTGGTCATCCAGGGTAATCTCTACTATGTGATCCAAAGTTACCTATTGCAATAGAAAAAATCGTAATTTAAAATAAACCTTGCTAATAACAGTGGGCTGCTTCAAAATTTGAGATTATGTAGTAACCTAAAAAAAATTAGACTACTCTATTGCCATTTCAAAATCAATGGTTATGTTTCAATCAATATGAGATGCCTGAACATCATGAAAACTATCAGTATGCATAAAAAATCAAATCAAAGAAACAAAATCTTAATTTTTTGTTTCTAGTTTTGTAGCAACATGTGGAGAATTATATGGTAGTGTGTCAAATGATGGAGAGATAACGCTCAGGGAAGACAATACAATCCCAAAATAATCCAAATCTTCTGCAAATTTGATGAAGTGACAAATCCAAAAGAGCAATGGATGAGAATGATGGATTGGATGATGAAAATCTTGAGAAGAATTGTTTGTTTGCTTTGTCCACTATGAAATAAATCATTGCATGCCTATGAATTACACGTATAATCTAAAAAGTGGTTGATAGACTATGTGATGTGGAGAGTGCTAAAGATATATTTCAAATATATAACTATGTTAACCAACAAATATTTAGAATTGGGATGGTACTGATCCCTTAATGACGTTCAAGTTTTGGGCTTCGTCAAACGATAGATAAAGGAATAGTACATGCATTAAATCCATTCATTGGCCATATGTAAACCACATAAGGTAACATATAGACCACAAAAATGTTATTTCGGTTTACTCCCTATCCTTGTATCTTGGTTTTTGTAATGTCGTATTATAATGTGCATTGCATGTATAGTGACTGACTTAAACTCGAATCACTTCCCCTTTATGTTTTATTTTATTTATCCAAGCCTTATAATATATGCATCTCTTTACTAATATTTATAATATGTACAATGAATTTGCTTTACTTTCTGATATAAGTTTAAAATATAAAGTGAATGGTGTTTACAATGTATATTAGGAAATTAACAAAGAGTGGATATTATTTATACTATATGTATTACCTATATACAATATTTTATGTCATATTATACAACATATATATATATATATATATATATATTGTTTTTAAACGAGAAATAATTATATGGATGTTATGTAAAAATTAAGTCAAGTGAACATCATCAAGAAAATTCAAAGAAGGGAATCGCCCAAGGTGTCTATAGGCAATCAAATTTTAAAATGATAAAAGGAATACACTAGTTTTTTGTTCATTAAACTTTTGTCTGAAAGATCTTATCATACCACGTAAATCATTTAAATTCAAGAAAGCTTTACACTTATCAATTTAAAATCACGAGAGAGGAAAAGCCAAATAAGAAGACGATGATAAGAGCGACATGTTCAAGAGCGAAAACATGATTTGATTCCAAAGAAGAGAAAAGTTCAAAATCAAACTAGTGAGGCTAAGAGAAATTATCATCCTCCCAAGTGCCAATAAAAGGGGAACTTTTCCTAAACTTTAAATAGGGTCCCCTTCATTTTGTGCCAAAATGTAGAGGTTTTGTTGGAAGGCCAACAAATAGAAACTAGCCGGGTGAACCACCCATCTTGCTTTAATGGTTTGAAACCTATACAAATCAAGGAATTATGATAAGATGTTTTGTTATTCTGGCGCTCAAATAACCCAAAAAGTTTCATCTCTGATTAGTATGAAAAATAGCTGAAAATTTACAATATGTGAAAATAATTTCCACCATATTTCAAAATCTAAATAAAATTTAAACAACGAAATACAATCATTAAACTTTTTTGATAATGAGTTTATGGAAAGAGAAGGTGACTAAGAAAATCTTTGTTATTATATTAAATTCCTATATCCCATGTATTAATTATAGATTGATAGGTCTTTTATAGTGTTCACTTTAGTTATGATATTTTTTTAGAAATTACCTAAAGGTATTTGTCTTGGCTTGGTAGCGAGATAACGATAGTGTCTTTCACAAGAACTAACAAAAGTGAACTACTCATATTGTGATGAGACCTCAAGTCTTTCAGTCTTGTGACTAGGAACCATTACCCTACTTTGGTGACCTATAGAAATAATGTCACTTTTGTTAGGACCCATGATCATTGTAGCTCAGGTAGTAATGAGACCTCCTTTCTCCTAGTTAGTCATTTAATGCTAAAATACACATTGATTATTATTAAGACTTGATGGATTACTTAATAGATGGGGAGGAAAATATGCTCCTTAAGAGTAAGGGATGGCATGAAAACTTTGAGTGACTAATATTTATTGGTCAATCTCGCTACTCTAAAATTTCATTTTTAAGAAAACCAGCATGTGAAGATCTTCTTATTGTGTTTGAAATGAAGCTTTTTCATAATGGTAGAAAGATTAGGATAAGATTTAAGTACATTCGAATAATAAGTTCACAAAATAAAAAAACTTCACTTATTATGCAATGTTGAGTGCCATCAAAAGAAACATATCTTTGGAAAAATATTTCCCTAAAGACGAGGTTTCATTCATGTATAACACAAAATAAATTGATTCCCCAATAGTCATTCCAAGGAGAACCTGAAAGTGTTAATATCTATACCTATTCAAACAAAGGAGGGAGAAACCAAGAAACGTTCAGGTAGCAAATCAAGAAAGGAAAAAAATTGCATGAAGATAGGCTAAATACAAATGAACATCCACCAATGTCTTAGGAAAATCACATGCCAAGAATGATAAAAGGATTAAAGAATAGGGATAATATGAAATTTAAAAGATTACATTTTTTATTCTTTTAAACATTTTATCCCTTTAAAGTTTTAATTATATAAATATATACTTGCCTTTTGAAATTTTTATTTAGAATTGAGTGACATGCTGATGATTTAGCCTTTTATTACACACTAAAGAAATCAACCACAAAAATTAAATGAGTATTTATGATGCTCATTTCAAAGCCATGAAAACTATATTCTATGAAATATGAATGAGAAGCGTCTGAGTTGTTATTTCACTAAATGTATTTTGTTTTTTCATCTTAGGATAAATATTCCATTAAGAATACAAAGAGAAAAATAAACAAAGTTAAGTAAACTCCTCTAACAATATGATTATGGCTCATCTCCAACTCATTCTTTTCATACCTGCATTATTCATGAAAAAAATGTGTAAAAATAAAATAAATACCACTCTACTCCTAAACCTAGCCTACATTTACTTCAAGAAACAAAGGCTAAGTGAAATGAAATTTCGAGTGTAGCCATTCAAGCATCACAAAACCTATAAGAACAAAACAATTCCAAATCAACCAGAGGAATTGGACATTTTCATAATTGAAAATAAATAAACCATACCTACCCATATAATCTGCATTTAGAAACAAAGGAAGTATGATCTTACCATTTTTTGGCAACTTTTCTCAATAGGACTGCTCATGCCAATCTCCAAGCATATCAGACTAAGTACAAATCATAGTATCAAATTGTTTGAAATAATTTGGAGATGTGAATGGTCCTTGATTGTGATTAATGGAATATTGTAAAATAATATTAGTACCATCACTAGGATGCATTCAAAATATGATATCATGAGAATGAGAATTGGTCATAGTCCTTAATTGAAGTGTCCTATTCTCTTTATAATTCTTGTTAAGACTACATATTTCAAAATAAAATTTATGTGATGAAGTGACATAATTAAACAATAATTTTGAGCCATCATCACTTGACGCAAAGGTCTTGTGATTAATATCCCGACGAGAACCAATACTTAATTGATTATGATCATCAATCTCAAGTAACTAATTATGATATAAATAAGATTTGTTGTATCATGCAGGTTAATTTTGATCCATCATCACTTGATGCAAAGGTCTTGTCATTAATATCATGACGAGAACCAATACACAATTGATTATGATCTTCAATCTCAAGTAACTAATTATGATATAAATAAGATTTGTTGTATCATGAAGGTCGATTAAATAATCATGAAATGTCACATCCAACAATAATACATGGTTCAAAGGATCATAATCATAAGAAAAAAGAGAAATGAATTAAAACATGAATTTAATCTTACATAAAATGAGGCAATAATTCACAACTATGAGCAAGACTAAATTTTCTCTATCTACTTGTTCAATTGCTAATAAAAGCTATGAAATACAAAAATTTCTACAATAATAATCCTTCCTCCATTATCCCTGAATTTCTAATCCTCTACTACAGGCTACAGAAATTGCCTTAAGCTACAACTATCACTGTCCTACAGTCTGCAGTCCTTAGGTCTTGAAAACTCCCTCCTCCTCTAGTTTATGTCTTTTTTTTCTTTTATAAGCATGGAAGAGTTTTTCCTCACTCTTTAGATTTAATTTTCCTCCATATATTTAGGATCTTAAATCTTCCATTTTTCACACGTGATCTAAACCATAAGACATTGCTAAATAGGAAATCATTTACAAGATTTTTTAAAACCAAAAATAAAACCAAAATTGATCACTAAAACTAATGTAAATCTAATTTGAAACTTGAAATAAAATAATAAATTATGCAATTGAAACCAAAATATAACTATATTAAAATTAAATAAAAACTAAATGATATAAAAATAATATATACTGTACTAAGTACTGAAATAAATTTTTTTAAACAAATTTAAATTTAAAATAAATGAAAATGCTTTTATTTTGAAACTAGACAATATTATGTTGATTCAATTACTAAATATTTTTTATTTTATTTAAAACACATAAAACAAAAATTCATGGGTTTCGTCACTACGCATGGTTGGTCGCAACCAAAAAATGGGCTTTGAAAGAATTGAATAAATCTCCCACATTGAGAATCTAATCTAGAAAATCCCCGCAAGTTAGGTATTTGGGAGCATTGGGAGAAACACCTATATCTTGGATTTCTCATATTCATCTCTTTTTTATCAGAACTAAGCCTAAAATTTGTCATCGGATTATTATTTTCCCACTTGAAATAAAATGAATTCTTGAGTAGTTGAACCAGATTTAGGTTCATGGTCATGCTCATCCATGGTAATCTCCATTATAGAATCCAAATCTACCTGTTACAATAGACAAAACCAAAATTAAAAATAGACCTTACTAATAAGAGTGGGTTGCTATAAAGTCAAGCAAGATTTACAATTATAAATTTAAAATCACGAGAGAAGTAAAGCCAAATAAAAACATGATGATGAGAGCGACATTTCCAAGAGTTCAAAGATGATCCAATTCCAAAGAAGTGAAAATTTAAAAATCCAACTAGTGAGGCTAAGAGGAACTATCAACTGCCAAAGTGCCAAAAAATGGGGAACTTTTCCAAAAAATTGAATAGGGGCCCCTTCATCTTTTGCCAAAATGTAGGCATGTTCTTGGTGAACAATAGGTACATATGTAACATTATTATAAAAAAGTAGTTTGCACTTCTACTGGTAAATCTTAATTGGAAACTTGTTTTGGATATTTTACACATTAACCTTTGAATATTTCTTATGGGCAGCATGGAAGAGTAAGAGAGGATCTTACCAGGGATTCATTAAGGGCTTCAAATTTTTTTGAGAAAACCAGACAGATCCATATACAAATATACAAGAGACAATATAAAAGTCACATGAAATTATAAGGGCAGGCATGATCAAGATAGAATAGAGAATTCATTCAAGGTGTGAAACAAGGTAAGGTTACAACATGGGGGCTTCATGAGGCTTCACTTCATGAAGCTATGACATATCATGTGCATTCGTGGCATACTAAACAATACCCCTAATTTGACTATATATTGAAAAATACCTTTAAAAATCACATTATTTAACCCCCTACCAATACAAACCCAATACACCTTCCTAATTTAAAAAACCCCTACTTTCACTAGATATTGTAGGTTTCCATTCTTTCATTAACATTTTTTATACACTTCTATATTTTTTCATTAACTTTGAGCTCCATTTTTTAGTATAATCCTTTACCCCTTATATACTACCCAGTATATTATGTCATTTTTTCCTCAATATATATCCCCCAATATCAACCCATGTGGTATGTTATTTCTGTCCTAGTGAAGCCTCGGTGGGTTACAGTTGAACAAGGAGAGGCTAGAGGGTCCTAGTAACAAAATTAAAGCTTTGTGATATGGTTTGTTTGAGATGCTAGAAAATATGGGAGATAAATCCTATAGACTGATTCTGCCCTCATACATGTGAATTAACTTTGTTGTGAGTATATAGAATTTGAAGTTGTATGATCCTTCTATGCTAGGTTAGGAAGAGGAATAGGTCCTGCCTTCTATGCAGAATTTCAGACCAAATGCTTAGGAATAGTTGATACAAGATATATTTTCTTAGAAGTGGTCCAGAAATAAAATACATGGGTATTATGACCATTTGTAGATTAGGTTGAAAGGAAAACTTCTAAACAAGGCTAAATGGTATGCTCAAGAAAAGGTGGAGGCAAAATTTCCTCACCTTATTCAATAGAAGATTTTAACCAAAATTTTGGAAATCCGGGTTATAATTGTCAACCATCATAATTTTGGGTACCCTAGGGTTCTTTATGATTCTAAATTAATTTCCACAATAAATAAATGACACTCTTATGGTCATATTACATGAAAAGGAATAAAAATAGCTTAAGTAATCATTTCTTTAGAAGGATATTACCAATTCCAACAAGAAATTCACTAGACAATGCAAATTTATCTATGAGATGGTTTTTCCATATACATATTTATTTAGCATATATCTTCATAGGTTTAACCTTAAATTTTTCGAGCATGGTTTTTTTTGGTTTTTTGGAACGCAATGTCATATGGATTGAAACACAGTGTGTCATGTGGATTGAATTTCAGAGGGTGTTGCTGGTTTTTTTTAGTGGTTATTAAATAATTTTGTAATGTGAAACATATAATTCTTGGTGAAATCTCATCCATCGATCCCACATACTACGAGGAATATTTTTTCAGAGATCAAATCTTTACGATTCATTTAAAAAAAATGAAAATTCTTCTTGCGAAATTATGATATTAGACCACATCTATTGACATTATTATTATTATTATTAATATTATATTATTATTAAATATATTAGTAAAAATATTAAAAATATTATTATTATTACTATGACTATATTTATCAACATGAAGCCAAAACCTCAAGCCTAGTGGTGGTAGAAATAGTGGAAGTTAACTTGTCCTCTTGCTATGGTAAATTTTAAAAAAGAAAATTTGAATGAGTGGAAAATTTAAAAAGATATGATTATTTGGTCCTAGTGAGAGTACATTATGTGAAGGTCTAGAGAAAATATTGGAACACCCTTTTTTTTTGTGCCCCTTTGCTATAGTTGTTTGGAATATTGTGTGTCAATCTTTGTATTTAAATTCTATGTTGTAGGGATTTTTTTGTAAAGAAGCTTGGAAACTTTGGCTGTAGTATGCAGGGTCAAAAACACATAGAAATATTCCTCCATTTATAAGCTGGGTAATTTAGATTTCCTGAAACAATTCCATATTCTTGGTAAAGGCAACAATCCTATAAAAAGTGGCATCTAAGGTTTTCACCATTTATGAATTAATTTTCGATGTTATATCTATCCATGGGCCATGCAATATCATGCTTGAAGAGGTGGATCACATTTACCCATGGGCATACCTTGACGAGGCTTCCCTAATAGAGAGTAATTATTGGGGGGGAGGGGTGGTGGCATATATTTCCATCAATGAAAATAATTTCTTCAAACTTCAAAGTGGGCTTGGAAGGGGTACCAATAATTTCGTTGAATTATATAGTCTAAAACATTTGCTTCTTTTTTCTTCTAAAATTGGTTGTAGGTGGCTTCAGATTTGTAGGGACCCTATGGTGGTTATAAATTGGTTTAACAGGGTCACCAGTTGTGACCTGTACACATTGATTCTCATACTGGATGATATTATCGGTCTCAAGTAAATTTTTTATCATATTTCATGTTTTGATATCGATAGGGAAATGAACAACATTGTTGATGGCCATTCTAGGGCACACGCGGAATTGATCCTAGGCTTTTGGACGATTATGGGATTGCTAAGAGACTAATAATATGAGTAATACTACAAGCATTTTATAGAAGGCCTCGATCTAGACCTCTAAACTTATTTTGATGATGTTTCTATTATTTTGACTCAGGTCCTCTCCTAAGAACTTTCTGGATGGAAGTATGCCTTTTATTTTGATTTTATGTATATCTTATAGTAATGATATTATGAAGAATACTATTAACATGCTAAAAAATCCTACTCTTTTTTCTTTCTCTATGGAGGGATGGTTATCTTCAAAACATCTTTTTTGAATGCACCCTTTTGCATATACAAAATTTAATTTTCAATTCCATGTATATAAACCACATTAGTAAATGTGATTGGGGTGGTATATTTATTATCCCACATTATTTAAATACAAATTTATAAAATTAAATTACCCTTTAGCATCGTTATCATTTTCTGTCAAAATTTAAAAGAAGAATAGAAACAAGTTAATGATTAAACAAGGTAGAGTGGAACAAATAGTGAACCACCAAAAATAGATATATCTTTTTACTATGGTGGCCTTATCGTTATTTCTCTCTATATGAGGTAATATGGATTGTACATAAGTGCTTAAAAACAGATGAATTATTGCGTGAATTTCCATTTTGAAATTAATATTCAGTTATTGCTCTCATATAATCTTCCAAGAATAGAAACAAGCTAATGATTAAACAAGGTAGAGTGGAACAAATAGTGAACCACCAAAAATAGATATATCTTTTTACTATGGTGGCATTATCGTTATTTCTCTCTATATGAGGTAATATGGATTGTACATAAGTGCTTAAAAACAAATGAATTATTGCGTGAATGTCCATTTTGAAATTAATATTCAGTTATGCCTCTCATATAATCTTCCATTCCCTACATTCACACACACACTAGTCCGACAATTTCACACACAAGAAAGTTCACACCTCACTTATATAATAGTTTCTAGATGTCTCCAATATTTTGTGGAGCAAATAAGAATGAAATGAATCATTGTGGTGAAGATACTATTTCCTATCCAAATTCGTCCTAGATTTGGAATATATATATATATATATATATATATATATATATATATATATATATAGAGAGAGAGAGAGAGAGAGAGAGAGAGAGAGAGAGAGAGAGAGAGAGATGCTCCAAGCAAAATAATAATAATAATAAGGTGGCACGAAATAAAAGTAAATTAAGATTCGTAGGATATGATTTCTTTTTTTTTTTAAATAATTATTCCCTACAAACTTGGTGATCAAAAAATAAAGTAGTAAACGGTGATGTCATAATGATTAAAAAAATTATAAAATAATAAAATAGTTGGGAAACCTGCAAACAAGTTCCCCCACCACGTGGTATGTGGTTAAGAAAAATATTAACACAACATGTTCGAGGATGAAACTATTTCAAGTCACTCCACTCACCAATCTATAATTTTTGGACATTTCTGAGAGTATGGAATTTTAAATAAGCTTTCCTCTTAAGTGAAAAACACACATTCCATTATTGCTCATCATATTCCTTGTCAGATTGATTTTGTACTTATCACTCTTACAAAGTTTACAACACACAATCCCTAACAGTCCCTTCTAATATTGATCACACCTTATCCTATTCTCTTCACTTACAATCATTCATTTGAGTTGTTTCAAATTCATTCGAGCCACTCTAGTGAATGGATGAAGGTGAGGAGAAGAAATGGAACTAGTTAATGCCTACGAATGGCAAGCCATTAGAAATGGACCATGGTTGTCTCATCGGAGGGGAAAATAACACCACAATAGAACATGGTGGAATGTACATTTATATATAGAGATTTTCATGTTCGGTTTTCCTAGAGTTTAGTGAAACAAGGGAAGAGACGAAGGTATGCCACATTTTAATATATTCTAAAAATTGGTGTATAATTGGTATGAGTAAATTATGAATAACTACAATTTTATTTGATATCATCCCCGCATTACATGGATTAATGTGTTTTACTTTTATTTTTGAGCATTGTTGTTGACAGGGGTTCTTATGAAATGACGATGATTGATTAATTAAATATTTTAATGAAATGCCATGGAATTGTGTTAAAAATAAAAGGAATACATGGATAGTGAATAATATGGAATTTTAATTTCTAAAAGTAGTAACCCTTACTAAATTTATGGAACATACATGTATATTTTTTTTGTATAACACTATCTCTAAAATTTGATAGGATATGGTATTTGTAGGAAGGTTAAATTATTTTTTGGAATAAATTTGTCTGTTAGCGGTTTGCATATAATCATGATATCTTGTGAGAATTTAAAATGAATTCACAACAGTAGTATTTTCAAAAGTAATGTTATCTTATTTTATTTTGTTTCCACTATATAAATGTTTGCTTGATGCTATCCATATTATTAAGCTACCCAAGAATTTAGAAAAAAAACCAACCCCTAGATTTTACAGTAGAACCTAATTTTCAAGTTAAAGATGGTACCATATGCACTACAGTGATAAATAAACATTTTTCTATATTTTATAATGTTCTACATATGTGTTCTATAATTACAAGAGTATTTTGTGTCTTTAATCAATATGGTTGTGTACCTTATGTGCAATGGAAGTTTCAAGTTGGACCAAAACATTGAAATGCTAAGCTAGCCAAGAACAAGTTCTGAGCATGTGGAGTTGAGCAAGTTTTGGGCATTAGAAAGAGTGAGCTCACGGGAAAAGAGTGTGTTTTGGGTAGTGGAACATGTTCAAGTAGAACATTTCTAATGATGAACTCAATTGAATGGCTCATGTATTATTGTAGGTTGTAGTCATCAATTCCTTGTAGGTGGGTAATGAATTGCATGATGGGATCTGACTAGGTGGGAAAGAATGGTGTAATGGGTTCCAAATATGGTAGGAATTGCCTTCAATCATTTACCTTAGAAATAAATGTCATATGGTAGTGATAACCTCCAATCCTGCAACTATGAAAACATCATGATTTGATGTCTCCCAGCCTAAATACTCCATTACCATGATATACGATCCATAAACCCTCATCATATGCATACTCCATCACAGTGATACGTTATCGATAATCCCTTATCATATGCATGATAAGAATGAACTTATGAAGACATATGATGATATATTTTGCACTATTCCAATGATTGGTTTATTGCATGGTGCATAATGCTCACCATCACCCTCCCCCACACGACACACAACAACTAGTCTACGATGTCGGGCATTATCCTCCTGCACACACAATCCATGTGTTGTATGGGGGAGGGAAATATCTGACATCACCCCTACCCCCAAGGAGGTTGTGAAACATAAGGAAGACCGCGCAGACAGATGGCTGATTCGGGCCATGCCCAACATATTTTATTTTTTCATTTTTTTTTAAATATTTTTTTTTCTTTTTATATATATATTTTTCAAATTTTCTTTTTATTTTAATATATTTGTTTTTTTTTTTATTCTTCATACTTTTTTAGTTATAATTTTTTTTTAAATTGTTCTATTTTTGTTCCAAATTATATTTTTTATTTTTTTTAATAATATTATTTTTTAAAATTGTTTATTAATTTGATTTAATTCATTATTATTGTGTCTTTCTTTTTGTTATTTTTTGAATTTTCAAAGGAGTTTTAGTTTTTTTTTTAATTGGTAGTTAATTTTTTATTTTTTTTTGCTTAAAAGAATAGGTTTTCCTTTAACTAAAAAAATGATATTTTAATCATTTTTCAAATAAAATGGTGATACTATATATATATCTATATATATATATATATATATATATATATATATATATATATATATATATATATATATATATATATATATATATATATATATATATATATATATATATATATAGATATATATAAAATTAAAAAAATAATTAATTAATAAATAAACAAAATTTATATAATGTTATTTTAAGATTCATTGTCGAGTTGTATTTTTTCAATGATATCAATATTCAAGGCTTAAGGTCAATTAATTGGTATTTTTAATCCCAAAAATAAAACAAAAGGTATATAGCTTTGAAAAACACTTTAAGAACAAGCATTTAAAAAATATATTAAAAATAGAAAGGTGCAAAAGCTTTAAGTGTTGAGTTTTAGGGTTTTTCATAGTCATGAATTTTGGCATTTAATGTGATGATTGAAAAATATTTGAATTTCATCCCTAAAGAAAATCGGTGATTTTGCGTCACCACTTTTTCATTTAAAGGTGACTGTTCATGTCTTTCATAGTGATGCTATTCTTTTTATAATACCATGATTGAAAAATGTTTGAATTTTAACCTTGAAAAGAAAAGAACCACATCTCTATTTCAAAATAAATTTTCATTTTTTTTTCTCTAGTCATGATATTTCGTCTTTAACGTCATGATTGAAAAATGTCTGATTTTCATCCCTAAAAAAAAAGGGAGATGTTTCATCACCACTTTTGCATTTCAAGGTGACTTTTCATGTCTTTCATAGTGAAGATATTTCCTCTATAATACCATCATTGATTTATTTTTTTAATTTTAAGCTTGAAAATAAAAGAAGGTTAGACTACATCACCACTTTTTCATTTCAACATGGTTTTTCATGTCTTTTGTAATCATCATATTTTGTTTTTGATGCCATGGTTAAAAAATGTTGAAAGGTTAACACTGAAATGGAAAAAGAGTGATGTTGCTTCACCACTTTTCAAAATCAACATGAAAATCCTGATTTGATATCACTTTAAAATAATGAGAACTCAGTAGATTCTTGTTAAGCTGGTAACATTGTCAAACATATAAATTGAAAAATACATACACTAACAATGAAACTATAAAAGATGTCCCATGCTAACATCATCGAAGAATCTATTTTGCGTAGGAGAATATGTTGGTTTAGAACCATTTTTCCCATAGTGAGAGCATCATTTAGGAGTTAGACTAGGAATGTAATGACTAAGTTTAATCATTCACAAGGTCTTCGATATACAGTGATTGGGTGTGTTGTTAAGGAAATCCTAGATGTTAAGTCACTGGTGCAATTCCCCGACCTATTCATGTGTTATTCTTGGACATGACCGTGATGTCGCCTCACCTATCCCAGACTTATAATAGAAGTGACTAAGTTTAACCAATTGTTCTTCATATTCTAGATTTGATGGTGTGTCCTAGAGGACCTACATCTTAGCGGCTTAACATCACTATGTATGTCTCCCAACTAGATGTGTCCATAAATATGCTATGTTGAAGTGAACTATATGTAAAGGATGATATCAAAGCACTAGTGGCACAACTCTTGTCTCCAAGTTGAGGTATCTAGAGGGAATTAGGCATATTCCTAGAAGTTAGCATCCCTCTCAATGAGTTATCCCAAGGCCTTGCTTGATCTTGAGTAGAGCCAGGACCATCCCCTCATAATTCACCAATGTCAAAAAAATTGTTATGGAGATCCATAATAAGCATGGCCAATAATTTAGAAAGAAAACACAAGGGAATCCCCCTACTATTGCAACAAATATTATCAAATACCACAAACCACTTATCCATCCATCTATGCAAGGACACCAATTTCATGAATTAGGGAATGGTTATTCTAGTGTCAATAAAGAAATGAAAAATCATATGTTTATTTATATTATGAAAAATCTTCACCTCTTCCTTCTTAATTTCAATTGAGTAATACTTTCAATCCTAGAATAATATTTAGATATATTAGATAATTAACCATGGTTATTGTCGATAAAGGGAACAATGTTGTCAAGAAAAGTGGCCAATGAAAGGCATCATGGCTCTATAGTGTTCCTAAGCTAACCAACTAGGTTTGTAAGTTAATATAAACATTGATTAATTTTTATGTATGGGTCTTATGGGGAGTTATATTTTGGGTTGGGATCATAGTTTTTTCTGATAAACATGTAATGAAAGATACATTTAAAGGATAACTAGTGCAACCATTTAAATTAAATGGTTTTTAAATGTTGAGGAATCAATCCGCAATAAGCACCAAATCACTTAATTCATCACACATCTTAGTTAGTTCCTAAAATTATCTAAATTGTAACTTTATTGATCCAAATGGAAAATGGCATCCACCCATGGTATTCGCCCATGGTATCCACCCATGGTATTCACCCATGGTATTCACCCATGGTATTCACCCATGGTATTTACCCATGGTATTGTAACTCAAGAAGGCTATAAATAATGAGCCTCACTTTCTAAAAGGACATATTTCTCCACACAATGTGGTTGTAACAATTTTTATTGTTGAATAAAGAGTTTATTTCTATTAAATATATTTTTCTTTTTACTTATGCATCTCGACGCTCAAATATCTTTGGTATTGGCCCTCCAAGAATAATCCATATCAGTGGTATCAGAGT
Source organism: Pinus tabuliformis (assembly GCA_031772625.1). Taxonomy (NCBI): domain Eukaryota; kingdom Viridiplantae; phylum Streptophyta; class Pinopsida; order Pinales; family Pinaceae; genus Pinus; species Pinus tabuliformis. The sequence continues at coordinate 822,045,666 of CM062804.1, read as the reverse complement.
GGGTTACAACTCTATCCCAATGAGGGTTTTATAAGAGTTTATAGAGTTGATTCGTCACCTTCCTGCCATAAATTGTTCTTATCTGCAACATTTTCATATCATTTGCCAAGAATATACCCTCTCAAGATATTTTGTGGAGTGACATCCATGGATCCATTTATTGATAAATTCCTTCTCGTCATCTACCATAAGAAGAATCAAGATTCACCCATCAATAATTACTACAAGCTTATTGAGGTTATAGAGAGGTTGAAAAGATATTCACCTTGTGTTGGTCTTGAAATGTCTAAAAATATTATATTCAATATGGATACAAAGATGGATAGATTAGCTTCTGTATCCAATATGGGACAATGTAGACTCTCCTTTCATTATATATTGACTAACGTATGAAAATTCAAATTTCAGGTCACCTATAGTTCTAAGAAGCTTTTCTCTAAAAGATGAAAGGCCCTTTAGTTTTCATGTTGTGATCGACCCGCCAAGAACATTTCCCCACACAAAACAAGTTTCAGTATGGAGACTAAAACCCATATTTCAAATATTCTCTTGAGCCCACAGAATGGCATAAGGTGAAGAAATATCAAAAATATAAAGAGAGGAGAGTTCCAAAATAAACCCTATTATTTCATATATATTGGGGTCAAAATGAATAAAAATGGGGATCATATACTCTTTGTGGCAATAACAGACAAGACTCTCTACACCAACTCCTACAAAAACACTACCATATAATCGAGATATTTTCGACTAGGATTCATTGAATGCAACCACCTAGATTAAAGAAGAGACATGGTTCCCAAGAAAAGTATATATGAAGGTTCCCAACAAAAGCATAGGTGCAGGAGAAAGGAGCTCTGTCATGGGGAATCTCTATCACTCCCATCACTACCATGGATGAAATTCCACTTGCCCCATCTATAGCACCATTGGAGGCCTCCTTTCCCATTATGAGAATTTTTGGGTTTACTTCAATACCCTATGCAAGATGGAACATTGGACATAGAACTATGCCCTTTATGGCATCCTCAACGACCTCTCCTCCTCGAGAGGGTTTGAATATGAAGCCACAACAACATCAACAATAATGGGTGGTGATGCGACAATATTTAGAATCCATGTATATGCAACAACAATCATTCCGTGGTTATAAATAGTTAGGTGATGATATTAAGGCACTCTAGGTCAGCGATTTGAAATATTGAATGGACAAAAATTACTTGCTTTCCTACTTTACTACTAATGATGAGGTTGGTGTTTCTATTAATATTATTTAGAATAAGTAAATTTGAAAAGGATATGGCTACAAATTTGTGTAAGTTTATTTTCATGCATTGTAGAAATAATTTTGCAAAATTTCCATGGTGCACCCATGCCCAATGCTCAACGGTATTTTAGGTTGAACTAGGATACTTTTATAGCTAGCACTAGGCACTGAGTATTCCATACTTTTGTTAAGACTTGGGTTCTGAAGTGAATGATATTGTATTGCAAGAAACTTTCGACAATCAACATTCATTTCTTAAAGGTGCAAAAATTGTGTTATACGAAAATACAAGTCACACCAAAGGTTATGGGTATATTACATTTGGTGAAGAGAAAGACAACAAAAAGAGTTATGACTAAAATGAATGGTTTTTACTGCTCTTTTAAACCTATGTGTGCTAATTAATCTACACCAAATAAGTCCTTGGGATTTTAACAACATTATGTTGGAAACCTTTGAGCACTACTTGGGGGGATGAATTAGTAGCGAGATCTATATATGGTTTTTACCAAATTAAACTTCACTTACTGAATCAAAAATATTTTAACCAAGAACTAATAAAAGTTATAGCATGTACACGATATAAGAAGAAACTAAAAACCATAAGCAGCAACATAAACAATAATAAATGCACACAATCCCATCATCACACATGAGACATAATATTTCTGGTGGAAACCATTCTAGGAGAAAAACTACCCTTGCAGCTACTACTCTGCTCTAAATCTCTATTATGTCAAGAAATTTGTGTTTTACATAGATATCCGACTTTGAAAAGCCTGGATACTTGACCTCATACACAATAGGCCAACACCAATCAAGTAGGAGACTCGATTTTATTGATCAACTCATAAGACTTTCCTCTCACACGAATCTACAGACTACCGTCGGCAGAAGGCCACCACGATCAATGATCCTTACCCAAATCTGATTGGATTATCCAACCTCGATTGGATGGTGAAACTATTCCTTTCACTCATGATTTTAAATCCCTGCTCCACTCTCATAAAGTCATTATTCCTCTACACTATGTAGACCTCATTTCATATATTTTCAAACTGGATCCAAGTAACTCTGCTCGACAAGAATTCATCTTTGTGATCTAATTCTCAGCAGTAAGACACTATCAATCAACCAAATGAAATGTCACCATAAACATTCTCTCAACAAAAGAAAAATAACGGCTCACCTCCATGCATCAAAATTGTAATACTATGGACATCTAGTAGCATAATCTAATCCTCCAAAGAAAACTATGCTACAGCATATTGAAATATAATTTATTTCGCGACATGTTTCAAATATGATCATTATGCATCAATTTTCACTCATACACTAAAGGTTCTACACCCTCAACTGAATTTGAATAATTCCTTATCTATGCATCCTTCACTCATTCACTCTCACACTAAACCAACCATCAACCTTCTCCAAAATGTAGAATATAAAACATGTAATGTGAAATTGATTTTTGGACTAGGATCAAGAGTGCACAAATTTGATGAAATCAATATTCAACCATCACTACTTGTGCATTAAATAAGTTCACACCCACTAGAAGATTCTTTCAACCCATTTGTACCTTTACCAATTAATTTAGAAGCTTTCCCAAACATGGAAGTTGAAATATTCCTGATGTACGCAAGGAATGCAGGTCGGATATTTTGTGAAGAAGCTTAATCAAATGCACAACACTAGCTCATCTCAGAGGGCCGCATGGATAAGATTACTTCCATGCATCCAAGAGCCTTCAGCTGCATGCACTAGGTTATCTCTCATCGGCTAGGGAAAAGTCTAGAAAAAAGCATTGAACCATCATTTTAGAACCTCTACCAACTATTTGGACATCTTCTCTAGCATCTATACATGGCTCCAAACCTTTGCTAAGCTATATGACACCTATGCAAATGGATCAAACATGTCTCCAAAGTGCAACTTCCAAGTTGACATAGAAGCCAACAAACAAGAGTTGACATGACTTCCAACAAGTCCTCAACTCTCCTCAACCATGTGCACAATCAGCAACACATTTGAACACACTTTTTAGCACCTATGCAATATAATCATGAAACTAACATACTTCTAAACAAGTGATCTCCATGAGCATAGATGAATACCTATTATGCCAAATCAACTAGTGTACCATCTCAACAATATGAATGTCACTTGAGCCATCATCTCCAACACCTGTGGATTTGCGTCATCCACCTATAGTAGCATCTCCAATTCCTCCCATGAATTCATAGCAAAGCAACACAAGGAAACACAAGGAAACACCTCCATGAACACCGTTAGCACATGAGGAACCAACAACCACACTAATTCCATCATATGACCGTAACGAGCGTAACATCATATGGCTGAAATCAATTCCAACACAATCATATCAATGTCAATTCAACTAGATGCAACCATACTACAAGCAAGGCATCTAGACATCAGTTAGACTACATAGGGTTCACGTCAATGCCAACAAGAGCTAGCTTCCATCATGAACCAATGCCAACATTAGTTAGCTGGAATCATGCACACCATAATGGGAACACATTATTCCATGAAAGGTAACCATTACACATAAGAATATGGTGGTTTTGTTTCAACCAATGCCAATTATAACAAAATCCATGTGTGGGTTCATTTGCATTCGAGTCCGAGTGTCCATAAAAAATGGGAAATGATCCAAACATTAAATGATTCTATACACATATGGATGAAATTAGAATCCAATTCCTTCGATGGAGATAGATTCATGAAAACCATCCAATGGTGAAGAACATGGGAAAAAATATTGATGAAAATGTGAAAAGAGAAATCATCCATCATCGCTCCATTAACCATCCCAAAATCTTTCAATTATAAGGTGATATTGACTCTGAACCACCTAGAAACTATTATGGAATATGTTGTAGGGGATGAGGTATATGAATTAATTTATGATGCAAACCATTTTATCAAGGATGGTTTACGTGGTTTCTTTTAACAACTTATTTTGAGTGTAAGTTATCTCCCTTCTATGTAAGCCTCTCATCATGACTCAATGCTGCAAAAAGCTCTTTTGGAAGGAATTTGTACACCTCATCTCAAGATTTGTGATTTTGGCTATTCCAAGTCTTATTTTCTTCATCCACAGCCAACTGATCAACTGTTGGGATAACTACATGCATAGCTTCAAATGTTTTTTCCTAGAAACAATTTGATGGCATGATCACAAATGAATGGTCATGTGATGTAACTCTTTATGTTATGCTCGTGGGATCATATCCATTTGAGGATCCTTAGGAACCAAATAAACTTTGTAGGACCATTGGTTGTATAATGAATGTGGAATATTTCATCCTTTGTGAAAATGTGTAGCTAGGCTACACTTTTGTGAGAATGGGTTCAGAAAAATTCGTTATTGCATGTTTTCAGCTGAACTATTTAATTTTTTTAGCCAATCTATTTTTTTTGGATGAACTAATTTTTCTTGTTGAACATTTAGAAAAAACATTTAGTTGAATCTTTGGACATTTAAGTTAATGACAACATCAAATGATGTGCAATAGAATTTTGGCTAGGGTGGGGATGAGATCTGACCACTAGTTGTTTCGGGTTGAAAAAATGATTATAAATATGTGGGTCATGAGGCCCTTGTAAATCGTTTAGCATTGTATACAATTGCATTGTTGTTGTAGTATTTTGGCACTAGTGGTACGGTGTGGAACTGTTGTTGTAGTCATTTGGCACTGTTGTTATGGTTAAGCATTATTGTTTTTATCTTTCAACTATGAATTTATTTTAGTTGATTTGTTACATTATTATTTTTTTTTGGTTTTTTGTTTGTTGATTTGTAGGTCTATTTGGTGCTGGAGGAATCCTTGTCATTTTCCTCTTTGTTTAGGAGCATTAGAAAACCTGGGCGCATCCTCCTATCAACCTGACCCCACTACATTAGAAAATATGGTATGAGAAAGTCATATGGTTCAATATTTTTTGTTCTTAGTTGCTACAATTGTGAGCTCCTTACTTTGCATGTTTGATCATTTTTCCTTTTCCAACACCGCATATTGAATTTTATTAATGGATATTTCCTTACCATCAATCTCCTTCTTATACACTAATAACCTCTTTTTTGTTTCATGTTGAATCGATCATATATATTTAATTTCCTTTTTAGTAGAATCAAGTTTGGTGTTGAAAGAAAGAAGCTTGTAAAGTGCCACCTCCATATTTTTTGAAGTCATCAATTTTGCATAGAGAAGCTCAACATCTTCATCACTTCATATTACTATATTTTTTATATAGTAAAATTTGGTTCCCTCTCACAACCGTAATATTTTTATCACTTTCAAAATTACTCTCATGTTTCATTGCATTCTCTCTGCTTAGCCACTGAAGATAGTGACAAAAATGTGTTGTTTTCACCTCTGAATTTTCCAAGTGTTTTCAAAATTATAGGCATTTTTGAAGACAACATATGATCTATTGGGCCTTCTCGAGTTGATCTTTAGGGTCTTTTCCTATGGAAACATGCTCCTTCACCTCTTTAGTTCATTATTCCAAGTCATTCTTAGCAAGGATACATATTTTCTATGACATCACCAATTCTTGTCCCATAATCTGCATTTCATGTTCAAATTTCATATAATTTATAAAAATGTCTTCCTTCTCCTCTCCTTTATTGATTTGAATAACAATTATCTTGAATCCATCCCTTATGGATTCGAAAATATGTAGCCGCTAAATCACCTGAGCCTATACATCAATTTGTTGGTAGAAGAATTTCCTCAGTTTCTTAGCAGATGTACAAACCTAAAGGTCTCAGACCTCAACTAAAATTATCTACAATGTCATGTCTAATCAAATCTAGATGAGATGAAAATTTTTTTATCCTTAAATCTAATAAAAAGTTATCAATCTAACCATATACCTCCACAAATGGGTAATCTTACACACATTGTGGCGTGCCACATTGTCCTGCAAGATGAATAAATTCTAGCATATCATCTTCCTGAAGTCGACATGTGGGCATATGGAGATATAAAAAAATTGACAATGCTCACCACCCAGCGGCATATACAAAACCATGTGCCATTTGAGTACTATAATATCGCAATGTCAACTATTTCCTTAGATAACCATAAAAATGTATTTATATTGACAGCTATTCCTAAGATTTGTAAAATAAAAATGATAATAAATTCTCTAGGAAGTTGTACTACAAGAATGTCAATATATTCATAGCTTCTCACTATTAAAATGTCTGTATACACGTATCCATTTTCTAAATTCTCTAAATTGACATTTCTAGGCTGTGAATAGTTATAAAGTTTGCACATGACATAATCAATTTTTAACTCTACTTACCATTAATCGAAAATATTGTGTCAATCTTTAAAGAGAAGGTGTTTTTTCTTCGACAAATGCACTCATGCTTTTGTTGGGTGGTGGGAACTTATTCAACAATGAACCCAAGTTATCCCAACTTCATGGGCCAAATGCAAATGCTTGCATGTTTCTCAAGTTATTTATAACTGAATTAATTACCTTGAGTTGGATACAAATATTTTCATTATAAGATGGTCAATTATTTAGCATTGTAACATTTGCCAATGTATCAGCTACCTTCATTACTTACAACTGCTCTCTCAATTCCTAAAAGCTATCAATTTATGAGCCTGGAATGTTATTACTATACCCAATCTTCATCTATTTTATTCCTATTGCATGCCTCATATTTATTTATGATCAATTCTGCTATCATTCCTTACATGCAATAAAATATGTATATTGGGATTCTAATAGTACAACACCTAAAATTTGTTGTAGATGTCCTTTATGCACTAAGACCATATCCTTTCATCTTTCTCTTTTTCTTTGCTTTAGCTCCATGACATCATCAAGTATTTCTTTGTAACATCTAAATATGTAAATCTTAGTAGGTTACAAACTCTTTTGGTCATATTAAAGACCACCTCTCAATGACCCAAACATGTAGATGCTTGTAGTATAATGATAAAGGTATATTGAAACAAACATGTAAGGATTCAAATTCATAATTATTATTAGTGTAGTAAAAGGTAAAAAGATAGGATAATTGAAAAGGCTTTTTAGAAGGAAATATAAAATGAAGACAACACCATCACCTTCACAAGAATAGTCTCCATCTAATTGTAAACTTGTCAAGTTCCATTATGATCTCATATTCCATTTCAATTATTATTGGATTTTATTTAGACAATAGATGAGTGTTCCCCTTCCATGAATATGGAATACATGCCTTGAGTCCTATTTAAATCTAATGAACCTTGGAATTAGGGATATTTTCAATATATGGAACTACTATTGGCTCTCTTACAAGAATTCTATCCTTTTAGTGATGAATATTGATCAAATGAGATCCGTCAAGGATGAGATATCTTTCTAGTCAAGTGTTTTCGTTGATGCTCCAAAATCATTGTAGAATAATTGCCTACTTCCATATTGAGGGTCACCCAAAAATTGCACATAGTGTGAATTTCCAAGTCAAACACATGGTTATAATGAGGACTTTAATATGACTTATGGCCAGTTGCACCTTCTTATTATATGTTATTAAAATTTTTGTCTCACTTATACTAGTCAAACCAATTTGTTCCATTATGATTTTGGGTTCAATATTAGAACAATCACCTCTATAAACCATGCTGTAATGACAATTATTTAACTTAGGAGAGGCCACATGGTAACGAGTGGAATTAGCATCCACCTTGTCGTGGAAAATTCAAAGCTTATTAATCACATTTATGGAGTATTAGTGGATGGAGAAGGATTAAATTGGTTGAACATGTTTCCAATAGTACTAGAGCTAAAAGATAATGTCCTAGACCTAGATAATTAACCACTCAATGTGATTTGGAAGAATTCATATTTGTAGAAACAACCTTGGGGATTAACACTTTAGGCTTAACAAGGAATGGAGGAAAATTATATACTTTTACGTTGCACATTACATTGTTATTTTTTATATTATTGTTTTCATTTTTGTTTAAATAAAGAAATATATAGAGTATTACAAGTAAAATAAGCCATTTTACTTTGATGTAGTTCTTGTTTTCTTGAAGTCTGTATTGTTGTTTTGTAAATTGGAGTTTGTAATTCGTTGTAGTTTGTATTTTTTATATATTTGATGTTTTTTGTACAAATATGTTTGTATTTCATTTTAATAATTAGTTTATCTATAGTGAAAGTATGTGACTCTGCAACTCTTTTCTTATTCTTGCTCATGTTTAGATAATTTGTGAAATACATGCATATTAATAGATTTAATCTACATTTGGAAGTTGTCTCTCCATTCCCATTGTAGTGGTAACCATATTCAATATGATGTTTTAACATAAGAACACCCTAATATTTAAAGGAGCTTTCCATTTCCAAATCAATTGATACCACCATTTCCTCTATGCATCCTAATTGATTATAGTTATGGCCTCATATCCTAATTTAGTTGTTAACATCCATAGATAGTGATTCCAAGACTAAACTAGAGTATCAACCACATCCAAAAACAAGAGTTCAAATCTTGTAAGCCCACTAACAAAATCCTTCCATTATGAGTCCAACACACCTACTAGCCTAATTTATGCTACTTGAAGCCAAATTTGTATACCATCATCCCACACTGCTCTAAGTCCAATATATGTCAAAGTATACAACCCACAATTTGCTAGATGTTGTTTCAGACTTGGAGAGACCACCCATAATCACACTTGTTCAATTTGTAGAACATACGGTTATTACATATTGGTAATTTTATTACTGACAGTTTTCTTCAAATGGAGATCTAGCAAACTTGACAATTTTTAGTACTATTTAGCAAAATGGTTTTTATTATAAATTTTATAACAATGTAAAAAATCAATTTTTAAAACTGCACAATTTTGGATTTTTAATAAAGGAACATTCGATTTCAAAAGATCTTATTTGTCACCAATTTGGAACCTTCATTCCATTAATATACTGTTGTATATAAAACCTAAAATGTGGGGTTTTATTTTCAACATTATATTAAAATAATGGAATGAAGATTCCAAAATAGCAGGAAAGAAGTTGGTTTGAAATTGAATGTTCAGTTAAAAAACTAAAATTGATGGGTTTTACTGAAATATAATTCCAAGAACAAAAACTAAAAATTGAAGGTATTTATCGATTGGTTGTTTGCATGGCTATTAAAAAAAATAAAATTGAACTTTATAATACTAAAAATTGACAACTTCTATATGTCCACTTGAAACAAACAATCGACAATAAAGTTTTTGAAGGAAGTAAAATTTGACTCATCCCTATTAACTTTGGACTAATTTCTCATATGTCTCGATAAAAGAATAAACCAAACTCTAGATTGGTAACAATCTCTAAGTGATGATGTTTCATATTTGAAGAGAGCAAGTAAATGTCCTCTCCTTAGATTGAAGGATCTTCCGCCAATCAAGTTAAGAGCCTATCCCCACTTTCCATGCTAACCATCTCCCCAAACTAAAATGGATTCCAGGGTGGAATTTGAGTTTAGATACTTATTTTTCATCATTATGCCCTAAAGTTATCTATTAAAAAACGTTCTCTGCAAACATTTTATGGCGAAGGAATTTGAAAAAATAAATATTTTATTCATTTTATTGAATTTGTTTTTTACACGGATCGAAAAACCCATTAAACATGGTTGAAAAATGGACATTATGCTTTGAAGTTTTTTGTTCTCCCAATATAGGATAAGCAGTGATTACATATGTGCTATACAATATTCCGAAGAAAAAGGTATTCCAAAAAGGGATGTACCGAGAAGGAGAATAAGCAATGAAGCATATTATATTGCACTTATAGAAGGCTTAGGAACAACTAGGGACAATGGATCCAATGGAATTGTATTATTCACCAATTCTGAACTTGTGTGAAACCAAATGAAAGGAATGTACAAAGAAAAAAAGGATAAGTTTAAACAACTACATAGAAAAGAAAAAGTTATTACTAGTAAATTTCGATAATTTACCATAATTCATTCTGCAAATGTTAATATGATGTCTAGTGATCTCTTGTATGGGGCAATGCCAACTCAAGATTTCTCTGTGAAAGATGAATTGGTATCGAGAACCACTCCATCAAAGTTTATTGATGACCATTATAAGATATATCTGATATGTGTTTGTTTTTTAGTTATAAATGTGGTGTCTTTAATGTCCATGTGGTTCTTTCAATACTATACTAAGTGTGCTCCCACTATGTAATCAGTACATGGTGAGTTATAGGGGTGACAAGTTTAAGAAACTTTTGTATTTAATTCTCAAGATGTTCACTTTATCATTTGTGGTTTTAGTCTTGAGAATATTTGAATTGAACATTTAAATATTGAGTATTTACTTTTTGTTTATGTTTATCTTTGGTCGAAGAGAAATGGTCGTCCCTGGTAATGTAACTAAATTACGCATTTTCAATGATAACCAATAGACATTGGATTTCATGACAAATGCGGAGGTGTTTAAAGATGCAACCACTAAAGAAGAGGATCATGAAAGGCCCTTGCAGGAAGAGGAATACTCGCATAAGGGAAACCACACACCTAAAGGAGTGGTCACCCTAGAAAACTTATTTGATCTACAAAACCACTTGTGAGTCCCATCGAACACCAAGACATAAAGTTCCACTCTTTCACATGAAAAAATGAACCTTGGCACTAAAGTCGACCCCAAATTCATTAACATAGGGTTTGGATGTTCCTCCGAGGAAAGACAGTCTCTCATTATCTTGTTTAAGAAGTACCACGATGTTTTAGCTTGGACATACAATGATCTAAAGACATATGATACACATATCATCCAGCATGTCATTCCTACGAAAGTAGGGGTCAAACCTTTTCAGGAGAAGTTCAGGAAAGTTCATCCCACATTAGAACCCCCCATCGAAAAGGAGCTCAAGAAGTTGTTATATGCCCGCATCATATTTAAGGTCAAACATTCTACATGGGTTTCAAACCTTGTCCCAACATAGAAAAAATCTGGAGAGATCTGTTTGTGTGTCAATTTCGAGAATCTCAACCGGGCGTAGGAAAAAGATAATTACATGGTCTCATCTATGGAACAAATCCTCTGAATAGTTTCAAGTTTAGAAATATTTTCCTTGCTTGATGGCTTCTTTGGCTACAATTAGGTGCTAGTAGCCAAACCAGACCGGATAAAAACAACCTTTAAGATGAAGTGGGGAATGTTAGCATTTAGCTGCATGCCTTTCAGACTTATTAACGTTAAGAAAACATTCCAAAGAGAAATGGACATTGCTTTCAGGGGTTTAATGGGCCAAAGGATGGCAGTTTACCTATATGATGTCATTATTTTCTCGAAAAGGAGGTCTAAACACCTCCACCACCTTAAGTAGATCTTCAAAGGGTGTCAGAAGTACGGGATTTCACTTAACCCCAAGAAGATCATATTCGTGGATTTTGAAGGAAATATCCTTGGACATATAATCACCAAGGCGGAATCACCATCTATACTGACCGTGCAAAAGCTATAGCACAAATTCCTCTTCCGAGCATGAAGAAAGGTCAACAATATTTCCTTTGTAAAATCATTTTTCTTCAGAAATTTATTTTAGATTTTACCCAAATTGTTAAGCCTTTGTAGAACATTATCAACATAGATTCAGGCTTTAAGTGGAACCAAGAGGAAAAGGAGGCTTTAGATTGTATCAAGATATCTATCGTGGAAGCCCCTTCCCTCTTCAACTCCGGCTTCAACAGGGACTTCATCTTATACACTTTCGCCTCGTATTCATCATTAGACATTGTCCTCATGCAGAAAGATAGCTACAACGATGAACCTCCTATATCTTTCATGACTACAGGACTACAAGGCCCTAAACTCAACTACATTGATATAGATAAGTAGGCATATGCGGTCTACAATGCATTGAAACACTTCAGACAATACATTCTTAAGAACTATGTGACAATGATGGTTTTGCACCCTATTCTTAGGTCACTCTTCATCCAACAAGAGTTGGGTGAGATGAGAGCCAACTAGATGACTTCCCTTCAAGAATATGATGTGGAGTTCAAACACATGCACACAGTTAAAGGACACGGGTTATACAAACTAACAATTGAAGCTGCAAACCAATGGGGCGAGGATTAAGACGACTAGTAGCATGAGATTGAGATGTATCAGAATGAACTACTATCCTCCCATGATCCCTCGTCATGGTACTCAGACTTGAAGCAGTGACTAGGGCAAGGGACCTTATCTTCTACCTTGTCCATGAAATAAAACAAGAAAATAAGGCTCAAAGTCACTTCATATCAACTGGTAAACGTTATTAATTTGTTTCGAAAACACCACCTCAACATGCTACTCAGATGTTATGAATATGACGAGGCCCAGTGGGTGTTGAAGGAGTTGCATGATGGATCGGTAGGGGGCAAGTATTCTGGTGATACCACTACCCACAAGATTATGTGAGGAGGATTATACTTGCCCATGCTTTTCAACGACACGCATGCTTATGCTCAGAAATGCCCCATCTATCAAAAGAATGTAGGAAGGAAAGCTAGGTATTCTTCCCCTCTCCAACCGATAGTGGTGGAAGAAACTTTTAAAAAATGGGGGTTGGACGTCATTGGGGAAATCGTTCTAAACTCACAAAAGAACTAAAAGCATATACTCATGGCCACTAACTATTTTACCAGTTGGGTTGAAGCAGTTCCATTACAGAAAATCAATGACAAGGAGGTAATATCTTTTGTTAATCAATACATTGTGGCCAGGTTCTATGTTCCAACCTCACTTGTGTTTGATAATGCTACATATTTTACGTCTTTAAAACTATATTATTTTTCTTTTGAAAACAAAATCATTTAAAAAAATCAGTCAACTACTACCCATAGGGGAATGGCCTAGTATAATCTACCAATAAAAACCTCATCCGCATCATCAAGAAGACCTTGTTATTCCACCAGAGAAATTGGCATAATTCCTTCAGGAATGCCTTGTGAGCAGACTAGATTATGCATAAAATATCCCTCAGAACATCCCCCTATTTTTTGGTTTATGGGAAAGAAATTAGCCTACCACTAAACCTATACCTCTCCGCCCTCCAATTGTCCCAAGAATCACAATGCTTCACTTGCCTTACCATTCAAAACCTCATTAAAATGCTCCTTAGAGTGGAATATGAAAGACAAAAGACCAAGGAAAAGTTCTTCATTTACCAAAGCTAAATTAAGAGGTGGTTTGACACGAAATCTATAGGAACTCACAAATTCAGTATAGAGGACCTAGTTCTTAAATGGAATAGAGCCCATGAGGACAAGGGAAAACACACTAAGCTCTAAGCCTTATGGAGTGGTCCTTTCCATGTCAAAGAGAAAATTGGGTAGCACACCTAGAAGTTGCAAACTCTAGGAGGGAGGGTTGAAACCCTTCCTGTGAATGGTCGTGATCTCAAATTCCACTCCACCTAGTAGCTCTCATGGTTTCTAACACTCCTTGCATTATACTTCCCTTTGATCTTTCTTTTCAGTGAGACTGTCTTTTCTAGTTTTGCTTTTAATTTATTTTTTTCCTTGAATAAAGAGTTTGGGATGTTGGCTCAAGGTTTAGGTAGTCCTACACTCTGGCTCAAACGATTTCTCTCTGGAATCACCTTTTTGACCAAACCTTAAGCCACAACAAAAATAAAGCATTGATACTTACTATAGTTGGGAACACGGTGTCATCTTTGGTCCCCTGTCTTATGCCAATGTATCCTAGCTACTGACTTCGCTTGAAATGTGTGATGTTCTAGCTTACCCATTGGTTCGAAGGTGGGGCAAGGTGAAGAAAACTTCTGAACATATACATATTTTAGGAAAAAAAATAAGCTCTCTAAAAAACCAGAAACAACCTCTTTGCAAGTCAAATAAGTTTGGAGACCTAATCCGCCCATCCACACAATAGCCACATGAATAAGTGAAAATAAGAAAACCTAAATAAGTGATAATGAGCACATAAATTAACTAATAAGGGATAGATGACTAAGAAAGGCTTCCTATAGGAAGAGGTGAAGCAATGACTCCATCGGGGTATTGTCCAGGCTTGCTGGTAGTGGAGCAATGTTTGTGATTTCTAGGTAGTGACTCCCTCAGGGTACTGTTCAAGCTACCTAGTAGCAGAGCAACACCAGAGTGTTGTAACTATTATACCAAAAATCCTTAAATATAATACCATTAATTTGACTCTCCCCTCCCCCTCGAACCAACAAGAATTCATATCATCTTTTGTATGTTAAAGGTTTTAGTTTTAACAACATAAGATAGCTCACCAATGTAAAGGAGAAGCCTAGAGTCATTATGGGGACGCACAACTTTATGGGGAAACACTCTTTGAGATTATCCTTATAGCAGGCCATGAGGTGTCTCAAGATCTTGGAGTCCTACCAGTGAATCACCAATTGTTATAGCCGCTGCAACAACCCTTCCAAAATTTTCATCTCTTCAAAATTTTGGAGCCCATTTACCTTTTCCATGGTCATTACCCGTCCTTAGAGTCTGCGCAGGAGCCCGCAAAACTAGAAGAGTCCCAAAGGAACCTAAGTCTCTCTCCCGTGATCCAAGCCAAGTACTTGATCAAGTCTAGTCACTTAGTCGCACCACCATGATGTGACTAATTCCTCTTTTACTACCCATGCGACCCCTGTGACCTTGCCAAATCGGTGAGTTGCATAAGTCGCATGGATAACCTAACATGATGTGTGGCCTTCATTACCTATGTCACCATGCCACCAGTAAATCCTTCAGTCATAGAGGTATCATCACCCTATTGTGCAACCTAGTGACCCATGTGACCTGGTGACCGTTAGGGTCGCAGAGGTCGCAAGTGTCACATAATGCCCCAACTTAGGCCATGTGACCCATGCCACCCCCACATATGTGACCAAAACTATACATATATATATATATATATATATATATATATATATATATATATATATATATATATATATATATATATATATCTATATATATATATATATATATATATCTATATATATATATATATATATATATACATACATATATATATATATATATATATATATATATATATATATATAGATATATATATAATCGTTATCTGGTTAGTATGTAACGCTGCTTTGTTTGCATGAAAGGTAGGGAGGCTCTGCTACTTGGTGATGCACATGACTTTTAGAAGTTGATGACCATTCTACTTCCCCAACAATCATGTTTTTCTTCCAAGTGTCATCTTCCTCAACCCCAACTCTAAAGATTCACAATCAGGGGGGATTTTATCCGCAGCTTAACCCCTTTTTCATTTTAAACCTTCATTGAATGTCTGTGAGGTCTTATGAACCTCCCTATGCTTCTCACATGCCCATTCGTCATCCCTAGCTAATGTGTTATCCCTGCAAGCCAAGCCATCTTCCCATCGGAAGTTCCATAGACCCCTCTAAAGCCGCATTCATCTCCTTGAATCACCCAAAACGCAGGTTGCACAACCTAAGGCCATGATAGGAAAAACAATGCAACCTATGCAACCTATGCGACTTGTGACCTATGTGACCCTAAGACAACGTGGCCTATGTGACCAACGACTTATACGACTTGCGCCCTAAGCATACTGATTGACCTGTGACCTTGTGACCTCAGACCTAGCTTACTCAGTCACTAGGTGATACCCTATTCCATGTGATGCCTGCAGCCTCCTCACCCTTGTGACTCGCCAGAAGGCCCTCTCCCAGTCTCCGAAAACTATGGTTTGCTTTTTTGCATTGTTTTTTATTCTCGTGACATATCCCTCATCATGGGACTGTTTGTTTGATATGCCAGGTGACATGGATCTTGATTACATCTCCATCTCTTCTTTCAAAGACAAGATGGCACCTTCGCTTATGAGCTTAGCCCATAAAATATCTGGGAGAAATTCACATGAAATCCATAAATGCAAGGAACCCCCTATCTACGGGGACACAACCCATAATATTAATAAAAAAACGAAGCTCTCCTACTATGACATCTATGAGGAGTTCACCAAGCTCCACATACCAGAGACCCAGGAGGAATTTCTAGTGTACTTAAATATTAATAGGTCAAAGATTCACAAGGTACCCTCGCACCCTCTAGTTCTCCCGTGTGCTAAGACAATTGGCTATATCACATAGAGCATAGTCATGAAGTCATGGATAGTAAGGGATCATACTAGTGCACCACTGGCAACCATCACCTCGACAGATATTTCTACTTACTACAGGATTCATGAGAAGGAGGAAACCTTCAACACCTAGTGGCTCACTAATTTTGTGACTCCTACTAAGGATATTCTTAGAGAATGGTGGCAGGACCCATCCAAGTTCTAGGTTAGGACTAAACAAATTTATAGGACAGGAGGATTGAGGAAGGTCTATCAGTTGATCATTGCCATGATGAACTATCTGCATAGAAGAGAAGGTTGTGATGTGTTCCATGGGACATGGGTCCCCATCATGTATGATGTTGCCACTCGAGGAATAGTCTTTAACTGGACTATCATTCTCATGTCATCCTTGAAAGAAAATATAATTTCAACTAAGCAGCTAGAGCAAGACCAACCACCATAATTCTATATGGATTCATACCTACTAGATGTTGTTTGTGCAAGGTGTTAGTTTGACAACTGGAGCTACAGTTGGAACAAATCTCTAGCCATCCTAGTACACCATCATTACAAGATATTTTTGGATGAAGACTACAAGGGTATGATTGATGTTATTTCTGAGTCATGTATTGCTCCACTATATCAGGAATGTTCAGGGAAGAGCCACCTTGTATGTCAAAGAGGGCCATAGAAACCATTGTCAAGGTGGCACATTGGTTCGTGATCTATGAGGGTACATTTCTTAGATTTTTTGGTTCCTATAAGGCTTTGCATTTTCTTCCTAGGTTCGCCATAGATAAAGTGCTCTTATAGGAAGTATGTTACCAAATTACACAAGGATTCCCAAAACACTAAGAAAAGGAAAGAAGAAACCGTGGCTAGCCTTCCCTCTTGTCTTTGGGGCCTATGTGGTAGAAAAATTCAAATAAGTGGAGGCAAAAGCCAAGGCTTTGAAGGGGAGTCACTTTATGACCTTAAGCCATCATACGTATGACCCCAAGAAGGTTGTAGCTACTCACTGTAAGAGATCTAATTTTAAATTGTCATATTCACATCCCAAGCAAAGTCACGAAGATGGAGTCAGGAACTAGTATAATGCCACCAGGGTACTTAGCCCTAGTGAGCAAAATGCAAGAGAAGAGGAACTTCTCGAACACTCTAAGGAGAATGTGAGGTTACAGGAGAGGTCATCCACCTTGAAGGGGAAGAAAGAGAAACATATGGCAACCAGGAAAATTAAGAAGAAGAAGGAGAAAGAGGAAGAACATTCCCCAACTGACCTGAAAAAGGGGGAAGATAATGAAACATTGGAATAAAGGAACACAACAATGGAAAAGAAGAAGAAAGAGCTCAAAAGGAAAATAGAGGAAGACATGAAACAATAACAAGATTCAAGTGACCAGAACTAGATTGAGAACAAGAGGCGCCAAGTAGAGGAAGAAAGGAAGAAGAAACTAGAAGAAAAGTAGCAGGAAGAGAAGAGGGTTAGGGTAGAAGAAGAGAAGAGGCAGTGGGAATAAGATCTGAAGGAAAAATAAGAAAGGCTCAGGAAGGTTGAGGAACTCAAGAAGAAGCAAGAGCAAGAGGAACAAGAAAAGAAACGACTGGAGGAAGAGTAGAGGAAGATAAAGGAGAAGGAAAGAAGAAACAAGGGGCAAGGAGAAACCAGTAAAGTGGCCTAGCTAGACTAAGAACAAATTAAATTGACTCCATTAGATGTTCCCCCTTCTACTCCCCTCATCGAAGGAAATGTTCCTCTACAAGGGTTATGCATTCCTGAAGAAGAAGAAGAAGAATAGGTACTAGATCTCACCAAGCTCACCTCTGATCAGGAAAGAGAGGAGGAAATATTATGCTAGGAACCCTGAAAAACAAGTGTTGGTCACCACAACTAAAGAAATTGTTCTCGACACAATAGTTAATCCCGAGATGGTCGCCTTGGTTGGAACTGCATTTGTGACCGCTGCTGAGCATAATGTTCCTAGGAGTAGAAAACAAATCATGGAGCTCTAAAACAGGCTTTATGCATCAGGGCACAAGGCCTCTAAGGTAGAGCAAGAAAAAAAAGGGTAGAGGATGAGATGCAGCTCTCCGCTTAGTACTATCTAGTACAACATAGCTACAAGCCGCAATCAAATATGAGGCTGAGACACTTAGTGAAGCCATGAAGAAGGTTTATGAATAAATGTCAAAACTACATCTCACGGTAGCACCAATCGTAGCCATACAAACCCATACAAAATAGAGTGATATTATGCTAAAAAAAGGCATTACCGCTCTAGATAGTAGACATGAGTGGTCCATCAACTATCGAGGGGCACCAATAGTAGTCCTAAAGAAATAAACTAGCCAATTATGTAGACAGATTGTTGGCTTCATATAAATTCCTTTTTAGTGGCCTGGAATCAATGATCGAGATCCATGGAGTCACGTCCATCGGAGAAATCGAGGAGGTGAGAAAGTAGGAACACATCTCATACAAAGATCAAGCATTCATCGACACATATAGGAAGACTACCTGCTTAGATGTCCGACCCATTACAACGGAGAATATCACAGTCTACATGGTTGAACTGGTAAGAATGTATACAAAGTTAGCGACCTTAGGAAATAAGGTGAATGCCAAAAGGACCACCCTCATACCAAATTCCCTTGAGTGCTTGCATAGACATGATGAGGAACAACCATAGGTCACCGCCATTGCAACGAAATACAAGCTTTGGATTACTTACCTAATGGAGCAACTCCACCTAGACATTCCCAAACTTTCTATTGATAAGTTGATAGGGTAGATTTCGCTCATTTTGTGGTTTTGGAAAATTAAGATAGAATAGGACAATTTTGGAATGAGAAGAGTCATGAAAAATTCTAAATGTCAGAAGGTAGTTGAAAGGTCATGGGGAAACCCAAGAGTTAGGGCTAGGCCAAAGGTCACCCTCATTTCATAAATACACCCTCATGACACATTGTAAAGGACTTTTAGCTGAGGACTTATTTCGGGACAATATTGTTTTGAAAGAAGTCATTCTCGTCTAATATATGCAAGGAATAATCATTATTTCCACTATTGGATTGTAGAAATTTTTTATGTTGTGGTGCCATGGGTATTATTTTCCTAATGGATCAAATGTTCCTGAGAGTTCTTTGATACACAATCTATTCATGTGTTGTATTGTGCTACAAACCTTGTTTTTCTATGCATGGATGGTATATGATGTGCTAACTCTATGCTTCTATTGATGAACAACTTCGTTGATATTGGCGTGACCTTATTTTTTACTGTGTATTCTCTTACGTTTATGGATGCTTTTTTACTGTGAACTATTTTATAGTTTTTGAGCACTTTCTTTACATACACATGATCGTATCTAAAGTTTTCTAACAATCATTTTATGTAATTTTTATGTTATTGATTTATAATCTCTCTATTCATGGTATTCATGTTATAAATGTTTGTTAGTTATTTCCTTGTATTTATTGAAGTTCATGCATTCAATTGAGTCGATATCCCAGCTATGTCTGAAGTGAACTCAACTCACTTGAACAGAAGTTGAGCCTTCATACCGGAAGAGATCCTAAATCAAATGGTGCAGGGTCTAGTTGGGATTCTACACTGGGGAGACCCCCCTCACTATTGGCAGAGAATTTCCACCCATCAGCACGCCCTTATGTAATCACTCATGACTTTTATTATTTTATTATGACTAGAAAATTAAAAATATATAAAAGGCTCATAAATGTAAATACTTATATTTTGTTTTTAAATGAAAAAGGAAATTAATATTTATTGTGTTAATATTTCTGAGAAATATGTAGAGGGTTATCATGTGAGAAATAAACCCTAATAATCAAATAAATAGTTATAGAATTAATTATACCCTAACAAGGGGAAATAACAAAAAAAAATTCCTTGTTATTATTATTCCTATTTTTTATTCCTCTGGCAGAAAGAGATGATATAACAACAGGAAGAAACAAAACTAGGAATTTGTATTTCAAAAACAGAAAGCAAGGGCTAGAGATAAATGCCCAAAATATGGTCTTCACCAAAATTTTTGTGGGACAGAAAGATAGTGATTCCCAAGTGCAACCAATGGGAAAGAAACATTGGCGAAAATCCCTTGATCATAACTAGGACATTATTTAAGGTTTGCAGAGAAGGCTATTCTTAAATTCTACTTTTTCTCTAACTATATTGGGGTGAGTCTCACTAGTAGCTATTAAGAATCTAGCTTAAGGTTGGGTGGACTGTGAGAGCCTTCTATATATTTCCCACGATGTATCAAATAAGCTCTAACTTACTTGTACTATTCTTTGGTTAAATCTTAGATTGAGAAACCGCTTAGCAGTAAAGAAAAATATAAAATTTCATAGATTGAGAAACACAAGATCTCTTTACTAGAAATGCAATAACTTAAGAGTAACGGCTAGATATACATTTTGAATTCTTGTTATCAAACAACCATTATAACATATATATATACATATATAAACCTTAGTTGATTACACATGGAATGAAAATTGTAAATATAATGTTATAATTAAAACTAACAAATTTCCATGAATGTAATTAAATAGAGATGCACCTTTTTCATAGACTCTATTAATTTAACACAAAATATTCATCTCAAATAATTGGAAACCAACCTATTTGAAAAGCCAAAAATGGATAATATATATATATATATATATATATATATATATATATATATATATATATATATAGGAGTATCACTAGGTAATTACATAATTTGGGAAAATAATGGGGCCATATAAATACCATTGTAGACATGGTTCTTGTTCCAATTGAAAGATCATAGCCTTGCATTATGTAAATAAATAATTAACCTGAACTGGAAAACATAGAGAAAGAGAACTTGTGTCTTATGTTTCACAGTTGGAAAATAAGAAAATTCAGGTTGTTGTATACCTAAGGTCTTGCATGGTTGTGGCCCAGTATTGGAGGAAATACCTTGAGTACAAATTAAGGGTAGGGTTAATTGAAACCTAAAAAGTGATTCAAAGGAAAAAAATTAAAGAAGCTCTAGTTGAGTATAGATGAGGATTTCAAGAGCCATACTCGACCATAGGGTAAACCGATAGAAAGAATATAATGAATAGGAGGAAATGAGTTAGAGTTTATTCAAAAAATGCAAAAACGAAATTCCAGTTCCAAAAACTTTAGAGGCGAGAATACCTATAAAGAGGGTAAGAAATTATTCCTCCAATACATGTAACATCTCGTGATAACCTTAGTCTCAAACCACAATAGGAGAAAAAAAATAATTTAATCTAAGTTGATGGGGTTTTCAATGAGATCCAAAAAGCTAACATTAAAAAAAAAATCGAGCTGGACATATGCAAACTAAAGGGACTAGGAGATAACACAAAATCAAAATCTAGGAAGGATTTTGTTTCCAATTCCAACCTATTGGTAGATCAAGGAAACACTATAAATGGAACCAATACGCCCATTATCATTAAAATTAAGTACCACTATTAAGAAGAAGAAGAGAGAAAAAAATTGTAATCCAGAGACAAAAGAAAAATTCTTACCCTGACCAAATAAACAACATATGGAATACTCCAAGGTTGGTGAGATGATGACCTCTGGAGATTAGTTAACGTACCATATCATAAAATTAGAATGTAGTGTTAATAGTAAAACCCTAGGATTCAATAGTTTCCCTCCACAAGTGAGGGTGCAAATGAGAGGTCTAGGCAGAAACCCCAAATATAGTTATGACCTCTACCTAACGGGAGTAATACTTACCATTATATCAAAATAAGGAGAAGTGTACAATGTATATAGACCAAGTATGAGGATTTTCATGTATGTCGAACAACTAGATAATCGAGAACATTCCTCCATTGTTTATATTAAATAGCTAAAGCCTATGTCTTTAAATCATGATGCATTTAATTTAACCAATTAGCAAGCTCTATGTTAGAAATGAATGGACCGTGTTAATATCATATACATGGATTAGAACTTATCAATTTCAAATATATAACAATATATTTAAACCTCAATACAATCCTTTGGGTGCACCATATATAAGATTAGTCCTTTGAATAATCGAAACCTCTAACATTTATATATGAGAAATCTAGGAGTAAAGTAAGAGATGCCTAGATGTGCGACCAATATAATTTTAAAAGGAAATATAATAGTGACTATAGGTAGATAATAAATTGAAGCAAAATCAAGGATCACCTTCAATATGAACACATTTAAAGTGATGCAATTTATTTATCAATGATATAATATGAAAACAATATTTCATAGTACAATGGAAACATGTTAAAGAGGAGAAAGAGACGAAATTATTCAATTGAGAGAAAACTTTTTCTTCTATGAAGATTATATGATGATTAAATGTAGTTAAAGGAAAAGAATATATTTATTTTATTAACAACCATGTTGGTTTTAATAGAGTAAAATCCTGAAGCCAATGGGAGACATGACAGGTGGTATCAGAGTGAGGTTTCAACACCAAGGTTTAGGAACCGGCCCAAGGAGGAGATTAAACAAAATTGTTATTAGTGTTATAGAAGTAAGAGATAATGAAGATCATAAGGGAGGAAGCACCTGCTAGACCTCCTAGAGAAGGATAACATATCTAGGTGAACTTAGGATATGGAGTGTTATCTTCTATAGCATAATTGTTGGGATAGTAAAAGACATGAAATTGAGAGTGACTAGTCATAAAGTAATTCCTGGAATGGTTGGTAGACAATGTACTTCATGAACAGGAATATAAGTAATCTGAAAAATTGCTATGTTTATAGCTATAAAAGGGGGATATATTGGCAAACCTTAACAAAGATGAAGTACACTAGTATGACTAAAGAAAAACATACAAAAAAAAAGTATAGAGATTAAGATATTAGTATAGCTGATTGAAAATGATGATACAATTTAAAAATGTGATCATTATAGACAAGACACAAGTAGGTAAGGATATGTGAAAGGATAAAAAAATATACATTATATTATCCAATTAGTAAGTTGTGGCCAAGCTCAGTAGATGCCTCTTAAAAAAAAAATACCAATAACTACCCTCTATGAGGTCAAGCATAATTTTTAACATATAAATATGAGTGTTGGTTTCTCTTATATACATTAAATGTTATTTAAAAGTAGGCATTCATATCTAAGATTTATGATTGGAATCGGAGTGAGCAGGGCCATAATAGGGCATTTCAAAAAAAAATATCCTGAAAAGAAAAAAAAGGTGATGAATCAAAAGATATATGTTTCAGTATATCATTAACTTAGGTTTAGTTTAGACATTATTAAGTGTATGAATTTAGGTTTTATTGTTAGGTTTAGCCGACCTTTTAATTTTTTCCTTGTTATTTGTTAATATATCTATTTATCTTCCTCTTTTTCTCTTCTATCATTCATTCATTGTCCTGATGATGGATCCCCTTTGGGATTTGAAACATCAACAAATTATGACTACTATTATGGATATTCCAAGAATTAGTTCAACATAAATTAACCATAGAAGTCTGAAATCGAACAAGATGTATTTTATTTAATAATTTTATGGTTTTGCTCTTCATAGACCTGAATACATAGAAATGGTGAAATTTTTCATTCAAATGGCTATCGCTCATATCTTGAATAGTTTTTTATCTCTATAATAATTTCTATATTAAGGAAACTGTGTTGATGACCTTCAATGTAACTGTGATCGCGGGATCAATATAGAAGATTAAAACACTCTTCTATGATGAAATACATGATTAAAAGAAATTAAAGGAAAAAAAAATTAATGATAGGATTGCAGATTAACCCCTACTGAGAGTCAATCTCATAAGGGTAATATGGACAAGAAGTAGCACCCATATGAAAGTAAAGATTATTAGTATATCATTGATAAAGAAAAATGGAATCACTCTAAGTTAGTACATTTTTATTCGAAAAACTTTGAAAATCAAAGAGCAAATGCATTAGAAGGAAAAGGAATTTACCTTAGGGAAGTGGTTCCTTGGAGGTTAAGTTCAAGCCTGTGTATAGGAAGGATGGTCATGAGTGAAGTAATGATAAGTAGAAATGGAAGTATAAAAATAATTTAAAATAAATTTATAATAGTCATGGAAGTGGGATGTATGCATATAACAAATGCATTAATTGCTAGTATACACTAGATTAAATATAAGTAATGCTTCGAATAAAGTATGCATCTAGCACTTTTTCAGATTCAAATAAATTTGTGTGGATAAAATATTTAAATAGGGATACATAAAAGATGTCATCTGCCAAAAAAATATAATAAAAATATTGTATTATTGGTTAAAGAAGCTTTGTTGTCCATAAAGTAGATATTGATAAAACATATGTAAAATTATCCTTAGAGATATAAATACCTACGAAAAAATGGTGAGAAGAGAGTGTATAACTCTATATTATGTAGACTAAAGTTTAGCACAAACATAGGAGTTACCCAAGGTTAACATGCATTATAACTGAATTTGATACATGGAATATGTATGTGAATGGAAAACACTATAATAGCAACAATATCAAGTATTGAGAATTCTAAATATTGTAGCTTATGATTGTGAGAACACACCTACGGCTACTATGAGCAGGTTTGGTCTTCAATACTGATAAGATTGTGGAAAATTTATCATATTCTTACTTAAAAAAGACAGAAAGGAATGTTAGGAATTAACTTACTTAAAATCTAATTTTCAATTTTATATATTAGAACAACCTAAAGAAGGATGGGACGAAGTATAACCAATGATATTTTCCAAGGGAAGCAAAATGTGTGCAGAAAGTAATTATGTGATATATATGAAATTCTAGCCTAAAAACCCCTAGTAAAGTTTTCATAATATTGGTAAGTTGATATAGAGTATCATGTTAATTTAATGAGAAACGAGACAAAAAAAATTGTTTTAGACTCTCCAATTAAAAGTGAGAGTGATAATAATATTTTGGTTGTGCCAGAGGCAAATAACCATGAAGGCCCGTGGAAATAACACTAATTTTTTTTATGAATTTGTAGTCATGCGGAAACATGTGCAAGAAGAAGTTGATCAAGTTCAAAGTGAAGGGTGGAAACAATAATGTGATAGTTAAGTAGTTTGGTGACGCCCATGGGAATTATGGACTAACAAGGTCAACGAGAGTCATGTTAACCATAACTTGAATTGTACGTGTACTTATGAATTTTAGACATATTAATGCTAAATATATATAATAAATATACGTATGAAAAATCCATTATGGTCACATGGTTTTCAGGGGTCATTGGAATAGGAGGTTGACCACTTATATATGCAATGAAAGGATGAAGTTAACAAATAAAAGTTCTTCGTGACTACAACTCTTGCATTATTTTCATAAAAAAATCAAAAGAGGAAGTATGGCATGATTCACAAGAATAGGAACATGTGTGGTGTCGTAATGTGTAAAGTGTTCGGTCATGTGTATATGTAAATTTTTGTATTGTGTTATGTGTATGTGCCATTTTGAACTGATAACTACAAAAAATAAGACTAATACAATGGACCTTGTACAGAGTAGACAACCTTTGATTGGCCTAGATCTAATTGATGAAATGGTTTTTAAATTCCCATGAGGGTACATATTGATGAAATTTACTAATTCAAAATCACTACTGAATTATTTATAGAGTTTACCATAAAGAGAAGAGTCATGCTCACCTAGAATCAAACAACTAGGAGAGTTAATTAATTGAAAATGGATGTTAAATAAATACTAATTTGAATTGATGTCATAGGATAAATAGATAGCCATAGATAGGATTTCATGGATCAACCTAGTGGAATTATAAGATTTTATGACTTGGAACCATCTATCGAAAAAGGAAAAAATTG
Source organism: Pinus tabuliformis (assembly GCA_031772625.1). NCBI lineage: Eukaryota > Viridiplantae > Streptophyta > Pinopsida > Pinales > Pinaceae > Pinus > Pinus tabuliformis. The sequence goes on along the minus strand of CM062804.1, from coordinate 822,019,401 downwards.
TGAAAGATGAATACATTTGTAACTATGAAGAGAAAACTCCAGACCTAGCTTTTGCTAGCTGAGGTATTATCCCTTTTATTAGAAATTTCGAAAAGATGTCTTCAATTAATGAGGATAACCATACTAACATAATGTGTGTGAAAAAATCAATGTACATATGAAACCAAGTCGAAGAACCGCATGATTGTCCACATAGATAAACTACATATAAGACTCATCAATAACCTGCATTGCAGGATGACAAGGATCTAAATTAAAAAAAAATGTTGCGCTCTGAAAACTTCGTTTCACGCTAAAAGATAATAGAAAAGAAACCCAAAATGGGAAGAGCTAAGTCCCCTAGGACAAAGTAGACAATAATTTAGTTGTATTATGATGGAAGGAAAAGGGAGATTATCCTATGCTTTACTCAGGTATAACTAATGTCTACGAAACATTTAAAATTGAGATAAAAGCATAGTAATTCCATCTAGTGGGAGAAGACACTAGTAGATATTTATCACAAAAGGCAAGAAATGTAAGTGATTCTTGAAATAATATTGTCACTATGTAAATAGTGCAAATGGAAATGGTATTTCCATAGTCTAAAATTTACAATGAAAACATGTGATGGGGTCCATATCATTCGACGTAGCCATGAGGTAGGTGAAAAATTATTTATTACTATTATTGGTATCCTTACATTATTGATGCTAACTAGTATTGAAGTGTAGGGTGATAACCCTTTTTGGGTTATGGTACATGTCTGTGACCTTATAGGGTATATGTCACTGACCATGTTGGGCGCGGGAATGACAACTCATGGTGCCTATTTAGACCAGATGAGAACAAGCTATAAATGAAATTTGAAATTCAAGGAGTGAATTTTACTTTGGAATTTAAGCTATTTATCAAAGTAAAGTGCCATCAAAGCACTTTAGGCCTAGGAGGCCCTCGAAGGATGAAAGGTGGTATGAAGGTTGTTCATTATATATGATTCCAAATAATAATGGCATTTAAAACACCGAGGACGGTGTCTATTTTGAGGGGCGGGGAGATGTAAAACCCCTGGGTAATCACTCATCACTTTTATTATATAATTATGACTAGAAAATTATAAATATGGAAAAGGTTGGTTGATGTACATATTTATATTTTGTTTTTAAATAAAAAAGGAAATTATTTTTTGTTGTTGTTGATATTCTTGAGAAATATGTTCAGGGCTATCATGTGAGAATTAAACCCTAACAGTTAGAGAACCTGTTAGATAATTATTTATAACCCAAGAAGGGGAACTAATGAAAAAAAACTTCCTCATTATTATTAATCCTATTCTTTATTCCTATGGGAGAAAGAGAAAGGCTAGTGAGAGGAAGAAGAAAGCTAGGAATATGTATTTTGAAAACAGAAAGCAAGGGCTAGAGATAAATCCCCAAAATCTGTTCATGACTGGAACTACTATGGTAGAGAAATATAGTGATTCCTAGATGCCACTAGTGGGAGGGAAATACTGGTGAATAACCTCTGATGATGTACAGGATGTTTCTTAAGGGTTGCAGAAAAGACTATTCTCAAATTATATTGGTTCTCTTACTATATTCAGGTGAGGCTCAAGGGAAGCTAGAGAGAAGATACCTTATGTTTCGGTGGATTGAGAGAGCCTTTTATATATTTCCCAATATGTATTAAATAATCTCTAGCTTACCTATCCTAGTTTCTGGTTAAATCTCAAATTTGTGAATGTTTTACTAGTAAAGAGAGAATGTTGATGTTAATGTTAAGGAATCATAAATTGGAATGTTGTATATAAGATTATATGTGTAGGTACAAAAATGGGTGTAGATATGACGAGGAATTGACTTGAATTGTGCGAAATATTTTACCATCTATTGGAAAATATATTAGTTTGGTAAGATAAATGAAGATGATTTTCAATATGCTCACGAGGCTTTGGATTGACGATGAATGGGTGCACTGTTTAGGCACTCCTTGCTATAGGTCACTCGTCCAAATCCCCTGTGGGCACTTACCTACCAGAAAAAAGAAGAAGATGATTTTCAATCTGTGCTAATATAGGAAATCTGGAATGATTCTAAGATGCCATTGTGTGGATATTTTTACAAGAAATCATTGTTATGTGAAATTGTACAATTAGAAGTTAGGAAACTTATTTGCAGGCAAATGAAGAAAAAGAATAGGTTGGGGTTAGTCCTTGAGTAGTCAATTAAGAGGAAAAAATCACTTAGAGTAATCGCCAAGCCTGACTCGTGATAATCTAGTAATACCCTAGTAGAAGCCCGATGGTCCAACATGGAAAGCTGGACATTGTATATGTCTATATATAATTTATTCTCTTAATCTATATATATATATATATATATATATATATATATATATATATATATATATATATATATATATATATATATATATATATATATATATATATATATATATATATATATATATATATATATATATATATATATATATATATATATATATATATATATATATATATCTATATATATATATATATATATATATATATATATAGATATATATATATATATTATTTTCATAAGGTGGGCTTCATTAAAGAATTGAAGAGTAGGAAAAATAATAGAAAATAATTGGTGTAGTGTACCTAAACATTCATTAGAACCGCTGAGCAGTAAAATAAAATATCAAAAATCATAGCTTGAGAAACACGAGATCCCTTTACTAGAAATGAAATAATTTAAGAGTAAGGGCTAAATAAACATTTTGATGAAAATTCTTGTTATGAAATAGGCATTATAATGCAGATATACATATATAAACCCTGGTTGATTACATATGCAATGAAAACTATAAATTCAATGTTATAATTCAAACAAACACATTTCCATCATTGTAATTAAAAAGAGACAGACGCTTTTCATAGACCTTATTAATTTAACCCAAAATATTTATATCAAAGAATTGGAAACTAGTGTATTTGGCAAGTCAAAAATGGTTGTTATATATAGGAGTATCAATAGGTAATTACATAATTTGTGAAAAGACAAAGGGGCATATAAATACCATTGTAGACACGGTTATTGTTCTAATCTAAATGTTGTAGACATGCATTAAGTAATAAACAATTAACATCAACTAGAAGGATTAGAGAAAGAAAACCCTACGCTTATGCTTCGTAGTGAGACAATAAGAGAATTTAGGGTGTTGAATACCTGGGGCCTTGCATGGTCATGATGCTCTATTGGAAGAAAGATATTGATTACAAATTTAGGGTGGGGTTAATTGAAACCTAGAAAGCTAAGTCGAAGAACAAGAATAAAGAAACTTCAATTGAGAATAGATGAGGATTGCAAGAGCCATAACTCACTGCAGGGAAAACCTCTAGAGATAATATAAGTAAAGGGATAAAATGAGTTAGGATCTATTCAAAAAATGTGAAGAAGGAAAATTGAGCTCCAAAAGCATTAGAGGCAAGATTACCTGTAAAGAGGGAAATAATCACTTTCTCCATTGCAAACAACATCTCATGATAATCCTAGTCTCCAACTGCAATAAGGGAATGAAAAATAATTTAGACTAAATTAATGGGTTTTTCATTGAGCTTCTGAAAAACTAAAATTTAAAAAAAATTGACCTGCAAATCTACAAATTGAAGACACCAATATGGAATACCATATATGAACTAGGAATGAGTTCACTCCACTTGTGAATTTGCAAACTAAACGGACGAAGAGATAATGTGAGATCAAAATCCATGGACCAATTTGTTTCCAATGCCAACCTATCAGTATCTAGAGGAAACACTTTTAAAGAACCTAATAAATGCATTATAATTCAAATTAAGCACCACTGTTAAAAGAAAAAGAGAGAGAGAGAAATTGTAATCCAGAGACACAAAAAAAAAAAACAAATTTGTACCCTAACCAAATAAACAACATTTGGAATGCTCCAAGGTTGGTGAGAGGACAACCTCTAGAGACTGGTTAACTAAACATATCATAAACTTAGAATTCAACATTGATATTAAAATCATAGGAGTATAGGGTTTCCCTTCGTAGGTGAGGGCACAAATGAGAGGTCTCGGAGGAAACCCCTAAGGTAGTTACCACCTTTACTTGACAAGAGTATTCCCTACCATTAGATAAAATAAGTACAAGTGTAAAATTTAGATAGGCTAAGGGAAGGGATCTTCCTATATGTCGAATAGATTGATAATTGATAAACTTCCTTCGCGTTATAGTAAATAGTTAAAGATTATGACTTTAAATCATGAGGCATTTGATCTAGATCTTTGGGCAAGGCCCCCAAGGTCTGAAAAAATGAAATGGCAAAAGAGAAGTGGATAACACTTAGTAAACAAAACCACAAAGAATTTTTTATTAAAACAAATAATAATTGTAAAGGCTACATTGTGGTGGACAATCTATCCTTTTACAAAATGCGGCTTGTTAATTATAGCCCTTTTTGATTACAATACCACAAGTAAATTCCATGGGTTGGTAAACACCATGGGTGAATGAATACCATGGGAGGATAAATACCATGAGTGGATGCCACTTACAATACCATATGTAGATTAATAACATGGGTGGATGAATACAATGGGTGGATGTCATTTTCAATTCAGATCATTCCTCCCTCCTTAAGAAGAAATGGTCACCATTGCGTGAAGTTCCCTATTGAGAATCGTTTGTTGAATATGAAGAGCCACTGAAGAGAAGGGTTTTGTGTTATTAACCCATAACTGTGATGAGCGAAGATCTGAGGATAGAGATACCCTATAATTCTTGTGATCAACTATGATATTGATAGTGTGTGGTCTATCAAATGGACTTCAATAAAGTATGGATTTGAGGATGACCCATAACCATGACAAACGAAGATACGAGGATAGAGATACCTTATAATGCTTGTGACCAACAATGATACTAAGAGTGTGCGGCCTAGAAAATGGACTTCGATGAAGTGTGGGTTTGTGGATGACCAATAACCATGAAAAATGAAGATCCAAGGATAGAGATACCTTGTAATGCTTGTGAGCAACTATGATACTAATAGTGTGCAACCTAGAAAATAGGCTTCGATGGCAAGGATTTTTTGCAGTTGACCCATAGTTGTGATGTTGATTGTTGATGAAGTAGCAAGTGCCTACATAGTGTGGGGTAGGAGGGCACGTCCCCAAAGGACCCAAGCCAGATGTTTCTATGCTGAAACTGATGAATGTGAAGAAGTTGCCTACTAAAGTGGGGTGGGAGGGCACATCTCCAAATGGAATCCACTCCAAATGTTGCTCCTTGGCATAACTCGGTCATTTTAGCTCAGAATCCTTATTATAACTTATTTTTGGAAACACAATAACCATTCTTCATCTTCCCATGTGTTTGAAATCCCTACTTGGACACTCTCGAAACTTAGATTCACGCTGCAACTGCCCCATCATCACAAAAGTTCTGAAAACAATCATTGATTTTAAATCAGTGATATCTCCCTCATCCGAACTCTAATTCGACCAATATATTTTTTGAAATTGGGTGATGTTTTGATAGGAGCTCATATCTACAATACGGTTTCTGAAATTCCACACAAAAACTGCAAAAAAATGGTAGGAGAGATGTCGTCTACGAATTGTCGTCGGAAAAATTTCTGCAACATAGATGATTTTAAATCAGTGATGTCTCCCTCATCCAGAATCAATAGATTGTTTTTTTGAATTTGGGTATTTTTTTAGAAGAAATCCAGATATGTTATTTATTTTTGTAAAATTTGCACCAAAAGTTTCAGATCTAATCTGCAAATTCTCCGCCAAAAAATATTCCTCCAACAAAAAATGAAAAAAGAAAGATTCTTCATGTTTTGCCCAAGAAAGTGCTATGTGGAGGTCGTAGCACGCACATGAAGTTTTTTAATATTTCTACAAAAATTTGAAACTGAAATATGCATCAAACACTCAATCCCATTGAATCATAACTTGGCTCTAATACCACTGATTTGGATCTTTGGGGGAGGCCCCCAAGATGTGAAAAATTTAAATGGCAGAAGAAAAGTGGAGAACACTTAGTAAACAAAGGCATAAAGAAATATTTTATTAAAGCAAATAATAATTGTAAAGGCTACATTATGGTGGAGAATCAGTCCTTTTGCAAAATGTGACTTGTTACTTATAGCCCTTTTTTGTTACAATACCACTGGTAAATTCCATCTGTGGGTAAATACCATCGGTGAATGAATACCATGGGTTGATATCACAATACCATGGGTGAATGAATACTTTGAGTGTATTTGTTGTGTCCCTATAAGATTAGTAATTACCCCATTACTATTGTAGTTATACCCCTTATTTATATTGTTGTGCCCCTATTACCCCCATGTTGTTATTTCTGTGCCCCATAGAATCCCTCTTTTGTTATTTTTGTGGCTTTATATTATTATTGTTAGGTTGGCTGGATTATATTGTGACTCCTTAGACTCCTATATATAGAAAGGAGGTTTTGTCATTTGTATCATCCATGAATTGTTCATTTATGTAATGTAAAGGAGGTTGCCCCCTCGAAGAGGCTGAATTCTAAGGTGTTGATCTATCCTTTCTATCTTTTCTTGAGCTGGTTTCATAACATTTGGTATCAGAGCATTGGATTCTAGGGTTTCGCTGCTCCAAACAGGTCATCGTGGAATTTTCGCTATAAATTTTTTTCTGTGATGTTTCAGAAGTCACAAAAAAAACCCATTTGAGAAGAAAGCACGTTGAACCTTGGGTCCGAATTTTAGAGTTTTTCGCACGATATTTGCATAGATATGATCTGAGGAAGTGGGTCTTTTTCCAGACTCCTGAATTACATCTAAAACAGGTGACCTGGGGAAACTCGTCATAACTTTCTCTCTGGGTATCAGATTGAAATGTCGTAAGAACGTATAGAAAGAGGACGGACTGTAGTTTCTTGTATATTTTTTTTAGAACCAAAGATCTAAAATTGTACACGTGGCACTTCATACAAGTTCGCTCTTCTAGAAAGGTCTATAATCAGGTCATCTTGGGAGATTGTGCATAAATCTTTCTTGGAGAATCCAATTTGGATCAGACTGGTGGCATTGGAAAAAGGACACAGGGAGCTACTACAGGTCACAAATTCAGAACTATATGATTGGGAAGTACAGAGATACATCAGAGGCAATATCAAGGTCCTACAAAGTGAAAAAATGTGTATAGATTTTTTTTAAAATTTTTTCTTAAGCTTGGTTTGAAAATTTATTTTGAAGGAATTCAAAGGGCATAGTAGAGCATTATTATTGGTAACTGATGCCCTGAGGAAAGAAAATGCAAACACCTAGTAAGGAACCTGAAAGCTCTAGCATGACTCATGAAGAAGAGGAAGAAATGCTACATGATATATCAAAATTACAAGAACAAGTGCAACAAATGTCACGCTCACAAAAGTTAACAAAAGCTAAGATAAAGGGCATGGAAGCTAAGATGGATGATTCGAAGACAGAATTGAAGAGAGACATGGCAGATTTGAAGACAGACATGGAAAAATTGAAGATAAATATGATTAAGTTGCTACAAGAAATGGGCACTAAGAGTGAAAGGGTACTAAAGGAAACTCATGATGAGAATAAAAGAAATGTTAATCATGATTCCATAGACGCTAATGTTGGATCGAAGACTCACCATATTCCAAAAATCGATATGAGGAAGTTTGATGGCAAGGATCCTGCCACATGGATATTACAGATGGAGCAATTCTTCGATCTCAATAATGTGCAAAACACACAAAAGGTATGTATGAAAACTTTATATTTGGAACCAAATTAGTTTATATGGTATCAATGGCTTTGGTCTCGTAAACAATTTATCACTTGGGCAATTTTTACGGAAGAATTGGTAGCACATTATGAGGATACAAAAAGCAACACTTTTTTCAGCCAATTGATAAGTCTCAAACAAAAGGGTTCAATAATGGAGCACATTGAGTAGTTCCAAAAATTGGACATAAGGTAAAAGATATTCAAGAGGAGCATAGGATTGATGTGTTCATAGGGTATTTAAAGGATAATATCCAACATGATGTTCACCTTTGGGAATCTGATTCATTAGAGAAGGCATTCAGGTTAGCAAGAAAAATGGAAAGAAAAATTATGGCAACGAGGAAGCATAACACTCCCTTGCTTCGTTTATCCAATCTGGTTGGATAATAGAAATGGCGCACAACGATGCTTCCACATCCTCATCCCTTCTTAAGAGTGCATCTACCACCACATTTTGCTTCCCTTTTTTTCAGATGATTTCGAAGTCATAACCCAACATCTTTGTGACCCACTTTTGCTGCTCTTCAGAGGATAATCTTTGTTCTAAAAATTATTTAAGGCTATCACAATCCATTTTTACCTTGAAGTATCTTCCCATTAGTTAGAGTCACCATTTCTTAAGTGCATGGAGTATTGCCAACATTTCCTTCTCATAAATAACTTTGCTTAAAAACTTTCCCTTGATTGGACGACTTTCAAAAGCAATGGGTCTTTCATCTTGCATTAGAACAGCACCAATTCCATTTCCTGAAGCATCACATTTGACAATAAAGGTTTTTGTGAAGTCTGGTGTAGCTAAGACTGATGCTTGGCACATTGCCTCTTTAAGATGTTCAGAGGCCTTTGTTGCTTCCGGAGTCCATGAAAATGCATCTTTATTCAATAATGTTGTTAGAGGTGCTGCTATTCTCCCATAATTCTTAACAAATTTGTGATAATACCCTGTCAACCCAAGAAATCCTCGCAGATGCTTTATGGATGTGGGCATTTCCCACTCCTTAATGGCTTTAATTTTGCTAGGTTCTACCTTAACTCCTTCATAAGATACAATATGACCCAAATACTCCACCTCCTGGACTCCAAAGAAACATTTGGATCTTTTTGCAAATAATTGTTTCTCCTCCAATACTTGTAGCACCTTGTCAACGTGTTTAACATGATCCTTCCAAGACTTGCTGTAGAATAGTATATCATCAAAAAATACTAACAAAATTTTTCTAAGGAATGGTTTTAAAATTGAATTCATCAAACCTTGAAATGTTGAAGGTGCATTGGTAAACAGACACAATAAATTGAGTGATGATTGCAAATGGAGGAACAATAAATTGCTCTGGAAAGTGCCATAATATCAAGCTATCCATGGGAGAATATGTATTGACTAGCCCAATGCTTTCCATTCCAATGGGAGGTGCTGATGTTGTACTAGGAGTCCAATGGCTTTATATTATTATTTTTAGGTCGGCTAGATTATATTGTCACTCCTTAGACTCCTATATATAGAAAGGAGGTTTTGTCATTTGAATCATCCAAAAATTGTTCATTTATGTAATGTAAAGGAGGTTGCCCCCTCGAAGAGGCTGAATTCTAAGGCATTGATCTATCTTTTGTATCTTTTCTTGAGTTGGTTTCATAACATTTGGTATCAGAGCTAATTATCTTTCCTGGTTTCCCTGTAATACCCCTTAATTCAACTTCCCTTCCTTCCGTAGAAAATTTGATGAAACGTTCTTGAAAATTAAAAGCTATTGTACCCAAGGATTGTAGCTATAGGAATACCCAATCACCTACATCAAAAATTCTTTCATTGCAATGTTGATCTGCCTGTTGTTTCATTCTATTCTGTGCAAACACGAGGTTATCCTTTAAGAGTTGGAGGACTTGTTTTTGATGTTCGATGTGATGTTCCACTGCATGAACCTTAGAATTTTCTCTTAAATATGATGTGATGGATGGTGGTTGATACCCATAAAGTGCCATAAATGGGGTCATTTCTGTTGCTGTATGGAAGGAAGTGTTATACCACCATTCAGCCAGAGGCAACCATTTGACCCATTGTGTTTGTTTATCAGATACAAAGCAACGAAGATATCCTTCCAAACATTTGTTTACTATCTCAGTTTGCCCATCAAATTGAGGATGATAAGATGAGCTATGAGCTAACTGAGTACCAAGACAAGAAAATAATTCTGTCCAAAAATTTCCAGTGAAAATGGGACCTTTGTCACTTACAATAATCTTTGGGTTTCCATGTAGCTTTTGAATTGTTTCCATAAATTCAGTAGAAACTGTACTGGCTTTAAATTGATGTGATAATGCACAAAAGTGTGCATACTTGGTAAGTCTGTCAACTACAACCATGATGACACTCTTTCCCTCAGACTTGGGTAAACCTGTGATAAAATCCATTGAAACCTCTTCCCAACGTTGGCTTGGAATGGATAAAGGTTGTAATAGACCCGGTGTCTTAATTGTTTCAACCTTATTTTGTTGGCAAACCAAACATTCCGCCACAAACTTTTGAATATCTGATTTAAGGCCATCCTAAAAAAATTCCTTCTTAACCTTGTGGTAAGCTTTTAAAAATCCTGAGTGCCCTCCTAAGGGAGAAGTGTGCAATTCCATAAGAATCTTTTGTTTTAGCTGGGAATTCTTACAGAGGTATAAGTGATCTTTGTACCATAATGAATCATTTTGCCAGCTAAATGTATCAGACGTACTGGAATCTTGTTGTAACTTTCGAATAAGTGCCCATACTTCTTCGTCATTCTTCCATTCCTCCCTTGCTTCGTTTATCCAATCTGGTTGGATAATAGAAATGGCGCACAACAATGCTTCCACATCCTCATCCTTTCTTGAGAGTGCATTTGCCACCACATTTTGCTTCCCTTTTTTGTAGATGATTTCAAAGTCATAACCCAACATCTTTGTGACCCACTTTTGTTGCTCTTCATAGGATAATATTTGTTCTAAAAAGTATTTAAGGCTATCATGATCCGTTTTTACCTTGAAGTGTCTTCCAATTAGGTAGGATCGCCATTTCTTAAGTGCATGGAGTATTGCCAACATTTCCTTCTCATAAATATCTTTTCTTAAAAACTTTCCCTTGATTGGACGACTTTCAAAAGCAATAGGTCTTTCATCTTGCATTAGAACAACACCAATTCCATTTCCTGAAGCATCACATTCCACAATAAAGGTTTTTGTGAAGTCTGGTGTAGCTAAGACTGGTGCTTGGCACATTGCCTCTTTAAGATGTTAAAAGGCCTTTGTTGCTTCCGGAGTCCATGAAAATGCATCTTTCTTCAATAATGTTGTTAGAGGTGCTGTTATTCTCCCATAATTCTTAACAAACTTGCAATAATACCCTGTCAACTTGAGAAATCCTCGCAGATGCTTTATGGATGTGGGGATTTTCCATTCCTTAATGGCTTTAATTTTGCTGGGGTCTACCTTAACTCCTTTATGAGATACAATATGACCCAGATATTCCATCTCCTGGACTCCAAAGAAACATTTGGATCTTTTTGCATATAATTGTTTCTCCTCCAATAGTTGTAGCACCTTGTCAACATGTTCAACATGATCCTTCCAAGACTTGCTGTAGATTAGTATATCATCAAAAAATACTAACACAAATTTTCTAAGGAATGGTTTGAAAATTGAATTCATCAAACCTTGAAATGTTGAAGGTGCATTGGTAAGGCCAAAAGGCATGACCAAAAATTCATAATGACCCTCATGAGTTCTAAATGCTGTTTTCAGAATGTCTTCAGTCTTCATTTGGGTTTTATGATATCCTGAACGAAGATCTAGCTTGGTGAAGTAAATTGATCCATGCAATTCATCCAGTAATTCATTAATGAAAGAAATGGGGAACTTATCTTTAATAGTGAGCTTGTTGAGCTCCCTATAATCCGGACACATGCGCCATGATCCATCCTTCTTGTGCACCAATACTACTGGAGCAGAGAAAGAACTTTGACTCGGTTGAATTATACCAACCTCTAACATTTCTGCAACCATACGTTCAATTTCACTCTTTTGGACATATGGATATCTATACAGCCTGATGTTTGGAGGAACACTTCCTGGAATCAGATGAATAGCATGATCATGGTCACGCATAGGTGGGAGACCTTTGGGAGTCTCAAATACCTTGGAATGATTGTCCAAGACCTTTTGGAGATCTGGAGAAATAGATGATTCCAATGTGGAAACATCTAGTGAACATAATTGTGCAATTACACCTCTTTTCTCCTTTTTTAGAAGCTTTGTCATACCATTAGAGCTGGTATCAGAGCTTTCGATTCTAGGGTTTGGCTGCTCCAAACAGGTCATCTTGGCATTTTCGCTATAAATTTTTTTATGTGACGTTTCAGAAGTCGCAAAAAAAACCTATTTGAGAAGAAATTGCGGTGAACATTGGGTCCAAATTTCAGAGCTTTCTGCGCGACATTTGCGGAGATATGATCTGAGGAAGTTGGTCTTTTTGCAGACTCCTGAATTACATTCAAAACATGTGACCTGAGGAAAATCATGATAACTTTCTCTCTGAGGATCGGATTGAAATTTCGTAAGAAGGTACAGAAAGAGAACGGACTGTAGTTTTTTGTATATCTTTTTCAGATCGAAAGGTAAAAATAGTGACACGTGGCACTTCATACAAGTTCGCTCTTCTGGAAAGGTCTATAATCACGTCATCTTGGGAGATTGTGCATAACTCTTTCTTAGAGAATCCAATTTGGATCAGACTGGTGGCATTGGAAAGAGGACACAGAGGGCTACTACATATCACAATTTCATAACTTCAAGATCCGAAAGTACAGAGTTATAGTCGTTTCAAGGTCGAGCTCCTAAAATCAAGAAAAAGCCAGATGAGGAAGTTCGATGGCAAGTATCTGGTAAATTGGATACTTCAGATGGAGCAATATTTTGATCTACATGGTATACAACTGTTACAAAAGGTATGTATTGCATCTTCATATTTAGAACCAAATCTATTTTTATGGTACAAAGGGCTTTGTTCTCGTAAAAAACTTGTTACGTGGTTAATTTTCACTGAGGAAATGATAGCACATTATGAGGATACAAAGAGCAACACCTTATTTAGAGAAACGCCACAACAATTGGAAAGAGTAAAAGGGATTTTTGACATAGTGGAAAGAAAAATTATGGAAACCAGGAAGCGTACCCCTCATAACTATAAAGATGGAAGTGTTGTTTCTCCTAGCCTTCCACAACCTACAAGGGTTACACCACAACAATTGGAAGAAAAAAGAGAAAAAGGGCTTTGTTACAATTGTGATAGCAAATGCACTAAAGGTCATAAGTTTGCTGAGAAGAAATTATTTTACATAGAATATGAAGAGGAGGAAGAAAAAGATCAAGAAACATCAAAAGAAGAAGATATATGCCCGGACCCCACCCCAAAGAAAGAAGAAATGAATCAGACCATATCTTGTAAAGCATTGGCAAGAATTACCACTCCTCAAACTCTCAAGGTAGAAGGACATATCAAGAAGAAAAATGTGCAAGAAGTGAAAGATCACATCGAGAAAGAAGAAATGAATCCAACCATATCTTGTAATTCATTGTTCGAAATTACCACTCCTCAAACTATCAAGATAGAAGGACATATCAAGAAGAAAAATGTTCAAAAAGTGAAAGATCACATCGAGCATCAAGAAATGAATCCAACCATATCTTGTAAAGGATTGGAAGAAATTACCACTCCTCAAATTCTAGAGATAGAAGGACATATCAAGAAGAAAAAGGTTCAAGCAGTGAAAGATCACATCGAGCATCAACAACAAGTTCTCCAACTTTTAAAGGATAACGCCACTTCGGTGCAAAATCAAACAAAACAACAGGTAGATAAACATTGTAGTGAAAAATGTTTTGTTGTAGGTGATTAGGTATTTTTACTACTACATCTCAAGCAAGCTACTTATGAGAAGGAAATGTTGGCAATACTACATGCACTCAAAAAATGGCGACCTTACCGAATGGGAAGACTCTTCAAGGATGAGGATGTGGAAGCATTGTTTTGTGCTATTTATATTATCCAACCAGATTGGATAAACGAAGCAAGGGATGAATGGAAGAAGGACGAAGAAGTATGGCCACTTATTCAAAAGTTGCAAAAGATCCCAATTCAAACAATACTGCCAGAAATTGAAGAGGAAGGAAAAATCATATTGGAACCTGGAGCAATCATAGAAACAAGAACCTGACAGCTACGAAATCGATCAATTTCAGAGTATCTCATCAAGTGGAAGAACTTACCCGCTGAAGATTCCACATGGGAGGACAAGAATTTTGTACAGAAGCATCAAGAACTACTCAAGCATTGAGGACAACACTTTTTGAAGGAGAGGGGCATGTTAGGCCCCTATACTACTAGTGTAACCCCTTATTGTTATTAGTATAACCCACTTATTATATTGTTGTACCCATGTACTGCCCATATTGTTACTATTGTGCCCCATAGAAGCCCACTATTGTTATTATTGTACCCTTACATTATTATTGTTATGTCGGCTCTGATAATGTTATGACCCCTTAGACTCCTATATATATAAAGGAGGTCTTTTCATTTGTATCATCCAAGAATTGTTCATTTATGTAATGTAAAGGAGGTACTCCCCTCGAAGAGGTTGAATTCTAAGGCATTGATCTATCTTTTCTATCTTTTCTTGAGCTGGTTTCATAACATTTGGTGAATTGTTCATTTCTGTAATGTAAAGTTGGTTGCCCCCTCGAAGAGGCTGAATTCTAAGGCGTTGATCTATCTTTTCTATCTTTTCTTGAGCTGGTTTCATAACAGTATTCCACTTACAATACCATGGGTGGATACCAGTTACAATACCATGGGTAAATTCCATGGGTTGATGAATAACATGGGTGGATGAATACTGTTGTGGAGGTAAATCCTCTCTGCGGACATAGACGATCCCTACTAGCCCAGACCGGGTCTAGCAACAATCACACAATGCTACCACGCAAGTTCCCAATTGCAAATACAAAGTAGATGGTGAGAACCTACTTGGATTCCAACGCTACTATTCGTCGAAGAGATGTCACCCTCGTTCCTTCACCTTGGCAGGTCACGATCCTCGTGATCTCCGTGACTGGGCACCTGCACATGCAAAGAACAACACGAAAAAAAGCATAAAATCTAGTAGATGCAATTATATATCAGTCAGAAAAGATATAACTCAATATCAAACATAAGACAATGAGAGTGGAACCATAATGATAGTCATCTATTATTAATGGATAACAAAGAAGAATACAACCATTGTTCTGACGTCAAATCCTCCTTTGGCTGGGTAGTCAGCTACACAAGTCTTGCAAAGCTTGTTGGGATGACGAACAAGCCTCTCTCTCTTTGAGTGACAAGAATCTCCTTACTTAGATTTGGCCTTATGGGTGCAAAGAAGGCTCTTGCAGCTTCAAACTCTTAAACTCCTGGAACTATTGTAATTCTAACTGTAACTCTGATTCTAACTAGCTTGCTCAAGGAATAGAGACAAGCTTTTATAGATAGAGAGGGAAAGAGATAGGATCAACCACATTATTCATGGGATTGGCTTTATCACTTGGAAACTTCCACGAAAGGTGGCAAACCACTTTCCCTTCTATGGAGAAACGAAGCCAAACCATCCTAGCTCAACATAGATTTAGTTGGTGAATGGGTTGAAGAGAACCTTCGGGAGTTTGGTGGTTGAAAACTTTACTCAATTCGGTTGGCACGAGTGCGACTCTGGGACAGAGCGCCAATGGCGCGCCCTTTATGGAGGATTTCCCTCATTGGCGCGGGCAGTGAACTGTGGACCCGCGCTAATGCAAAAAGAGCTATTTTCATGAGTATTTTGGAGGAAATGTCTTCAAGGCAAATGAAGCTCATACTCAAAGGAATATAATGCAAGTGGTTTCAGTCATGTCACTTCTCACAGGTCCCGGAATGAGTCCTCCAGTGTACAAGTGAGGGGTAACAGGGACGGTGACAAACGGTGACAAATTTCTATGTAACAGATGCCTCCTAAAGCATGAGGCCCAAGAGAGAGAGGGGTGAAATGCTTTACAAGAACATGTGTGACTGAAAACACGGCTGCCAGAGAACCTGTGTAAAGAAGTACAACTAATATCTCAAGTACATGATATAAGTGTTATGGGCGCAGCCATCCATAACAGAGTACATAATAAGCTAGATCCAAGGTATGGGCGCAGCCATCTAGAGAGGATCGATAAATAGACTCAGGCATGGTCGCAGCCATCCAGTAAATGAGTCATCATAATAATCCACAAATCGTAGCCTGGATTCCAATAGACAAAATCCAGGGTCTTGCACTCCATCTCGACCCATACAGAGTACAAGTTCAAGCATGCGAATGTATGAGTTGAAGTTGAACATGCATGAACATTGTCTGATTACCAGTCAATAATGAAAACTGTTAACAGACGCGAGAGGTACCACCAATAATGACAATGGCCCTCAAGGTACTATAGGTACAATCTACGGCGTGTGAATGAATGAGCTGGCGTCGAACACCTGTAGAATCATTCGATCGGAGGCCAATGATAAAAACCTCTCGTCGAACACGAAGAACCTGCCATTGAGGCATGCAGGCTCCAAGGCACCAAAGGGAGTCTCTAGATCAGCTTCCTGGATAATGAGCTGAAGTCGACAGGAAGTGATCTTGATCAAAGGTGGGCCATAATGTTTCCCACATCATTGACACGAGATAGAGGAAAGATGTTGTGGTGATGCAAAATTATGTGAGGTATCAGAGGTGGTGGTATTGCTGCAGAGGTCAACTTCTCTTGAACATATTGGTGGCACAACAGCAGATTTGGCAGTATTTGACATCAAATGAGCAAAGGTCATGGTGACAAAGCAATGAGTAGATGGGAGGCTGAATAGGATAACCCAAACCCACGGAGGCTAGTGTAAAACAAGATGAGATGTCCCCACCCCGACATGAATGCAGACTAGTGCCATGTTCAAGAGCGACATACTACCGACACGACGACAATTATGGATCCATTTTCCCCACCATTTCTGGCGAGTACCCAGTTATTTTTAGCAAGCTTGATGGGGATAGCATATGCTTGTGAGCATCATTACGACGAAATCCGATGTCATTAAGCTTTAACGAGTCTGACAAAGGAAAAACTCGGCGTCTTTTCCTATTTAGAGAGTCTGAAAAGACAGCAAAAAGAAAAACTCCAAGCGGGTCCTTTTTCGTAAAGTTGTGTCTCAGCCCGAAAAAGTATAAAACAATGCTCGAAAGAACCGCCTGACCGTTACAATCGAGGAGTACTTATCAATTATAGTGACATCGATCCGAAAAAGTAGAAAAGTGATCAACATCACGTCATTTCGTAACCATTTACGAACCGGAAACAACAAGGGTCCGACGATCTTTTCGTTTTTACACGGTCGGAAAAGGGTTTAAAGACGACCGCCTCTTATTTACTTTTAACGAGTCAAGAGGGGTAACTTGGCAATCTTTTCACTTTTAACGAGTTAGAAATGAGCTGAAAGATAACTCCATAATGACTTTTTCGTGTATTTACCGAGTCCGAAAAAGTATAAAATACAACTCATTTCACCGTCGAAGTTGCAAAAAAGGACCTATCATAGCACCAGAAACAAGCGTAAAACCCATTTTCGACCAAGAGTATATTAAAATATTCAAAAATCAACTTTTTAAACCCTATTATAAGCCAAAAAGTCTATAAATGTGGTGAAAATGTAAAAACAAAATTACTTTTACCTTTTACCTTTTGCATAGTGGTAGTGGTCCATTTGGGGTGCAAACTTCGAGCAGCGATTACCAACAATCCGGGCAACCATTTGAGATTCCACCAGTTCCAGGTAAGAGGCGCTCCCTTAAGCTTCATTTCCATACCTGTTTTTATGCATTTTGTTCCTGAATTGAGCCTCCTCAAGGAGGATTTTAAAATTTAGGGTTGCACCCCATTGGCGCGGGTATCCGGCATGGGTCCGCGCCAATGGGGTGATTTACCCAAAGGTGTCGCGCCAACCGCGCGACCTAAGTTTTCACTTAAATTTTCTCATCATTTTTGAAATTTGCCCGGTGTATATGCCTACCAGGGTTTCATTAATGATTTATTCATCCTTGTGGGTGTAGGAAATACGCAAAAATAGTGGTGGAATGGAAAGAACGAGAGAATGATGCCATGGATGCCTTAGCCAGCGCGGATGAGGGGTGCATGAATGCTTTGAGAGACTGTGGTCTCAAGAAATTCTTTCTTAGCTCTTATCTGCCAGCTTAACCAGATCTATTACAGTTTATAGTGGATGCTTGGGATGTCGACGACCAAGTATTTCGATTACGGGATCAGACCTTAGAGCTGGACGTATCTGACGTATCGTAGGCCCCTTTCTGGAACACTCTCTTTACAATGTAAGGGCCTAGCCACATGGGCTCGAGTTTTCCTGCCCCCAGCTTGTCATTGGCTTGGTCGTATAGCAAGACAAGGTCTCCCTCAACAAAGGAACGAGGACGAATGGTATGGTCAAAATGTGTTTTGACTCTCTTCTTTTGAGCTTCGATAGCTAGAGAGGCTAAACGATGGGTCTCATCTAATCGTTCTAGATAAAGGAGTCATTCCTCCACCGGAGTGGTGTTGGGAAGCAACTCGACGGCTATTTTCAATGAAGGAATTTCACATTCTATAGGAAGGGTAGCCTCCAGTCCATAAACTAGCTG
Organism: Pinus tabuliformis; assembly: GCA_031772625.1. NCBI lineage: Eukaryota > Viridiplantae > Streptophyta > Pinopsida > Pinales > Pinaceae > Pinus > Pinus tabuliformis. The sequence continues at coordinate 822,000,874 of CM062804.1, read as the reverse complement.
AAATGGAGTGAACCCGGCGGCATCCTTCACAGAGGTTCGGTATGCCCATAAGGCAGGAAACAACATCAGATGCCAATTAGACTTATGCATGTCGACAGTACGTTGAAGCATCGTAACCAAAATCTTGTTAACAGCTTCAACCTGACCGTTAGACTGAGGATAGTACGGGGTTGAACTATCGTGCCGTAAGCCTAGTTGGGTTGTCAACTCGGTCATCATGTGATTACGGAAATGCTTTCCGTGATCTGTGACGATGGTCTGTGGAACCCCGAACCGCATAATAACATGATTGAACAAAAACTGCACCGCTGTATGACCATATTCATTTAACATGGGCATCGCCTCGGCCCATTTTGTGAAGTAATCGACGGCAATGATAATAAACCCATGCCCCCCGGCTGAGCGAGGCTTACAGGTTGTATAATCAATGCCCCATTTTGCAAAAGGGCCTACGGTCACTACAGGGTACAGCGGGGTCGGTCGCGCACACATCTTCCGCTGGTATATCTGGCATGCATGACACGAGTGGACAGCAAGAATGCAATCCTTAAAAATGGAGGGCCAGAAATAACCAGCGCGAAGGATTTTTCGAGCTGTGGCATATCTGGACATGTGACCACCATAGGCGCTAGAGTGGCAGTCATTCAAGACTCTCTCAGCTTCCTCGAGGGTAAAACATCAGCGGAGAACGGAGTCAACGTCGAGGCGGTACAGGGTGTCCCCTATGATCTGATAGGGTTGAGACCGATGGCGGATCCACCGCCGAGCATCTTTGGATAGAGCGGGGCGGAACGAGGAGGTTTGTAAATACACAATAATATCCCCGCACCAACGATCGAGGGTGCTGATCAGAAAAAGAGTGTCATCCGGGATATGATCTTCTGAAAGAGGAGGTGCAGAAGGAGATGGCAAAGAACAAAGCAATTCAGCGAAGACTAGAGACTTCTTAGACTTGGCAGCAGTAAATTCCAAGTCGAACTCTTGGAGAATTACAATCCATTTAGAGTATTTTCCCCCCAGCAACTGACGTGACAAAATGTACGTCATCGGGTTGCAGTCGGAAATCACGGTCGTGGAGCGCAACAGGATATAGTGCCGGAAACGTTGGACTGCGCACACAGCGGCCAATGCCAACTTCTCAACGTAAAGGTAGCGAGTTTCCGTATCCAGGAGGTTGCGGCTGAGATAATAGATAACGTACTCATTACCGTCATCATCATCCTGCACTAGAACCATTCCGATAGTGGTATCGGCGGCGGCCAGATAGAGAGTGTAATCACGGTGGTAGTTCGGAGGTTGCAATAATGGAGCAGAGACAAGGAGACCCTTGAGTCGCTCGAAAGACTCCTGAGCGATAGCATCCCAGTGGAAGGGTGTGTCTCGCTTCAACAACCGTGTGAAACCCTTGGCCACCTCGGCATACTTCGGAATGAATCATCGAAGGAAATTTGCTTTGCCCTGCAAACTCTGTAATTACTGCAAAGAAGCAGGGGGAGGAAAATTCAGAATGGCCTCGACTTTGAGGGGCTCCACACGGATGCCTTCTCGGGAGATGATAATCCCGAGCAGTCGGCCTGAGTCCATGCAAAAGACACACTTATGAGGATTGAGCCTGATACGGTAGTGTCGACAACAGAGAAAAATTTCACGAAGATGGGAGGGATGGTCTTGAAGCTTAGCCGAATGAGCTGGAAGGTCATCCAGATATGGATGCACAATGTGTTGAATATCATGAAAGGCATAGGACATCGCACGTTGGAAGGTAGTGCCGGCATTTTTTAAACCGAAAGGGAGCTTCTTATAGGCAAAAGTGCCCCAAGGACAGATAAAAGCGGTCTTATGTTGATCAGCGAGTGCAATGTTGATCTGGTTATATCCAGAAAAACTGTCCATAAACGAGTAAATTTCGTTTCCTGCACACTCATCAATAAGCTGATCGATGAAGGGTGTAGGGAAGTTATCCTTAGGGTAAGCGCGATTGATATCACGGTAGTCAACACAGACTCGAATAGTGCCCTGCTTTTTGTTCACATGGACTATATTAGAAACCCAATCCGTTAGTGGAATGGGGTAAATAAAACTAGCCTTGAGAAGCTTTTCAACTTCTGCTTTGATGGCTGCAGCTTTTTGGGGGTGCAAAGGGCGTAGGCGCTGATGGACAGGCTTGGCTCCTGGATACATGGGTATCTCGTGCACCACTATACTAGGGTCGATGCCATGCATCTCTTCATAGGACCAAGCAAAAACATCACGAAATTCGCGAAATAGATCAATGTAGAGTTGAACTTCCTCTGGAGTGCAAGTGACTCCTATGTAAATGTGCTCAACAATCCCTGATTTCACAGAGATGTCGATGGGTTGGGTTTGCATGATATTTCCCATATTGCCCTCAGAAGATACTTGGTAGATTTGAATAGGTGTTTGAAGGGGCGAGGATGGGATACACGAAGCAAACCGTTCGAGACATGCGATCATTTCCTGATGGGCAGGGAGAAACAAAGAGCGGTGGTGATGATCTAACCAAGGGGGCTCTTCAAGAGACATGGTCTCTATGATGGCTTCATTGGAAGGAAATATTTCCTTTAATGGATCTGAAGTATCATCATCTCCAAACCAAGGGAAATGAACATACGAATCAGGAACGCTGTCCAAACGAGCAGGTTCGGGGGGAGGAGCCGATGCAGCAATGATTTTGATGTAGTTGAGCTCGGCAGGACTCAACGGCATCATATCGCCCTAGGATTCTTCCTGATTAGCGGGAGGAAGGACCCACGGATCAGAATGCACGGAGATCATGTTATTAGGGGTGAGATTCGGAGGTGGAAGGGGAAAAACACCCATTAGAGCGGGATCCTTAAAGAGTCCGGCTCCCACACTCTCGAATGATTTAGAGGTATGCTCCACGAATGGCACATTACTTTCAGAAGAAGAGGCCAAGAAGGAGAGCTGGTCCACTGTGACAATCTTCCCCTGATGAGGGAAATGAATGACACGGAAAAGGGAGGAAGCAACGGCTTGCATGGCGTATGTCCAGCTACATCCAAGGAGGAGGTTGTAGGTAAGATTAGCGTCGACAACTTCTACCTCTACTTCTACCGTCTTCCCTTCCAAGGAGATGGGCAAGCATTGGAGGATACCGTAAGGACGAGACTCTCTTCCATCAAAGGCTTCTAATGTCGTAGGAGACTGGCTTAATGTAGGAGAACCAATAGCCTTCCAGCAAGCAACAGACATGATGCAAGTTGAGGCCCCGTCATCAATGACTGTATGATGAATTTTTTTGCCATTGATGATGACCTGTATAAGGAAAGAGATTTGGTGGGGCAGTCTCGGCGTATAGCCCTCGAGATCGAAAGAAATCAAATCTGAATCAGTCGGGTCTATGCCACCGATGGCCGATAGCAAGGACTTCCTCTGGGAGGGGCAGCTCTGGAGAACTTCTAGAGTGGACATAGCAGACGGAGCCTGAGCTAAGTCCTCAACAATGTTGTAGTGCTGGGCAGCACGAGCATTAGGGTTGTAAGAAGACTTCCAGAGTACACCTTTCGGATGGGGTCGGGGAATCGTCTCAGTGCTGAGTCTTTCGATGTGGAGAGGACCAGAACTGGATGGAGGAGCGCTGGAGGGGACCTCCGGCTCTTTCCCGGCGGGAGATGGATATTCTTTTGTTCGAGTAGTGACATGGATGGGAACTGTCCCAACCATAAATACTTGAGAGCCGAATGAAGAAGAGGGTTGCGATGGGTCGGCCACCATTTGAGTTTGCTGAGAAGGGAAAGGTTCTTTGAGCACAGCAGGAGTCCCAAGAGAACCTTTCAATAATCGACTAACTTCAGACCGCCTGGGGCAGTCTTTAGTGTAGTGATCCTCATCACAGATAAGACAAGGATACTTAGGTTTTCGTTTGGCTCCTTCCTCGGATGGATTTTTAAGGGAGTCTTGTTTAGGTTGTTCGGTCTTATTCTTAGCTTTCCCTTTCTTTTTCCCTTTCAAGGATTTATCCGCCGCAGTGGACTGAACGGCGTTAACCTCGGAGGTACTTCCAGAATTAGATGGACCTTGAGAAGTTTTTCCATTAGAAGCATTATGTTTTTGCTTCCCAGGGTTCGCGGTCGATTTCTTTGATGACGAGTTTACAGAGCCAATAACTCCGTCAACAGAGAGTTTTGGCGGAGCTTTAGATGTTCCGGGTCTCGGGGCGTTTGGCAAATAATCATATAAAGTACCTGACTGAGAATATACTAAATCAAGGTACTGAGCACGCGCGATAGCTTGCTCTTCAGTTACACAAGCTCCCATAGCGATGTCTCGCGCGATCGCATGGACAAAGGAAGTTGTGAACCAATCGGTCAGGAGTTGATCAGGAATCCAAAATTTGATGAAGCGACAACGCCGTCTCCATTCATGTATATGATCGGATATATGCGTGGCCGTTTCCTGTATAAGAGACGTAAGGAGATGTGTCCCTGTCTCATACCGAATGGGTAACTGAAAATGAGTTAGGAACGCCATAGCCAGCAAGTTGAAATCTTGAAATGTCCCGCGATTCAGCTCAATATACCACTTAGCGGCTGAGCCGGTGAGAGTCCTTTGGAAGAGGCAAAGGCAGATGGAGTCATCAAGCCACGAGTTGGATGAGCACCAAAGGTGATAGGTCATGACATGGGCTTGAGGATCTTCGCCAGCTTTGCCATCAAATTTTGGGCAATCACCAGGTATCTTAGTTGGAACTGGTGGCCAATATGGATTATGGAGAATGGGATCATTCGTCAACTTGGACACATCTGGGAGTTCCAACGTCGCTAAGAAAGGCAACTGAGGGTTAAAGGACATTTGTGGCTGTGGAAGAGAGGTTGTACTAGGGTTCCAACCAGGTGGTGGTTGCCCCCATGGACTTTGTCCGGATGGGCCCGGCCCGTAAGGGTTCTACCCATAGGGATTTTTCCCGTAGGGGTTCTGTCCATATGGATTCTGCCCGTAAGGATTATGTACATATGCAGACAGTTGACCCTGGGTCTGCCCCCCAGCACCCCATGGATTAGCAACTTGGCCTGCAGGTGCAACGTACTGTTGTTGATAATTTTGATAAGGAGTAACCTGCATTCGTTGATAATTTTGGTAAGGGGTAAATTGAGTTTGCCCCTGGGGTTGCTGGTAGCCATACATTTGCTAAGTTCCATACTAAGCCTGATAAGAAGGTTGCGCTTGGTAGGAAGGTTGGGGTCGTGGCCCACCTTGCATTTGATAACCAAGTTGAGTCTGGGTCCCAGAAGAATGTCCTTGAACAGGTTGGGCTTGGACCATCTGGCCGGAAGGTTGGCCTGGTTGGGTTTGGGACGGACCTGTTTGCCCAGAGGGATATGTCTGCTGGGCACCAGGTTGTCCTTGAGCAACCAAGGATTGTCCTTGCAGAGCGGATGGTTGAGCGGACTGGATGGCCGGTTGACCTTGAGGTTGGCCAACCTGTCCAGAAGGATGACTAAGCTGGGTAGTGGGTTGGCCTTGCTGTACAGAGAGCTGACCCGTTTGCCCAGAGGGATGACTAGGCTGGGCAGTGGGTTAGCCCTGCTGTATGTAAGGCTGCCCCCCTTTCCCAGAGGGATACCCCTGTTGGACTGCCGGTTGACCTTGTGGAATGTAAGTTTGTCCGGTTTGTCCAGAGGGATAACCCCGCTGAATACCAGGTTGGCCTTGTTGAATATAAGGTTGTCCTGGTTGTCTAGACGGGTAACCTTGCTGGGTACCGGGTTGCCCCGGATGACCGGAAGGTTGAGTCAGATAGGTAAAAGACGGACCGCCAGCAACCAAAAGTTGTCCCTGATAGGGTTGTACTTGTAGGCCCCCAGGTTGTCCTGGGTAAGACTGGCCATAATATTAGTGCCCCTAGGGGGTTTGCACATAAGATGGCTGGCCTTGGTTAGGTGGTCCCTGAAGCTGTGAAGGCATTGCTTGGCCCCCATGGAAAGAGGCAGTATCAGGGTTCCAAGTAATGGATAATGGTACCGAAACCTCAACAATAGGTTGAGTAGGCAAGGGTTGAGAGAGTTGAAGGTATTGACCGATAGAATCATAGTAAAAGAATGGACCTTGCGCATTGGGATCCTGCACAGCTTGTCCAGAGGCATCATATGGCCCCCCTCCTGGAATGGGACCAGAAGAGGGTGGAGCACTTTGTGCAGCGTGGACAACTCTAGGCAAGAGTGCCGGCTGACCACTACTCACTTGACCGTGAGGGGGACCACCACTAGTGTTCAAAGCTGAAGACGTTGTTACGGCACTAACAACCGGAGTTGAATGCGCTACACAAACAGTTAGATTTGTTGGAACTGAAGTGACAGGTGCAGTGAGGATTTGTGAAACAAAAGATCCCGTGGTGGGAGTAATATGGGGATCCCACATGGTCGAAGCAGGGGTCCTGACACTTACCCTATCCCTCAACAACTGATAGCGTGGGGGGAGCGGAGAAGTAGCTGGGATGGGAGTGTCGATATTCGACAACACAGGTGTCTCACTCACTCTAGGAGATGTCTCATCCATGTGAGAGGTAGACATTGGAGACGAAACACCAGGGGGTGTAACAGGAATATCGTCCTCGTCAGGCTCCCAAATGGGGTTCCAATGAATTTCGTAACCTTCGTCGTCTAGAGCACGAGAGTTGATTGGTTGGACACTCAAGATAACAGGAAGAGTATCACTTGCAACCAGTACCTCAGGAGCAACGGAAGATGGAGAGCCTTGATCACTTGGAACGGGAGTTGACGGTTAAGCCAGGATGACAAACTTCGAACAAACCTAAGGGAGTCTAATGATAAATGACCCTACTCAAACTAACGCACACAAGATCTAACCAGGTAATGTTTATCGTGGCCAAATGAATTTTATGATGCAAAGACACAACTTGACCTTTTCATGTTTTAAGAATCGAGAAAAGGACAAAAAGGTGATTCTAGTTGCCTTCGAATGTTTTGTGAGCCCGAAGTGACAAACTACTCAAGTGAGCCTTTTCTTTTAAGGAGTCTGAAAAGGATCGAAAGTGACTACTCTGGAGAGACTAGGCAAAGGGTTTACCAAACAAATCCGTAAAACTACATATACACCTTGACAGTCATATGAAAACCAAGGACTTCCCGTACGGCAGTCAATCTTCCCGAATGCTGTGTTCGGTGCGTTACGGCTTGCAAGGCGGTAGACATGGCTTCCTATGGATAAAGGATGATAACCTAGTGGGGTCTCCCCTATACACGCGACAGTACGTGGGAGCTCAAATCCGTGCTAGACCACTATCGAGTCACAAAAGGAGGAATCACCCAACCATAGTGTGAAACAACAGTGACTAGGTTTAATGACGCCGGAGCACGTCTCTAGCCTAGACCTCTAATCAATGAGCGTTATGTTCCAATGCATTTTTAAGTTCATTCAGTTCATTTTATGGTTGATCTTTGATTAAGTTTCAGTTTCAGGTCCTACCGTATGTAATCTCTCACAATTTCCTAAACGCAAACTATATGCCAAAGAATATCATTTCGTTCGATGAATGCTAACTACGAGAGAGTTAAGGATTTTCCAAACAAAATGACCACAAACGAGCACGAATCACTTTGATGCAGCTAATGACGAATAAACGAAACTTTTCTTTTGTTTTAAATCGCTTAATTAACAAAAAGCTTCTAATTTCAATTAACTAATGCAACGCAAAAAAGATTATTCGTTTTCCTTTTCAATGGCAAAGTGCACTAAATAAATTTTGAGAGATAGTAACACCGAGCAAAAGACCAATTTCACTCAATGAGAACACAAACGGATCCCAAAAACACCAAAACAGTCCTTTAAACCAAAAAGAAAATACAAAGACCTCTTATGAGCTATGTGATCCAAGCTCAAACGAAGCCAAGTGAAACCCAAGCAATAAAGAAGCAAATCACTTGAATAACAAGAAAAAACTTTGACAACTACTGAGCGAATGCAAAGGAATAACCACAATGTTGATCGGATGATCAAAGAACACAAAACACTTCCGGGAGGCTCAACACACAAAGCCACTAGATGCCCTAGGGCTAAAATGCGAAACCGATAGAAAAAAGCAAACACCCAAATGATGAAGGTCTAAAACCAGTCAAACCAGGATCAAACACACTCCAGTAATTGAAAAAGACACATCCAGACACAAATCCAAGCTCAAAGGGCTTAAGGACAAGCGAACTTGAAAAGTTGACAGGCCTGGCGCGACTGTCAGGCTGCAACTCGCGCCTTTATAGGATTGGCACGGGTTGTCTTTGAGCAACTTGCGCCAATAGCGCGACTTTTAGGCTAAAAAGCGCACTAACCAAGTTAACTAAATCAAAACAAAAGAAAGTGGCCCAGGGCTTGAGAAACAGTATGTAGGCAAACCAGGAAGCAAGAAACAGCAAGAAATTCGACCCAGAAAGCTATCTAAGCAATCAAAGCAAGAAAAAGCAAAGAGACAAGACAAACTCCAAGTTGTTTAGTCCGTAAACCAAACCGAAGATTAACTGAAGTGGCGTTGATCTACTTCACTAATGCAAAGCAATAGCGTTTCAAAGGCTACCTGCCATACTTCAGGCTCCATCTAAAGTTTACAAATCAAACAACAGGATCTCCCCAGCGGAGTCGCCAAATTGTTGTGGAGGTAAATCCTCTCTGCGGACAGAGACGATCCCTACTAGCCCAGACCGGGTCTAGCAACAATCACACAATGCTACCATGCAAGTTCCTAATTGCAAATACAAAGTAGATGGTGAGAACCTACTTGGATTCCAACGGTAGTATTCGTTGAAGAGATGCCACCCTCGTTCCTTCTCCTTGGCCGGTCACGATCCTCGTGATCTCCGCGACTGGACACCTGCACATGCAAAGAACAACACGAAAACAAGCATAAAATCTAGTAGATGCAATTATATATCAGTCAGAAAAGATATAACTCAACATCAAACATAAGACAATGAGAGTAGAACCATAATGATAGTCATCTATTATTAATGAATAACAAAGAAGAATACAACCATTGTTCTGACGTCAAATCCTCCTTTGGCTGGGTAGTCAGCTACACAAGTCTTGCAAAGCTTGTTGGGATGAGGAACAAGCCTCTCTCTCTTTGAGTGACAAGAATCTCCTTACTTAGATTTGGCCTTATGGGTGCAAAGAAGGCTCTTGCAGCTTCAAACTCTTAAACTCCTGGAACTATTGTAATTCTAACTGTAACTCTGATTCTAACTAGCTTGCTCAAGGCATAGAGACAAGCTTTTATAGATAGAGAGGGAAAGAGATAGGATCAACCACATTATTCATGGGATTGGCTTTATCACTTTGAAACTTCCATGAAAGGTGGCAAACCACTTTCCCTTCTATGGTGAAACGAAGCCAAACCATCCTAGCTCAACATAGATTCAGTTGGTGAATGGGTTGAAGAGAACCTTCAGGAGTTTGGTGGTTGAAAACTTTACTCAATTCAGTTGGCGCGAGTGCAACTCTGGGACAGAGCGCCAATGGCGCACCCTTTATGGAGGATTTCCCTCATTGGCGCGGGCAGTGAACTGTGGACCCGCGCTAATGCAAAAAGAGTTGTTTTCATGAGTATTTTGGAGGAGATGTCTTCAGGGCAAATGAAACTCATACTCAGAGGAATATAATGCAAGTGGTTTCAGGTCATTTCACTTCTCACAGGTCCCGGAATGAGTCCTCCAGTGTACAGGTGAGGGGTAACAAGGACGGTGACAAACGGTGACAAATTGCTGTGTAACAAATACCCTGGGTGGATGTAATTTTCCATTTTATTTATAGCCCTTTTTTGTTACAATACCACAGGTAAATTCCATCGGTGGGTAAATACCATGGGTTAATGAATACCATGGGTGGATGTCACAATACCATAGGTGAAGGAATACCATGGGTGGATGTCAATACCATGGGTGAATGAATACCATGGGTGGATGTCACTTACAATACCATGGGTGGATAAATACCATGGGTGGATGAATACCATCAGTGGGTGCCATTTTCCATTCAGATCAAAATTTCAGTCAACCAATTACCAAGCTCTATGCAAGAATAAATGGATGGTGTTAATCTCATATACACGGGATATAACTTATCAATGTTAAATATATAACAATAAAGTTAAACCTTCATAAAATCCTTTGGGTTTGTCTTATATAAGAGTAATGGTGTGAAGAATCCTAACTTATAACATTTATATGTGAGCATTATAGGAGTAAAGTAAGAGGTTCCAAGAGGTTCGTCCAATATAATTTTAAAAGACGATATAATGCTACTATAGGTAGATAAGAAATTGAAGGTAAATAGAGAGTCACCTTCACTATGAACACTTTTAATGTGATACAAATTACATATCAATGATATAATATGAAAACAATATTTCATAGTATAATAGAAATATGTTAAAGATGTGAAAGAGACTAAATAATTCAATAGAGATCAAGTAATTTCTTATTTAAATATTCTATGATGAGTAAATGTAGTTTAAAGGGAAATTTTATTTTTCTTTTATTGAAAACCAGATTGGTTTTACTAGAGTGAATTCCATAAGCCAATAGGACACATGGCAGGTTGTATTAGAGTAAGGTTTCAACTCTGAGGCCTAGGGGGAAACCCAAGTAGGAAATTAAACAAAAGTATTGTTGGTGTTATAGAAGTAAGATATAAAGAAGATATTAAGGGCAAAAAAACCTACTAGACCTCCTAGAGAATGAGAGTAGATCTAGTTGAACATATGAGATGGAGTGTTATCCTGTACATCATAATTTTTGGGATAGTAAAAGACATGAAACTGAGAATGACCAGTTGTAAAGTAATTCCTAGAATGGATGGTAGATAATGTACTTTATGATTAGGAATATAAGTAATATGACAAATTACTATCTTTACAACTATAAAATGGGGATATATTGGAAAAAATTAACGAAGATAAAGTACACTAGTGTGATTAAAGAAAATCTCAAAAAAACAATGTATAGAGATTAATATAATAGTATATCCAAATACAAATGATGATAGAATTTCAAACCATGATAATTATAGACAAGACCTAATCAGGGAAGGATATTTGTAAGGATAAAACCAAATATGTTATAATATCTAACTAGTAGGTTGTGGCCAAGCTGAGTAGATGCCTCTAAAAAAAATATTAATAACTACACCCTTTGAGTTCAAGAATAAGAAGCACGAAGACACTTTGAAATAGCACCGAAAATATTTATAAAGTGATAGTCATGTGCAAACATGTGCAAGATGAAATTGGTCAAGGTTAAAGTGAAGGGTGGAAATAGTAATGTGATAGGTAAGTAGGTTAGTGGAGTCCATGGGAATGATGGAAAATAACAAGGTAAATGGTAGTCCTCTTAAACCTGACTTGAATTGTATATTTACTTATGAATTGTAGACATATTAATGATATATATATATATATATATATATATATATATATATATATATATATATATATATATATATATATATATATATATATATATATATATATATATATATATATATATATATATATATATATATATATATATGAAAAAACCATTATGTTGACATGGCTATCATGGGTCATTGGAATAAGAACATGATTGCTTATAGATGGCATGAGAGGAAAACTTTAACAAAATAATAATTCCTATTCAGCATGACTCTTACATTGTTGTCATCGACAAATCAAAAGAGGAAGTATGGTCCAATTCACAAGAATAGTGATGGTGTGGTCTCGGGACATTGTGTCATAATGTGTAAAGTGTTTGGACATGTGTATATATGTATTGATGTATTGTGCTATGTGTATGTGGCATTGTGAAGTGATAATTCCAAAAACAAATAGGCTAATGCAATGGACCATGAAAAGAGCAGGCAGTCTTTGATTGGCCTACCTCTTATGGATGAATTGGTTATTTTGTAGGAGGGTACAGATTGATGAAATTCATTGATTGGAAAATAACTACTAAATTGTTTATAGTGTTTTCCCCAAAGAGAAGAGACAAGCTCACCTAGAATCAAATAACAAGCAGAGTTAGTTAATTGAAAATGGCAGCTAACTAAAGACTGAATTGAATTGATGTCATAGGATAAACATGTAACCATTGACTTGATTTCATGGAGCAACCCGGTGGAATTAAAATAATTTATGACTTGGAATTATCTGTCAGAAAAGAGAAAAGATTGTGAAAGAGGAAGACATATGCAACTATGAAGAGAAATATCCAATCCTAACTCTTGCTAGCTGAGGTATTAATCCCTTTTATTAGAGACTTTGAAAAGATGTTTTAAATTGATGAGGATAACTATACTAACATAAGGTGTGTGATATAGTCAATGTACATATGAATGTAAGGGGAAGAACCCCATGATTTTCCACAAGAAAAAACTACATATAAAACTCATCAATAACATGTTTTTTTGAATGGACAAAGACCGAATATCTATATCTATAGATATATATATCTATATCTATATATATATATATATATAGATGTTGCAATGTGAACACTTGGTTTTGCACTAAAATAAAATAGCAAATCATCCCAAAATGGGCATAGCTAAATCCCCTTGGACAAAGGAAAGGAAAATGTAGCTTCCTTAAGATGGCACGCAAAGGGAATTTATCCTAAACTTTACTCAACTGCAACTAATGTGCATGAAACATTTAAAATTAATATAAAAGGATAATAATGCCACCTAGTGTGACATGACAATGGTCGTGATTTATCATAAAAGGAAAGAATTGTAAGAGATATCTGAAATATTATTGTCACCATGTAAATGGTGCAAATTCAATTGTTTTTTCCATAGTCTAAAATTTACATGGAACCGAGCAGTGGGGTCCATGTCATTTCAAATAGCCATGAGATAAGTGAAAAAGTATTTGTTGGTATTATTGGTGTGCTTATATTATTGATGCTAAGTCTTATTGAAGTACAGGGTGCTTATCATTGTTGGGTTATGGTACATGCATGTGACCTTATAAGGTACATGTCACTGACCTTGTTGCGCGTAAGAATTAAAACTGATGGTCCCTATTTATGTTAGATGAGAACATGCTATAAATGAAATGTGAAATTCAAGGAGTGAAGTTTACTTAAGAATTTGAGTTATCACTCAATATTAAGTGCCATTAAATAACTTTAGGCCAAAAGAGGCCCTAGAAAGATGAAAGGTGGAATGAAGGTTGTTCATTATTTATGATTCCAAAGAAGAATGGTATCTGAAACATTGAGGACGGTGTCCGTTTTAAGGGGATGGGAGATGTAACACCCCTCGGTAATCACTCATGAATTTTATTATTTAATTATGTCTATAAAATTAAAAATATAGAAAACGTTGGTTGATGTAAATATTTATATTTTGTTGTTAAATGAAAAAGGAAATTAATTTGTATTGTGTTGATATTCTTGAGAGGTATGTAGAGGGCTATCGGGTGAGAACTAAACCCCAACAATTAAAAAAATGGTTAGAGAATTACTTATAACCCAAGAAGGGGAAATAAAATAAAATATAAAATTCCTCATTATTATTATTCCTATTCTCTATTGCTCTAAAAGAAATAGAGAGGATAGTGATAGGAAGAAAAAATCCATGAATATGTATTGCAAAAATAGAAAACAAAGGTTGGAGATAAATTCCTAGAATCTGGTATTGATTGGAATAACTTTGGGAGAGAAAGACATTGATTCCTAGATTCTGCCAGTGGGAGATAAATACTGGTGAAAAACCCTTGATGATAAGTGGGATGTTGAATAAGGGTTGCAGAAAAGACCATTCTTAAACTCTATTGGTTCTCTAACTGTATTGGGGAGAGGCTCGGGGGTATCTAGTGACCAACTAGCACATGGTTGGGTGGACTATGAGAGCCTTCTATATATTTCCTAGGATGTACCATAGAAGCTCTAACTTACTTGTACTTGTCTCTAGTTAAAACTTATATTTGTGAATGTTTTTTTGGTAAAGAGAAAATGTTGATATTAGTGTTAAGGAATCATAAATTGGAATGTTTTATATAATATGAGAGGTTCAATTACAACAACTGGTATAGATATGATGAGGAATTGGCTTGAACTATGTGGAAAATTTTACCCTGTAATGGAAAATATATCAAGTTGGTAAATTGAATGAAGCGGATTTACAATCTATGCTAGTATAGGCACTGTGAAATGATTCTAAGAGGCCACTGTGTGGATATTTTTATAGGAAAAAATTTCTACGTGAAACTATACACTTGGATGTTAGGCATGTTTTTTGCAGGAAAATGAAGAAAAAGACGAGGTTGGGGTTAGTCCTTGTTAAGTCTCTATAATACTAGTGTACTCCCTTATTATTACTGTCATTATATCACCTTATTGTTATTGATGTGCCATTGTTGTACCCATATTGTTATTATTGTGCACCATAGAAGCCCAATATTGTTATTCTTGTGCCCTTACATTAGTATTGTTATGTTAGCTTTGACTATATTGTGACCTTTTAGACTCCTATATATAGAAAGGAGGTCTTGTCATGTGTATCAACAAAGACTTGTTCATTTTTGTAATATAAAGGATGTTACCCCATCTAAGAGGCTTATTTTGAAGTCTTTGATCTATATTTTCTTCCATTTTGTGAGTTGGTTGCATAACAATTGGCATCAGAGCTTTGGATTCTATGGTTTCACTACTTCAAACAGTTCATCATGGAATTGGCACTATAAAAAATTTTATACGATGTTTCAGAAGATACAAATAAAACCCATATGAGCTTAAATCTTGATAAAACTTGGGTACAATTTTCACATATTTTCTCGCTATACTTTCCTAGATACGATCCAAGGAAGTTAGGGTTTTTGCAGCCCCCCAAATTATATCTCAAACAAGTGACCTGGGGAAAATCGTCATAACTTTTTCTCTGAGCATCAGATTAAAATTCTCTAAGAAGTTACAAAATTAAGATGGACTATATCTTTTGTTTTATTGGTTTCAGGTCCAAAGGTTGAAACAGTGACACGTGACACTTCATACAAGTTTGCTCTACTGAACTAATCTATAATCTAGTCAACGTGGGAGATTTGGAATAATTTTTTCTTGGAGAATCCAATCTTGATCAGACTTGCAAGGTTGGAACAAGGACTCAGAGTGATACCACAAGATGAAATCTCAATCCTTGGAGATCTGAAATTACATAGATACAACATATTCATTATCGAGCTCTCACAAAGGCAAAAAATGTGCGTAGTCTTTTTAAAGTTTTGCATAAGTTTTGTTTGAAAAAATAGTTTGGAGGAATTCAAAGGGCATCGTAAAGCATAATTATCATTAATTGATGCCTCAAAGAATGAAAATGGAAATACCTAGTAAGCAACCTAAAAGCTCTAGCATGACTCATGAATAAGAGGAAGAAATGCAACATGGTATATCAAAATTACGAGACCAAGTGCAACAAAATTTCACTCTCACAAAAAGAAGCATAAGCTAAGATGGGTGGTTGAAAGAAAGGTGTTGAAGGTAATATGGATGGTTTAAAGAATGGATTGGAAGCTAATATGGATGGTTTAGAAGTAAATAATTAATATTTGAAGAAAGACACGGAAGGTTTGGAAGGAGGTTTGGCAAAGTTCCTACAAGAAATGCTTCCTAATGGCGAAAGTGTAGTAGAGAGAACTCATGATGAGAACAAAAGAAATGTTAGTCATGATTTCATATATTCTAACATTGGATTAGAGACCCACCATGTTCCAAATATCGATATGAGGAATTTTGATGGTAAGGATCCCGTAACATGGATACAATAGATGGATAAATATTTCGATCTCCATAATGTGAAAATCACACAAAAAGTACGCATTCTGACTTGATGTTTGGCACCCAATCAATTTGCATGGTATAGATGGATTTTCTCTCATAAAAAAAATTTCACTTGGGAGATTTTGATGGAAGAAATCATAGCACATTATGAGGATACAAAAAGCAACACCCTTTTTAGCCAATTGATAAATCTCAAACAAAAATGACTGGTGCAGCACATTGAGGACTTCCAAAAATTTAATATAAGGGTAAATGATATTCCAGAGGAGCATAGGATTGATGTGTTCATAGGGACATTAAAAGATAACATCCAGCATGAGGTTCACCTTTGGAACCTAGTTCATTGGAGAAGGCATTCAGGTTGGCAAGAAAAATTGAAAGCAAAACTATGGAAACAAGGAAGCCTAGCGATCACAACTATAAATATGGAAGTGTTGTTGCTCCTAGCCTTCCACAACCTACAAGGTTGACAACACAACAATTGGAAAAAAAAGAAGTGAAATGAAATTGCTACAGTTGTGATAGAAGATACATTAAAGGTCTTAAGTTTTCTAAGAAGAAATTATTTTACATAGATTGTGAAGAGGAAGAAGAAAAGGAACAAGAAACATCAAAAGAAGATGATACACACCAGGAACAAAGCCCAGAGAAAGAAGAAATGAATCTGAACATATCCTGTAATGCATTGGCTAGAATAACCACTCCTCAAAATATCAAGGTAGAAGGACATATCAAGAAGAAATAGGTAATAATATTTGTTGATTTAGAAATACCCATAATTTTATTCATTGTAATATAGCCGAGGAATTGATTTTCTTCCTATATCCAGCACCAGAGTGTCAAGTGATGGTTGCAAATGGAAGAACCATAAATTTATCTGGAAAGTGCCATAATATCAAGCTATCCGTGGGAGAATATGTTTTGAAAAGTCCAATGATTTCCATTCCAATGGGTGGTGTTGATGTTGTACTGGGAATCTAATGGCTACAATCTTTGGGTACTATAGCTTTTAATTTTCAAGAACATTTACTGAAATTTTTTTTAGAAGGAAAGGAAGTTGAATTGAGGGGCATCGTAGGGAAGCCAGGAAAGATAATCAGCTATAACGGCATGACAAAGATTCTAAATAAAGAACAACGTGGTGTAATTGCACAATTATGTTCACTATAGGTTCCCACATCGAAATCATATATTTCTCCAAATGTCCAAAATTCTTGGAAAAGCATTCCAAGGTATTTGAGACTCCAGAGGCCTCCCACATATTCGTGATCATGGTCATGCTATTCATTTGATTCCACGAAGTGTTCCTCCAAAAATTAGGCCTTACAGATATCCCTATGCCCAAAAGAGTGAAATTGAACATATGGTTGCAGAAATGCTAGAGGCTGGTATAATTCAACCTAGTCAAATTTCTTTCTCTCTTCGAGTAGTATTGGTGCACAAGAAGGATGGATCATGGTGCATGTGTCTGGATTATAGGGAGCTACACAAGCTCACTATTAGAGATAAATTTCTCATTCCTATCATTGATGAATTATTGGATGAATTGCATGGGGAAATTTACTTCACCAAGTTGGACCTTCAATCACGATATCATCAAATCAAGATGAAGACTGAAGACATTATGAAAACAACATTTAGAACTCATGAGGGTCATTATGAATTTTTGGTCATGCCTTCTTGCCTTACCAATGCACCTTCTACATTTCAAAGTTTGATGAATTTCATTTTCAAACCCTTCCTTAGAAAATTTGTGTTAGTATTTTTTGATGATATACTAATCTACAAGTGTTGGAAGGATCATGTTCAACATGTTGATAGAGTGCTCAAACGATTGGAGGAGAAACAATTATATGCAAAGACCTCCAAATGTTTCTTTGGAGTACAAGAGGTGGAATATTTGGGTCATATTGTATCTCATGAAGGTGTTAAGGTAGACCCTAGCAAAATTAAAGCCATTAAGGAATGGAAAATCCCCACATCCATAAATCATATGCGACGATTTCTCAGGTTGATATGGTATTATCACAAGTTTATTTATAATTATGGGAGAAAAGCAGCATCTCTAACAACATTACTGAAGAAAGATACATTTTCTTGGACTCTAGAATCAACGAAAGCCTTTGAACATCTTAAAGGGGCAACGTGCCAAGCATAGGTTTTAGCTATGCCAAACATCACAAAAATCTTTATTGTGGAATGTGATGCCTCAAGAAATGGAATTGGTGTTGTTTTAATGCAATAAGGAAGACCCATTGCTTTCGAAAGTCATCCAACCAAAGGAAATTATTTACACAAAGCTATTTATGAGAAGGAAATGTTGGCAATGCTACACGCATTTGAGAAATGGCAACCTTACCTAATGGGAAGACACTTCAAGGTAAAAACAGATCATGATAGTCTTAAATAATTTTTAGAAAAAGGATTATATTCAAAAGAGTAGCAAAAATGGGTCACAAAGATGTTGGGTTATGATTTTAAAGTCATCTAAAAAAAGGGAAGAAAAATGCTTTTGCATATGCACTCTCATGAATGGATGAGGATGTGGAATCATTGCTTTGTGCCATTTCCATTATCCAGGCAGATTGGATAAACGAAGTAGGAGATGAATGGAAGAATGATGAAAGACTATGGGCAATCATTCAAAAGTCACAACAAGACCCGAGTACATCTAATACATTTAACTGGAAAAATGATCCATTAAGGTACAAATATTTCTTATAACTTGTTAAGAGTTTTCAACTCAAACAAAAGATTCTTATGGAATTGCACACCTCTCCCTTAGGATGGCACTCAGGAATTTTAAAATTAAGAAGGAATATTTTGGGATGACCTTAAATCTCATATTCAAAATTTTGTGGTGGAATGTTTGGTTTGTGAACAAAGTAAAGTTGAAATAATTAATACCCCAAGTCTATTACAACCTTTATCCATTCCAATTCAACGTTGGGAGTGGATATTTTCATAGGTTTAACCAAGTCTGAAGGAAAGAGTGTCATCATGGTGGTAGTTGATAGACTTACCATGTATGCACACTTTTGTGCATTATATCATCCAATTAAAGCCAATACAGTTGCTACTGCATTTATGGAAACAATGAAAAATCTACATGGAAACCCAAAGATTATTGTAAGCAACAAAGATCCCATTTTCACTGGAAAATTTTGGACATAATAATTATCTTCTCTGGGTACTCAGTTAGCTCATAGTTCATCTTATCATCCTGCATATGATGGGAAAACTGATATAGTTAATAAATGTTTGGAAGCATGTATTCGTTGCTTTATATCTGATAAAAAGACATAATGAGTAAAATGGTTGCCTCTCGCTAAATGGTGGTACAACACTTCCTTCCATACTGTAGCAAAAATGACCCCATTTATGGCACTTTATGGATATCATCCACCATCCATCACATCATACTTAAGAGAAAATTCTAAGGTTCAAGCAGTGGAAGATCACATCGAGCATCAACAAGTTCTCCAACTCTTAAATGAAAACCTCACTTTGGTGTAAAATAAATGAGACAATGGGCATATCAACATCGCACCAAAATAATTTTTTATGTAGGTGATTGGGTATTTCTACGACTATAACAATACAAACAAATTTCCCTCAACCAAGCTAAGAAGGATAATAAATTATCACCAAAGTATTATTGTCATACAAGGTGTTGCAAAATATTTGTACTATGGCATACAAATTGGAGCTTCCTACAACTTCCCAAGTGGACCTAATTTTCCATATTTCATGCTTCAAGAAGGTTATCGGTGACAAGCTCCAAGTTCAAAAAATATTTCCAGAGCTTTAAGAGGAAGGAAAAATCATATTGGAACCTGAAGCAGTCACAGAAAAAATAACTCGACAACTACAAAATTGATCAATCTCAGAGTATCTCATCAAGTGGAAGAAATTACCCGCTGAAGATTCCACATGGGAGGATGAGAATTTTATAAAGAAACATCCAGAACTACTCAAGCATTGAGGACACAATTTTCTGAAGGAGAGGGACATGTTAGGTCCCTATAATACTAGTGTATTCCCTTATTATTATTGTCATTGTATCCCCTTATTGTTATTATTGTGCCCATGTTGTACCCATATTGTTATTATTATACCCCATAGAAGCCAACTATTGTTATTGTTGTGCCCTTACATTATTATTGTTATGTTTACTTTGACTATATTGTGAACCCTTAGACTCCTATATATTGAAATGAGGTCTTGTCATTTATATAATCTAAGAATTGTTCATTTGTGTGAAGTAAAGGAGGCTTCCCCCTTGAAGAGGTTGATTTTGAAGTCGTTGATCTATCCTTTCTTTTATTTTGTGAGCTAGCTGCATCATAGTCCTTGAGCATTTGGTTAAGAGGAAAAGTATTCCTTAGGATAGCACCCAAGCGTGGCACTTGACAATGTAGTAATACACTAGTAGACCCATAATGGCCTAACAAGGAAAACTGGACATTATATATGTCTATATATAATGGATTCTCTCAATATATATATATATATATATATATATATATATATATATATATATATATATATATATATATATATATATATATATATATATATATATAGATATATATATATATAAATTATTTTTCATAAAGCTAGGTTGATTAAAGAATTTAAGAGTATGAAAAATAACAAAGAATATTTTGTGTAGTATACATGCAACGTTCATTACAACGACTTAGCAGTAAAATAAAATATGAAAAATAATATCTTGAGAAACACAAGATCCCTTTACTAGAAATGTAGTAATTTACAAGGGCTAAATAGATGTTTTGATGAAAAATCTTGTTATCAAAGAGGCACTATAACACTGGTATACATATATAGACCTTAATTGATTATGCAATTAAAATTGTAAATATAATGTTATAATTCAATCTAACACATTTCCATGAAGTATCAATAAGTAATTACATAATTTTTTAAAATACTGAGGGTAATATAAATACCATTGTAGACATGGTTCTTCTTCCAATCAAAAGGTTTTAGCCTTGCGTTGAGTAAATAAAGTATTAACCTAAACTAGGAAACTTAGTGAAATAAAACATATTCTTATGTTTCACATTCAAACAATAAGATAATACAAGTTGTTGGAGACCTAGGGACTTGCATAGTTGCGACCCTCTATTGGAAGAAATACCCTGAGTATAAATTAAGTGTAGGGTTAATTTAAACATGGAAAGTTCAGTTGAATAAAACAAATAAACAAAATCTAGTCAAGAATAGATGAGGATTGCAAGATCCATACCCAAGAGAAAATGAGTTAGCGTTTATTCAACAAATGCGAAAAAAAAGTCCAGTTCCAAAAACTTTAGATGTGAGAATACCTATAAAGACGGAAAAAAACTCTTTCTCCACTTGATGTAGCATATTGTGATAATCCTAGTCTCAAACCACAACAGGAGAACAAAAAGGAATTTAGACTAAATGG
Source organism: Pinus tabuliformis (assembly GCA_031772625.1). Taxonomy (NCBI): domain Eukaryota; kingdom Viridiplantae; phylum Streptophyta; class Pinopsida; order Pinales; family Pinaceae; genus Pinus; species Pinus tabuliformis. The sequence continues at coordinate 821,979,616 of CM062804.1, read as the reverse complement.
ATGGGGTTTTTAGTTAGATTTTGAAAGGCTAAAATTTAAAAATAAGATTACATGCAAATCTATGAACTTAAGGGACCAATATTAAATACAAAATTTGAGTTGGAAAGAAGTCTATTCCACTCGTAAATTTGCAAACTGAAGGGACCAAGAGATAACACAATATCAAAATATAGGAAGGTGTTTATTTCTAATCCTAACCTACCTATAGCTAAAATAAACATTGTAAAAGGATAAAATATTTGCTTTATCATTCAAATTAACCACCACTATTAAAAAATAAGAGAGAGAGAAAACAACAGTAATTCAGAGACAAAAAAAAAACTTACCCTGACTAAATAATCAACATTTGGAATGCTCTAAGGTTGCTAATATGACGACCTTCAGATACTGATTAACTATCCATATCACAAACTTAGAATGCAGTTTTTATAGTAAAAACCTAGTAGTCGAGGGTTTCCCTCCACAGACAAGGGCACAAATGATATGTCTTGGCTAAAACCTCGAAGGTAATTACCGCCTATACCTAATAGGATTAATCCCTACCGTTAGATCAAAATAAGTACAAGTGTACAACATATATATACCAAGGACAAGGATCTTCCTAGATGTTGAACAACTGGGTAATTGAGAACATTCCTCCACATTATAGTAAATAACTAAAGTATATGACATTAAATCGTGAGGCTTTTCATTTAACCAATTACCAATCTCTATGTCAAAAAAAAATGGATGGTTTTGATCTCATATACACAATATAGAAATTATCAATGCGAAATATATAACAATAGAGTTAAACATTCATACAACCCTTTGGGTGCCCCACATATAAGATTTATGGGGTGATGAACTACAACTTGTAACATTTATATATTAGCATTCTAGGAGTAAAGTAAGAGATTCCCAAAGGTACATCTAATATAATTTTAAAAGAAAATATAATGGTGTTATAGGTAGATAATAAATTGAAGGAAAATAAAGAGTCACCTTCACTATGAAAAGATTTAAAGTGATGGAGTTTATGTATAAATGATATAATATGAAACAATATTTCATAGTACAGTAGAAATGTGTTAGAGAGGTGAAAGAGACTAAATTATTCAATAGAGAGAAAGTAATTTCTTCTATGAAAATTATATAATGAGTAAATCTAGTTTAATGGGAAAAAATATCTTTCTTTTATTTACAACCACGTTGGTTTTACTAGAGTAAATTCCTTAAGCCAATGGGAGACATGATAAGCAGTGTACTAGAAATGCTGTCAGAGCATATGTTATATGTAAGATGTCATCACTGGTACAATGGCTAATTCTCTTCTTCTCTTCCTTTTTTAAGGAAAGAAGTGACTAATTTCCTCAAGGATGATGTGGAGTTGCGAAAAATGATGAATTTCAAGGATATTCTCCAGGGAATTTTGTTTCTTGTGCCATTAAGCCCATAGGCCTCCCTCTATTGGAATTGGTATTTTAATCTTTCTGCTAATTTTTTTTTTATAGAATGGTTTATATTGAAATATGTTAGCATATTCAGATTCTTGGAACTATATCAACTAATGGATTTGCAAGTGATAACTTTCATGCATATCTAAATCAATTTTTTAAATTTGTTTATGATACATTTTTATAATTAAGAATTTATTGTGCCCATTATTTATCAACACCTATGAATGTCAAAGAAAATAGAATAAAAAATAAATATTATAATAACTACATTGAACCATGGCTACTTTTTAAGATATGTGTGTTGATGTGTGCCTCCTAACATTGTCAAGGAATGAGTTAGATTTGTAATAGTGTTATTTGCATGAGTTGTTCTTGTCTATGTTTAATGATTCATCCGCATCCCACCACATTTCACTCCGCTTCAATTTTGTGCCACCCTTTCAGATGCCTTTCAACACATGTTTCCCAAACATGTTACTTTAAAATTCCTCCATTGTTGTCCTAGATTCTTTTGAAAATCATGGAAAATTTGGATGCTTGCATTTGTATGAAACAATGAAGATGAAAATAGTTTCTTGATCTAATGTCATAGAATTGGTTCTCGTATTTGCATATTGTACTAGGTATTTCATTGAATTAAGGGGTTAATTTGCTTTTCTCTATAACATGATATTAACATGGTTTTTGTTATGTCTTGGTTGGCTATATCTACGCGCATTCTCTCGACGCCCTACCTACAAACCCTGTGTTGCCACAAGAGAAAGGCCATAGGTTGTGTGCACAATGTTTGAAATGGGTTTTAAGGTCTCCCACGATAGAGAACTTCTTATAAGGTTTGTCACATTAGAACATTGGCACCACAACTAAAACCATTACCTCACATCTCATACAAATTCACATGCTCTAGCAGAACATTAGCATTGTTTATCCTTGAAATCTTGTAAAACCTATCACTAGTGGTATATTCTTCTTCTTCTTCCTAATTATAATGATTATGTATAGGTCTCTCCCCAATTTCATTGAATATTACAAGTTGCAACTAAAATGGTTCCTGAAATATTAATATGTGTATTTCACATAATATTGTATGTGGGCCCTCATAATAACAAACTCAAGATTTTTCATTGTTTTGAACTTCTATTGAATGTCACTAGAATGGGTTCCTTGAGTTGCATATGTTTATGCTCTCATTACATTCATTGTAGCCTATCTGTATGCGTTAAATGTAGCTTTTATTTTTACTGAAGTGATGTTTATGAAAATTGCAGTAAGTGCATCCTATATAAATTAGAATATAAGCAATATTTTTTGTATTTAGAGAAATTATTTTATATAAGAAATTGTTTTAGAAATTTTTTTTACATTTAGAGAAATTACTTTATAAATTATATAAGCAATCATGTTTGCATTTGGAAAAATTATTTTTGAGAAGCATAGTGTCGAATAACACCCATCTACAAAATTACTTATACCTTTGATGGTGAATGACGTATTTTGATTTCCTTGAGTCATTTCCATCAATATTTTAATGGTATAGTAGTAACCTTCCATTCACCACCCTATAAAAGGCGCAAGGTCCATCCTTAATGGGAGAGATGCTTGACAACATCTAACCTTTCAGATTTAAAGTGTGACAAGATAAATTTAGATCTAGTATATTTTCAGATCCATCACATATTGTAACCTTACCTCAACTCGGTCTGAAAAATACTAGATAAGGTTATAGCAATACTGTAATATTAAATGGAAGGATCAACATTAAAATCAATAACCTTATTTGATATAGTGTAAAATTTCTAACCAATTTGGATATTGCTATCAGTGAAACTTCGATTGCAAAGCAATAATTTAAATATTGTTTCAGTTGTAGCTATGGTTGAAAGGAGTTCAGCCACTATAGTCCTAAGTTTATAACAAGTGTACGTATTTTAGGTAGTTGAGTGGCTGGAGAATGTCGATCCATACTGGTTCTCCCTTAGTTATAAGTATTGTATACATATATCTATGGGGAATAAGGAAGGAGTAGGTATAAAACGTTTATATATATTCTTGGTGAAAATTAATGAAACACAAGTTATGCATGCCAATACTTAATATTTATATTAATGGAGAAGAAATAGGTGTATGTGTAAAGAAAGGAAAACAACCTAATATATAAGTCATGTACACATGATGATTATGAGAATAATATTGGTAAGATAAGTGAAATGATGATTGACTCAATCTTTAGGAAGATGTATACATTATGTTTAACTTGGAATAATTGATAAATCCAAACTATTGTAAATGATATTATTATTACGGTTTTGTTTTGTATTTTTAAGATTATGGGCCTTATTTAGTTCTAGATCCTATTTATGTGGAATTTGTTCAAACTCCTCAAAATATTTATAACCCTATATATGTATGAGCTTTCTTGTTGATAAGATAAGTGTGTTGAATGTAGGCACTCTCCAAGTTGAGCTAATCTCACTTGAGAGGTGCACATTTATTTTCATATTTGTTCTTCCTTGATTTGAAATTGGTATCAAAGCATGGGGCTTGAGTTGAGCATGTGGCTGAGGTATTTTGAAGACTGTTGATAATGTGAAAGCGTTGTTGGAGAAGGAGAGTACATTGTGTGTTTTGTTGACATAAGCATTTGAAGCAGCTGTTCGAGTGTTGTTTGAGTGATAGAGATATTAGAGAGTGTTGTTTGTCTAGATGAAATGTAGATTGATCAACCTGCGAGATGGTGAAGTATGTGAACTTTTGTCTGGAATGCATTCGGTCTAGCATGGTGAGTGTCCTGTGAGTTGGTGGTGCATGTGAATTATTTTTTGTGACGTGATCTTCTGTATGGAGTGGTGCCTGCAACGATGGTTCCTATGAGTAGTGGAGATATTATTACTAGTAGAGGAGTGAACACACGACTATAATTGTTGTTGTTCTACTCTGCAATTTTTGATCTGTCCCCTAGAGCGATGGAGCATTGTCTGTGTTTTTTATTGACAATAGAAGACCAACAATGGTCTTGCGAATGTTGTTGTAATATGTTGGAGTTGTCCACCTAGTGAATCAGACTAATCAGCTACTTATGTGGAATTTCAATGATGTTGTCACCTAATGTTGAGCGTGTGACCACTAAATTTTTTGTGAGCGAGATTTTTGGTTAGTGCATTGGTGCAGTTGTAATGAGTGCATTGTCTGGTGTAGTGAGCCTGGAAAAAAGGTGTGCCAATGTTGATCAACTACAACAACCTATCAGTGAGTGACTACTTGCGAGTAGTTGGATTTTCCTGATGTAGTGTGGAGATGTGTGGGTATTCCAAGAGTTGTTGTTTGAATAGATATCATAGTGAGCATTATTCGATTGTTTAGCCTAGAGATCATTGGTCACACCATAGAAAGGGAGCGTTGGTTGGGGAGAGTGTTTCAATTGATTATTTGGTAGACCATTCTAGGAAGGAAATGTGATTGTCATCATTCCAAGTGGTTTATTGAGAAGGTGTTATGTGTAGTTTTGGAGGCATTACGCTTGAACCGCAAGTAAACGATCAGAAAGTCAATTGCTATTTGGTTTTGCATGAAGCTGCATTGTGGTCGACTGTGATGACCACTCCATTGGTGTAATATTTGAAAGGAGTTTGCTGGAGTTGGCACCTTGATCCATCAACAACTATAGCATGAGGAGGAATTGTGATTGTTAGAACTGTGCATCGAACCACCTAAATGAGAAGAGTTGTGGATCTATCTATTGTAGGTTATGTGCCTATCATGTAGAGGTCATGTTTAAACGTTGGCACCATTTTGAATAATGTGGGGGAATAAATTAAATACAATTCTGGCTGAAGTCTTCAAGGATTCCTAATTGAAAATTTGATTATTCATATCATAATTAGGAAAATTTACAGATTCACGTGTTTTCTCTCTAGAAAATTATGGAAATCAGGTTAATTCTGAGCCCATTTAGCTCTAATTATAAGCTTGATTCAATATCATAATTCTTAAGTTGACACTTTCTGGAGGATTTGAGTAAATTCAAGGCTTCTGCTGAACTTGGTAGAACTTGGTTTTCGATTGACTAACATGAAAGAAAAATCTAGCGACAGGGGGAGTTTGTCCTATGGGGCAATTTACAGTTTGCAATTGCTGATTGTTGTTTGCATTGGTGTCTGCATTCAATGAGTCTGTGTTGAACCTAGGCTAGCTAAAGAGTAGTTGTTACAGCCTATGGCTTGTGTCGAAGATCTCATCCACATGGACCTATGCATGGAGCAAAGGAAACATATTTAAATGAGGCCAATTGGTGATGACGTGTGATTGGAATTATTTTTTGAAGGCCTTATTTTTCTCATGGAAGGCCTTGTTTTTGTTGGTGGAATCGTGTAAAGCATGGAAGAATTATTGGTGAAATAAGTTGGGAGTGAGCCAGTATTTTGGTGAAATTGTGGTAATGTGTTGTGTTTTTGTTGTTGTTGAGAGCCAATTTTTACCAAGTTACGTAGTTATAAATTCAGTTCCATCTTAATGATTGTTTCATCTATTGATCTACTGCATTTTTGAAGGGAGTTCCTAAGGGAATTTTCTATCATTGTTGACTGGCATGAAAGAAATTTTCTAAAATAGGAGGCGCTTGGATTATAACTATGGGTCAGAAAAAGAGACTCAAGAGAGTTCCAAATAGAACTCAAACATATTAGCACATAGAATCTAAAAGCAGAGGTAGAATATGAAATGAAAAACATAGAACTGCATCAACTCGAAATGAAGTACAATATGAAATGTAGTGAGAAAGATGGAAAAGATGGATGTGGATCTTTGGCACAATATCTATAGAAAAATGCAAAGATTATAGAGAGTAAAGTTATGGAGGACTTAACATTAGTTGATTAGTTGATGAAAATGAATAGCCTCTTTGAAGTAGAGGTTGTGAATTCAACAACGATGGTTACTAATGATAAAGAGGAATTTGCAACAACAATAAAATTAGGTGATGGATACTTGCTTTATCAAAATGAATTGCATGTTATCACTGAAACGAGATTGATTGAAAATTTGTTGTTTTCTCTAGAAGACCAATTGGTTGATGATCTGCCCATAGTAGTAGAAGAAGAAAAAAGATCATAACGAGAGCCTTATTACAATAACAGAGTTAGAAGAACATGAAGAGAAACATGTAGCAATGTTACAGGAGTATGCAAGTTTGAAGTTGTTGAAATTGATTATGATGCACAAATAAAGCTTATTGAAGGATCGTTCGAGAAGCCTTTTGAGCAAATTGATGTAGGTCTCAAAGTAGTATTTGGAATGGTGAAGGCTCTATATTTTACTTACATCACAAGATCATGAATTTTAATAACTTTTCATTTTTTTTCAAGTATTCTATTATAGTGGCTACAACCACCCTCCAAAATTTTTGCTTATCTTTGTTTTGGAGCATCCCTTCCAATTTTCCCAACAGCTTTCCTTGTTTCGTCAAGTTCACAAGCTTCAGAGTTTTGCTTGCACAAAGGTAGCCTGTCGATCACAACTCCATGCATTCCCCTCATAGGTTGATCACTCGGACTTGGTCCAGTTATAGTTTGAGAAGCTCCCCTAATAAATTGCCCAATTCTGGAGGGAAACTACCCTTCCCTCCAAAAATTGTGCAATCCTAACTCGCAGCCTGTTGGGCTCTAGAATTGCGCAATTCTCGCAGTCAACACTAAGAGTGAAAATTGCACAATTTTCCTCAGCAGGGCTACTCAGCCTAGAATTTGTGCAAATCTCAACTACAATTGGCTACTCTGCTCAGAAATTGCACAAATCTCTTGGGAAACCATCCCAGCTCCTAGCTAGAAATGCACATTTTCTCCCAGCAGTCGAGAAGTTTCTTGCATGTGCAGCTGAGCTGACCGGTTCCCTGAGGGACCAAGAAAAACTGACTTGCATGAATGGGTTTCTTCTCCCAAGGCAACATGCAAAGCCATCCCTTGTTTCAAGGATCTATTTTTGGCATTTGGAGGTTACATGCCAAGATCATTTTAGAAACCTCCCACCAGGTGTCTCTTTCCCTAGATTTGTGGCATGCACGTCACAACCTCGATGTTATCAAAAATCATCAAATGTACACTACAGAGCTCGTTCCTCATATCACCTTGCAAATCTAACATTCCACATCACATTGAGGAGCTGTCAGCACACTCAACTCAGTTTTTTTGGGGTAAGCCTGCTTTCCTTGACACGTGTTGCATTTCTGGTGCTTTTTGTGTTTCACTTCGTAGGAATGATGTTTGCTTGATTTCAATGAGTGTTTGCTATCATTTACATGTATACTAGCTTGTCCTAGCACAATTTTAGCTTTCGTTGCTATCCCACTGCTTTCGTATGCATGAAGCTATTTTTCACGAATGATCATCGATTCGGCGACTCGCCTCACCCACATGCATGATGTTTTATTTTTTGAATCTGTCATTCACCATTTGCATGCATGATCATTGACTTATTGTTAGGTCCCTATACTATTAGTGTAACCCCTTATTTTTATCAGTGAAACCCCCTTATTATATTGTTGTGCCCATGTAGTCCCCATATTGTTATTATTGTGGCGCATAGAAGCCCACTATTGTTATTTTTATGCCCTTACATTATTATTGTTATGTTGGTTCTGATTACATTATGACCCCTAAAAACTCCTATACATAGAAAGGTGGTTTCCCCCTTGAAGAGGCTAATTTCTAATGCGTTGATCTATCTTTCCTATCTTTTTGTGAGTTGGTTTCATAACATTGGGTATCAAAGCTTTGGATTCTAGGGTTTCACTACTCTAAACAGGTCTTCATGGAATTTTTTCTATATCTTTTTTCTGTGACTGTTTAGAAGACCAAAAAAATAAAAATTGAGATGAAATCATTCTGAACCTCGGGTCCAAATTTCAAATCATTTCTCGCTATATTTTCGGAGATATGATATGAGGAAGTTAGGGTTTGTGCAAGCTCCAAAATTCCATCTCAAACAGGTCATCATGGAATGTTTACTATAATTTGTTTTATATGAAGGTTCAGACTCTGAAATTAAAACCCATTTGAGAAGAAATCATAGTGAAGCTCATGCCCTAATTTCATAGCTTTTCTCACTACAATTTCGGAGAGACAGTCCAAGACATTTAGGGTTTCTGTAGGCTCCCAAATTACATCCCAAACATGTGACCTGGGGATAATAATCATAACTATCTCTTTGAGCATCAGATTGAAATTTCATAAGAAGTTATAGAAATAGAACGAAATTTAGTTTTCTTTGTATCCTTTTCATATCCAAAGGTCGAAATAGTGACATGTGGCACTTTGTACAAGTTCGCTCTTTTGAAAAGGTATATAATCAGGTCATCTTGCGGTATTGTGCATAAATCTTTCTTGGAGAATCCAATTTTAATCGGGTTAGTGGCATTGGAAAGAGGACACAGACGGCTACCACAGGTTGTAATTTTAGAATTGAGAGATCTAAAATTATAGAGTTACAGTCGTTTCAAGATAGAGATCCTAAAATCAAGAAAATTGAATATCAGGAAGTTTGATGGCAAGGATCCGGTAAATTGAATACTACATATGGAGCAATATTTTGATCTGCATGAGGTGAAACTGTTACAAAAGATGCATATTTCATATTTATATTTAGAACTGAATAAATTTTTATGGTATGAAGGGGTTTATTCTCGTAAACCACATGTCACGTGGTCAATTTTCATGAAGGAAATGATAGCACATTATGAAGATACAAAGAGAAACACCTTCTTTAGTGAATTGATAAATCTCAAACAAAAGGGTTAATTGGTAGAGAACATTGAGGACTTTTAGAAATTGAATATAAGGGTAAATGATATTATAGAGAAGCAAAGGATTGATGTCTTCATAGGGACTTTAAAGGGTAACATTTAACATGAGGTTCGTCTTTGGGAACCTGATTCATTGGAGAAGGCATTCAGGTTGGGAAGAAAAATTGAAAGTGGAATTATTGAAACAAGGAATCCCACCACTAACAACTATAAATACGTAAGTCTTTTTGCTCCTAGCCTTCCACAACCTACAAGGTTTACACCACAACAATTGGAAGGAAAAAGAGAAAAGGGCTTCCTTACATTTGTGATAGCAAATACACTAAAGGTCATAAGTGTGCTAAGAATAAATTATTTTACATAGATTGTGAAGAGGAGGAATAAAAGGATGAAGAAACATCAAAAGAAGAGGATATACACCAGGAACCAACCCCATAGAAAGAAGAAATAAATCTAATCATATCTTGTAAAGCATTGGTAAGAATTACCACTCCTCAAACACTCAAGATAGAAGGAAATATCAAGAAGAAAAAGGTTCAAGAAGTGAAAGATCACATTGAGCATCAAGAAATGAATCCAACAATATATTGTAATGCATTGGTATGAATTACCACTCCTAAAACTATCAAGATAGAAGGACATATCAAGAAGAAAAAGGTAATAGTGTTGATTGATTCAGGCAGTACCCATAAGTTTATTCATTGTAAGATAGCGAAGGAATTGAATTGCTTCCTATATCTAGTACCAGAGTGTCAAGTGATGGTTGAAAATGGAAGAAACATAAATTTCTCTAGAAAATGCCATAATATCAAGCTATCCATGGGAGAATATGTTTTGTATAGCCCAATTCTTTCTATTCCAATGGGTGGTTCTAATGTTGTACTAGGAGTCCAATGGCTACAATCTTTGGGTACAATAACTTTTAATTTTCAAGAACTCTTCTTGAAATTTTTTTCATAAGGAAAGGAACTTGAATTAACGGGTGTCACAGGGAAACCAGGAAAGATAATCAGCTCTAACAACATGACAAATATTCTAAAGGAAGAACAACATGGCGTAATTGGACAATTATGTTTGCTACAAGTTTCAACGTCGAAATCATCTATTTCTCTAGATCTCCAAAAAGTATTGGACAATCATTCCAAGGTATTTGAGACTCCCAAAGGCCTCCCACCTATTTGTGATCACAATCATGCTATTCAGTTTCCAGGAAGTGTTCCTACAAACATAAGGCCTTACAGATATCCCTTTGCCCAAAAGAGTGAAATTGAATGTATGGTTGCAAAAATGCTAGAGGCTAGAATAATTCAACCTAGTCAAAGTGTTTTATCTGCTCCAATAGTATTGGTGCACAAGAAGGATGGATCATAGCACATGTGTCTGGATTATAGAGAGCTCAACAAGCTCACTATTAAAGATAGATTTCCCATTCCTGCCATTCATTAATTATTGGATCAATTGCATGGAGAAATTTACTTTAGCAATCTGGACCTTCCTGCAGGATATCATCAAATTAGCATGAGATTGAAGATAACATGAAAAAAAACATTTAGAACTCATGAGAGCCATTATGAATTCTTTGTCATGCCTTTTGGCCTTACCAATGCACCTTCTACATTCCAAGGCCTGATGAATTCCATTTTCAAACCCTTTCTTAGAAAAATTGTGTTAGTATTTTTTGATGATATACTAATCTACAACAAGTCATGGAAGGCTCATGTTCAACATGTTGATAGAGTGCTCAGACTATTGGACGAGAAACAATTATATGAAAAAACCTCCAAATTTTTCTTTGGAGTACAAGAGGTGAAATACTTGGGTCATATTGTATCTCATGAAGGTGTTAAGGTAGACCCTCAACGACAACAAGTTCTCCAACTCTTAAAGGGTAACCTCACTTTGGCACCAAATTGAATGAAACAACAGGCAGATCAACATCGCGGTGAAAGAAGTTTTGATATAGGTGACTGGGTATTTTTATGAATAGAACCATACAAACAAATGTCCCTCAAGCAAGTTGACAACAATAATAAATTATCACCAAAGTATTAACATCCTTACAAGGTGTTGCAAAAGATTGGTACTATGGAATACAAATTGGAGCTTCCTGCACCTTCCCGAGTGCCCCTAGTTTTCCATGTTTCATGCTTAAAGAAGTTTATAAGTGATAAGCTCCCAGTTCAAACAATATTCTCAGATCTTGACAAGGAAGGAAAAATCATATTGGAACCTAAAGCAGTCATGGAAACAAGAACTTGACAACTATGAAATTGATCAATTTCAGAGTATCTCATCATGTGGAAGAACTTACCCACTGAAGGTTCCACACCAGAGGAAAATAATTTTATACATAAGCATCCATAACTAATCAAGTGTTGAGGACAAAACTTTTTAAAGCAGAGGGGCATGTTAGGTCCCTATACTACTAGTGTAACCCCTTATTGTTATTAGTGAAACCCCCTTATTATATTGTTGTTCCCATGTAGTCCCCATATTGTTATTATTGTGGCCCATAGAAGCCCACTATTGTTATTGTTATGCGCTTACATTATAATTGTTATGTTAGCTATAATTACATTATAACCCCTTAGACTCCTATATATAGAAAGGAGGTATTGTCATTTGTATCATCCAATAATTGTTCATTTGTCTAATGTAAAGGAGGATGCCCCCTCGAAGAGACAGATTTCTAAGGAGTTGTTCTATCTTTTCTATCTTTTTGTGAGCTGGTTTAATAACACTTATGCTTACACTGAGTATCACCATGCATTCGCACTGACATTCGTGTTCAGTTTCCTGTCGGTGAGTTTGGGTAACCTTGGCCCAGACTCTGCCTTAACTAAGACATCATTATGCAATCTGGGGAAGGAAGGCTCTATCTTCCTCTCTAGAAATGCACATTTCTGCCCAAGCACTGTCCTCTAGGATTGTTTTGCGCATTTCTGAGGGACAGTGACTGTTGGCACATAAAATTGCACAATGCAATCATTGAGCCTGCATCCATTGCCACTTTAGAATGTGCATTGTGCAATTCAACCAATCAGCTTCCAGACTGGACTGTGCATTATGCATTTCCAACAGTCAATCAGTCTCCTAGCAGCCCAGATTGTGCCTTTCACAGTCTTGGAAGCCATTCTCCTGACCTCCCTGCTGAAATTGTGCAACCTTCATGATGAGTCACACAGGTATGTTGCTAAGTCAGTTCTCAAGTTCATTTTGTCTTTCGACTGACAAATTTCTTGCCATGATTGTTGCCATGTCTCCAGGTATTGCAGGTGCTCATCTGCCTCTCAGAAGTAAAAGTACAATGGTTTCCAAGAGAGCATAGTCGAATAAATTGTTTAGAACACAACTAGAGATGCATTCGATCAAAAGTCTATGAGCTTGCCTACTCACGAAGATATCAAGTTGTTCATAGACAAGGACATGAAGATATGATAGCAGCAATATAACAATGAGCAACATCATGAACAACAATTGAAGAAAGCATACCAAATGCAATGAATACAAAGAATGCGAGGGGGAGGTTGTTAACAACACATAGGCAAAACAAAGTTGCAAGCTCAAGAAAATCCATTGGTGATGAAAGAAACTTTGGAGACTTAGGCTAAAGGTGACGGCACGACACGAAGATCACATGAAGACAGAGAATGGAACAAAGAAAGAGTTTCGTGTGCTGAAGCAGAAACTGAAGAGAGAAAATGAAGTTAAACAAACAATCAAAAATGAGTGCAACAGGGACAGGAACAATAAGGGGTGCAACATACATTCACGGATGAAACTGCGCTTGTACAAGTTAAAGATCCATCCCAATAGCTGGCATGGAGCAGACATGGTGAGCAGTGTCGTTGGTTGCATGTAAGGGATTTAGTAACATACATTTCATTGTGTGCATGCATGTGATCCAAACCATTCAGCACACTCACCAAGGTGAAGACAATAAGCAAGTCAAACTGGAGCTAAACATGTACTTCGACAAGTTGATGTGCATAACCACCAACACAAACTTGAATATTAGCATGAACACTATGCATCCATGTGTTTCCAGTTTATCCACACACAAGAATACCATGCGCATGTTAGCAGACAAGTTGGATGAAGGAGCCATACCAATGCACTGGATGCAAAAGAGGCAATAGTTCGCTTCAGTAAGATATCACCATGGGTTACATCCACACCATCACAGACGACCAAGCTTGGCATCAGCTCACCACCTTCACCATCACAAGCATGTCAAAGAGTTGGTCTCACCTCAATTAACTGAGTGTTAGCGATGTCTTGCATGGCTTTCTCAAGCCATTTTGTCTCACATGAGCACATGTGCATTGTAATGTAACATCATGTAAAGTGGAAGTTCAAGTGTCAATAGTTGGATATAACAGCCTTAGAGTAGATGAAGAGTCATGAGGGTCGATGAACTGTCACAAAGGGGAATGTCAAGGGTCACCCCACCCTTTGCTATAAATAGAACCTCATAACTCATTGTAAAAGCTTTTGGTCAACCATGCTTCCGATAAGACTATCTTGGAGAGAACTTGGATAGAATTCTAATGCACCTTGACTTCTCCATTGCACGGAGCTAGTACATATCTTTGGAGGAGTAGGTGGATGTGGTTGTAATGCTCCACTGGTGGGGCTAGCAGGTGTACATGGATGTATTGTATGACTAGAACTTACACTTCTTTATGTAATAAGAGCCAGCACGTTTCATGCATATGTTGTATTGTATTCCATCTATCTTGTTTACTCTAAACGACATATGTTTTACCTTTCTTACACACGCATGTATGGACTATTATGTATGAGGATGTATGAATATTTATAAAATGTGTTGATTGGTTTAACCATCACTTTGGATTTTCAACAGACTTGCATTCCAGCTTGTGATGCATCTTTGCTCGTGTGTTCCCTTCCCATCTGAGTACTATTATAGGTTTCGAAGGGACACACTCATCTCAACCCACATGTGTTAAAACCTCTCATGCACCTTCCTTGACTCACTATAGTGGTCACACCCGTACTACGGACATATTTGTGTTACTTGACTCTGTGCGAAATCTTGGTCAAGGCATTGCTATACAACCCAATGTTGGGACTCCTACACTAAACAGTCTGAGGTCTAATTGGGACTTCTTACTGCGGAGATCCCCTTGACATGTTGGCAGGTCCAGCACCATCAACATTTTGTTGCTAGAAGGAGGGCCATATGACAAGCTAAGTCCTCACATCTGCTTTGAATCTGTACACATCTATCATGACGAACTACTAAGATTCTCTTCTGGAATGTATGTCTTATGGAAACAATTTTATCATCTTGGAAAAGATCTCGGATAACATGTCTCATAAAACATTTGATGCTGGAGGCTACATGGCATTGGTTAGGCATGTGGTCGGCATTATAGGCTCATAGGAAAGACATGGATTCTTTGAAGAATACATGAGCTACGCATTTGCGTCTACACACTTCGAGGGCACCCAATGCACTAGTGTGCCACGCTACCCAAAAAATCTATTTATTCTCTTTCTCATCCGGTCGCAGAGATATACCATGCTTTCAATCACTTCGACGATCAAGCCCTCAACAAAGAAATTATAAAATTATGAAAAGTACCTGATGAATCCATTGTACAGTTTTACACACGCTTTTGTAATCTTGCATACCGATTCCTAGAAGATGATATTGATTGGGAATTTCTTGATGGAAGAATTGAGTATCTTCTTCACATATCCGAAGCCCACTCAGCACACTTCAGTGATGGAGTTGCACAATCATAGGCAGGCACAGTTGCTATCACAAGTGAGTGTCCCCTTTCATCTCATCAAACAACTTCACCATTGGAGAGTGATGTGGGAGATCATGCACACACCTATGTTGATATGTCACATCCTCCCACCCCACATGATCTTGAGATTTGCACAAATTTGACTTGAAATCTTGTTGGTTGTCATGTGGACTCATTCCCTCAACCTTCGTCCTCGCTTTCTGTTGATCCTCCAGATTGTACTGTTTGGTGTTCTCGCATTCTGGACCCCTCACGTGTTGTGAACGAGGATCAAGTTGTCGAAGGAGTTAGTGTGATGTAGCCAACATGTGCTATCATTCATGATGAGTGTGTGTGGGAATATAAAGAAGAGCCTGCGGTGAAGGATGACTCCCTTCCATTCGTGCTTCATTCGCTTCATCCTGAAATCCCTTGTGATTCTGCCACTCCTGATTTCCCCTATGAAAACCCAGTTCTAGATGTTTCTACTTCCAATCATTAACAAGACACCCTGAATGTCTGTCTGTCATTACAGTGTGGAGAGAACACATCTTCCTCAGAAAATCCATTCAATCTGTCATTTATCTTTCTTGAAAATGCAAAGGGTGAATGTCTTTGCTTCTCATCCACCACTCTGCTTGATTCATCAAATCATGAGGATGCCGACAAACATCCTAAATTTTAAGATCTTGGTTGTCGTGATCTATTGACTTCCTCATCCGATCACGATGTTGATTCAACCATTGTTAATCTATCCAAGACACCGGTCTATGATGATCTATCCATCAATGAGGTCGAAAGCCCCCAAACTGTCGAGGCACTTCAGCTTAAGCTGATGGTTCTGGTAGGCCCTCACTGTCATGAGGCTTGTTTCACTTCTAGTCAGGAAATTTTTGAAACACTCAAGGCTCCTCATCACTCTCTCCTTTGCACTTAACATCAACCAAAGACTCAAATTTTGCTTCCTCCACTCGAACTACATGATCCCAATATTCATGTGTTGGAGGAATCTTACACAACAAGAATGCGTGCACAACACAAGTGGTCTACCTTTCTCACATTTGCTTGCATGTCATAGTCAAGAGAATGCATACACTCAACATGTGCAGGAAGTGTAGCACAACATCATAGCAACTCCACATAATGCATGTCATGCGCTTTCACTCATCTTTGTTCTGTGGTTGCTTGTATGTTTGGAGTGCATTTGTCTTTACTATTACATCTTTCTTTTTTCCTGGTTTGGATAGTCGTCTTATTCATGAAGCATACCTTCACCAACATGGGTCAATCAATGTGACGGTGGTTGCATTGGAACTATCACTTCACATGAGATGGCCCATGGACTGTTAGCTTAGGACTAGGAGTAGTGTTTGTTTTCAGTCAGTTTGCTTGCATGCTTGTTTGCTTACTTGCTTTGTTTGTTTATTTGTTTCCTTTCTTGTTTTCTTAATTTCTTTTCTTTCACTTTTTCTTCTGCTCTTTCTTTGCTTCGTTGTTTGTTAGTTTGCTTGTTTCGTTTCGTAGGATAGTTTTGCATGAAACCATATATGACTCTTGAAGCAAGTTGGGTAAAGTACAAGAGGCCTTGTGTTGCTATCACTACTTGGTTATCTATCATCCTATCTCTGTATGAATAACTTATTAGTTTTATTCCATGATACGTCAAAGGAAAGTATGTATTGTTCGAAGTGAACCTTGGTGAAAACACAACGCTTGCGTGCTAACTAGTGTCACCTACTATAGTCGGTTGTTTTGGGTTAACCCTTGTTAGCTCAGTCATGTAAAATAAGGTGGGGGGGGAACCTTAACAGGCACGCCAGAGGTATAATAAACTACTTCTCTATAGGAACAACCTATTCTACTCTCAATAAGTCAGGATCCCTCTTCCGCCTCTGGAATGAAAAAGTTCTATGCATAGTTATGAAAACGAAAAAATGAAAAAGTAAAAAAAAATGAAAATGAATAAGGTGAAAGAATATAAAGTCTTCCTGCACAAAGAGGTGATGCAAGTAACTCCTCCGGGGTATTACCCAGGCTCTCTGGAAGCGAAGCCATGTTTGTGTTCCTATCTGACTCCGCTAGGGTACGATCGAGGCCTGCTGCCAATGGAGCAACACTAGAGATGAAACTAAGAATCGGATGACTATACTACTTGTGAACCAATATACCCCTCAACCCCAATCGAAACAACTATGTTTCCTTGGCTTGGAATGTGTGTCAATCAACTAAGAGCTTGGCAGATGCTACATCTTACAATCAAGTTAGTGTACAAACCAAGAGGAGCTAAGAATTGAACAATACTTCCAGAGGTGTTAGACTTGATTTTCACGAAAAAGGTCCATTCAGAGATATGGATTTCTAACAGTGTGTCGCCAAGTGTTGTAGCAGCTACAGCCACCCTCCAAAAAATTTCCTTAGCTACATTTTGGAGCTGCCCTTTTCACAGCAACTTGCCTTGCTTTGTCAAGTTCACAAGATTTAGTGTTTTTCTTACACAAAGGAAGCATGTCGATCACATCTCGATGCATTCTCCTCACAGGCTGATCACTCGAACTTGGTCCAGCTACAGGCTGAGCAGCTCACCCAAGAAAATGCACAATTATGGAGGGAAATTAGCTTTCCCTCCAAAAATTACACAATCCTGACTGGCAGCCTGTTGGGCTTCATAATTACACAATTCTGGCAGTCAACACTCACAGTGAAAATTGTCCAACTTTCCCCAACATGGATGCTCAACCCAAAATTTGTGCAAATCTAGGCAGCAGTGAGCTACTCTACCAAGAAATTATGCAAATCTCCTGGGCAGCCATCCTAGATCCCAACCAGAAATGTGCATTTCCTCCCAGCAGTCAAGCAGTTTCTTGCATGTGCAACTGAGTTGACTGGTTCCCTCTAGGACCAAGAAAAACTGACTTGCATGCATGCATTGCTTCTCCCAAGGCAGCATACGAAGGCATCCCAGGGTCTCATGGATCTATTTTTAGCAGTTGGAGGTTACATGCCAAGATCATTTCATAAACCTCTCACCAAGTGTTTCTTTCCCTAGTTTTGTGGCATGCGCATCACAACCTCAATGTTATCAAAACTCATCAACAAGATAATGTAGAGCTCATTCCTCATATAAACCTTCGATCTATGACATCCCACATCACATCTAGTAGTTGTTAGTGCACTCAACTTGGCTCTTTTGGGGTAAGCCCGCTTTCCTTAGCTTGTGTTGTATTTTTGGTGATTTTTTTGTTTCGCTTCATATGAACTTTGTTTGCTTTATTTCAGTGAGCACTTGCTTCCATTTACATGTATACTAGCTTGTCCTACCAATATTTCAGGTTTTGTTTCTATCTCATTGTTGTCACATGCATGAAGCTATTTTTCACAGACAGTTGCCGATACAGCGACTCGCCTTACCCACATGCATGTTGTTCCATTTTTTGAATATAGCATTGACTATTTGCATCCGTGATCATTCACTTATTCTTACACTCAGTATCACCATGCATTCGGACTCACATTCGCATTCAGTTACCTATCGGTGAAACTGGGCAACTTTGGCTCAGACTCTTCCTTCACTGAGACATAATTGCGCAATTCGGGGAATGAAGGCATTGTCTTCCTCTCCAAAAATCCACATTTCTACCCAACCATTGTTCTCTAGGAGTGTTTTGCACATTTCTGAGGGAGAGTGACTACTGGCCCAAAAAATCGTGTAATACAGTCACAGAGCCTACAACCATTTCCAGCTGAGATTGGTGCAACTCCAGCAGTTAGCAGCCATACTGGTCTATGCATTGTGTAGTTCTAGTAGTCAGGTAGTCTCCTTGTAGCCCAAACTATGCCTTGCATAGTCTTGGTAGTTAGTCTCCTGAACTCCCGACTAAAATTGCACAAACTTCATGATCAGTCACACATGTATGTTGCAAGTCAGTTCTTAAGTTCATTTTGGTTTTTGACTGAGAGATTTCTTGCCATGAGTGTTGCCATGTCTCCAAGTATTGTAGGTTTTCATCTGCCTCTCAGCAGTATAGGTACAATGGTTTCCAAGAGAGCAGAGTCAAAAACACTGTTCAGAGCACACTTGGAGATGCAGTGGATCAAATATCTATGAGCTTTCCTACACACAAATATATCAAGTTGTTCATAGACAAGGACATCAGGATATCACAACAACAACATAACAATGGGAAGCATCATGAACATCAGTTGAAGGCAACATACCGAATGCAACGAATGCAAGAGGAAGGTTGTTGACAACAAAGAGGAGGAACAAAGTTGTGAGCTCAAGCAGATCCATTGGTGATGAAAGCAACTTTGGAGACTAAGGCTATGAGGTGATGGAGCGACATGAAGATCGCACGAAGACAAAGAATGGAACAAAGGAGTTGCATATGCTAAAGTAGAAACTCAAGAGAGAACATGAAGCTGCATAGACAAGTGAATGAGTGCATCAAGAACAGGAACACCAGGGGCGCAACATACATTCACGGATGAAACTACATTCGTACAAGCTAAAGATCTATCCCAACAGTTAGCATGGAGCAGACATGGTGAGGAGTGTTGTTGGTCACATGCAAGGGATTCAACAACATACATGTCATTATGTGCATGCATGCAATCCAACCGATTTAGCACACTCACCAAGGCAAAGACAATAATCAAGTCCAACTGGAGCTAAACATGTAAAGGCAAGTTGATGCACATGACCACCAACACACACTTCAAGATCAACACAAACACTATTTATCAGTGTGTTTTCAGTTCATCCACACCTAAGAAGACCACGCGCATGTTACCAGATAATTTGGATGGAGGAGGCATACCAATGCACCGGATGTAATGGAGGCAAGAGTTCGCTTCAGCAAGATGTCACCATGGGGTGCATGCACACCATCATGGATGACCATGCTTGGCATCAACTCACCACTTTCACCATCACAAGCATGTCAAAGAGTTGCTCTCACCTTAACAGACTGAGTGTGAGTGATCTCTTGCATGACTTGCTCAAGCCATTTTGTCTCACATGAGCACATGTGCATTGTAATGTAATGTCATGTCAAGTCGAAGTTCAAGTGTCAATAGCTGTATGTAATTGTCATAGAGTAGATGAAGAGTCATGAGGGTAGATGAACTGTCACAAATGGGAATGTCAAGGGTCACCCCATACTTTGCTATAAATAGAACCTCATAACTCATTGTAAAGGCTTTTGGTCAGCCAAGCTTTCGATAAGATTATCTTGGACAGAGCTTGGACAGTATTGTAACATGCCTTGCCTTCTCCACTGCATAGAGCTAGTACATCTCTTTGGAGGAGCAGGAAGATCTGGCTATCATGTTAAACTATTGGGGCTAGTAGGTGTACATTGATGTATTGTATGCCTGGAACTTACACTTCTTTATATAATAAGAGCAAGCACGTTTCATGCATATGTTGTATTATATTCCAGCTGACCTGTTTACTCTAAATGGGATATGTATTTTCTTTCTTACGCACACATGTATGGACTGTTTTATATGCACATGTATGAATAATTATGAAATGTGTTGATTTTTTTAACCATCACTTTGGATTTCCAGCTGACTTTCTTTCCAACTTGTGATTCATCTTCGCTCGTGTGTTCCCTTCCAACCTGAGTACTATTACAGGTTGCTAAGGGGCGCACTCATCTCAACCCACATGGGTTAGAACCTCTCATGCACCTTCCTTAACTCACCACAATGGTCACACCCTTGCTACCAATAGAGTTATCTTACTCTCCTCTATGCGAAATCGCGGTCAAGGCATTACTATACGGCCCACTGCAGGGACTCCTACACCAAATGGTTTGAGGTCTAATTGGGACTTCTTACTGGGGAGATCCCTTTGACATGTTGGTGGGTCTAGCACCATCAATAGATTCATATGTAATGACCATACAATATCATTGTGCTTTAACAGATTTCACCGAAAATTATATTCATATTAAATATTGATGTTCTAAAAATAAATATTAAAGATATTATTACTTGGATTTGAAAAGGTATTATGTATGGAAAAAAGAGATGGAAAGGTGGCATTTAAAGGATTTCTCATTTTTCCCCAACCAAGGTGGTTTCATGTTCCTCAACCCTTAGAGATACAACCCTCTTTTTGGTTTTTCTCATTTCCTAATAGTAGCTACCATGTTTGCTACACTTTTCAGTAGGAAGAATGGGATATTGAGGAGTTCGTTGTTCTTCAGATGTATTAAAAGCCTAATGTGATCATTGAATACCATGTCATACTTTCCCTTATAGGTGATAAAAATTTGTAGGAAGGTAACCATTTCTTTCAATGGTGAAAGAAATGACTTAATTTAAACTTCCTTCCATACATTGAGTGTGGGATAAGGTTTGACTGAGAATTGTGGCCAACTATCAATAATGAGTTTCAAGTTTTTGGACTACCTTTCCCCTTGCAAGGGAATTCCTGTAGCTCAATTGATAAATTCACCAATTATTATCAACATTAAATCTCAAACCAATGCTTCCATTCCACTTAAAGTCCTAATAAACTCCAAAGCAATCCTTGAATCTGATCATTGGAACTTTCCAAGGAAGGAGTGCCACATGGCCCTTATGAAAATCTCCATGGCCTTAGCTTTGGATCTTATGTTATCAACACTCTTAAGCTTATCGCAATTTACTGAACCCCCCATTACACATGGTACATAACAATAACATTCTATGGTAATTATTTCAAACCATATTGCTAATTGACAAGAGCAACTGCGATTGGAAATGGAAAGTTGTAAAAGAATGGAAGGCTTTGAGAGAGGTCGATGCAAGGATGAGGGAATCATTAATATGATAGGGGTGCAATAAAAACCAATTAACATTATATGAGAAAAATCCAAGGTAATCAATGGCACAATTAAGGAAATCGAAAGAAGTTTTATTATAATCCTTTGCAAATGTGCCTAATTACATTCATGAGCTTAATGATCCTTGTGCTTGAATACATAGATGGGTTCAACAATTCTTTAAGTTTCTAAATATTTACCATCATGCTAATGAATTATGTGCATCAAAATAAAATATCTTGAAACATTTTAAAAGTATGAAACCTAAATACATAGGCTAAGCTAAGTTTTCACACGAAGGAAGGGTGACTCTTTAGTATTGGAATTTTTTCTTAAGTTCTTTATGTTTATACAAGAAAAAATCAAAAGAGGGTTAGAAACAACATGGAAATTTTCATGAAGATTCTTTATTTGTAGCTTGCATGCTTCTTTTTCAGCTAGTTGTAGTGGATTTTCCTGTTCCAAAGAAAGCGAGTGCTTGAACAAAGAGAATTGAGATAGTCTTGAGTCCTCCTACACTTTGAATTCCAAGAGATCTATTTGTTGGAGGATGTCCTCTTAAATCTACAAGAGACACTTTTATAATAAGATAATGAATAAGTGGTACTATTGAATTTTCTTTTTTTCTTTACTTTATAGTTTGGTAAAAAATTTTATACAAGATGCTAAGAAAAAGTCACCCTAAAAAGAGACCTGTTATTACTCCTAAAAGATATGGAATAAAATCTTCCTTGGTTAGCCTAATAATAATTATATTAAAGTGATGCAAGAGGATAGATAATATATCCTCTTCTCATTAGATGAAATGGACTAGAGGATGACCTTAATACCATAGCCCTATTACTACTTAAATTGATAACTTGCAAACTTGATACATTAATTTTTTATCTTCCCTTTTTCTAATCTTTTTCTTTCTAGGAATTTTCTCACTAGTAAAAATTTTTTCAAGAAAGGATTACCTAATTTTTCCTCATGTAAAGTTTCTACAATTTTTTTTTTTTTTTTGTACTTAGTGCTACTAGCTAGGATATAGTTTTCTAGTATCATTAAATCTGATAGTGCTTGAAGCTAGTTTTTCACTATCAAATAATTTTTATTTTATTTTATTTTTATTTATTTATTTTATATTTTTATTTATTTATTTTATATTTTTATTTTTATTTTTATTTATTTATTTTCTCATTTAGAATGGATCATTATATTCATTGTCATTAATATTGATTCTTTAATAGGGGAAAAAGTGGAGAAACCAATTCATAGGAACTTTTTTACTCGTGAGTCCTAGTTTGACAAATTGGGGTATGAAACATTCTGGAAGTAGTTTGAGGCACCAAACATAATTTTTTAGAGGTAAATGTTTTCTTCCTATAGGCCACAACCCTATCAATATTATACACACATATAACTTTTTAATGGTGTAAGAATCTCTTCAATCAAATTTCGTATGCAAAATCTATGTTGCCCAAAATTTGACCTTCATGTTTTTACCACCATGATTCAAGAGGATACCACATCAACCCCCATTATTCATGGAAATGGTGCTAGTCAAATGATGATGATGAAGAAGACTAATAAAAGCCAATATTGTAGCTCTATTGAAGAGTTGAAGGAGTCAAATGTAACCACTAGTATGCTATTAGGTTATGTTATAACTAGGCCACTAGGAGGAAAAGTTGTGATATTATATTAAAGTGCATTTTGTTCCCTATATGAGAAAAGTTCCTAAGAGTGGATATGAAGAGAGAAAAAAGAGAGGGTTTGTGCACTGTAGTAGCCCAAACGCTATATATATCACTTCTTTATCCTTGCATCCATTTGCATTTAGAGAAAGAGAGTATAAAAAGCCTCATCTTCCAACTATTTTTTCCCCTACAAGGGTTTCCCCGGTGAGGTAGCATAATAACACTTCCTTCAAACTTGTTCCATTGGTCACTCAACCTGCCACATTTTCTTCTTCTAATTACTCTTGATCTTGTGGATGATTCTTTTGGCTATTAAATTTCTTGTCCACGAGCCTCGTCAATGACCAAGGACATATTGTGCTATTGTATCATCCCATGCCCTTGCGATCACTATAGGTAGCCAACTTTATTCTAATAAAGAATCTATTTGGATAAAAAGGTGTTCACACCCTTTTCTCTCTTGGAATCACCATACCCATGAATATTTATACAAAGACAAAAATTTATTCTCTCTGGTTTATCTTTCACAACAGTTATCTCACTACTTTCTTGTCCCAGACCCAGCTATGTGGGTTCACAACATAATTTACTCTATGCCTGAACCCTATTTAAATTGATGTCAATGATTCACTTGTGAAAGCCCATATATTATTTTGGTCAAGTCAAGATCTTAATCTTGGTTACAGGTCGAGTTTCTTCTAACAAACTTGACTCCATCGTGCTTCGACTAGTTCGAGGCCTGACCAGCTGACTAGCCCCACTCAAATTAGCTGTTTGGGATAACGAGTCCCTCTCTAGACACTGTAATTTAAACAATACTCTTATGAGAGGATTCTTGCACTCACTATGGAGCCTACCAATGAATCAATCTTTGCTTCTCTTCGTGCGTCAAGATTGACACATGCTAACTCTAAATTCCAACCACGGTGTAGACCCACTTACCTCCATTTCATTCATCTCCATACATAATACATTTAATATATTATAACATACAAAATTTATTAGTGGAATATGGTTTATTATAAAATAAAATAAGATATATAATATATTAAAATATATAACTATATCATATAATTTTAGTTGCGCAAGGAGACGATCTACAACCCAAAATGGAGTAGACGTGAAGGTGTTAGACATTAGATATGTAGGAGTTAAATATGTGAATATTTGTTAAATGTTGGGCTCAGAAGTATACTATATTATGTTATGTAAACACCTTGACTTGTTGAAAGTACATAAAATATTAAAAAAAATAGAAATAAAAAAAAAAAAAGTTAATAATTAATAGTTAAAATAAAATTGAGATAAAATAGTAAATTTATTTAATGGTTTTGGGTTCCATATTTTCGCAACCCGTGGTTTTTTCCATGGTATTCTTCTCTAATGGTCAAATTACATAAAAAATAAAATTAAAAAAAATATTAATAATTAATCATTATAATAAAATTAAGATAATATAATAAATTTATGGATTGAGGGTTTTTGGCTCCAAGCTTTTACAACCAATGGTTTCCCCATGATCTTCTTCTCTAATAGTCAAATTACATAAAAATCAAAATAAATTAAATTAAAAATTAAAAATTAAAAGTAAAAAATTAAAAACAAAATTTAGATAAATAGTAAATTTATGGATGAAGATTTTTCAGTCTCCATGTTTTCACAACCCATGGTTACTTCCATGGTATTCTTCTCTAATTTAGCCTATTTAAATGTATTTTTCGTTATTGTGAGACATACATTGCAATAAAATCTTTTAGCTAGATCAAAATAAATCCTAATTTCCACAACAAATATCATAACCCTCGACAATTTTCATATGTAATTTGGCAAAGAAAACCACTCAATAAAGATACACTACACAGACCATATAGCTCTATGGATGCGTGTCTTCCAGCTAAATCTTGGGAAAAACAAGTGTGCTTACTTTTGTTACATAACCTTCAAAGATTGGATTTTTCCACGTTGTTTTGTATGTTATTCATTTTATTTGATATGTTTGAAATTTTATTCTTGAGCATAAAGAGAAACACAAACACATTTTTTTTCCATGTCGTCATACATTTTGTTTATATTTGTTTGTTTTATTAACTTTTATTAGAGTCGCAATTTAGATTGTGTTAACAATTGGTTTTAAACTACACATGAAAATTCATTAAAATATGTTCATAACAACTTATTTTAGATTCAATTGTCCTTGTGTTTTATTAAAGAGGTCGAATGATAACATTAAAAAGAAAATTAATCCAAAGATAATTAATATCTTGGACTGTTGCAATGACAGAGGTATATATTCTTATCAGGTTTTATGTTATAGAAGATGAGTTCATTAGGTTTTACGGATTAACAAGAAAGCTTCAAGTAAACTATCTTAGCTACAAAACTTATATATATCAAAGTAGCCTAGATTCATCCTAACTATGAAGCATCAAGAGAGATCAAATCTCCCAAAGTGAATACATTTAATCAAATTTGATGGAAAATTAAGCACCAGACAGATCCGGAGTTAAGCACAATATAAAATGGTATTAAATAAATTTGAATAATTTGTTGACATTCAAAATTAAAAAAATAAAAAAATTGATACAAACTAATGTAACTTAAAATAATGAAGGAAATCAAGTGCTGAATAATTTTTTTTTATTCAATTTATTATTTATTTTACATGCTTCTTTTCGTGTACGGTTGAAAACCCTATCACATGCGCATCTTCTCGGTAAAGTGAGGGGAACATCTTAATTTTCCATTATAGCCCTTAGCCCTTACCCTCTGCAACTGTGTGTATTTGAGTTTGATGTAAAATTTCTATGTTGAAAACATACGTTTACCTTTACTTAGAGACAGTGATTTGTGGGCGGTCATCCAATTCCTAAAGTATTTTAGAATTATTAGAATTTGAGTAACAGAAACTACTGTTTCATTTTCTGTGGTCCACAAATTCCTGAATTAGGAATTTTCATAAAATCTACAATGGAGTTATCTAGAGAAATTGAGATGGCATAATTATGACGCCATTCATTACATTTACAGATTCTACATAATTATGATGCCCGTTTCACACATTCGTTCACAGACGAGAATGGAACGAACCCTCGATTTTATGGAGGGCGGTCTCATGGTGGCCATTGTTGGGATCACTCTGCTCGCAATATGTCACTACACTAAATTCCTATTGTTCCACAAGGGGGAGCACAATCTGAGCACGCCTTCGAGGCCTACTGCTTAGGCCATTATTGGACACCTTCATTTGCTGGACGCGAAGCTACCTCTTCATCATACGCTTTACCACCTGGCCCAGACCTATGGGCGCTTCATGCTTCTCAAATTCGGATCTCGCAAGGTCCTGGTAGTCACCTCATGGGAGCTCACCAGGGAGTGTCTCACCACACACGACATGAACCTCGCCTACAGGGCACAGTCTGCGGGAGCCGAGCATTTGGGCTACGATCGTAATCTGCTTGGCCTCGATCCATATGACCGCCGGTGTAACTCCCTGGAGTCTCGGGCAGGCGTGCACGATGGCGCGAGCGCCCCGTGCACGACGACGGGCACGTTTTGGGGTGAACCTCCGACACTTGGACGATGAACCAAAGCTAAGGTGCGGTCACCCGAGCCACAGATGGGCAGACCGGTGAGTTGGCACGGTACATGGATTGGTGGGCAACCCGATGGGCGGACGACCCATGGGCAACCCACGCTCGATGGACGAACAACCCAAATGACAAATGCGGTGGACAGCATGACGGAACGAGGGCGCGGTTCGACAAAGCGGGCGTAAGGCAACGGTTGAGGACGCGGTTCTGCAGACAAGCACGGGCACGACCACCCGACGAGCGGACACGGTCATCCGATAGTGCGACGGGGCTGCAGGATAGTGCGACGAAACAGAGTTGCAGTGCGACGAGATATATGGAGACACATTGGCCGAGATGTGGCCAAGTGTCGAACAGATATATTGGAGCGCATAAAATAGAGCTTATACACATGTATGGAATAGCATGTAAATATAAGCGAACGACATATGATATACGTGACCTTATATGGATTATGGACGGCCATTAAAACATAAGAAGGGCGCATATTATATGGTGTTGAACGCATATATCATTATGTGTGGATTATTAAAATATAATATGTGGGGCTTACGTATATGATAATGGGGCAAACGTAAGTGGAGAACCCCTTTATATGGGAGCGAAGCATATTATATGAGTGGAGGACACATATACGAATATATGTGGAATTAATAAGATTAAAATAATGTAAATTAAAGCAAATACGTGGCTGATATATATATAATGGAGGTGGCCATTAAAATATAAAGAAGTGCATATATGAAGAATAATGGAAAGAAATAAAATATAATAAAATAGTTATACGTGGCCTTTATGTATGATGTGGTCAGCCGTGAATAATACGCACCCATTATAACATGAAAAGGACGTATATGTGATGGACGAAAATGGATTGAGCCGATATGCATATGTGGCGTATTGTCATGGATTTGGGAGTCGGCTTATGATGGCATGCATCCCTTGAGAAATGATAATACGCATATATATATGGCATGGTGAAATTCCATTTGGATCATAAACGAACAACGAAGTCTCTTGATATTCCGAGCGGTTAATTATGCGCATATCTCATGCGCATTGCATGGTGGCAGCGCAGAGATTGATACTCGGAACGCAGTCAGATCTAAGGCGGGTTTAAAGAGACGAATTATATCGGAACTTGAGCAGCAGTTCGAACATATAAGTGAGCAGAGTTTGGGTGTCCTCTCTTGGACTGATGCGCAGAGATTTTATGTGAGAACGTGCTGTCAGATTTGGTACATCGGCTGAACGCTTATTGAAGGCTGTTCTATGGTGGAAGCACGCGGTAAAGAGCAGGAAGTCTGTGTAAGTTTATCGGTGAACAGAACACGCGGAGACAGCTACCTTCATACGCCCAGCAGAGCAAGCAGTGCACAGGTTGGGGTTTTGGAGGGCGGTATTCAGACAGTAGGACGGATATAGGTTAATGCGCAGATTTGTATCAGCGTTTGGTACGTTCAGGAATAGTGCAGAGGATTATATATATCCGGCAGAAGAAGTCTTGGTTGTTCTCTCTCTACACTCACACAAGGGTAAAACGCAGATGTTATGCGCACATCTCATGCGCAGCAAGAGATAGTGCGCTGTTTTACCGAGTTGGTTGTGTAGACGGGCGGAGGTGTTAAACGTGGACGCAGGTCGAAGTTCAGCAGAGGTTTGTCACACGGTGGCACGAGGTTATGCGCAGGCCGAGTTGGCTGCAGGTTAACATTCCGGTGGCACGAATTGTGCGCAGACCCGAGTTGTCTACGGTTTGGGTAAACGGGTGACACGGTGGGTGCATGGCCGAGTTGGGGAGTTGAGGCTCGGGTGAGCTAACTCCGCCATAGTGCGCACACACGGTTTTATGGGCATTTGCCCTTTGTTGTAATCAGTTGTGTTGGCCGTGGATCTTGCCCGGCAACACGTATTGTTGTATATTGTATTATTGAATGGTTTTCATAATATAAGGATTCGGGCGAACTCGTTTGGGAGTTGCCCCTCCCGTGAAACATATGTGTTATTGTTATTTATATGGTTCGGTTTCATGTTTATTATGAGCAATGATAATGATGTGTATGTTGATGAAAGATTAATGCGGTTGCTTAATTAAAGTGTTGAATTAAGTATATTGCTGGTTAAGGCGTAGTCCATAACGTAAATCTGTTAAAAGGGTGAGCGTTGGTGGTGCCGCACCCGCCCAATAAAAGAAAAAAAGATTGGGGGCGTGACAGCCGGTGTCGAAAACTGCGTAGGATCTTCACGCTGCATCTTCTATCGCCTGATGTCAAAGTTAGTGCGTGGTCTGTTCGAGAGATGCGCGAAGATGGGAATCAAAGGCCGCGAGGCTTGGCTGTTGTGAACGTGAGAGAGATTGTGGTGGAGCTAATATTTGATATTATGGTGAGATTAATCCTCACTCGCAAAAGCTACCTGGGCAGCAGGGAAGAGGTGGAAGAATTTAAAAATATAATTACCGTCAGCACTAGCGAGCTACTGGGAGCGTTTAATTTGGGGATTATATTCCATTCCTTAGATGGCTAGATCTCCAAGGCTGCGAGCGGGCAATGAAGAAGTTACACAGGCGACGGGATGAGTTTTTGCAGAGAGTGATAGATAACAGCCCCCTTTGTATGAAGAAGGAGAATGACGAGAGTCTGATAGACGTGCTTCTACTTTTGGTGGACAAAGCCGAAGAGTTTTGCAGCGAAGACACCATTGTCAAGGCCACTGCTATAGTCAGTACCTTTTCAACTTCAAGGCAGTTTTACCCCTCTCATCATATGGGAGCCTGTTTTACCTTTTTAGGAAGCATGTTTTACCTTTTTACCTTTTTAAAGAAGCCTGTAACTGAGATGTCCTTTATTTTGCAGAGCATGATCGGCGCGGCAACGGATACCTACGCCAACACAACGGAATGGGCTATCGCAACTCTCCTGCAATGCTCAGATGTGCTGAAAAGGGCACAGCAGGAGCTGGACGTCATAGTTGGAAGGGAGCGCATTTTGGAGGAATCGGATCTCCCGAAGTTGAAGTATTTGGAGGCCATCGTGAAAGAGACTCTACTGTTGAAATCTAATTTCAACGCAGACGCTATCAACCAAAACCGCCAGAAAACGTTCAGCTACCCACCTGGAACTTCTCGGACCAGCTTTCCGGCGAAGGAATAATCCGGCAAGGAGCTCCGATATAATATGGAGCTGACACGTGGTTCACCACTGACGTAACGCAACGTAAGAATCTAGGAAGCTAAAGCTCTGCAGAAAATGGGTTTCCGATATTGTTGTCCACCGTCAGATCTACTCCATCGCTCTCCACCGTTGATCCACCAAAGCTGCATACGAGGTGCATTAAAAGCATTGCGTGGTGTAAAAATATGTTTGACCGCCGTGATAGTAATTATTTCATAGTTATTGTGATATGTGATAGGTTGGTGTAAGTTTAAATTTTAATGTTTTTTTTTATATATCGGCGGTATGGGCGCATATGCTCATTAAGTAAATTTTGTATGGGGTATTGGTACTTGGTAATTTTTTTTTATTTTTTTATTTTTTTTTGGTGTTGACCATTTTTGTAATGAAGTGAAGAACACAGGTGCGTGTGATTTTTTTTATGAATGAGCCAAAAAAATATATGCTCGTGGGTTGTAATGGTGGTGTTGGCCATTTTGTAAAACTGAGGAGTAGCGAAAAACCATGTGTGGTTTTGCACAGCAGTGCATAAAGAAAATGGTGGAGCGAATTTTTGTAAGCCTGTGTAAATTTTATTACAGCAGTAAACTTATGTAAACTTTTTATTACAGCAGTAAGTTGTTTTTCACAGCAGTGAATATAAAAATGATTTTACAGTGGTAAATCCCTCTCAGTAAAAGAGGATGAAGTTTGTATCAGTTTTTAATGAATAGAATGTTTTTATGGTGGTGAAATACTCTGTCTCTCAGTGAAATTTTTTAAGTCTTCCTGTGCACAAAAAGATCCTGGAGTAAAGTAAAACAGAGCATTGCCTCTGTGTGTTTGAATCTTGGTTTTTGGTATTTTTCATCCATTCAAAAATACCCAACAGTGGTATCAGAGCAGGCTTAGGCTCTTTAAAGAAGTTAAAGAAGCTGAAGGGAGAAGGTTGTTGCTGCAGCAAAACTTCTCAGGCAGACAGAAGACTCAGACATCAAAGGATTCAGGTATTTCAAAAGTTTTTTTTGTGTTGCTGAAGAAACAGTCAGTTGTTTTTAAACATACACAGTCAAGGAATGGCTAGCACAAGCACTGGTATGGGTATGTTTAACACCCAGCTCCCACAGTTTAATGGGAAGAACTATGACTACTGGTCAATAACTATGAGAGCCCTGTTTGCCTCTCAAGATTTATGGGAAATAGTTGAAGATGGTTTTGAAGAACCAGCAGATGAAACTGAGTTCAATGCATTAACTCAGGGAGAGAGAGATCTCCTGAAGAGCAATAGGAAGAAGGATGCAAAGGCCATTTTATTGTTGCATCTAGCAGTAGACCAGAGTATATTTCCAAGGATAGCAGCAGCTAAAACATCAAATGAAGCATGACAAACCCTCAAGACAGCCTATCAAGGCATGGAGAGAGTGAAGACAGCAAAACTACAATTGCTGAGAAAGGATTTTGAAAACTTGAACATGAAGGAGTCAGACAACATTGAATCATTCTTCACTCATGTGATTGGTGTAATCACACAAATGAGAACTCATGGAGAAACAATTGAAGATAGAAGAATAGTGGAGAAAATATTGAGGGTCTTACCCTCAAGGTTTGATGCCACAGTCATCACCATTGAAGAGACAAAGGATCTCTCAAACTATTCAGTTGATGAGCTACATGCATCACTGATAACACATGAGCAGAGGTTGAGTAGGAATGAAAACTCATCTCTTGAGCAAGCCTTCAAGACCCAGATGTCCTTTGGAAGAGGAAGAGGTCAAGGCAGGGGAAACAAAAGAGGAAGAGGCAGAAGCCAGAACAGAGGTGGAAGGAACAGCCCATCAAATGCACAAGGAAGAGGCAACAATCCAAATCAGAACCAAGGTCATGGAAGCAGCCAACAAAGAGATCAGTATCAGGCTCAAGGACAAAGGTATGATAAATCTAATGTTCAATGCTATTATTGCAAAAAGTATGGACATTATGCTAGTGATTGTAGAAAGAAACAACATGATAAGAACAGCAGCCAAAATGCAAATGTTACAAGAGAAAACAGCAGTCAAGAAAATGTCCTGTTAGCTTGTAACATGGCTGAAACACATAGTGAGGACATATGGTTTTTAGACTCAGGTTGCAGCAACCATATGACAGGGAATATAGCCCTCTTTTCAGCCTTAAATCAGAATTTGAAATCAGAGGTCACACTAGGAACTGATTGTAAAGTATCTGTTATGGGAAAAAAGGAGATAAAAATATTTACAAAACAAGGAGAAAGGAAAACCATAGCAGATGTCTACTATGTCCCCGGAATGAGATGTAATCTCTTGAGTATTGGACAACATGTCCATAAGGGGTACAATGTTTTCTTTAAAAATGATGTATGCACCATCATGGATATACCACCCAGCAAAAGATGCATTGTTGAAGTGAAGATGACAAGGAACAGGATGTTCCCTCTTAGAATCAGGGCAGATTTGAAAAACAAAAATGTAATGGCAGCAGTCACCCAAGAGGCCTTCCAAAGCGTGCCAAAGGATGAGAACTGGTTATGGCACTTGAGATTCGGGCATCTAAATTTTGGAGGTCTAAACTTATTGAGCAAAAAAGGAATGGTAAAGGGATTACCATTGATAGAGAAGCCAGACAGCCTTTGTGAAGGTTGTATATTGGGCAAACAACATAGAGAGAGTTTTCCATCAGGGAAAAGTATAAGGGCAAAGGCACCCTTAGAGATCATCCACTCAGATTTGTGTGGACCAATGCAAGCTCCATCATTAGCTGGCAGCATATATTTCTTGACATTCATTGATGATTTTACAAGAAAGACTTGGATATATTTCCTCAAGAACAAAAGTGAAGTCTTTGA
Organism: Pinus tabuliformis; assembly: GCA_031772625.1. Lineage (NCBI taxonomy): Eukaryota > Viridiplantae > Streptophyta > Pinopsida > Pinales > Pinaceae > Pinus > Pinus tabuliformis. Next base: position 821,946,524 of record CM062804.1, on the reverse strand, counting down.
GAAATTCCAAAATTTCAAAGCACTTGTGGAGAACCAAAGCGGGCTGCACATAAAAGTATTGAGAACTGATAGAGGAGGTGAGTATATCTCAAATGAATTCCTAAAGTTTTGTAGAGAAAATGGAATACATAAACAGTTCACAACTCGGTACACCCCACAGCAAAATGGAATTGCTGAAAGGAAGAACAGAACCATCATGGAGATGGCAAGGAGCATGTTGAAGGCAAAGCATTTGCTAAATGAGTATTGGGCTGAAGCTGTACATTGTGCAGTTTATATATTGAACAGGTGTCCTACAAAAGCAGTCATGAACAAAGTGCCAGAAGAGGCATGGAGTGGGAGAAAGCAAGGAGTCACCCACATGAGAGTTTTTGGGTGTGTGGCCTATGCACACATACCAGATCAGCTAAGGAGGAAGTTGGACAGCAAAGGAGAGAAATGCATCTTCATTGGATACAGTGATGAATCCAAAGCCTACAGGCTGTACATCCCATCTACCAAGAAGTTCTTTGTAAGAAGGGATGTTCAATTCATTTAGGAAGAAGCTTGGGATGGAAGCATAGAGAAAACAGTGAATGTTAAAAACTGTTTGTCTCATGATGAAGATGAAGAGGAAGTCGCTGAAATGCATCCCCAAATAGCAGCGCCAACACAAGGACAACAAGGGACACCATTGAGGATAAATGAGAGTGCTTCTCCAAGCACACCACAATGAGGAAACTCAAGTGCATCTTCAAGCACTTGCACACCAAGTGAAAGAGGTAAGAAATTTAGAAATCTAAGTGACATTTATGATGAAGGAATGAATTCCTTATTTGCCTTGTATTGTCATGTTGATGATCCTATTCATTTCGAAGATGCAATTAAAGATAGGAAATGGATAGAAGCTATGGATGAGGAGATGAATGCCATAGAGAGAAACAAAACATGGGATTTGGTTCAGTTACCAAAAGGCAAAGAAGTCATTGGTGTGAAATGGGTCTATAAGACCAAGAGCAATGCTGAAGGCAAGATAGAAAGGCACAAGGCAAGGCTGGTTGTCAAAGGGTACAAGCAGCAGTATGGGAGAGATTATGAGGAGACTTTCGCACCGGTTGCAAGAATGGAAACAGTGAGAGCAGTGTTGTCTATAGCAGTACAAAACAAATGGAAATTCTACCAAATGGATGTGAAATCAGCATTCCTAAATGGAGTGTTAATGGAAGAGGTCTATGTGGAACAGCCTCTCGGATATGAGAAGAAAGGTGAAAAGCACAAAGTGTGCAAATTGAAGAAAGCTCTTTATGGGTTGAAGCAAGCGCCAAGAGCATGGTACAGCAGGATAGATTCATATCTATTGGATAATGAATTTGAAAAATGTGAAGGAGAACCCACAGTCTACATCAAGGAAAAGGATGGTAAAATTTTAATTGTTGTCTTGTATGTAGATGATGTTATTTTCACTGGAAATGATATTTATCTTATTGAGAATTTTAAATCAGTCATGAAGGATGAATTTGAAATGACTGACATGGGTTTGTTGAGATACTTCTTAGGCATAAAAGTAGATCAAAATGAAAAAGGAATTTTTATATCTCAAGCAAGATATGTAAATCAAATTTTGGGCAGATTTAACATGCAAGAATGCAAGGCTGCCATCACTCCCACAGTGATGGGATTAAAACTCAGCAGAGAGGACAGCAGCAAGGATTTTGATCCTAGCTTGTATAAAAGTATTGTTGGCAGCCTTATGTATTTAACAGCAACTAGGCCTGATTTAATGTATGCTGTTAGTTTAATTTCCAGGTTCATGGAGAGGCCGAAGGAGGCACATTGGCAGGCAGCAAAGAGAATTTTGAGGTATGTCAAAGGCACCAAAATGTTTGGAATTTTATATCATGCCTCAGAACATTCAGATTTGGTTGGGTACACAGATAGTGATTGGGCTGGAAGTGTAGATGATCGGAAGAGCACTTCCGGTTATGTTTTTAATATGGGTTCAGGAGCCATCTCATGGGCTTCTAAGAAGCAGTCCATTGTAGCATTGTCTACAGCAGAGGCTGAATATGTGGTAGCTACAGCAGTAGCATGTCAAGCAGTTTGGATGAGAAGAATGTTGAGAAGCTTAGGCCAAGAGCAGGCAAAAGCGACAGTGATTTTTTGTGACAATAGCTCAGCTATTGCATTGTCAAAGAATTCAGTGTTTCATAAGAGAACGAAACACATTGATACCAGGTTTCACTACATCAGAGAATTGGTGAACAATGGAGAAATTGTCCTAGAACATTGCAGGACTCAAGAACAGGTAGCAGACATCTTGACAAAGCCACTGGATCAAAAGAGCTTTGAATTTTTGAGGAAGTGTCTGGGTATGACCGAATGCCCAGCTGTTGAAATTAAAGGGGAGTGTTGAAATCTAATTTCAACGCAGACGCTATCAACCAAAACCGCCAGAAAACGTTCAGCTACCCGCCTGGAACTTCTCGGACCAGCTTTCCGGCGAAGGAATAATCCGGCAAGGAGCTCCGATATAATATGGAGCTGACACGTGGTTCACCACTGACGTAACGCAACGTAAGAATCCCAGAAGCTAAAGCTCTGCAGAAAATGGGTTTCCGATATTGTTGTCCACCGTCGGATCTACTCCATCGCTCTCCACCGTTGATCCACCAAAGCTGCATATGAGGTGCATTAAAAGCATTGCGTGGTGTAAAAATATGTTTGACCGCCATGATAGTAATTATTTCATAGTTATTGTGATATGTGATAGGTTGGTGTAAGTTTAAATTTTAATGTTTTTTTTATATATCGGGGGTATGGGCGCATATGCTCATTAAGTAAATTTTGTATGGGGTATTGGTACTTGGTAATTTTTTTTTATTTTTTTATTTTTTTTTGGTGTTGACCATTTTTGTAATGAAGTGAAGAACACAGGTGCGTGTGATTTTTTTTATGAACGAGCCAAAAAAATTTATGCTCGTGGGTTGTAATGGTGGTGTTGGCCATTTTGTAAAACTGAGGAGTAGCAAAAAACCATGTGTGGTTTTGCACAGCAGTGCATAAAGAAAATGGTGGAGCGAATTTTTGTAAGCCTGTGTAAATTTTATTAAAGCAGTAAACTTATGTAAACTTTTTATTATAGCAGTAAGTTGTTTTTCACAGCAGTGAATATAAAAATGATTTTACAGTGGTAAATCCCCCTCAGTAAAAGAGGATGAAGTTTGTATCAGTTTTTAATGAATAGAACGTTTTTATGGTAGTGAAATACTCTGTCTCTCAGTGAAATTTTTTAAGTCTTCCTGTGCACAAAAAGATCCTGGAGTAAAGTAAAACAGAGCATTGCCTCTGTGTGTTTGAATCTTGGTTTTTGGTATTTTCCATCCATTCAAAAATACCCAACATCTACGTCTCTATCCAGGGGCGCCTCTACTCCTTCCTCATGTTGCAGCGGCGCCGTGCAGAGTGGGAGGGTATTATGTACCGGAGGGCACAGAGGTTTTGTTCAATGCGTGGGGTATACACAGAGACCCAGCTGTGTGGGAAAGCCCCCTAAAATTCAAGCCCGAGAGGTTTATCAACAGTTCAATAGACGTGAACGGACATGATTTCACATATATACCGTTTCGTTATGGGAGAAGGGCCTGCCCGGGCATTTGGTTAGCCATGCGCATGCTTCTGCTCACTGTGGGAAGACTGTTGCAGGGTTTCGATTGGAGCATTCCCGAAGGAACTGAAGGAGTTGATATGAATGAGGGTCGTGCTCTGTTCCATTGGAGGCGGCCATCAGGCCTCGTCTTCGTCACCATCTGTATTGATCGTCTTCCTCACCATCTGTATTGAGTCATCACCTCACCTGATCTGTGATGATGATGAATTGACAAACATAGGTACGCTCTTCTGAAATCTCCAAATTTGATATTAGCTACCGTTTTGGCTAACCATTCAGAGTCGTATTATTAGTGTGTATAAGTGTAGCAGGAGTCCTTTTCAAGACCGTCCAATTTGGCTGCGGACCCTTGAAGGCATTCATATAAGGGGTTAGTTGGAATATTTTATTGGGATGGTGGTTCACAATATCCTGGATGATAATAATACAGTTACAATAATTTATTGGAGTAGTTTTTTTTTTTTTTGCTTCAGGCTGGATGGATTTGAAACTTCAATGTCACTTTTTACTTTATTACTCTAGCTGACCTCATGAAGCACTGAACCCATACTTAATTGTCAACAATTTAGGACCCCATCAACCACTGATCCCATACTTAGTTGTCAACAATTGAGGACACCAATCAACCACTGATCCCATACTTAGTTGTCAACAATCGAGCTGACCCCATACTTAGTTGTTAAAGATTTTAGATTGATTGGTTTAGTGAATATTTTGTTTCAACCACCTTATCGATTTTTATATAAAAAAAATATATATTATAATATTATAAAATTATCATTATTAGTGACAGTCTATATGAGCCTGTGGGCCGTTCAAGCGAGGCCCATAGAGGAATGTTCGAAATCTTGTTTGATATCTAAATTGTCCTGCATATCCTATTGGAATTGAATTCGTCAAAGCAATAACGTGATATTGAAACTAATTTTCCATGGATTTCAGATTGTTTAGTTAGGTGAGTTTCCAGTGAAATTAACCAAATTAATTGAAATATAAAATATAGAATATAAAAAGAGATACATGCCATTTAGAAGAAATATAAGACTTTGTACATTTTTGAAAAAGAAAATTCAATTAAAAAGTGAGATTGGTTTTTTTTTTTTTTAATTTAATAGAACAATATGAAAATAAAATAAAATAAATATTATTACAAAATTACATTGACTTGTGACAGCAAAATTCTTATAAAATATTAATTTCTCTATTTTGTATCTAATTTTTCAATCAAAATTTATTTATAAAACTGTAACATATATATTTGACCAGATTTTATTTTACAAATGAATTAGAGCTAAACATTAAAAACCTCACAATTATCTAAAACAAAATTATTAGAAAATAAAAAATATTAGTAATTAAAAGAATCTAAATACTTCTTATGGAAGTAGGCTAAATGAATCTACGATGGTTAATTCATTACATTTAAATCCATTTTACATAGCATGAAATTGAATTCCCGCGGACAAACATCATAAAGCTTTCTCTCCTCCATATAAAAGACGAAATATCTGCTGGTGGTAGTAGTTACCATGGCTATCCTCACAGCCAATGGTATTGTAAATAAATATAAATGAATCAAGTTAATTATTTCTCTTTATATTTTGTAAATTTCTAAAATATTTTATATAATCTATATATATATATATAAAAGAAAATTACATATATATTGAAAAAAATTATATATATTAGTGAGTGATATCGATTAATTGAAAGAACAAATTAATACATTATTATGTTCTCACATCTCTCAAGTCAATCTTTTGGGTTAGCTACCATTTGGACTCTCTCCAAACCCAAAATCCGACTCTGGATGTGCTTTGAATTGCCTGGATGAGGCACAAAATAAGATTTTGTGTGCAATACAATTTGTCATCTGATAGAAATTGTATGCGAATGCAAATTTATTTGATCCCTACAATCGAAACCTTAATTGGCCCCAAATATTATACGTTTTATGGATCTTTTACTTATATGTCTAACACCAATTTAACTGTGAAGTGGAAGCTAGCACTAGCTACAAGATATCGATGTTGGGAGTACCGAGGCTGATTTCACTGTGAAGTGGAAGCTAGCGCTATCTACAAGATATCGATGTTGTGGGTACCGGGGAGGACGGTATATGGGATTAATAATGTAAACACTCAAAAATCGAAATATGGTTATAAAAATTGACGTAGCACATTCTGCACGTAACATGCAATGGTACCATTGAAGATTATGTATTGATTGATTTGTCACTCTACTCACAAGGCTCGGATGATTGACCACTCCAAAAGGTTCTATAGCATGGGAGTTGTAAACCTCCGATTGCAGCCTCACCACTGTAGGAGATGTGGTTGAAGCATATTTTATATGTAAGACGTTATAGTTGGTAGCTTGGTACAATCCCTGATGCTCTTTTTCTCTTCTCGTCTTTTGTTTAAGGAAAGGAATGAATTATTTCTTAAGGATGATGTGGAGTCATTAAAGATGATGAATGTCAATGATCTTCTCTATAGAATTTTATTTCTTATGTTATTAGGCTCATAGGTGTCCCTTATTGTGATTTGACATTCTAATCTTTTTGTAAGTACAAATTTTGATAGAATGATGTAAACTAAAAGTCGCCAACATATTTTTATTGTCTCCACTAAATCAATTACTATAATTGTAAGTGATGATTTTCTTGTTTAAAATATTTTCTTGTATGAAAGAGTGTGAGAATGTAGACTCATTTTTTACACATTAATTGGGTTGGTTACTCAAGGTCTCATGGTGAGATATTTGAGGAAGGTAAAATAGTTGAAAAAGTTTTGAGAAGTTTTCCAGCAAGGTTTTATGCCATTGTTGTGGCGATAGAAGAGGCAAAGGACCTCTCACAGTGAGCTTCATGGATTATTGATTTCTCATGAACATAAATTGAATAGAGCAAAAAACTCCTCATTGGAGCATGCCTTTGAGACACAAGTTTCATTTGGTCAAGGTAGAGGTAGAGGAAGATCATATGCTAGAGGAAGAGGAAAAATCCCACACAAAGGTGGAAGAAGCAACCCTTCAAGCTCAAGTGGATGGAGCAGCAATCAAAATCGAAGTCAAGGCCCAACCCAAAATCAAACACAAAGTCGAAAGTATGATAAATATCACATCCAATATAATTACTGTTAGAAGTATGGTCATTATGCTGCACATAGTTGTTCAATTGGAGGTGGCCATCAAGCCTCATCTTCCTCACCATCTCTATTGAGTCATCACCTCCCCTGATCTGTGATGTTGATGAATTGAGAAACATAGGCATGTTATTCTCAAATCTCCAAATTTGATATTAGCTACCATTTTGGCTAACCGCAGAGAGTCGTATTATTAGTGTGTATAAGTGTATCCTTTACTAGACTGTCTAATTTAAGGCAGGCATGTAAAGTACATTGTTCTCAAATGTCCAAATTTGATATTAGCTACCGTTTTGGCTGACTATCCAGAATCCTATTTTTAGCGTGTATAAGTGTATCCGTTACGAGACCGTCTAATTTAAGGCACACATATAAAGGGTTAGTCAGAATATTTTATTGGAATGGTTGTTTACAATATATCAGATGGTAATAATAGTAGTAGTAATACTACGACAATTTTTTTGTTTCAATAAGTTTTACTTTATTACATAGTAATGTTATTATAGTTAATTGTTTTAAAATAAGATAATTACTCCTATATAAGGAGTTGGCTAAACATAGAGAGTTAGTTAACTGAGTGATTGAGTGATTGAATATTTGAGTTTTAAGTCAAGTCGAGTTAAGTGATAAACGACTTTTAGTGTGTGGTTGCAAGTCAAGATATTTTAAGCAAGTTGCTAGTTGGAAAAGGATAAATACCCTTCACCGGGTTCATTGTAATCATCATGCTTTGTGTGATCAATAGAAGAGCTCAAACTCATGTTTTATGTGTTAATTATTTCTTCTTTGCCAACACTCCCTTTCCAACAAATTGGTATCAGAGGGAAATTTTGAAAAACAAGGAAAAAAGGATTAGCAACAATCCTGGTGAGAGGAGAAATATATTATTTTCTCTTGTTAATATTATAGCACACCTTGTAAGTTATACACACGTCGTTATAAAGCAGGTCGGTGTAAACTTATATTGATTCGCATAAGATAAGTTCCGTGAAATTTTGAAGCATTAAAAGCATTAACGTTGTGCTCCCGATCATGCAGGGCAATTAGTTGCATGACACCATCCCGAGAACTACGTTAATAGAGAAAAACTCATATTAAAAAAAAATAGGATGCCAAGTTCTTTGATTATAACGAATATCAATTTTTTTTTTAAAGTACGGAGATTTATTTACGTTGACTGTGTATACGATTTGTGTGGGAAGTCTAGTTCATATTAAAATCAAAAGATTTTTTTTTTTAATTTATACAAAGGATTTCGAAACTGTATAATTTTTTTTTATAAGTATTTTTTTTATTAAAAAAAAAATAGGGATGTTTTGAAAAGGGTAATTTTGAAAAAAATTATTAAACGAGAAATATTTTGTTGAACATAATTTTTTTTTAAAGAAAGATGGATTTCTCAATTTTCTAGCCCCAGTTCCCACTATTTACAAGGAAATATTATGATGTGTGGGCCCATTAAGATGGCAACCATGTTGCAGGCACATGATGTTTGGGATTATGTCTACTTTGGGTTTTCAGAAAATGTAAGAATGCAGCAGAAGAACAAGCTGTCAGTAATACAGATAGGGAAGAATGTAAGAAAGACACGAAGAAGAATGCACAAGCGTTGTAACTTATTCAGCGCAGAGTGGACTGAGTAGTGTTCTAGAAGAATATGATCACGCCTTCAACAAAGGTAGCATGGGATACTTTGGTGACAAACCATACAGATATGGCCAAAGTCAATATTGTTAAGTTACAGAATACGAGAAGAGATTTTGAAAGTCTGCAGATGAAGGAGACAAAGGACATCTATTCTTTCATGAACCAGGTCATAACTGTCATAAATTAGTGAAATATTTATGGTGAATACATTAAAGATCAAAAAATGGTTGAGAAGATCGTAAGATCTTTGTTTACCAAATTTGATGTTGTGGTAGCAGCCATAGAAGAAGCCAAATATTTGTCATCATTGATAGTTGATGAGATGATGGGATCACTTTTATCGCATGAGGCAAAGAAGGACAAAAACAAGCATTCCACTTTAGAGACCACCTCCAAAAGTCACGTTTCTATTTCAAGAGACAGAGGTCGAGGCAGAAGTAGATCGAGAGGCAGAGGACGAAGTAGAGGATATGGTGGTCAGAGAGATGCCCGAGAAGAGCATGAACATGAAATTGGAAGGGATTATAGAAGCTTCAACAATAATCAAAGAGTTGACAAATCAAAGGTGAGATGTTATTATTGCAATAAATTTGGTCACTACGCTCGTGATTGCAGGAAGAATATAACTGAGCAAGGAAACCATAGAGGTAATGTCACTACAAGGAGTACTAACTCCATGTTCCTAGCTTGCCATACCATGCATGAACCTTCTTCTAGTGTGTGGCTATTAGACAATGGTTGCATAACCACGTGACATGCAACAAGAATTTGGTTGCAAATTTCGATCAATTTGTGAAAATAAAGGTAAAGTTGGGGGCTAACAAGACTGCGGAAGTAGATGGCAAAGGGGTGGTCAACATTCTGACCAAGCAGGGGGAGCCAAAGACAATCTTATAGGTATATCATGTTCCTATTCTCAAACATAATTCGTTAAGTGTTGGTCAATTGACATAGAAAGGAAACAAAGTTATCTTTCAAGGTGAAGAATGTGTTATATATGACAAGCCCCCAAGAAAGAAGCTTATAGAGAAGGTGCAGATGACAAGGAACAAAAGCTTTCCCCTAATTATGAATTATAGTGGTTAGGTGAGTTCTTTTACAGTTGCATGTTCTGATGATTATTGGTTATGGAAATTTCAATTTGGCCACTTGCACTTTTCTGGTTTAAGATTGTTGCAACAGAAACATATGGTCATAGGATTACCTCCCATCAAATAACTTACTAATACTTGTGAGTGTTGCATCTTGGGAAAGCAACATCGTGAAATTTTTCCAAGGGAGTTGCATACAGAGCAAAGCAACCTCTTGAGCTAGTGCATGCAGAATTGTGTGGACCTATGACGACACAGTCGATTGGTGGAAGTTGCTACTTCCTCACTTTGATTAATGACTATAGCATAAATACTTGGGTTTACTTCTTGAGGTAGAAATTTGAAACTTGTGCAAAGTTCAAAGAAATCAAAGCCTTAGCAAAGAACCAGAGTGATCAGCAGATCAAGGTATTGAGGTTAGGTCATGGTGGAGAATATTATTCAAAGGCATTCCATGATTACTGCAAACAACGTGGAATTAGAAGACAGTTTAGAATCAGGTACGTACTGCAACAGAATGGTGTAGCAGATAGAAGGAACATGATAAGTATGAACATGCCAAGAAGCATGTTGAAAGGAAGAAACTTATCGAATGAGTATTGGGAAAAAGCAGTTGCATGTGCTATTTATGTGATCAACATATCTCCTACAAAGAGTGTGATCAATAGAGTACCATGGCAAGCATGGTCAGGTATGTCTTATAGTATATCTCATCTCAGAGTATTTGGATGTGCAGATTATGCACATGTGCCTAAAGAGCGAAGAGGGAAATTGGATGATAAAGTGAAAAATTCATATTTACTAGTTATAGTGAGCTTTCAAAAGCTTACAAATTGTATAACCCTCTCACAAGGAAGACCATAATTAACAATGATGTTGTGTTCAAAGAATAAGAGTCATTGAATGGAATTGTAGACAAAATAGTTGATGCACAAGTGCCACTGATGGAAGAAGATGAAGTAGCATAAAATGGCCAGCAAGAATCACGGGCGGAGACACCAAACAGAGAGACACCATCAAGGACTCCAATATTTTTAGAGGAGCATGGATCTTCAAGCAGATCAACAGATAGAGATTCTCCCAGCAATCAATCAGGTGATGAGTCAAGTAATGGTAGGAGAAAGATGAGACGTTTGAAAGATATTTATGTTTATTTTTACGCTAGTTCAAATTTTTCATTATTGTCATTCCAACCTTCTTCTTTTGGAGAAGCAGTGAAAGATGAAAATTAGGTGCAAGCCATGGATGAAGAAATAAAAGATATTGAAAAGAATGATACATGGGATTTGATTGATTTACTCAAGGACAAAAATCTCATTGGTGTAAAGTGGGTGTACAAGACAAAGCTAAATGAGAAAGGTGAAATTGATAGATTCAAAGCTAGACGTGTAGCAAAAGGATTCTCGCAACAAGAAGGAATATACTTTGGAGAAACATTTGCTCCAGTAGCTAGATTAGATACGTAAGAGTAGTTCTAGCCACAACAACTCAGTACAAGTGGAATGTATATCAGATGGATGTGAAATCAGCCTTCTTGAATGGAATTCTAGAAGAAGAAATTTATGTGCAGGAACCTCCAAGTTATGAAGTTGAAGGTAACAAAGATAAAGTTTATAGGTTGAAGAAAGCACTCTATGGACTAAAACAAGCACCTAGAGCTACATATAGCAGAATTAATAGCTACATGATCATGAATGGATTTTTTAGAAGCAACATTGAACCTACTTTGTACACAAAGGTAAATGAGCATAGACAAATTTTGATTGTTTGCTTATATGTTGATGACATGATTTTTACAGGTGATTTTGAGATAGATTAATTTAAAGAAACCATGATGAAAGAATTTGAGATGAGAGATCTTAGTCTCATGAATTATTTTCTTGGGATAGAAGTTGAGCAATCTGAAAAAGGAATTTTTATTTGTCAAAACAAATATGCCAAAGATTTATTGAAAAGATTCAGGATGGAAAATTGCAAACCTATCCCTATACGAGTTGCAACAGGAACAAAGCTAAGAAAGGATGATGAAGGAATAGATGTCAAAGCAACTCTATCCAAAAGATTGGTTGGCAGCCTCATGTATCTGACAACTACAAGATCTGATATCATGCAAGGAGTGAGTTTTATTTCCATATTTATGGAGACTCCAAAAGAGACACATCAGAGTGCAGGAAAAAGAATTCTTAGATACATAGCAGGAAGTAGAGATTGTGGCATAATGTATGCAAGCACAGAAAAGAATGATATGATTGGATACACAAATAATGATTTTGCAGGTAGTTTGGATGATAAGAAGAACACTTTTGGTTTTGTGTTCCACCTTGGTTGAGGTGTCATTTCATGGGCATCTAAGAAGAAACCCATTGTAACACTTTCATCGGCATAAGTTGAATATGTAGCAGCAACATCAGCAGCATGTCCCTCAGTGTGGTTAAGAAGAGTATTTGATGGACTCAAGAAGAAAAAACAAGCATCAATAAAAATATATTGTGACAACGCCTCAGTGATTGCACTATCCAAGAACAGTGTGCTTCATCATAAGAGCAAGCATATTGATACTAGATATCACTTTATTAGAGAACTTGTGAGCAATGGAGAAGTTCACTTGAAGCCTTGTAAAACTAGTGATCAATTAGCTGATATATTTACTAAGTCATTAGCACAAGATGTGTTTGAGTTTCATAGAAGAAGCTTGGGTGTTGTAAGCCTAGCTACGACATAGAACCAGAGGAATGTTTGAGTTTTCATAGGTCATGTTTTAGTTTAGCAATCATAATTAAGGGGGAGTGTTAAAATAAGATAATTACTCTTGCATGAGGAGTTGGATAAACATAGAGAGTGAGTTAACTGAGTGATTAAATGTTTGAGTGTTGAGTCAAGTTGAGTTAAGTGATAGATGACTTTTAGTGTGTGGTTGCATGTGGTTGCATGTCAAGATATTTTACTCAAGTCGCTAGTTGGAAAAGGATAAATACCCTTCAAGGCGTTCATTGTTATCATCATGTTTTGTGTGATCAATAGAAGAGCCGCAGCTCGTGTTTTATGTGTGAATTATTTGTGCTTTTTCTCCTCTGCCTCTGCAACAAATTGAGTTGAGCCATCAACTACTAACTCCATAATTAGTTGTTAAAGTATTTTAGATTGATTGGTTTGGTGAATAATTTGTTTCAACAACCTTGTAAATTCAAATATATAAAAAAAGACATTGTATTATTTCTATTAGTATGATAATGATAACAAAATTATAAAAAAAAAAATTATCAAGAAATTGTCATTATTATTAAAAAAAAAAATTAACTAAATATTAATTACATAAAACTTATAAATCATATGTAATATTTAGCTGCTCTGCATTCTTTAAAAAACCTGCAAGTATAAAAGAAATTACTAATTATTCAAAAGCTTATAAAATTGTTATATAACATTAATGGCAACCAAACCTAGTCTTCCTCGCCATCTTTATTGAGTCATCACTATGATGTCAATGAATTGAAAACAAAAATAATCTCCTTTTGCGTTACAATTTTCTCATATTTCTAAATTAAATCTTCCAGGTTAGCTATCATTTGGTATTACCTTCTACAGTCTATATGTGCCCGTGGGCAGTTGAAAGGAGGCACATAGAGGGTTATTCAAAATCTTGTTTGATCTATAAGTTGCCTTGCATATTCAATTGGAATTGAATTCATCAAAGATATTCATTTTTGTAGTCCGGTTTAGTGGGGTTTTGACCATCTTGGTACACATCTAAAAATAAAGTGTCCTTTCTTTTTGAAGATTCTGGCACTGTAGATGTTGTAGCTGCTTTAGAAGACTGTCCAATTTCTAGCTTTATTCTGTCTCTGGAGGCATGATGACTTTGATAAGGTAGCTTGAATGGGTCATCTCTTTTTCTCCATCTCTTGGTGTAGGCGGTATGATTTATCTCTATATCCAAGAAAGAATCTTTATGAGTTGTTGAGAAGGTTGTCATCTATTGTACTGATAGTTTTATTCCATCCAATATTTCCCAATTGAGGATTTGAAACATATTGGTCGTTGTTTCTATCGTGTGTTGTACCCAGATTTTGCAATGGTCACTTATTCCCTCTTTTTCTTGCCATCCAAGTTCAAAATTGAATGAAGTACATACCCTGGTTGATAACAATAGACTAATTAAACATATAGTATCTGAGGTCCAGTTACCTAAGATTACTCCAACTGTGATCAATGCTTTATGATATACTGAAAACTTTAAAACCTAATGTTTTCCTTGCAATTCCTTCAATTTTTTGATAACATGGATTTTTTCTACCAATTTGTTTTTTAACAATTCTTTTAGCCATTCAGTGACTCTTTTCACCTCTTCTTTATTATCAGCAAAGGTTGAACTTTCTGAGAAATGATTTTCAAAAACTTGTGAAAAAGCATTTGGATCAATAGTATTTCTCATTTCTGGACTTCGAAAATCCCATGATGTGGAAAATATTTTGATATGTTGTAGAGTCCTTTCCATGCATTGAGATGTTCTTTTAACCGGTTCCTTTCTACAAAATCCCTCTTTAATCTCCCAGTATCCGAAAGGTTCAAATATTTCATACTGACAAAATGTATCTGAATGCATATATTCCACATAAATTCTTTGTAAATATGATGGTTCCATTTCTTCAAATAAATCTGGGATTCTTAATAATGCTAAGAATTTTCCAACTTCTTCTTTGATATTGATTTCAACAAGGTCCATCATTTTGGCACTGGTGAAAATTTCTAGAGCAAAGTCAATACTGCCAATCGCCTGATAATAGTTCAAAATCTGTAAAACCCAGATCATGGATTGTGTGTATTGTATAGACCATAAATCATCAAGAGTTCTAAAATAGAGCTTGACCTTCATATTTGGTAGAGAGTATACCTTTACCAATTCAGGATCTAAACCAAGAAGGGTAGAAATATTTTTTGATTTCCAAGCTTGGTATTTCTAAATCCATTTGTTTCTTCCTAATCTGAGACCAACTACCTTTTTTATTTTTGAACAAATATCTTCAACATGTTTCTCCAGAACCTCAAACCTTTTAACAATTGTGGCAAAATTATCTTCATGATCTGGAAAATCAAATATGCTACCTTTCACTTCTTTTTTGCTGTGGCTCATTCTGTGAACTTTGTTCATATCCCTGGTAAGAGAGTCTGTAAGATAATTAGAATTTCTAGGAATCCATTCAACATCAAAATCATATTGCTAAAACCAAATTTTCCATGCAAACAATCTTTCTCTTGCCATTTGTCTCGATATTTTGGCTAACAAGAAATATTTAAAATTCATTGAATCAGTTCTAATCAAGAATTTTATTGGTGCCAAAAATAATTCAAATTTTTGGATACCATTGAATATCACAAGGGTTTCTTTTTTAGCAATAAAATAATTTTTCTGATTGGAGAGAAATTCTCTGGATGCATAGGCGTAAAGTTCCTCTTCATTACTCTCCTCGTTCTTTTAAAAAAGAAAAGCTGCCCAAAATTCATCTGATGCAACTATTTGTAGGATGAGCAATCCATCTCCTAGAGGTTGGAGTTTTGGAAGAGATTTACATTATTCCTTTAGACTTTTAACTACTTTGTTTTCTTGACTGGACCATCCTGATTTTACATGCTTTCAAATAGGAGTAGTTTTTCTAATACCTGGGAATATATTTATGCATGTAATTCAATACTCCAAAAAATCTTCGAATCATCTTAGTATCTTTAAGCTCATTGAGAAACTTTGCAAGTTTTGTAAGAACATGAGGTTGCATCTACATATGTCAATCTACTACATGAATTCCAAGAAAGTCAATATTATCTTGGAATATAACCATTTTCTTTTCTGATAAGATGAGGCCACAACTCTTAATTTCTTGTAGAAATATTTCTAAATGGGCCAAATGTGTCTGTAAATATGGACTATGAATCAAAGTATCATCAATATAAGTTATGATGAAATCATACTTACTAAATATAAAATCCATTCTTTTCTAGAAGAAAGCAGCAGCATTCTTTAAGCCAAATGGAACAACCTTCCATTGATAAAATCCTGCAGGGCATGTGAACGTTTTTTTGTGTCTAACTGATTCTTCAATTTGGATTTGGTAATATATAGATTTCATATCAAATTTTCTGAAAATTTTGCTGTTCTGGATTTTCTACATGATCACTTCTTGGCGGGGCAAAGGATAATGAAAACTCTGAGTGGTGGCATTTAAAGGTTTATAATTTATTACCATCTGTGCTTTGCCTTGTACTATTTCAGAATGATTTCTGACTAAAAATGTTTAACATGAATAGTGGCAAACACTGGGTTCAATTAATTTCAAACTTAAAATTTCTGAAACTTGCTTTTTGATCTCTTGTTCATCTGAAGGAGTGCAAGCAATAAGCTTACCTTTTACTTCGTTGTTGTGCATTGTAAGAATTTCTTGCCTTGGGATTTCTTTTTCCCAAAACTTTTTGGGATCTTTAGAGAAACTTTTAAGTAGTCTTTCATATATAGAGATTTGATCTTGAGACCAATGTGGATCAACAAGCGCTTTCTGTTTTGTTTTTAAAGCTTCTTTGGCTTCATAGATCTACAACACTTCTTGTCAATTCTTTGAGTCATTATTTGGGTTTTTAGAACTGATCTTCTTCTGACTTTCTCTTCAGACTTTTGAATCTGCAAATTTTAATCTTGGGATAGAAACTGCTTGCTTCTTGAAATTGAAGATAACTTTATCTTCACTAATTGTTACTAGCAAGACTGACTTTATAAACAACATACCCAAAAATAAACTGGTTGATGGGTCATAATGTTGTATAGTAGATATCTTTACAATCTTGCCACCTACTTTTAAAGAAACATTATCTACATAGTGGGTAAGATTAACTGTACCTCCTATTGTTTCTTAAATTAGGATATTTTGGAGTGGTCTCCACAATCGTTTGAATAGAGAAGGCCTGGCGAGATTATTTGATCCACCAGTATCGATGAATGCATCAAGATCTACCTAATTGTTTTTAACCTGCACAGAAATGGGTATATACAAAAGATTATTAGTTTTTACCATCTTCTTTAAGAAATTATGCTTGGCTTCTAGATCAAATTCAGGTACTAGTATTGAAGATGTCTGTCAAATCTTTTTCTCATATGGATGAAAGGAATTTAACTGAGGTAGAAACTGCTTACTTTCCTTTTTCTTTTTCTGACTTTGGAGACCAGCATAAAGATTCCTATTCACTAGTTACAGAACTGTCTGTATTAGTCTCAATTTCTTCACTATACTAAAGTTCTTCTTCTTCTGAAAACTCATCATTAGAATAATCTAAGAAAATGTTCATTTTTTGAACATAATTGGTCATTTCTCCTTCTTTCGTTAAAGAAGTATCAGTCAATATATATACATCTAATGTTTCTTCTTCTGAATTTAGAATAGACCAATCATCACAAAATTCGTCAATATATACAAAGGCTTTTAATTTACCAGATGTGCTTTTTGGACATGCATGGGCATAATGTCCTTCCTGTTTACATATGAAACAATAATTATCTTTGGTTCTTGGCTGTTTCCTTTTCTTCGGGAATCAGAAATTTTCAAAAGGTCTTTTTGGATTTGCAACATTTCTAGCTTTTAATTTTCCATACCTTTTATGTTTCTTCTTTTTCTTGAATGGTGTCCAAGGTAAAGCAGCACAACAAACATTAGCACTGGGAGTGATATTATGTTCTTGTTTTTGCCAATAGAGATATTTAACCTTTTCATGACACTGAAATAAGAGATCTACCAAATAAATCTCATCAATTGTTTTATTTTGAACTTCAATTTCTTTAGAGATTAGATCTTGTAGATTTCTTGGCAACTTGGATAAAAACGAAATTTTCTAAACTGAATCATTTGAAAGATTTGCTTTATAAACTTTGGCCATAAAATCTTAACCGAGAGATTCAAGATATTTTAAATCTTTCAACTCCAGTCTAGCAAGATCTGTAATGATTTTCTTTTTCTCATCAATTGGCTTTGTGACAAACTGTGTTTTTAGGAGTACTTCTAAAGTAGATGGTCGTGTTGCAACAGCTGCCTGTCACTCTAAATTGGGTGGTTCAATCCACCAGTTGTATACTCTTCTTGCCATTCTCTTTTTTGCTAGAACAAATATGTATATATTGTCGAGCTTTGTAGTTACTTGCATCTGATATAAAGCTCCAATCCATATTCTAATTGATTCACTGGATTTGTAGATTTGTTCAGATCTAAAATATAACCACTAGAATTAGAAGCAACCCTATCTTCTTCTATCCTAGGGTATTTTTGAACTTCTTTTACAAAGTTTGCTTTTTGGATCGATGGCATAACGAAAGATGGAAACTTAGAAGCTGCATTTTCAAGAGTTACAATTTCCACATTTGTTTTTCTAGGATTTTCTGAAACATACTCTATTTTCAATGGTTTGAAAGATGTTTTAGAAGTGATAGCTTCCGTTTCTTCTTGATCCCAGAAATTTGGGGTCGACATATCTATAGTGAATTTTGAACTCTGATATGCTTTTCATTTTCTTCTTCTTTCTTTCTTCTGCATCCTAGCTTCTTTCTCAGATCTTTCTTCTTGTTGTTCATCATGCAAAAGCTTTAGGTTTTCTAAAATGTGTTCATTTTTGTGCACCTATATCATTTATGGCATCTTCAGCATAGGAAGACCATGTAGTACGATAATTATCAATTTGATACAATTGATCTAGATCACTTGTATTTGAAGAATTTTGTTCAATTAAGGGGGCACAATTAGCTCATGTTGGAAGTTGCCTTGAAGATGATGATGATATAGTACAAAATTTAGTTTTCGAGGGCCATTTTCCTCCTTTCACAAAGCAGCGATTGGCGAATTGCCACTCCTCAACTGGTGAGATTTGAGAATTAGAAATTCTAAACATTTTATTTATAGCAGGGAAAGTCTTGACTTCAGGTATATACAATTCATTTGAAGACAGTACAGGCTGACTGGAAGTGCTGGTGATTTGAGATGAAGATTTTGTAGGATCAGAGATTGGCAATGCCTACTTTCTCAGATGAATAATAGGACATTGAATAGAAGGCTTTTCTTGAAGGATTCTAACTTTTCCATCTTGAACCGAGGCTCTTATTATCAAAATGCTTGTTTTCTTTTCATGTGCTACTGACTTGTATTGAAAATACGAGTCGTTTGGTAGACCTATAGAATCATATGATACACCTTCGACTTGGGCATTGTTTAGACCCACTGACACACAATCTTTAAGCACTGGCTATTCAAGTTTCGGATCTACAGTATTGGTCAACTGGAATGACATTTGGATCATTGTAGTTAGGAATTCACTATTATCAATCATTTGCAATCCTTAGACTCCTACCATTAGTTTCCAACAATCTTTCGAATGAGGATCTGTAAGACTAATGGAATAATCTAGAAAGATAGTTCCATATTGACAACCAGTAGATAGGTTATCGACAATAGTACCTATTCTACCATGATCATAATTGTGGTGTCGAATATTAAAGACTTCAGCAATGCAAGGGGTATTCAAACCATTCCTGAATAAAGGGGCTAATCCTATCCTTATACCTCCAAAATGTAAATAGGAATATTTTTTTGTCTTTTGCATATTGTCTAAATTTTTTGATTTCTTCATTTGTAAACAGGGAAAGAAAAACTATCTGAACAAAAGGACGAGAAATCTTAATCTTCAATTCTACTTCTTTTAAAAGCATCTTTTTCTAAAAGATATTAGACAGAGGGGTTTTATACACATTAGTAGCATGAAGAGTAGGAAGATTCCAACACTAGATATTCTCTACTGTCTCTAATTCTTTTTCAAAGTCTATATCTTTCTCAAAGGATCTAGAATCAAATTTGGAAATAATATGTCTCTTGAGTGTAGAAAAAGATCTAGTTAAGTTAGCCATAAGGATCTTGATAGGGCTTCATAGATCTGCAACACTTCTTGCCAATTCTTTGAGTCATTCTTTGGCTTTCTGGAACTGGTTTTCTTCTAACTTTATCTTCGTACTTCTGAATCTACAAATTTTAATCTTGGGAAAGAAACTGCTTGCTTGTTGAAATTGAAGATAGCTTTATTTTCACTCATTGTTATTGGAAAAATTGATTTTATAAAAGGCATACCCAAAAATACACTGGCTGATGGGTGATAATGTTGTATAGTAGACATCTTTACAGTCTTCCCACGTACTTTTAACAAACATTATCTACATAGTGGGTAATATTAACTGTACCTCCTACTATTTCTTAAATTAGGATATTTTGGAGTGGTTTCCACAATCCTCTGAATAGAGAAGACTTGGCGAGATTATTTGATCCACTAGTATTGATGAATGCATCAAGATCTACCCAATTGCTTTTAACCTGCACAAAAACGAGTATATACAAAAGAATGATCGAGTATATAAAAGATAGAGAACCTCTTATTGGTCAGAAAAGTAGCTCCTTGAGGTGGTATCTTCAAGTACTTGCTGCACGTGTCTACTACAACTCAACCTCTTCCCTGGGCACTCTCTCAGTAGCTTGACGAACGCCTTCCTTGTAGCCTTACTATTACTTAGAAGAAAATATAAAGAGAACAACTCAACTTAGAGTGAAAAGGTGTGTGAAGCATTTATTAACTCACAAAGAAAAGTTACAGAGAATTACAAGAGAAAATAAGAAATCTTCGAGTTTAGAAGCGCTTAGTCCAACACATATGGGCTTCTCTTCTACTAATTTCTCATTTATAGACTTCCTAAAGAATCTACTTTAAACTAGACATGACAAAAAGTGGAAATAATGGAGGGCCCTATCGATATTTCCATAGTTCGACGATGTCTACTCAACATTCCCGTACAATAATGCAAAAGTAAACTAGTACAATAATACAAAAAAAAAATAGTAAAACAATTGAAGCTTTTTACTATTTACAAGGAATCAAAGGATCGTCACCATTGTCCCTTGGGACTGCGGTCTTCACCATAATCATCAAATTCGTCACATGATTGATTCCTTTTTAGATATGCTTCTTCAAGTATTTTTAAATATTCATTTTTGTAGTCCGGCTCAGTTGGGTTTTGAGCATCTTGGTACACATCTAAAAATAAAGCGCCCTTTCCTTTTGAAGAAGCTGGCGTTCTAGATGTTGTAGCTGTGTTAGAGGACTGTCCAATTTCTAGCTCTATTTTGTCTCTTAAGGCATGATGATTTTGATAAGGTAGCTTGAATGGGTCATCTCTTTTTCTCCATTTGTTGATGTAGGTTGTAGGATTTATCTCTATATCCAAGAAAGAATCTTTATGAGCCATTGAGAAGGCTATCATCTATTGTACTGATAGTTCTATTCCATCCAATAGCTCCTACTTGAAGATTTCAAACCTATTGGTTGTTGTTTCTATCGTGTGTTGTACCAAGATTTTGCAAAATTAAACAAAGTGCATACCGTGGTTGATAACAATAGACTGATTAAACATATAGTATTTGAGGTCGAGTTACCTGAAATTACTCCAACTGTGATCAATGCTTTCTGATTTACTGAAAACTTTAAAACCTGATGTTTTCCTTGCAATTCCTTCAATTTTTTGATAACATGGATTTTTTCAACAAATTTGTTTTTTGGGAATTCTTTTAGCCATTGAGTGACTCTTTTCACCTTCTCTTTATTATCAGCAAAGGTTGAACTTTCTAAGAAATGATTTTCGAAAACTTGCGAAAAAGGATTTGGATCAATAGTATTTCTCATTTCTAGACTTTGAAAATCCCATGGTGTGGAAACTTTTTTGATATATTGCAAGGTCCTTTCTATGCATTGAGATTTTCTTTCAGCCTATTTCTCCAGAATCTTAAACCTTTTAACAAATGTGGCAAAATTATCTTCTTGATTTGGAAAATCAAATATGCTACCTTTGACTTCTTTTTCCTGCGGCTAGTTCTGTGAACTTTGTTCATATCCCTAGTAAGAGCGTCTGTAAGATAATTAGAATTTCCAGGAATCCATTCAACATCAAAATCATATTGGTGAAACCAAATTTGCCATGCCAACAATCTTCCTCTTGCAATTTTTCTTGATATTTTTCCTAACAAGAAATATTTAAAATTCATCGAATCAGTTGTAATCAATAATTTTCTTGGTGCCAAATATAATTCAAATTTTTGGATACCATTGGATATCGCAAGAGTTTCTTTTTGAGCAATAAAATAATTTTTCAGATTGGAGATAAATTCTCTGGATGCATGGGCACAAATTTCTTGTTCATTACTCTCCTCCTTCTTTTCAAAAAGAAGAACTGGCCAAAATTCATCTGATGCATCTGTTTGTAGGATGGGCAATCAATCTCCTGGAGGCTGGAGTTTTGGAAGAGATTTACATTCTTCCTTTAGACTTTTAGCTGCTTCGGTTGCTTGACTGGACCATCCTGATTTTAGATGCTTTCGAATAGGAGCAATTTTTCTAATAACCTGGGAATATATTTATGGATGTAATTCAATACTCCCAAAAATCTTTGATCATCTTAGTATCTTTAAGCTCATTGGGAAACTCTACAAGTTTTGTAAGAACATAAGGTTGCATCTGTATATGTCCATATACTACATGAATTCCAAGAAAGTCAATATTATCTTGGAATAGAACCATTTTATTTTCTGATAGTACGATGCCATGACTCTTAATTTCCTATAGAAATATTTCTAAATGGGCCAAATGTGTCTATAAATCTAGACGATGAATCAGAATATCATAAATACAAGTTATGATGAAATCATACTTAACGATAATAAAATCCGTTCTTTTTTGAAAGAATGCAGGAACATTCTTTAAGCCAAATGGAACAACCTTCCATTGATAAAATACTGCAGGGCATGTGAACATTGTTTTGTGTCTATCCGCTTCTTCAATTTGGATTTGGTAATTTCCAGATTTCATATCAAATTTGATGAAAATTTTGCTCTTTTGGATTTTCTGCATGATCACTTCTTGGCAGGGAAAAGGATAATGAAAATTCTGAGTGATGGCATTTAAAGGTTTATAATTTATTACCATTTGTGCTTTTCCTCGTACTATTTCTAAATGATTTCTGACTAAAAATGTTGAACATGAATAGTGAAAAACACTGGGTTCAGTTAATTTCAAACTTAAAAGTTTTAAAATTTCCTTTTTGATCTCCTGTTCATCTGAAGGAGTGCAACGAATAGGCTTACCTTTTACTCCATTGCCATGCATTGTAACAATTTCTTGCCTTGGGCTTTCTTTTTCCCAAAACTTTTGGGGATCTTCAGAGCAACTATTAAGTAGTCTTTAATATATATAGATTTGATCATGAGACCATTATGGATCAACAAATACTTTCTGTTTTGTTTTTAAAGCTTCTTTGGATTCATAGATCTGCAACACTTCCTGCCAATTCTTTGAGTCATTCTTTGGATTTCTAGAACTAGTTTTCTTCTAACCTTCTCTTCGGACTTCTGAATCTACAAATTTTAATCTTTGGACAGAAACTGCTTGCTTCTTAAAATTGAATATAACTTTATCTTCCTTAATTGTCACTGGCAAGATTGAGTTTATAAAAGACATACCCAAAAATAAATTGGCTGATGGGTCATAATGTTGTATAGTAGATATCTTTAAAATCTTGCCACCTACTTTTAAAGAAACATTATCTACATAGTGGGTATGGTTAACTGTACCTCCTATTGTTTCTGAAATTAGGATATTTTGGAGTGGTTTCCATAATCCTTTGAGCAGAGAAGGCCTGGCGAGATTATTTGATCCACCAGTATCGATGAATGCAACAATATCTACCTAATTGTTTTTAACTTGCATAGACACGGTATATACAAAAGATTATTGGTTTTTACCATCTTCTTTAAGAAATTCTGCTCGGTTTTTGGATCAAATTCAGGTACTAGCATTGAAGATGTTTGTCCAATCTTTTACTCATATGGACAAAAGGCGTTTAACTAGGGTAGAATGGGCACTACTTGCTTTCCTTTTTCTTTTTTCTAACTTTAGAGACCAGCATAAAGATTTTGATTCACTAGTTACAGAGCTATCTGTACCAGTCTCAGTTTCTTCACTATAGTGAAGTTCTTCTTCCTCTAAAAACTTGTCATTAGAACAGTCTAAGCAAATGTTCATTTTTTGAACATAATTGGTCATTTTTCTTCTTCTGTTAAAGAAGCATCAGTCAACATATATACATATGATGTTTCTTCTTCTAAATTTAAAACATACCAATCATCACAAAATTCTTCAATATCTACACAAGCTTTTAATTTATCAGACGTGTTTTTTGGACATGCACGAGCATAATGTCCTTCTTGTTTACATATGAAACAACAAGTATTTTTGGTTCTTGGCTATTTCCTTTTCTTCAGGAATCAGAAATTTTTAAAAGGTCCTTTTGGATTTGTAATTTTTCTGGCTTTGAATTTTCCATACCGTTTATGTTTCTTCTTTTCCTTGAATGGTGTCCAAGGTAAAGCAACATGGCAAAAATTAACACTGGGAGTAATATCATGTGCTTGTTTTTGCCGAGAGAGATATTTAACCTTTTCATGACACTGAAATAAGAGATCTACCGAGTAAATTTGATCAATTGTTTTATTTTGAACTTCAATGCCTTTAGAGATCAGATCTCCTAGATTTCCTGGCAACTTGGATAAAAACGAAATTTTTGAACTGATTCATTTGAAATATTTGCTTTATAAACTTTGGCCATAAAATGTTGATCAAAAGATTCAAGATATTTTAAACCTTTCAACTCCATTATAGCAAGATCTGTAATGATTTGCTTTTTCTCATCAATTGGCTCTGGGACAAACTGTGTTTCCAGGAGTACTTCTACAGTAGATAGTCCTGTTGTATGGTTTGTAGATTTGTCCAGATCTAAAATATAACCACTAGAATTAGAAGCAAACAAATCTTCTTCTTTCCTAGGGTATTTTTGAACTTCTTTTACAAAGCCTGCTTTTTGGATCGATGGCATAATGAAAGATGGAAACTTAGAAGCTGCATTTTCAAGAGTTACAATTTTTTCTTTTGTTTTGCTAGGTTTTTCTTAAACAAATTTTATTTTCAATGGTTTGAAAGATGTTTCAGAAGTGCTAGCTTTTGTTTCTTCTTGATCCCAAAAATTTGGGGTCGACATATCTGTAGCGAATTTTGAACTCTAAAATGCTTTTTCTTTTCTTCTTCTTTCTTTCTTTGCATTCTAGATTATTTCTAAGCTCTTTCTTATTGTTGTTCATCATGCAAAAGCTTGAGGTTTGCTAAAATGAGTTCATTTTGCGCACCTAGATCATTTATGGCGTCTTCAGCATAGGAACACCATGTAGTAAGATAATTACCAATTTGATACACTTGATCTAGATCATTTGTATTTGAGGAATTAGGTTCAATTAAGGGGGCACAATCAGCTCGTGTTGGAGGTTGCCTTGAAGATGATGATGTAGTACAAAATTTAGTCTTTCGAGGCCACTTTCCTCATTTCACAAAGCAGCGATTGGCGAATTGCCACTCCTCAAATGGTGAGAGTTGAGAATTAGAAATTTTAAACATTCTATTTACAGCAAGGAAAGGCTTGACTTCAGGTATATACAATTCATTGGAAGATAGTACAGGCTGACTAGAAATGCTGGCGATTTGAGATGAAGGTTCTATAGAATCATAGACTGGCAATGCATATTTTCTCGTATGAATAATAGGACGTTGAACATAAGGCATTTCTTGAAGGATTCTAACCTTGAAATCTTGTACCGAGGATCTTCATGTCAAATTGCTTGTTTTCTTTTCATCTTATAATGACTCGTATTGAAAATACCAGTCGTTTGGTAGACCTATAGAATCATATGATACACCTTCGACTTGGACATTGTTCAGACCTACTAACACACAATCTTTAAGCACTACCTATTTATGTTTCAGATGTACAATATTGGTCAACATGAACGATGTTTGGATCACTGTAGATAGGAATTCACTATTATCAACCATTCACAATCCTTGGACTCCTACCATTAGTTTCCAGCAATCTTTCAGATGAGGATCGTAAGACTAATGGAATAATCCAGAAAGATAGTTCCATATTGACAACCAGTAGATAGGTTACCAACAATAGTACCTATTCTAGCATGATCATAATTGTGGTGTCGAATATCAAAGACTTCAGCAATGCAAGGGGTATTCAAACCATGCCTGAATAAAGGGGCTAATCTTATCCTTATACCTCCAAAATGTAAATAGGATTTTTTTTTTTCTTTTGCATATTATCTAAATTTTTTGATTTATTCCTCTGTAAATAGGGAAAGAGAAAGTATCTGAACAGAAGGACTAGAAATCTTAATCTTCAATTCTACTTCTTTTAAAAGCATCTTTTTCTAAAATATATTAGATAGAGGGGTTTTATACACATCAGTAGCATGAAGAGTAGGAGGATTCAAACTCTCGGGATTCTTTATTGTCTCTAAGTCTTTTTTAGATTCTATACCTTTCTCAAGTAGAATCAACTTCGGAAACAATAGGTCTCTTGAGTGTAGAAAAATATCTAATTAAGTTACCCATAAGGATCTTGACAGGGAAGATCGAGTATATAAAATATCGAGAAACTCTTACTGGTTAGCGAAGTAGCTCCTTGAGGCGGTATCTTCAAGTACTTGCTGCACGCGTCTACTACAACTCGGCCTCTTCCCTGGGAACTCTCTCAGCATCTTTATGAATGCCTTCCTTGCATCCTTACTGTTGCTTAGAAGAAAATATCAAGCGAATAACTCAACTTAGAGTGAAAAGGTGCGTGAAGCTTTTATTAAATCAAAAATAAAAGTTACAGAGCATTACAAGAGAAAATAAGAAATCTCATAGTTTAGAAGCACTCAGTCCAACACATATGGGCTTTTCTTCTGCTGATTTATCATTTATAGACTTCCTAAACAATCTACTTTGAAGTAGACATGACACAAAGTGGAAATAATTAAGGGTCCTTTCAGCATTTCCATAGTCTAATGGTGTCTACTCAATATTACAGTACAATAATGGAAAAGCAAATTAGTACAATAATGCAAAAGAAAGCTACTACAATAATTGAAGCTTTTTACTATTTACAGGGAATCAAAGGACTGTCACCATGGTCCCTTGGGACCGCGGTCTTAATCATAATCATCAAATTTGTCAGATGATTGATTCTTTTTTAGATATGCTTCTTTAAGTATTTTTAAATATTCAGTTTCATAGTCTGGCTCAGTGGGGTTTTGAGCATCTTGGTACACATCTAAAAATAAAGTGTCTTTTACTTTTGAAGGTGCTGGAACTGTAGATGTTGTAGCTGCTTTAGAGGACTGTCTGATTTCTAGCTTTATTCTATCTCTGAAGGAATGATGACTTTGATTATGTAGCTTGAATGGGTCGTCTATTTTTCTCCATTTGTTGATGTACGTTGTAGGATTTATCTCTATATCCAAGAAAGAATCTTTATGAGTTGTCGAAAAGGTTGTCATCTATTGTACTGATAGTTCTATTCCATCCAATACTTCCCACTTGAAGATTTGAAACATATTGGTTGTTGTTTATATTGTGTGTTGTACCGAGATTTTGCAATGGTCACTTATTCCCTCTTTTTATTGCCATCCAAGTTCAAAATTGAACGAAGCGCATACATTGGTTGATAATAGTAGACTGATTAAAAATATAGTATCTGAGGTCCAGTTACCTGAAATTACTCCAACTGTGATCAATTCTTTCTGATTTACTGAAAACTTTAAAACCTGATGTTTTCCTTAGAATTCCTTCAATTTTTTGATAACATGGATTTTTTCTACCAATTTGTTTTTTTGGAATTCCCTTAGCCATCCAGTGACTCTTTTCACCTCTTTTTTATTATTAGCAAAGGTTGACATTTTTAAGAAATGATTTTCAAAAACTTGTGAAAAAGGATTTGGATCAATAGTATTTCTCATTTCTAGACTTTGAAAATCCCATGGCATGGAAAATATTTTGATATACTACAAAGTCCTTTCTATGCATTGAGATGTTCTTTCAACCTGTTTCTTTCTACAGAATCCCTCTTTAATCTCAGAGTCTGCAAAAGGTTCAAATATCTAATATTGAGGAAATGTATATGAATTCATATATTCCACATCAATTCTTTGTAAATATGATGCTTCCATTTATTCAAAGAAATATGGGATTCTTAATGATGCTAAGAATTTTCCAACTTCTCCTTTGATATTGATATCAATAAGGTCCATCATTTTGGCACTGGTGAAAATTTCTAGAGCAAAGTCAATACCGCGAATCATCTAATAATAATTGAAAATATGTAAAACCCAGATCATGGATTGTGTGTATTGTATAGACCATCAATCATGAAGAGTTCTAAAATAGAGCTTGACCTTAATATTTGGTAGAGAGTATACCTTTACCAATTCAGGATCTAAACGAAGAAGGGTAGAAATATTTTTTGATTGCCAAGCCTGGCATTTCTAAATCCATTGGTTTCCTCTTAATCTGAGACAAACTGCCTTTTTTATTTTTGAACAAAGATCTTCAACATGTTTCTCTAGAATCTTAAGCCTTTTAACAAATGTGGAAAAATTATCTTCTTGATCTGGAAAATCAAATATGCTACCTTTGACTTCTTTTTTGCTGCAGTTGGCTCTGTGAGCTTTTTTCATATCCCTGGTAAGAGCATCTACAAGATAATTAGAATTTCCAAGAATCCATTCAACATCAAAATCATATTGCTGAAACCAAATTTTCCATGCCAACAATCTTCCTCTTACCATTTGTCTCGATATTTTGGCTCACAAGAAATATTTAAAATTCATTGAATTAGTTCTAATCAAGAATTTTCTTGGTGCAAAATATAATTCAAATGTTTGGATACCATTGAATATCGCAAGAGTTTCTTTTTCAACAATAAAATAATTTTTTTGGTTGGAGAGAAATTCTGTGGATGCATAGGCACAAAGTTCTTCTTCATTACTCTCCTCCTTCTTTTCAGAAAGAACAACTGCCCAAAATTCATCTGATGCATCTATTTGTACGATGAGCAATCCATCTCTTGGAGGTTGGAGTTTCGCAAGAGATTTACATTCTTCCTTTAGACTTTTAACTACTTCGGTTGCTTGACTGGACCAACCTAATTTTAGATGCTTTCGAATAGGAGTAGTTTTTCTAATAACCTCGGCATATATTTATGGATGTAATTCAATACTCCAAAAAATCTTTGAATCATCTTAGTATCTTTAAGCTCATTCGTAAGATCTGCAAGTTTTGTAAGAACACGTAGTTGCATCTGTCTATGTCCATCTACTACATGAATTCCAGGAAAGTCAATATTATCTTGAAACAGAACCATTTTCTTTTGTGATAGGATGATTCCATGACTCTTAATTTCTTGTAGAAATATTTATAAATGGGCCAAATGTGTCTGTAAATCTAGACTATGAATCAGAATATCATCAATATAAGTTATGATGAAATCATACTTATTGAATATAAAATCCATTCTTTTTCGAAAGAAAGCAAGAGCATTCTTTAAGCCAAATGGAACAAGCTTCCATTGATAAAATCCTGTAGGGAATGTGAATGTTTTTTTGTGTCTATCTGTTTCTTCAATTTGGATTTGGTAATATCCAGATTTCATATCAAATTTGCTGAAAATTTTGCTCTTCTGGATTTTCTACATGATCACTTCTTGGCAGGGCAAAGGATAATGAAAACTCTGAGTGATGGCATTTAAAGGTTTATAATTTATTACCATTCGTGCTTTGCCTCGTACTATTTCAGAATGATTTGTGACTAAAAATTCTGAACATGAATAGTGAGAAACACTGGGTTCAATTAATTTCAAACTTAAAGGTTCTGCAATTTGCTTTTTGATCTCCCGTTCATCTGAAGGAGTGCAAGCAATAAGCTTACCTTTTACTCCATTGTCTTGCATTGTAACAATTTCTTGCCTTGGCCTTTCTTTTTCCCAAAACTTCTTGGGATCTTCAGAGCAACTTTTAAGTAGTCTTTCATATATAGATATTCGATCTTGACACTGGTGTGGATCAGCAACTACTTTCTATTTTGTTTTTGAAGCTTATTTGGCTTCATAGGTCTGCAGCACTTCTTGCCAATTCTTTGAGTCATTCTTTGGCTTTCTAGAACTGGTTTTCTTCTGACTTTCTCTTCGGATTTCTGAATCTGCAAATTTTAATCTTGGGAAAGAAACTGCTTTCTTATTGAAATTGAAGATAAATTTATCTTCACTGATTGTTACTGGCAAGACTGAGTTTATAAACGGCATACCCGAAAATAGACTGACTGATAGGTCATAATGTTGTATAGCAAATATATTTACAATCTTCCCACCTTATTTTAAAGAAACATTATTTACACAGTGGGTAAGATTAATTGTACCTCCTACTGTTTATGAAATTAGGATATTTGGAGTGGTTTCCACAATCCTTTGAACAGAGAAGGCCTGGCGAGATTATTTGATCCACTAGTGTCAATGGATGCATCAAGATCTACCCAATTATTTTTAACTTGTACAGAAACGGGTATACACAAAAGATTATTGGTTTTTACCATATTTTTTAAGAAATTCTGCTCGAATTCTAGATCAAATTCAGGTACTCACATTGAAGATGTTTTTCCAATCTTTTTCTCATCTGGACAAAAGGAATTTAACTAAGGTAGAATGGGCACTGCTTGCCTTCCTTTTTGTTTTTCTGACTTTGGATACAAGCATAAGGATTCTAATTCACTAGTCACAGAGCTATCTGTATCAGTCTCAATTTCTTCACTATAGTGAAGTTCCTCTTCTTCTGAAAACTTGTCATTAGAACAATCTAAGCAAATGTTCATTTTTTGAACATAATTGTTCATTTGTTCTTCTTTTGTTAAAGAAGCATCAGTGAACATATATACTTATGATGTTTCTTCTTCTGAATTTACAACAGACCAATCATCAAAAAATTCTTCAATATCTACACAGGATTTTAATTTACCAGATGTTCTTTTTGGATATGCACGGGCATAATGTCCTTCCTGTTTACATATGGAACAACAATTATTTTTGGTGCTTGGCTGTTTCCTTTTCTTCAGGAATCAGAAATTTTTAAAAGGTCTTTTTGGATTTGCAATTTTTCTAGCTTTGAATTTTCCATACCTTTTATGTTTCTTCTTTTTGTTGAAAGGTGTCCATGGTAAAGCAGCAAGACAAACATTAGCACTAGGAGTGATATCATGTGCTTGTTTTTGCCAACAGAGATATTTAACCTTTTCATGACATCGAAATAACGGATGTACCCAATAAATATGATTAATTGTTTTATTTTGAACTTCAATGCCTTTAGAGATCAAATCTCCTAGATTTCCTGGCGACTTGGATAAAAACGAAATTTTTTGAACTGAATCAGTTGAAAGATTTTCTTTATAAACTTTGGCAATAAAATCTTGACCAAAAGATTCAAGATATTTTAAATCTTTCAACTCCATTCTAACAAGACCTGTAATGATTTTCTTTTTCTCATCAATTGGCTCTGGAACAAACTGTGTTTTCAGGAGTACCTCTAAAGTAGATAGTCCTGTTACAACAACTTCCCGTCGTTCTGACTCAGGTGGTCCAATCCATCAGTCGTATACTATTCCTACCATTCTCTTTTCTGCTAGAACAAATTTGGATATATTGTCGAGCTTTGTAGTTACTTGCATTTGACATAAAGCTCCAATCCATATTTTAATTGATTCAGCTCGGTTTGTACATTTGTCCAGATCTAAAATATAACTACTAGAATTAGAAGCAAACACATCTTCTCCTATCCTAGGGTATTTTTGAACTTCTTTCACAAAGTTTGCTTTCTGGATCGATGGCATAATGAAATATGGAAACTTAGAAGCTGCATTTTCAAGAGTTACAATTTCTGCTTTTGTTTTTCTAGGTTTTGGCATGGCAAATTTGGTTTCAGCAAATTATCTTGCAAACGCTCTTACCAGGGATGTGAACAAAGCTCACAAAACCAACCACAGCAAAAAAGAAGTCAAAGGTAGCATATTTGATTTTCCAGATCAAGAAGATAATTTTTCCACATTTGCTAAAGGGTTTAAGATTCTGTAGAAACACGCTGAAGATCTTTGTTCAGAAATAAAAAAGGTAGTTGGTCTCAAATTAAGAAGAAACCAATGGATTCAGAAATGTCGGGCTTAGAAATAAAAAAATATTGGTACGCTTCTTGGTTTAGATCCTGAATTGCTAAAGGTACACTCTTTACCAAATACGAAGGCCGAGCTCTATTTTATAACTCTTGATGATTTGTGGTCGATACAATACACACAATCCATGATTTTGGTTTTACATATTTTTGAACTATTATTAGATGATTGGAAGTATTGACTTTGCTCTAGAAATTTTCACCTGTGCCAAAATGATGGACCTTGTTGATATCAATATCAAAGAAGAAGTTGGAAAATTCTTAGCATCATTAAGAATCCCAGATTTATTTGAAGAAATGGAAGCATAATATTTACAAAGAATTGATGTGGAATATATGCCTTCAGATACATTTCCTTAGTATGAAATATTTGAACCTTTTGTAGTCTGGGGATTAAAGAGGGATTCTGTAGAAAGAAACAGGTTGAAAGAACATCTCAATGCATAGAAAGGACTTTGTGATATGTCAAAATATTTTCTACACTATGGGATTTTCAAAGTCCAAAATGAGAAATACTATTGATCGAAATCCTTTTTCACAAGTTTTTGGAAATCATTTCTCAAAAACTTCAACCTTTGCTGATAATAAAGAAGAGGTGAAAAGAGTCACTGAATGGCTAAAAGAATTTCCAAAAAACAAATTGGTAGAAAAATATCCATGTTATCAAAAAATTGAAGGAATTGCAAGGAAAACACCAGGTTTTAAATTTTTTAGTAAATCAGAAAGCATTTATGACAGTTGGAGTAATTTCAGGTAACTAGACCTTAGATACTATATGTTTAATTAGTCTATTGTTATCAAGCAAGGTATGCACTCCGTTCAATTTTGGACTTGGATGGCAAGAAAAGGAGGGAATATGTGAACATTGAAAAATATGGGTACAACACATGATAGAAACAACAACCAATATGTTTCAAATCTTCAAGTGGGAAGTATTGGATGGAATACAACTACCAGTACAATAGATGAGAACCTTCTCAACAGCTCATAAAGATTCTTTCTTGGATATAGAGATAAATCCTACCGCCTACATGAACAGATGGAGAAAAATAGATGACCCATTCAAGATACCTTATCAAAGTCATCATGGCTTCAGAGACAGAATAAAGCTAGAAATCATACAGTCTTCTAAAGCAGCTACAACATCTACAATGCCAGCATCTTCAAAAGGAAAAGACACTTTATTTTTAGATGTGTACCAAAATGCTCAAAACCCCACTGAGGCAAACTACGAAAATGAATATTTATAAATACTTGAAGAAGCATATCTAAAAAAGAACAAATCATTTGACGAATTTGATGATTATGATGAAGACCGTAGTCCCAAGGGACCATGGTGACAGTCCTTTGATTCCTCGTAAATAGTAAAAGCTTCAATTATTGTACTAGTTTGCTTTTCCATTATTGTATTAGAATATTGAGTAGACATTGTCGGACTATGGAAATGCAGAAAAGACCCTCAATTATTTCCACTTTGTGTCATGTCTAGTTTAAAGTAGATTCTTTAGGAAGTCTATAAATGAGAAATGAGTAGAAGGGAAGCCCATATTTATTGGACTGAGCGCTTCTAAACTCTGAGATTTCTTATTTTCTCTTTTAATGCTCTGTAACTTTTCTTTGTGAGTTAATAAAAGCTTCGTGCACCTTTTCACTCTTAGTTGAGTTGTTCGCTTAATATTTTCTTCTAAGTAATAGTAAGGCTGCAAGGAAGGCATTCATAAAGCTGCTGAGAGAGTGCCCAGGGAAGAGGTTGAGTTGTAGTAGATGTGTGCAGCAAGTACTTGAAGATACCGCCTGAAGGAGCTACTTTTTTGACCAGTAAGAGGTTCTCGATCTTTTATATACTCAATCTTTTATATATGGGAAGAGGTCGAGTTGCAGTAGACACGTGCAGCAAGTTCTTGAAGATACTGCCTCAAGGAGCTACTTTGCTAACTAGTAAGATGTTCTCGATATTTTATATATTGGTATAAAGTATATAAAAGATCGGGAACCTCTTACTGGTCAGAAAATTAGCTCCTTGAGGCAGTATCTTCAAGTTCGTACTACACACGTCTACTGCAACTCAGCCAAAAGATCGAGAACCTCTTACTGGTCAGTGAAATAGCTCCTTGAAGCGGTATCTTCAAGTACTTGTTGCACACGTCTATTGCAACTTGGCCTCTTCCCTAGGCACTCTCTCAGCAGCGTTACGAATGCCTTCCTTGCAACCTTACTGTTACTTAGAAGAAAATATCAAGTGAACAACTAAATAGAAGTGAAAAGGTACACGAAGCTTTTATTAACTCACAAAGAAAAGCTACAGAGCATTACAAGAGAAAATAAGAAATTTGAAAGTTTAGAAGTGCTCAGTCCAACACATATGGGCTTCTCTT
This sequence comes from Pinus tabuliformis, assembly GCA_031772625.1. Classification (NCBI taxonomy): domain Eukaryota; kingdom Viridiplantae; phylum Streptophyta; class Pinopsida; order Pinales; family Pinaceae; genus Pinus; species Pinus tabuliformis. The sequence goes on along the minus strand of CM062804.1, from coordinate 821,912,426 downwards.
CTACTGATTTCTCATTTATAGACTTCCAAAAGAATCTACTTTAAACTAGACATGACACAAAGTGGAAATAATTGAGGGTCCTGTTAGCATTTCCATAGTCCGACGGTGTTTACTCAATATTCGAGTACAATAATGCAAAAGCAAACCAGTACAATAATGCAAATGAAAACTAGTACAATAATTGAAGCTTTTTACTATTTACAAGGAATCAAAGGACCATCGCCATGGTCCCTTGGGACTATGGTCTTCATCCTAATCATCAAATTTGTCAGATGATTGATTCTTTTTTAGATATGCTTCTTCAAGTATTTTTAAATATTCATATTCATAGTCTGGCTCAATGGGGTTTTGAGCATCTTGGTACACATCTAAAAATAAAGTGTCTTTTCCTTTTGAAGATGTTGGCGTTATAGATGTTGTAGCTGCTTTAGAGGACTGTCTGATTTCTAGCTTTATTCTATCTCTGAAGGCATGATGACTTTGATAAGGTAGCTTGAATGGGTCATCTCTTTTTCTCCTTTTGTTGATGTAGGCGGAAGGATTTATCTCTATATCCACGAAAGAATCTTTATGAGCTATTGAGAAGGCTGTCATCTGTTGCACTAATAGTTCTATTCCATCAATTAGTTCCCACATGAAGATTTGAAACATATTGGTTGTTGTTTCTATCGTGTGTTGTACCCATATTTTGCAATGGTCACTTATTCCCTCTTTCTCTTGTCGTCCAAGTTCAAAATCGAATGAAGTGCATACCCTGGTTGATAATAGTAGACTGATTAAATATATAGTATCTAAGGTCCAGTTACCTAAAATTACTACAACTATGATCAATGTTTTTTGATTTATTGAAAACTTTAAAACCTAATATTTTCCTCGGAATTCCTTCAATTTTTTGATAACATGGATTTTTTCCACCAATTTCATTTTTGGGAATTCTTTTAGCCATTCAGTGACTCTTTTCACCTCTTCTTTATTATTAGCAAAGGTTGAACTTTCTGAGAAATGATTTTCAAAAACATGTGAAAAAGGATTTGGATCAATAGTATTTCTCATTTCTGGACTTTGAAAATCCCATGGTGTGGAAAATATTTTGATATATTGCAAAGTCCTTTCTATGCATTGAGATGTTCTTTCAACCTGTTTCTTTCTACAGAATCCCTCTTTAATCTCCCAGTCTGCAAAAGGTTCAAATATTTCATACTGAGGAAATGTATCTGAATGCATATATTCCACATCAATTCTTTGTAAATATGATGCTTCCATTTCTTCAAATAAATCTGGGATTCTTAATGATGCTAAGAATTTTCTAACTTCTTCTTTGATATTGATATCAACAAGGTCCATCATTTTGGCACTGGTGAAAATTTCTAGAGCAAAGTCAATACTGCTAATCATCTGATAATAGTTCAAAATCTGAAAACCCAGATCATGGATTGCATGTATTGTATAGACCACAAATCATCAAGAGTTCTAAAATAGAGCTTGACCTTCATATTTGGTAGAGAGTATACCTTTACCAATTCAGGATCTAAACAAAGAAGGTTACCAATATTTTTTGATTACCAAGCCTAATCCATTGGTTTCTTCTTAATCTGAGACCAACTTCCTTTTTTATTTCTGAACAAAGATCTTCAACGTGTTTCTCTAGAATCTTAAACCTTTTAACAAATGTGGCAAAATTATCTTCTTGATATGGAAAATCAAATATGCTACCTTTGACTTCATTTTTGTTGTGGTTGGTTCTGTGAGATTTGTTCACATCCCTGGTAAGAGCGTCTGCAAGATAATTTGTTGAAACCAAATTTTCCATGCCAATAATCTTCCTCTTGCCATTTGTCTCGATATTTTGGCTAACAAGAAATATTTAAAATTAATTGAATTAGTTCTAATCAAGAATTTTCTTGGTGATAAAAATAATTCAAATTTTTGGATACCATTGAATGTCGCAAGAGTTTATTTTTCAGCACTTAAATAATTTTTCTGATTGGAGAGAAATTCTCCGGATGCATAGGCGCAAAGTTCTTCTTAATTACTCTCCTCCTTTTGGAAAATAATAGCTGCCCAAAATTCATCTGATGCATCTGTTTGTAGGATGAACAATCCATCTCTTGGAGGCTGTAGTTTTAGAAGAGATTTACATTCTTCCTTTAGACATTTAGATGCTTTGGTTGCTTGACTGGCCCATCTTGATTTTAGATGCTTTCGAATAGGAGTAGTTTTTTTTTATAACTTGGGAATATATTTATGGATGTAATTCAATACTCCAAAAAATCTTTGAATCATCTTAGTATCTTTAAGCTCATTGGGAAACTCTACAAGTTTTGTAAGAACATGAGGTTGCATCTGTATATGTCCATCTACTACATGAATTCCAAGAAAGTCAATATTATCTTGGAATAGAACCATTTTCTTTTCTGATAGGACGATGCCATGAATCTTAATTTCTTGTAGAAATATTTCTAAATGAGCCAAATGTGTCTGTAAATCTGGACTATGAATCAGAATATCATCAATATAAGTTATGATGAAATCATACTTACCGAATATAAAATCCATTCTTTTCTAGAAGAAAGCAAGAGCATTCATTAAGCCAAATGGAACAACCTTCCATTGATAAAATCCTGCAAGGCATGTGAATGGTGTTTTGTGTCTATCTGCTTCTTTAATTTGGATTTGGTAATATCCAGATTTCATATCAAATTTTCTTAAAATTTTGATCTTCTAGATTTTCTGCATGATCACTTCTTTGCAGGGCAAAGGATAATGAAACTTCAGAGTGATGGCATTTAAAGGTTTATAATTTATTACCATCCATGATTTTCCTCGTACTATTTCAGAATGATTTTTGACTAAAAAATCTCAACATGAATAGTGAGAAACACTGGGTTCAATTAATTTCAAACTTAAAAGTTCTACAATTTGCTTTTTGATCCCTTGTTCATCTGAAGGAGTGCAAGGAATAGGCTTACCTTTTACTCCATTGCCATGCATTGTAACAATTTCTTGCCTTGGGCTTTCTTTTTCCCAAAACTTTTGGGGATCTTCAGAGCAACTATTAAGTAGTCTTTAATATATATAGATTTTATCATGAGACCATTATGGATCAACAATTACTTTCTATTTTGTTTTTAAAGCTTCTTTGGGTTCATAGATCTGCAACACTTCCTGCCAATTCTTTGAGTCATTCTTTGGATTTCTAGAACTAGTTTTCTTCTAACCTTCTCTTCGGACTTCTGAATCTACAAATTTTAATCTTTGGACAGAAACTGCTTGCTTCTTAAAATTGAATATAACTTTATCTTCACTGATTGTCACTGGAAAGATTGAGTTTATAAAAGACATACCCAAAAATAAATTGGCTGATGGGTCATAATGTTGTATAGTAGATATCTTTACAATCTTGCCACCTACTTTTAAAGAAACATTATTTACATAGTGGGTATGGTTAACTGTACTCCTATTGTTTCTGAAATTAGGATATTTTGGAGTGGTTTCCATAATCCTTTGAGCAGAGAAGGCCTGGCAAGATTATTTGATCCACCAGTATCGATGAATGCAACAATATCTACCTAATTGTTTTTAACTTGCATAGACACGGGTATATACAAAAGATTATTGGTTTTTACCATCTTCTTTAAGAAATTCTGCTCAGTTTCTAGATAAAATTCAGGTACTAGCATTGAAGATGTTTGTCCAATCTTTTACTCATATGGACAAAAGGAATTTAACTAAGGTAGAATGGTTACTTCTTGCTTTCCTTTTCCTTTTTCTTACTTTGGAGATCATCATAAAGATTATGATTCACTAGTTACAGAGCTATTTGTATCAATCTCAATTTCTTCACTATAGTGAAGTTCTTCTTCTTCTGAAAACTCATCATTAGAACAACCTAAGCAAATGTTCATTTTTTGAACATAATTGATCATTTCTTGTTCGTCTATTAAAGAAGCATTAGTGAACATATATAAATCTGATGTTTCTTCTTCTGAATTTACAACAGACCAATCATCACAAAATTCTTCAATGTATACACAGGATTTTAATTTACCAAATGTGCTTTTTGGACATGCATGGGCATAATGTCCTTCCTGTTTACATATGAAATGACAATTAATTTTGGTTCTTGGTTGCTTCCTTTTCTTTAGGAATCAGAAATTTTTAAAAGGTCTTTTTGGATTTGCAATTTTTCTGGCTTTGAATTTTCCATACCTTTTATATTTCTTCTTTTTCTTGAGTGGTGTCCAAGGTAAAGCAGCATGACCAACATTAGCACTAGGAGTGATATCGTGTGCTTGTTTTTTACAACAGAGCTATTTAACCTTCTCATGACATCGAAATAAGAGATCTACCCAATAAATCTGATCAATTGTTTTATTTTGAACTTCAATGTCTTTAGAGATCAGATCTCCTAGATTTCCTAGCAACTTGGATAAAAATGAATTTTTTTGAACTGAATCATTTGAAAGATTTGCTTTATAAACTTTGGCCATAAAATCTTGACCAAAAGATTGAAGATATTTTAAATCTTTCAACTCCATTCTAGCAAGATTTGTAATGATTTGCTTTTTCTCATCAATTGGCTCTCAGAGAGACTTTGTTTTCAGGAGTACTTATAAAGTAGATAGTCCTACTCGAACAACTGCCTATTGTTCTAACTCAAGTGGTCCAATCGACCAGTTGTATACTATTCCTGCCATTCTCTTTTCTGCTAAAACAAATATGGATATATTGTCGAGCTTTGTAGTTACTTGCATCTGATATAAAGCTCCAATCCATATTCTAATTGATTCAGCTGGTTTTGTAGACTTGTCCAGATCTAAAATATAACCACTAGAATTAGAAACAAATGGATCTTCTTCTATCCTAGGGTATTTTTGAACTTCTTTTACAGAGTTTTCTTTCTAGATTGATGGCAGAATGAAAGATGGAAACTTAGAAGTTGCATTTTCAAGAGTTATAATTTTGGCTTTTGATTTTCTAGGTTTCTCTAAAACAGATTCTATTTTCAATGGTTTGAAAGATGTTTTAGAAGTGTTAGCCTCTGTTTCTTCTTGATCCCAGAAATTTGGGGTCGACATATCTATAGTGAATTTTGAACTCTGAGATGCTTTTGCTTCTCTTGTTCTTTCTTTCTTCTACATCCTAGTTTCTTTCTCAACTCTTTCTTCTTGTTGTTCACCATGCAAAAGTTTGAGGTTTGATAAAATGAGTTCATTTTGTGCACCTACATCATTTATGGCATCTTCAGCATAGGAACAACATGTAGTATGATAATTACCAATTTGATACAGTTGATCTAGATCATTTTTATTTGAAGAATTGTGTTCAATTAAGGGGGAACAATCAACTCGTGTTGGAGGCTACCTTGAAGATGATGATGTAGTACAAAATTTAGTCTTTGGGGGCCATTTTCCTCCCTTCACAAAGTGGCGATTGGCGAATTGGCACTCCTCAGCTGATGAGATTTGAGAATTAGAAATTCTAAACATTTTATTTCCAAGAAGGAAAGGCGTGACTTCAGGTATAGAAAATTCATTGGTAGATAGTACAAGATGATTGGAAGTGTTGGCGATTTGAGATGAAGATTCTGTAGGATCAGAGACAGACAATGCATCTTTTCTTGGATGAATAATAGGACGTTGAACATAAGGCTTTTCTTGAAGGATTCTATCTTTGCCATCTTGTATCGAGGATCTTCATGTCAAACTACTTGTTTTCTTTTTATCTGTTAATGACTTGTATTGAAAATACCTGTCGTTTGGTAGACCTATAGAATCATATGATACACCTTCGAATTTGGCATTGTTTAGACCTAATGATGCACAATATTTAAGAACTGGCTGTTTAAGTTTTGGATGTATAGTATTGGTCAACTGGAACGATGTTTGGATCATTGTAGATAGGAATTTACTATTATCAACCATTTGCAATCCTTGGACTCCTACTATGAGTTTCCATCAATATTTCAGATAAGGATCTGTAAGACTAATGGAATAATCCGAAAAGATAGTTCCATATTGATAACCAATAGATAGGTTACCAACAATAGTACCTATTCTAACATGATCATAATTGTGGTGTCGAGTATCAGATCCCTGTCAAGATCCTTATGACTAACTTATTTAGATCTTTTTCTATACTCGAGAGACGTATTGTTTCCAAAGTTGATTCTAGATCTCTTGAGAAATATATAGACTTTGAAAAAGAATTAGAGACAGTAGAGAATCCCGAGAGTTGGAATCCTCCTACTCTTCACGCTACTGATGTGTATAAAATCCCTTTATCTAATATCTTTCAGAGAAAGATGATTTTAAAAGAAGTAGAATTGAAGATTAAGATTTCTAATCCTTCTGTTCAAATAGTTTCTCTTTCCCTATTTACAAATGACGAAATCAAAAAAATTAGACAATGTGCAAAAGACAAAAAATATTCCTATTTACATTTTGGAGGTATAAGGATAGGATTAGCCCCTTTATTCAGGCATGGTTTGAATACCCCTTGCATTGTTGAAGTCTTTGATACTCGACACCACAATTATGATCATGCTAGAATAGGTACTATTGTCAGTAACCTATCTACTGGTTGTCAATATGGAACTATCCTTCTCGATTATTCCATTAGTCTTATAGATCCTCATCTGAAATATTGCATGAAACTAATGGTAGGAGTCCAAGGATTGCAAATGGTATATAATAGTGAATTCCTATCTACAATGATCCAAACGTCATTCCAGTTGAACAATACTATACATCTAAAACTTAAAGAGGTAGTGCTTAAAGATTGTGTGTCAGTAGGTCTAAACAATGCCCAAGTCAAAGGCGTATCATATGATTCTATAGGGCTACCAAACGACTGGTATTTTCAATACAAGTCATTAGCAGATGAAAAGAAAACAAGCAGTTCATAAGAAGAGCCTCGATAAAAGATGGCAAAGTTAGAATCCTTCAAGAAAGGCCTTCTGTTGAACGTCTTATTATTCATCTGAAGAAATATGCATTGCCCATCTCTGATCCTACAGAATCTTCATCTCAAATTGCCAGCACTTCCAGTTAGCCTGTAATATCTTCCAGTGAATTGTATATATCTCAAGTGAAGACTTTCCTTGCTACAGATAAAATGTTTAGAATCTATAATTCTCAAATCTCACCATTTGAGGAGTGGCAATTTGCCAATCGCTGCTTTGTGAAAGGAGGAAAATGACACCCAAAGACTAAATTTTGTACTACATCATCATCTTCAAGGCAGCCTCCAACACGAGCTAATTGTGCCCCCTTAACTGAACACAATTCTTCAAATACAAATGATACAGGTGTACAAAATGAACTCATTTTAGCAAACCTCAATCTTTTTCATGATGAACAACAAGAAGAAAGAGCTGAGAAAGAAGCTACGATGCAGAAGAAAGAAAGAAGAAGAAAAGCAAAAGCATCTTAGAGTTCAAAATTCAATATAGATATGTCGACCCCAAATTTCTGGGATGAAGAAGAAACAAAAGCTAGCACTTCTGAAACATCTTTCAAACCATTGAAAATAGAATCCATTTCAGAAAAACCTAGAAAAACAAAAGCAAAAATTGTAACTCTTGAAAATGTAGCTTCTAAGTTTCCATCTTTCATTATGACATTGATCCAGAAAGAAAACTTTGTAAAAGAAGTTCAAAAATACCCTAGGATAGAAGAAGACCTGTTTGCTTCTAATTCTAGCGGTTATATTTTAGATCTGGACAAATCCACAAACCCAGTTGAATCAATTAGAATATGGATTTGAGCTCTATATCAGATGCAAGTAACTACAAAGCTCGACAATATATCGATATTTGTTCTAGCAGAAAAAAGAATGGCAGGAATAGTATACGACTAGTGGATTGGACCACCCGAGTCAGAACAATAGGCAGTTGTTGCAGCAGGACTATCTACTTTAGAAGTATTCTTGAAAACACAGTTTGTCCCAGAGCCAATTGATGAGAAAAAACAAATCATTACAGATCTTTCTAGAATGGAGTTGAAAGATTTAAAATATCTTGAATATTTTTGTCAAGATTTTATGGCCAATGTTTATGAAGCAAATATTTCAGATGATTCAGTTCAAAAAAATTCGTTTTTATCCAAGTTTCGAGGAAACCTAGGAGATCTGATCTTTAAAAACATTGAAGTTCAAAATAAAACAGTTGATCAGATTTATTGGGTAGATCTCTTATTTCGGTGTCGTGAAAAGGTTAAATATCTCTGTTAGAAAAAACAAGCACATGATATAACTCCCAGTGCTAATGTTTGCCGTGCTGCTTTACCTTGGACACCATTCAAGAGAAAGAAGAAACGTAAAAGGTATGGAAAATTCAAAGCCAGAAAAATTGCAAATCCAAAAAGACCTTTTAAAAATTTCCAATTCCTGAAGAAAAGGAAACAACCAAGAACCAAGAATAATTGTTGTTTCATATGTAAACAGGAAGGACATTATGCCCGTGCATGTCCAAAAATCACATTTGGTAAACTAAAAGCATGTTTAGATATTGAAGAATTTTGTGATGATTGGTCTATTGTAAATTTAGAAGAAGAAACATCAGATGTATATATGTTTACTGATGCTTCTTTAACAGAAGAAGAAGAAATGACCAATTATGTTAAAAAAATGAACATTTGCTTGGATTGTTCTAATGACGAGTTTTGAGAAGAAGAAGAACTTCACTAAAGTGAATAAATTGAGATTGATACAGATAGCTTTGTAACTAGTGAATCAGAATCATTATGTTTTTCTCCAAAGTCAGAAAAGAAAAAGGAGAGCAAGCAGTGCCCATTCTACCTCAGCTAAATTCCTTTTGTCCATATGAAAAAATATTGGACAGACATCTTCAATGCCAATACCTGAATTTGATCCAGAAGCCGAGAAAAATTTCTTAAAGAAGATGGTAAAAGCCAATAATATTTTGCATATACTCATTTCTGTGCAGGTAAAAAGCAATTGGGTAGATCTTGATGTGTTCGTCGATACTGGTGGATCAAATAATCTCGCCAGGCCTTCTTTGTTCAAGGAATTGTGGAAACCACTCCAAAATATCCTAATTTCAGAAACAATAGGAGGTACAATTTATCTTACCCACTATGTAGATAATGTTTCTTTAAAAGTAGTTGGGAAGATCGTAAAGATATCCGCTATACAACATTATGACCCATCAACCAGTTTATTTTTGGGTATTCAGTTTATAAACTCACTCTTTTCAGTAACAATCAGTGAAGATAAATTTATCTTCAATTTCAAGAGGCAAGCAGTTTTTATCCCAAGATTAAAATTTGTAGATTCAGATGTACGAAGAGAAACTCAGAAGAAAACAAGTTCTAGAAAGTCAAAGAATGACTCAAAGAATTGGCAAGAAGTGCTGCAGATCTATGAAGCCAAAGAAGCTTTAAAAACAAAACAGAAAGCAGTTGTTGATCCACACTGGTCTCAAGATCAAATCTCTATATATGAAAGACTACTTAAAAGTTTCTCTGAAGATCCCCAGAAGTTTTGGGAAAAAGAAAGCCCAAGGCAAGAAATTGTTACAATGCATGACAATCTAGTAAAAGGTAAGCTTATTCCTTGCACTCCTTCGGATGAACACGAGATCAAAAAGCAAACTGCAAAACTTTTAAGTTTGAAATTAATTAAACCCAGTGTTTCTCACTATTCATGTTCAACATTTTTAGTCAGAAATCATTCTGAAATAGTACAAGGCAAAGCACAAATGGTAATAAATTATAAACCTTTAAATGCCATAACTCAAAGTTTTTATTATCATTTGCCCAACCAAGAAGTGATCATGCAGAAAATCCAGAAGAGCAAAATTTTCAGCAAATTTGATATGAAATATAGATATTACCAAATCCAAATTGAAGAAGTGGGTATGCACAAAATAACGTTCACATGCCCTGTAGGATTTTGTCAATGGAAGGTTGTTCCATTTGGATTAGAGAATGATCCTGCTTTCTTATAGAAAAGAATGGATTTTATATTCAATAAGTATGATTTCATGATAACTTATATTGATGATATTCTGATTCATAGTCCAGATTTACAGACACATTTGACCCATTTAGAAATATTTCTGTAAGAAATTAAGAGCCATGGCATCGTCCTATCAGAAAAGAAAATAGTCCTACTCTAAGATAATATTGACCTTCTTGGAATTCATGTAGTAGATGGACATATACAAATGCAACCTCATGCTTACAAAACCTGCAGAGTTTCCCAATGAGCTTAAAGATACTAAGATTACTCAAAGATTTTTGGAAGTATTGAATTACATCCATAAATATATTACCATGTTATGAGAAAAAACTCCTCCTATTCGAAAGCATCTAAAATCAGGATGGTCCAGCCAAGAAACCGAGGTAGTTAAAATTCAAAGGGGAGAATGTAAATCTCTTCCAAAACTCCAGCCTCCAGGAGATGGATTTCTCATCCTACAAACAGATGCATTTCTCATCCTACAAACAGATGCATCAGATGAATTTTGGGCAGTTGTTCTTTTTGAAAAGAAGGAGGAGAGTAATGAAGAAGGAATTTACGCCTATGCATCCAGAGAATTTCTCTCCAATCAGAAAAATTGTTTTATTTATGAAGAAGAAACTCTTGCGATATTCAATGGTATCAAAAATTTGAATTATATTTGGCACCAAGAAAATTCTTGATTAGAACTGATTCAATGAATTCTAAATATTTCTTGTCAGCCAAAATATCGAGAGAAATGGCAAGAGGAAGATTGTTAGCATGGAAAATTTGGTTTCAGCAATATGATTCTGATGTTGAATGGATTCCTAGAAATTCTAATTCTCTTGCAGACACTCTTACCAGGGACATGAACAAAGCTCACAGAACTAGCGGCAGCAAAAAAGAAGTCAAAGGTAGCATATTTGATTTTCTAGATCAATAAGATAATTTTGCCACATTTGTCGAAAGGTTTAAGATTTTGGAGAAACATGTTGAAGATATTTTTTCAGAAATAAAAAAGGTAGTTGGTCTCAGATTAAGAAGAAACCAATGAATTCAGAAATGCTAGGCTTGGCAGTAAAAAGATATTGGTACCTTTCTTGGTTTAGATACTGAATTGGTAAAGGTATACTCTCTACCAAATATGAAGGTCAAGCTCTATTTTAGAACTCTTGATGATTTATGGTCTATACAATACACACAATCCATGATCTGGTTTTTATAGATTTTGAACTATTATCAGATGATTGGCAGTATTGACTTTTCTCTAGAAATTTTCAACAATGCCAAAATGATGGACCTTGTTGATATCAATATCAAAGAAGAATTTGGAAAATTCTTAGCATCATTAAGAATCCCATATTTATTTTAACAAATGGAAGCATCATATTTACAAAGAATTGATGTGGAATATATGCATTCTAATACATTTCCTCAGTATGAAATATTTGAACCTTTTGCAAACTGGGAGATTAAAGAGGGATTCAGTAAAAATAAATAGGTTGAAAGAACATTTCAACACATAGAAATGACTTTGCGGTATATCAAAATATTTTCCACACCATGGGATTGTCAAACTCTAGAAATGAGAAATACTATTGATCCAAATCCTTTTTCACAAGTTTTTGGAAATCATTTCTCAAAAAGTTCAACCTTTGCTGATAATAAAGAAGAGGTGAAAAGAGTCACTGAATCGCTGAAAGAATTCCCAAAAAACAAATTGGTAGAAAAAATATCCATGTTATCAAAAAATTGAAGGAATTGCAAGGAAAACATCAGGTTTTAAAGTTTTCAGTAAATCAGAAAGCATTGATCACAGTTGGAGTAATTTCAGGTAACTGGACCTCAGATACTATATGTTTAATCAGTTTACTGTTATCAACGAGGGTATGCACTTCGTTCAATTTTGAACTTGGATGGCAAGAAAAAGAGGGAATAAGTGACCATTGCAAAATCTGGGTACAACACACGATAGAAACAACAACCAATATGTTTCAAATCTTCAAGTGGGAACTATTGGATGGAATAGAACTATCAGTACAATAGATGACAACCTTCTCAATAGCTCATAAAGGTTCTTTCTTGGATATAGAGATAAATCCTACCGCCTACATCAACAGATGGAGAAAAAGAGATGACCCATTCAAGCTACCTTATCAAAGTCATCATGCCCTCAGAGACAGAATAAAGGTAGAAATCAGACAATCCTCTAAAGCATCTACAACTTCTATAGCACCAATATCTTGAAAGGGAAAAGACACTTTATTTTTAGATGTGTACCAAGATGCTCAAAACCCCACTGAGCCAGACCACGAAAATGAATATTTAAAAATACTTGAAGAAGCATATCTAAAAAAGAATCAATCATTTGACGAATTTGACGATTATGATGAAGACCGTAGTCCCAAGATGGTCCTTTGATTCCTTGTAAATAGTAAAAAGCTTCAATTATTGTAATAGTTTGCTTTTGCATTATTGTACTGAAATATTGAGTAGACACCGTCGGACTATGGAAATGCCGACAGGACCTTCAATTAGTTCCACTTTGTGTCATGTCTACATATGATACTGAAATTGAATTCGTCAACGGAAATGTATCATACTGGGATTGAATGCTTCAAAGCATGTATGGCAAATCTGATAATGTTATATTGAAACTAACTTTTCCCTGGAATTCAGATTTTTTAGTTAGGTGATTTTGAAAATAAAAAGAGATAAATACCATTTAGAACGAACATAAAGAAATATAAAAAATAGAAAATAGAAGGAGATACATAAAAATAAATTGTTAGAAAAAATCCAATTAAAAAGTGAGACTGCTGTGTTTTTTTATTTAGTAAGAAAATGTGGAAGTAAAAGAAAAAAATACTATTATAGGGTTACATAGACTTCTGGCCTTGTTCCTCGTAGAATTGCTATAGAATATTAATCTCTCTATTTTGTTTTCTAATTTTCCACTCGAAATCTAATTAAAGTGTGAAATGATATACATACATATATGCGATGAGATTTTGTTTTACGAATAGGTTATAAGTAACGGTACTTATAAGATCAAAATTATTAAAACTCAAAATATTAAAAAATAGAAATATTAATAATTAAAAAAATAGTAAGTGCTTCCTAAGAAAGTAGGGTAAAGAAAACCAGGATCATTAATTCATTGCACTTAGATCCATTCCCTTCATTGCACTTAGATCCATTCCATTTAACCGAGCATAAAAGTGAATTTCTTATAAATAAACATCATAAAGATTGAAATCCATTTAACATGGCATAGAATTGAATTCCATTTAACATAGCTATCCTCACGGGGAATGGCGTTGTTTCAATCTATTGTTGTAGTTTCCATGGTCCAGGGAAGGGCTTTGATGAAAGGTGTTTTTTTGGAATTTTTGGGGAAGTTAAAGGTTTTTTTATTATTATTATTATAATAATGGAAGGGATTTGATATATAAAAAGATTATTTGTAATTTATTGATGATGATGATGGTTAATGTCCGCTGAGACAAAATAATGGTCTATCAGACTATTATTAGTGTTTATTTGGTAAATTTGAAATATTTTAAAATTTTAATTTTTATGTTTATGTTTATGTTTACTGTAAATTTTGAAATATTTTAAAAATTTATTGCACATAAATGTGTTAAATTGATTTGTCTTTTAAATTTTAAAATATTTTGAAATCTAAAATGTATTATAAAATGATAAGTAATTTATTAAAAATAAAGAAAAAAAAAATTAGATATATATATGTTTTACAAATTTCTAGAATATTTAGAAATTTACCATTTATTATAAAATCATAACTCACCTTATCAAAAAAATAGGAAAAAAAATCACAAATGTATGTTAGTGATTGATGTTAATTAATTTAAAAAGGATATCTATATATATTCTACATTTAAATTTTAGCATGATCATTTAACCTGTAATGGAATCAGTGAAGATTATGTATTGATGGAGTTGGCCCTCCGCTCACAAGCCTCGCCTGATGGACCGCTCCAATAATTGGATAGCAAGAGGTTCCACAACATGGGATTTCTAAACCTCGGATTGCAGCTTGAGCGGTGTCTGAAATGAGTTCTAAACATATTCTATATGTAAGATGCGATTGCTGGTACAATGCCTACAGCTCTTCTTATCTTTTTTAAAAGGAAATAAAATTAATTTTCTCAAGGATGATGTGGGGTTGTCAAAGATGCTGAATTTCAACGATTTTCTCCAGATAATTCTGTTGCTTGGCTCATTTATTTACGATTCAGTTTATCATATTTTCATGATTGCTTGGGATAGTTCAGTTATTAAAGGTTTTTATTTTTTTGAGTTTCAAATATATGAAATAAATTTTTGTAAAATGGGGCATTTTATTTATGTATGAGTGTTTTTGAATTTTAATTAGTTAACAATTCAGGATATGATTTTTTCTTAAATCCTAAATTTTAATTATATAATAAATAAATTTAGCACTTTAACTTTTTAAGGCATTTATTATTTAAGTAAAAATTAAAATTGTAATAAATTATTACACAATTTCCAAATAAAAAACATAATTAAATAACACAATCTTAGTCGATAAGTGGGAGGGGGATGACTGGAAGGCGAACCAGGAAGAACAAGGAATCCTGAGCAAATTAAATTTAAAATTTGAGATGGTTCAATTTAAGCATTCGGCTCGTCACGATATGAGGATTCAAAGCCCTGATAAATTCAGGTATCCTAGAGATCACTTTGTTAAGCTTAACTTCGACGGGGCCTCGAAGGGGAACCCGGGCGAAGCTGGCTTTGGGGGTATCTTCAGAGACAGCAATAACCAAGTAAGGTGGATATTTGCAGATTGGGGAGGAGAGATGACTAATAATGAGGCCGAGTTCTGGGCTCTGCATCAAGGATTACGGATTGCTGTAAGAAATGGCTACACCAATCTGGAAATCACAGGTGACTCGCAGATTGCAGTGGACATGCTGAGGAGGCTCAACAACGGGCGAGGATGGGAGAAAGTCACTAATAGCTGGCGGACTGCGGGCATTGTTCAGGAAATTGCAGATCTTGTAAAACGAATTGAATACAGAATTATAAACCATGTTCGAAGGAGAGGGAATCAGGCAGCGGATTGGCTGGCCAATTGGGGCTGCAGGGGACGTGGCAGCACGATTGACAGTCAGTGGAGAGCCGTGGAGGGGAACAGGGAGTGGAAGGAGCTGGCGGACATCATAAAGGCTGATCATGATCAAGCCACCGATGAAAATACACGGATCAGTGAGCTGGATCAATAGTAGGAAGTGGAGATCCCGATTTATGAACATGGTTCAATCGGGCTTCGATAAAGATATCATAACAGATTACAGGGTATATGATCAGAAGTTACGAGGTAGTACAGCGACGGCGGGAGGGGCGAATGGTCAGGAGTACACACAAGGTGAGGCAATTAATGCTCGAGACATTAGAGGAGATGGGAGCGGTTCGTCAGACTTCACAGCAGAGGAAATTAATAGAGGAATGATGGTCGAAGGCAGCGGCATATCGGAAATCTACCGGCGGCAATCGGAAGTTGAACCAAGGTGGTACCCCGAGGACAGAAAAATGCTATATATCCAAAGCAGGATGAACGCAAAATCATTATGTGATTTCCTAATTTGGGGAGGTTCGGAGATTGCAGTTGAGGGGAAGCAGCGAAAAACTAAGGCCTTTGAAAACCAGGGATCGTTGCGCGACAGAGCCACGGGTAACATGGAAACCAGGCAGAAATTGAGAGGAGCAGAGGAGCAGCATAATGCAGAGGTGGAGAACAGGAGCCGGAAGGGTAAAGGCATTCTGAAGGTCGAGCAACCGTTCAAGATCTGGGATGTTGAAGATGACTCGGAAGAGGATTTGGCTCCTGGCGAAGGGAGTGAGCGCCTTTATCCTCAGGAGAGCTCTGCAGACGATGAAAATCCGCAGATGGGGGAGGACCATCCCGTGTCGTCGGATTTGAAGGTCCGACGGTATGGCTTGAGGAAACGAAGCAGGACTCCCAACAGAGAAGGGGACTCGGAGCGGAAAAGAGGCCGAGGGCAGAGGAAGAAAACGCAGGAGGAGGGGGAGAACTCCAGGCACGACCAGAATAAAGATAAAAAACAAAAGAGGACTGTGAACCACAGGATTCGAAGGGCTGAACAGGCTTATCACCGCAACTCCAATCCTGCTGTGCGCAGAATCATGCAGTATCTTGAAGAGGAATCGTTACAGGATCAATCTGCAGAGGAGATGGAAGAGTGGGAGTTTCTGCTCCATGACCCTGGTCACACCAGGGGGCGAATGTCATTGTTCAAACAGTCTCTGCATATCTATTGGGTGATGAAGGGGCTAATGGCAAAGGCTCTTGAGCAAGTGGCAAAGGAGATGGTAGAGTTGGCCCAAGGAAATCCTGACATACGCAGAGAATTGAGCTTCATACGCATAGCAATGGCGAGGCAGGAGGAGAAGCTGGATGCAATCCAGCAAATGCTGAAGCGGGACCAGCGAGAACCAGCGGGAGCAGCCAACCAGCAACCAGATGTGGGCGGCGATTGACATAAGATATGTTTAGAAACTGCAATAGTTTTTTTGATTATGGCTTTTTACATGTTATAGATAGGGAAAAGCAAGTAGTGCAGATTTGTAGTATTAGTAAGTCTCAAGACAGCATCGTTTATTTAGCTAAGACTACCAGACTGTGGACCTTCTATTTTTGGGCTGCAATTAAAAACTATAGGTGGATTTCTGACCCGGTTTCCCCATGTGGGCGGGCTGCAACATTTTTGAAATGATGTAATGTTCTGTTGATCGAGTAATAGAAAGAGTACCATCCTAGCTTACAAAAAAAAAAAAAACATAATTAAATAACTCTATTCCATTATTGTTGAGTACAACAATTATAGCCCTAGTATTAGATCTGAAATTCTGTAGCTGCTTAACCTCCTCATTATGGACTGCATGGCTATATAAGTTATCATTTTAAGGCTGGTTTGTGTATATTTTAAGATTCCTCACCCTGTAAATTTAGCATAATAATTTATATTTAAAAATGATATAAAATTTATATTTTAAAAATAGTAATTAGGAATATAATTATTTAAAAAATTAAAAAATTAAATTTATTAAAATAATAATATTAAAAGGGAGTTGTTTTAATAATTATATAAAAAATATTTAAATTTATAATTTAAAAAAGTAATATATCCCTATCTTCCTTACTATTATGAATTTTTTCATGTTATTTTTCTCTACATATACATATTGATATTTGTACTTGTTATATTATATACATTTAAATTTAAATGTAGAAAAATAATAATACAAAATTTTTTTGCTAGAGGTTTCTACTCTTTCTCCTTTACGAAGTAATGGCCCTTATTGTGTCAAGTTCCTTTTTTAGTGTGAGTCAGTAATTTCGGTCACCAGTTATCAAATATGCTTTTACCAAGTTTCGTTACAGGTCTTAAAGTCAAATTTTATCATGTCACTAGGTTTTAAGAATAAAATTTGGTCACTCGCTCATGTATTTAGGTGTACTGCTACTCTTTCAAGATTTTCATGCTTCGTTCACTCCCATCGCTCATTTGGATGTGCCATCTTTGAAAAGTGTCATGGTCATCTCAGTTTCAGTATCATGGTTGTCATTGAGTTCATTGTTCATCCATTAGGTCACTAAGGTTTCATTCATTCAATTCTTCATCCGAGTCATAAATTAGCATGTGAAGGAGTAGTCATTAAAAAATGTTTCAAAAAGCAGTTTTATTTATCTTCAAATAATACAAAAGCTGCATTCAAAAGGTTCACAAGTACATTATTTTCAAATCAACAAGAAGAAAAGTATATGGTGAGCCACCCCACTATAACCAAAGCAAGTCACTTCTCAAAGCTATAAAATACCATGTTTCTCTCATTCCCCTCATCCATCATCCAGCATTTCTTCACAAGATTAGGGCCATACATTGTCAAAAAAAAATAAAAAATCAATTTTTGCCCCGAGTTGTTGTGCTTTTCCTTCTTTTGCTGCACTTTTCCAAACTGTAGGTTGCACTTTTCCTTCAGACATTGCGCTTTCTACAGTGGTGCTACACATTGTGGTAAAGAGTTTCTAAGTGGATACAAAAGGTCTCCAAGCTCAGCACAAGCTTTCACAAGGGTCAAACAAGTAAGTTTAATCCTCTCACACTATCTTTCACTTGGTTTATCAAGTCTTATGGTGTGGAAACTTATCATTTTCTCCTACGCTATGATTTTCTTGAAGATTGTCTTTTTCAATTTGTAAATCCTAAGAATCCCTCTCCTCCCATACCCTAACCTCCTATACACCTAAATACATCCCTAAAACCTTAAACGCTATCATTTTAATTCCCTAAGACCTATTCAAAAAACCTACCCCTACTTGCTGTGATTTTAGCAGTTTTCTCAATTCGGGTTGTATTTAAATTCCCTAGCCCGATAAACCTTCAATTTTACCTTCATTTCACTTCGCTAAGCTACCTTACACCCCTCCCTATCACATAAAATTTTATCACACTTATTCCTACTCCCTAACCCCATCATTCCATTATTTATTTCCCTTCCCCTATTTTGCCCCTAGGGTTTGATATCACAGACTACTATGGAGGAGGAGAAGAAAACTTATACCAAGGCCGAGAAAGTGTTAACATATAAACCATCAAATACTCAGGAGTTGATGTTATCACCACTTTCCATTAAGTTTTTTCAGCATGTTGGGTGTTTTGAATTTTGTCAGTTGGTCCAAAAAGTGCAATATCATCCTGAATTGGCCCGATTGTTTGTCACTAACCTCAAGAAAGGTAAAGTCACTATTGCAGGGGTAACCTTTACCATTTCAACTGACAACATAGCAGCAACCACAAGGATACCTAACATGGGTGAAAAATGGTTTAAGATCCAAGATTTGGATTCTCAATTGTATCAACTCTTCCTCAAGGCTCCATACAAAGATAACATTAAGAAAATATTTCCTTTTGGCCAGCTCCTTGACAAGTTTTCACCTTTTATGAAGATCATCATGTCATGAAGTATTTCACTTGTGAGGGGAGACTATCTAGGCTCTACAACTATTAGAAAAAACCTGGATTTATTGTATTCAAAATAAATCTGATGTATTTGATACTTTCAAGAAATGGAAAGATTTGGTTAAAAATGAAATAGAAAAAATGTTGAAGTGTCTCAGATTAGAGAATGGAGGTGAATATTGCAACAAAGAGTTTGATAGGTACTATTCAGAGGATGGGATTCACAAAGAGAAGATAGTTCGAGGAACACCACAAGAAAATGTTGTGTCAGAAAGGATGAACAAGACAATCATGGAGCATGCAAGGTGCATAAGATTGCATGCAATATTGTCTTTACGATTTTGGGAAGATGTTGTAGATACTGTTGTTGATCTAATAAATAGAGGGCCTTCAAGTTTCTTGGATGGTGGTATTGTAGTGGAGGCATGGACAGGTAAAAAGGTAAATTACTCATTTTTAAATACTTTTGGTTGTGAAGCCTTTGTCCACATTAATAAAGGAAATAGAAAAAAGCTTGAGGCAAAATCAAAGAAATGTACCTTTATTGGATATGGTGTTAATGATTTTGGTTCTCGCTTTTATGCTTATGAAAAGCACAAAATCATTAGGATAGGAGATGTCATATTCAATGAAAATGTTATGTATAAGGATCAGATGTAGGAAAAGAAACAGGAAAAACGAAACAAAGAATACACGTTGCTTGATGAGATCACATAAAAAAGTGAAGGTACCTAAAAATCATAATGATCAATAGCCAGAACAACAACACCAACCACAACAACAACAAGCACCTCAAACGTCTGAAAGTAGTGTTAGAAGATCTACCAAGATAAGTATACCCCCTAAATGATACTCTCCTTCATTATATTATGTATTATTGACTGATTTTGGTGAACTAGAATGTTATGAAGAAGTAGTTCAGGTAGAAACTAGGAAGAAGTGAGAGCAATCCATGAAAGAAGAGATGGAATCCTTAGCAAATAACCAAACTTGGGACTTAGTCAGGTTTCCTACAGGTAAAACAACATTGTAATATAAATGGGTTTACAAGTTGAAGAAAGAATATGGAGGTAGAAAAAGGTATAAAGCTAGACTTGTGGTGAAGGGGTTTGCACAGAAAAAGGGTATAGACTTTGATGAGATATTTTCTCTTGTTGTAAAATGGCTTCAATCAAAGCTATTTTAAGACTAGTAGTGGCTGAAGGTTTGCATCTTGAGCAATTAGATGTAAAGACAAACTTTATCCTTGGGGATTTGGAGGAAGAGATATATATGCAACAACCACAAGGATATGAAGTAAAAGGGAAGGAGAAAATAGTGTGCAGGTTGAATAAGAGCTTGTATGGCTTAAAACAGGCTCCAAGATAGTGGTATCTGAAATTTGACAGGTTTATGTCTGAACAAGGTTATACTAGATCTCACTCTGATCATTGTATTTATCTCAAAAGGAAAAATGATGGAAGCTATATTATATTTTTATTCTATGTAGATGAAATGTTTGTTTTAGTTTCTAACATGCAGGAAATAAATGTGCTCAAAACAATATTGGCGAACTCATTTGCAATGAAGGTTTTGGGTGTTGAAAAACAAATCCTTGGTATGAGAATAACTAGAGACAGGAAGAATCGCAGATTAATATTGTCTCAGAGTGAGTACATACAAATGATATTGGAAAGGTTTAAGATATAGAATGAAAAACTAGTTAGTATACCTTTGTCTATCCATTTCAAAATAAGTAAGGAGGTGTGTCACAAGACTAGGGAAGAAATGGATTATATGTCTAAAGTTCCATATGCATCTGCAGTTGGAAGCTTAATGTATGCAATGGTCTGCACAAGGACTATTATTCCACATGCAGTGGGAGTTGTAAGCAGGTACATGAAGATTCTAGGAAAAGAACATTGGATGGAAGTGAAGTGGATTCTCAGGTATTTGATAGGTACCACAAATAAGACATTATGCTTTGGTTGTTCAAATATTGCTCTACAGGGATATGTTGATGCAGATATGGCGGGTGATAGAGATAACAAGAGGAGCACCACAGGGTATATGTTTAATTTAGGTGGAACAACTGTCAGTTGGGTTTCAAAACTGTAACGTGTTGTTGCGCTCTCAACAACGGAAGTAGAGTATGTTGCTGCTACAAAGGCTTGTCAAGAAATGATTTGGTTACAAAGGTTTATGGATGAATTGGGTAAGAAGCAGGAGTTGGGTAGGTTATATAGTGACAACCACAGTGCCATGCATCTTTCAAAGAACTCTGCATTTCATTCCAAGACTAAACATATACAACTCAGTACCATTTCGTATGGTCAACGTTGGGAGATGGACAATTGAAGCCGAAAAAGATACACACTATCCAGAATCATACAGATATGTTAACAAAAGTTGTAACTAGGGAGAAACTAAGATTCTACTCAGTTTCAATTGGTCTTCAAGTATGATGAAGAAGATGAGAAACAACCAGGTCCAAAGTGGATTCATTTTCCAACAAATGAAGTAGAGGTGGAGTTGCTATAATCAATCTCGAAGCGGGAGATTGTTGGGTGTGGAGTTTGATTATCTTCTTTATTTAGAGGTATAACCGCATTGGAACCTAGTTCGTAATGTGGCGGGAACACTGCTCGTAAAAGTTTCACCGCTAGGGGGGTCCGGGGGGGCCGACGAAGATTATTTGGATCCCCCCCTTGGCACGGAATCAAGGGTAGCGCCCCCGAAGCTAAAAATAGATGTAAATTGCCTTGTAAAATGTTGAAATTTCATAGTCAATTTGGGTTTTTCATTAGGAGGAGATCTGATGGTAGAAGTTATGTTTAATTGAGGGTTTTTAACCCTATAAGGAAACCCCTTGCTATATAAGAGGGAATTGTATTGCATTTATGTAGATCTGTATTATGATCGAGAAAGAGAGAGGAGATTGTGTGAGAGCGAAGAGGGAATTACAGCGGATCTACTATAGGTTGTATCTCTTTAGTTTCTTGGAAAATATTAAAGGAAGGATTGGATATTTCTCCGTGGACGTAGACCAAATTAGGTGAACCATGTATATCTTGGTCTCTCTTGTTCTATGTGTTTATATTTCTGCAATATTTTATGTGTTCTATTGCTCTATAATATATAATTTTATAACACGATCCAAGAGGAAAGTCTGTAAAGTATAAATAATTGTGGTTTGATCAATATATTATTTTTCAGCCATATTTTAGAGCGGAATATTTGGAGGAATCAACTTTATGTGTCATTTTTACTACTTCTCCCACCTTGAAAATTTCTGGAGGAAAGCTTTAAGATCCATCTTGAGGCCTTAAATGACCACATTTTTTGGTATGAACCTTATTATGGACCTCGATTCCATAATTCACATACCTATTGATAATGAAAAATTTCCCAGCAACATATTGTGACTCTCTCTGGTATGAGGTCCCAATTGGACCTCACAAAATTTGGTATGAGAGGACCATTCAAATTTTGGCTCAACTCCCATGCTTAGTTTTGTGTAAGTACTATGAGATGTGTGTGATCATTACAATGATGGGTGCACCTATTGGGCTAGTAGCTATATTGAATGCAAGAATGCAAGAATTGTAACCTATTTAAAGGGGGGAATTGATGACAAAATTTGAGGTGATGAACTCGTCAAAAATTACATATATGCACATTTAAGGATTTTTTATTATAAACCTAGAAGGCATTCCACACTTAGCTTATAAAAAACAAGACATATAATAGTAATTAACCAAAACAATAAGTACCCAACGTAGAAGGAATCCAAACTGAAACCAAGCACAAGGGATGATACTTCCCAAGGATCAAACGTGCAATTCTTCTTCTTCAACAAATCCTTATTAAGTACCTTTTGAATATGAAATCCATTGCAAGAGGCTATCAAATTCATTAGCTAGTAATTGAGGAGAATGTTAAGAGTATTTAGCCTATCCATTGGTTCTCATAGTTTATTCTTTACCTCTTTAAATGTGGCAATTTCCTACTCAAGTATAGAGGATAGCTCATATGTATTTTGTTTCTTATTTTTTTGTTATGACTGCTCTAACTATTCTCTCCTTTGGAATCAAGATATGGATGTTAAAATCCAAATAAAGAAGAAAACTATTTGTTAAAATCCAAATGAAGATGTTGAAATGTGAGACTCCTAACATTAGATAATATCTAGGAGCAAAATTTTGTTATGATCCCATTGGTTTAAAATTGTACTCTTTGAAGATATTTTGTGATAGATTTTAGCTTAGAAAATATCAATGTGATTTTTTCACAAAGTGTCCAATTTTGCAAGACCTTGACTCAAGTTATTTCAGATAGTGTGCTCATATTTGGTTAAACACACTATTTTTATATTTTGGAACTCATTTATACCACTTGGTTTAGCTTTTCCACCCATGGATCAAATTCACAATGTGTTTTTGAATGAAGTGATTTGCAACTTTCCATAAAAGTATGCCTAGGGAGTTAGATGGGCAAACCCAAGATTTTGTTGGACTCCTTAGATTAGCATATATCTGTAAGCATCCTTCTACTATGATTCCATTATCCATAAATTTATTTATTTGAGGATCTCTAGAGCTATCTTTTTTCTTGGTAAGGATCAATGTAGTTTTTGTTGAAAGGGTCGATTTTGGAAAAAGTTGGCTTGAACATGCTAACATTGGCATTTGCCAAAAAAACTTACCAAATCTTATGGAAATTGTTTATTCTATATCTTTTAGTTTTAATATCCCTAAAATAAATTCATAATGTTCCTATGAATGGTTCCAGGATGTTAATTACAACTTTGCATAAAAATATAACCTAGACAAAGATTGGAAACCCATTGATTGTTTGAATTTGGTAATAGGTTATAGTTATGGGAACTCCTAATAATTCTAATGGATGAATATATGTAGTGAAAGGATTGCTTCACGAGGGACAACATTTGTTTCTAGGAAGCTGTTGCTACTAGAAGTAAATAATGGTTTTTAGCAGGAAGGGGAGGTGTTGGTGTAGAAAATAAATGGGTTTGACAGAAGTCCCTACCCTTACAATGGACCAATATAGCACAATTCATTCAAAAGTAATTCACTAGCAAACAGAAACAATACTTTATTTTCTTATACCACTTCAAGTTGTTGAACCATTTACAACACCATAGGTTGGTGTTGGGAGCAGGATCTCCCAAGGGTAGTTTTGGGGCTAAAAGCCCATGTTTGAGTCAAATTTTGTAATAAAAATGTAAAGACTCCGCATTGTGTGGTTGTGGATCAAAGAGGTGTTAAGTGTCATAAAGGGTAGTCCACCCTTAGTTTCGTAAACTAAATTCGGCTGTAAGTGATATACTATAAAAGGAGGTAATCTCTAAGTAGTTTTAAGGACACAACATGTACGATAATCATAGCTCAAAAGCTAGAAGTCTAAATATTGGGTTGTAGAGTAGGTAGAGGCTCTGCATTTGAGTGCGCGGAGGCCTAGGGTAGGAGTCTGCAGTTGAGTGCACAGACCCCTGTAGCTGTGTGCGCAGGGTGGACACGGTTGTAAGCACTTGGAAGATATTAATAAAGAAATATATTCTGCAATTCATGTGTATTTGTTTGGTTATTGCATCTTGATATTTTATGTATGAATTTCCTTTATTATGTTTATATGATGCACGAATGAAGAAAAATACGTTGGGTAATTGAACGCGATCAAGGATATATATTTACGTGCTGTTAACTTTAATTATTTGATAAGATAGGCAAGTCGCTTAGACTATTTGGAGAATCTGCATGGCACGCTTCCATAGTAGCACGAAAGTACCTAAGCAACAGGTTAGGGCTACGTAAAGGTCGATTAGACCCTTTTGCAGAGGTATTGAAGGACGGAATAAAGGGTTCGACTTGCAGGCCGTAGAGCGAAGCAACCTGCACGAAGGCAGGGATAGAGGAAATCAAATGACAACACAACCATCTCAAGGTGTAGAAAATTGGTTCCAGCATCCCCCCAGACTGCTTCGGGTGAGACAACACTCCGCGCTCCACGAACTGATGCCGAAAGGGAAAGTAGTGTAGGGATTTGTTTGGCTAATTAACACTGAACTTGGGTCAAGACCCCTCAAGCCAACAAATGGTTCTGTTGCCAGAACTAGAATCTGCATAGGAGATGTTTGATGATGTATCACTGGAATCCAGCTAAAAGGGAGATCAGAGACTAGTTGGATAGGAAGATCCATGAATTTGCGGTGGAGGAGAATAGAAACCCGTGACTGAAAAAGGCGACGTGGTTGGATAGATACCTATATACAGAGATCCACGCTATCTTTTTCTGCTCCTTCCCGATTGAGCTATACGAGTAGATCGCTAAGCTAGAAGATAACCAAGGAAGGTGGAAACTTGATAGTCCTATTGTTTGGACCTAGGAGCTGATACAGAAATTGGAAGCATTTGAGGACAAGATCACCCGTGCTGTTGATCATTGGCTTGATTGCATCATAGGAGGATTTGTGACTGAATTCACGGTCGACACCTCAGTCAGCTATAGTGAGGTGGAGCAACGTTTTTTCAAAGGTATGTAAAATCTTTGAATGCCTGGATTAAAATGCTATTTTGTGAAAAATGGGTTATGCAACTACCTTGATGTTCAGAACTATGTGAAGTGAAAAAACTTACAGGAATGAAGGAAAAAAGGGACCAGAGTATAGTCCATTGATTTCACCTCCATGAGGTGACAAGGAAGAAATAGTGAAGGTTTCTCTACGGAATGCTATTCATTTAATAAGACAAAAATTCCTGCGAATACCACCTCCGCCCACACCACCTCTAACCTCACCGCCATCGCCTCCAATTTCACCTGTACCACCTCCACCACAGTTCATTATGGAAAATACAGTGAAGCTTCCTTTGTTCAAAGGCTTGGGAAATGAGGACTCAGACCAATTCTGGTTCGTTATGAGGGCTATATGGGAAGCTCAAAGTGTTACAGATGATCATATAAAGAAGGTGACACTGGTTAGCACTCTGCAAGATCGCATGCTAACCTGGTATATTAAGTACTCTAATGATAACCCGAATGTTAGAGTGGCAAACATCCAGATAGCACTAAATAAAGAGTTTAGTAGGCCTAAATCTGAGACGCAGTCGATTGTGGGATTCAAAGAAATCGTGATGAAACTAGGCAAGATGCCTTGGGAACTAGATCAGAGGTGGAAATGTACAATCCATGAAGCCAACATGAACCTAACAGACAGACAACATCGTGAGTGATTTTTTGCTTCACTCCTGCCACACTTAAGGGCTGCACTATCATAGCAGAAGATAACTACTCAGTCGGAGGCTTTGGAGATTGCCATGAGACTACATGAGACTCCAATGCAAGATCCAAACCTGCGAGTTCAGTAGATCCATGCAATGCTGAAGGATCTATGCCTTGAGATGCAAAATCTGAAGTAGGATAGGATGGTTCAACCAAAAGTGTGTGAGGAGGTATGGTGCTTGAAATACGAGAGTCAGGGGCATGACAAGGACCATTGCCTAGTCTTTGCGAACTATTTTGTAGGAGGGGGACCGATGCCTTTAAGGCCAGAAGCTAAAGTAGGACCTAGCGCGGGGCCTACATTATGGTGTGTTATCTTTTAGGTAGCAGGAAAACACGCAACAAATAACTATCACTTGCTACAGAAGTTTGTACAGACATCGCAACAGCTATTCTGTAACTTTTGTAGGTTGATAGGGCATGATGAGTGTACTTGCAGGAGCTACGAATTGATGATGGATCAAACTACCGCCTATAGGGTTTAGGTTGAAACACGACCCCCTAACCAGAGTACAGGGATGGAGTGGATAGGATTTCAGGGGCGCGGACAAGGCGTAGGTGGAGGAGGACCTGGCAAAGGTTGAGGATAGTTGATCTGCTACAATTGTGAAGGACCAAAACACTATGCCCGCGATTGCACTAACCCAATGCGTTCATTGTGCAAATATTGCACACTGTTTGATTATGAAATGGAAAATTGTCCTACGATGATAGCTAGGATATGTGATAAATGGGCGCTACCACCTCCACTGACTTTGAACCTGCAGATGATGAGGTCTGAGCCACGCGAAGAGGATCCAAATGTAAATATAGTGCTCAAAAGTGGAATCGTGACAGGAGATGACAAGGGAAAACAACCAGAAGACAATACATGGGTTCAAAAATCTCCAGTGAATGAGGCTGAGTTCGATTTGGAGAGCACATGTGAAACCTTCATGGAAGCTAAGAATAGCTTCATTGAGGCCTCCACCTCAGGAAGCAAGGATAAGATTGAGTAGGAGATGAACCCCTCTATGCTTACAACTTTCTTGGAGACCTGTATGAAGTTACTGCGCAATGGTAAGGCTCTGAAAGGCTTACCAGAGCCCATTAATAGATGCGCTGGAACCACGTCGGGTGAGCCACGCATAGTACGAAAGATTGGCAAGCATAAAGCAAGGATGGGATGAGAGATGAGACTCACTGTGTAGATAGGAGAGTACGAGATGGATCAGGTTATTTTGGACCTGGGGTCACATGCGAACGTCCTACCGAAGCAGACTTGGGAGTGAATGGTGGTACCCACACTACAATGGTCTCTGATTCGATTAAGGATGGAAAATCAGCAGAAGGTCATCCCCATGGGGTAGCTGCAGGGGGTGACCGTGGATATTGAGGGAGAAAGCACGCTAGATGATTTTGAAGTAATAGATATAGTGGATGACAATAATTTCTATCTTACGCTACTACGAATTGACTGGGCCACTAATATGAATGGGGTAATCAATATTAAGAAGCGGAAGATAGTCTTTGAGGAGAAACCGATACGCGTAATAGTACCACTAGATCCTGGTGAGGGATTGCACTATATGGAACTAGTCTATGATTATGAGATTGATAATGATTTGGACTATATCTATAAGATAATAGTACGAGATCAAGATTGGTTGAATCCCACCATGGATGGATGGATTACATGGGATCACGAGAGTTCCTGCACCTCGGAGTCTGATGAAGAGATAGAACGCTGGCAAAACCAGTTACACGAAGTGAATACGCTGAATTAGAACATGATGACCTGATTGCTGCGTTGTGTGTCTTAAGAGGTAAGAAATTTTCCTACTTATGATGGCCTAAATGAGGTAGATATCTTTTTGGATGCGTTTTAAAGAGAAGTACCAGAAAAGCAGTGCTTCCAGGCGTTGGACTCGACACTACGTGCTACGCCGGTAAGATGGTGGGGTATGCACAAGGGAAGGTTTGATGTTTGGCATGAAAGTATGGGGATGATGAGAACATCATTCAGAAAGATTAAGATGCAAATGGTAGATAAGTATGATGGGTAGGATCATCCACATGCACATTTGGCCAAATGGACCCAGGCTTATGGAGAAAAGCCCCAAACTGAATGGATGCACTTGTTCTGTCACACCTTGGATATCGTCCCGATGAATTGGTACATATGCAAATGGTATATCCTCCACGCGGGATTCATGATGACATTCAGTTTTGAGGACGAGTTTGACAACATTGATGAAGCGCTACAAGAAGTGAAAGCAACAATCTTTAGGATATCACAGGATCCATTAGACATGATTCAACCTGAATGGGCTACTCAGCTGAGTCGCGTGCTAGAATGTTATAATGTAACTGCTGAAGAAGAGGACGAGTATTCACAGAAGATTAACATTCCATAAATAGAAGGTCACTGCGAGGTTCAAGGACCACAGATTGAGAACCCTGATATAACCACGCCATTGAAAATGAAACAAGTAAACATTGGTATGGAGGCAAAACTCAAATTCACAAAGATTGGAGACTATTGGGACAATGTGATAGTGGATAGGGTCATTGAATTGCTCTGTGAATACCGGGATTTATTCCCTACCAAGTTCACAGATCTCAATGGGATAATTGGGGACCTAGGAATGATGAATATTACATTAAAACTCGATGCGAAGCTAGTTAAGCAAAGGTCTTACCGTCTCAATCTGAAATATAAGGAAAAAGTTTGCTTAGAGCTAGACAAGATGCTCACGGCAGGCATCATTGAGCCTATGGAAGAATTTGACTAGGTAAGTCCAATGGTGGTACATGAAAAGAAACAGAAGGATGAAATAAGGATATGTGTGGGTCTCAGAAAGCTAAATGATGCTTTCGTACATGATCCTTTCCCGACTCCATTCACTGATGAAGTGTTGGACAATGTAGGTGGCCAGGAAGCATATTCCTTCACTGATGGGTTCTCTGGGTACCACGAGATCAAAATCGTGCTGGAGGATAGGAGAGAAACAACCTTCGCAACTGAGTGGGGTTGTTTTTAGTACACTATAATGCCGTTTGGATCAAAGAATGCGCCTGCGATCTTCTCGAGCGTAGTTGTTGTTGTGTTTAAGGAATTTATTCATAAGTTCTTAGAGGTATATTTTGATGACTGGACTCTATTTGGGCTGGTTAAATTCCATGTAGCAAGCTTGCACCTAATGTTGGATACCCGTTGAAGATACCAAATCACGTTTAGTCTCAAGAAGTGTTTGTTTTTTGTTCCTTTTGGGAACCTGTTGGGGCATGTGGTTTGCATATAGGGATTGATGGTAGACCCCGCGAAGATCACGATGATACTAAACTTGGAAGCACTGAGCAACTTGAAATAGTTGCGCGCTACCCTGGGCCATACGAGATATTACAAAAAGTTTATCAAAGGCTGTGCCCAGATCACCGCCCCTATGGAGAAATTGTTGAAGAAGGATGTCACATTCTGTTGGAACAATAACTGTAAGAAGAGCTTGGATATATTGAAAGAAAAGATGGTCACCATGCTGATTCTTGTATTCCCGGATTGGAAAAAGGAGTTTCATGTACATGTCGACGTGTCATGTATAGCGTTGGGAGCAGTACTGACACAGGCTAGCAGAGAAGGCTTGGACCATCCTATCGCGTTCGCAAGCCAAAGATTATCCAAAGTAGAGAAGAACTATTCCACCACTGAGCACGAAGGGCTAGCTATGGTGTATGCACTCCAGAAGTATAAGCACTACTTGCTCGGAGGCCATTTTAAGATGTATATGGATCAATCTGCACTAAAGTACCTGGTCAGTAAGCCTATGTTGGGGGGGAGAATATCCAAGTGGCTCTTATTGTTCCAGGAATATGATTTTGAAGTTATTGTGAAGCCTGGATGACTGAACGTGGGACCAGACCACCTGTCGCACATCGAAGTAGGGGAAGAGCCCACTAATTTCGAGGAAGGATTACCTGACGTGCAACTATTTTTAGTGCGCATCACAGATGGTCACTTTGAGGATATAATACATTTACTAATGATAGGTACTGCACTGGAAGGAAACAATGTCCAGCAGAGGAAGGAATTAGTGGTGCACACGACATATTTCTCTGTCATTGTTGGGCATCTATACAATATGGGGACTGATCAGATATTGCAATGCTCTGTACCAGAGTTCAAAAGAAGCAGCATCCTCATGGGCACTCATGGGGGCGCCATAGGAGGACACTATGCAAGGAAAGCGACCACACATAAGATTCTACAGGCAGGGTTGTGGTGGCCAATCCTCCATCAGGACTCAAAAGCATATTGCAAGGTGTGTGATGTGTGTTAAAGGACTGGCAGGGCACCACAAACGGATGAGATGCCTTTGAATCCACAAATGACATTTCAACCCTTCGAGAAGAGGGAGATAGATTTTGTAGGACCCATTCAGCCACAAGGAAAGACAGGAGCAGGGTACATTATCACCATGATGGAGTATTTGACTCGTTGGGAAGAGGTGCAGCCAATGAAGGATTACCTCGGCACAACTACCGTGAAGTTCCTATTCGAGCATGTACTCACACGATTTGGCTGTCCAAAGATCTTGATAAGTGATCGTGGTATGAACTTCCTGAATGAGATGATCAATGCACTGACGGGGGAATTTCAGGTATACGACTAGAAGAGCACACCTTATCACCCATAGGCTAACGGGATGGTGGAAGTGCTCAACAAGGTGCTCAAAAATGTGCTAACAAAGGTTTTTAATGCTCAATGAAGTGATTGGGACCTCTGCATACCTGCAATATTATGGGCTTATCAAACGACATGCAAAACATTGATTGGGAAAACCGCCTTTAGGCTCGTCTATGGGGTTGAAGTGGTAATTCCTATGGAATATATTGTGGCTAGTCTGTGCATAGCAGCGCTCACAGGTATGATGGATTGTAGAGCCCTGGAGGAGAGGCTCACATAGTGTTATCACCTGGATTGAACCTCAAGGTGAAGGAAGGCAATGCCAAGGTAACCACAAACCACGCTTAGCCAAGTAGCTAGCCCTACTAGGTCAGGGGAGGGATCTCTCCATAAGAATCTCAGCTAAGATGACTAGATCAAGAAAAGGATTTTAGGCTAGGTATAGTAGCACAAAGTTTTGACTAGATTTTGAAGGGGTTTTGCTGGATTAGGAGGAGCTAGATAGTTTAGGGCTAGGGAATTAGGTCAAAATTGCAGGGTGTTCAATGGGACAAGGTAGGCATAAGGTTTAGCACTCTAGGGCTTGATGGGTGAGGTGTTTAAGACTAGTGAGAGGCTAGGAAGAGCATGTGATTATCATGGATGCTTCCTAAACTGTAGAAAACATATAATGGTGAATATTTTCCCAAAGCAGAGCAGTGATGTAATGAATTCTACCTATCGATTTGAAAGCATTCACTTAGAAGCAATGAAATGATTAACAAAATAAAGAAAACATACTAACATATGACCACAAGATAAGAAATTTTACTGAAACTCCATACCACATGGATCCCATAAAAATAGTTGTATTTCTTATTAATCTCCTGCTAAACTGCTACAAAATGATGTACAATCAAGGTTTGAGCATCCAGCTGAGTCCAACCCTTTACAATGAGAAAGAATAAGAAGATATAGGCTTTGTTTCAACCTCCTCCCATCCTTAGGGGTCGAATCCCTAAAAGAAGGAGCTAATCTAACCAACACTGAATAAGAAATAGGAATATAGGCATCTTAACAACTTGCCTCTAAAAGTGAAAAAGCTTATTCATTTGATCTCAAATTGACCTTTAATGTAATGAATCTACCCTCTAATACTAGTTATCCATCATATTTACATGACAAGTCATCATTTACAATGGTAAAACTTCCTTCATGAGAGAAAATCCATGAACACAGTCAAAAAATGGAAAAATAGCCATCCTGTGCAAATTTGCCCTCCGCGCAGCGCCACTGGCCCAACACGCAGCACCACTTTCAGGTCCCCTTTGGAGGCCTTCTCGACATCAAATCTGAGCTTATGATAGCTCATTGAAAATCTCTCTATGTCTAGTTATCATTTGACTCATCAAGAAAGTCTTTTGGACATTCCATCTAGGATAAAAATTGATTTTACCAAAGTCACTCTAGAAGGGCAGCAACTCTCTTGTGGAAAATGATTGTTTGGAAATTTCTCCAAAACCATGAGGCCTGTGTAAAAACGAAAGTTGGTTTTTCTTATTGAGTCTATGATGGACAAAAACCTCTCTCACTTTTCTCAAATGCATCTTTTCTTGTTTAGAAACATCATTTGAATCAAACCTATCTCGATGTGTGGAACAGGGGATTTGTAGAAATAAAGGAAAATGAAGGGGATGAGGGGCTTATAAATTCTTGAGAAAATTTTTGGAAGTAGGGAGGAAAGTTAGGAAGTAGGGGAAAGTTGAATTTCAAGGATTGAGTTAGTGGAAGGGGTCGAAAAGCGAAAAACGCAGGCCTAACCTAGAAAAGTGTCAAATTGTAGCAATAGGCTAGGGTTTGTGGGAAAACGATGAATTTGAGGGATGTCAGTGATTGGAAGTGTTTAAGAATATATATTAAGGAAATGGGAAGGTGCATGAGCATCAGGATACAAGTTTTGTTGATGATTTGACCATCCAAAAAAAATTACCTTCAAAACCCTAGGAGAGGGAAATGAGCCTTACCTAAGCACAACTGAAGCATAAATAAGGTGTAAAATGACCCATTTGGAACCTAAAATAATGATGAAAACTCTTTGAATGATTGTACACTCAATCGAATGGTGACATGGACCAATACTTGGAAACTTTGGAAGGAGTGAAAATAATCCTAGACCTAATAGCTAGTGACCAAATTTTACTTGGAGACTCACTGAAATGACGAAAAAATGACTTTGACACCCCAAGACCACTTTATAAGAGCATATTTGATCACTGGTGGAACGTTTCAAAGATTGAAACTAACAGATAGCTGGATGACCTGGAAGAAGAGAGATTTTTTGTTGGATTTCACCACCAAGTCCAAAAGCAGCGTGAAGAGGCATGGCATGATCTGCACATTAAGTTGCGCTCATTTAAGGTAAAGTACCTAGTTTTTTTATATGATAGTAAATTTGATAAATTTCTAGGGAATTTCAGGATGCATTGGTTAGGGCCTTATGTTATTAAGGAGATTAACGATGGAGAAGCAGTACAGGTGGTCAAATTGAATGGAGAACCCTTCCCAGGAAAGGTGAATGGCAGTCGCTTGAAGCCATACACCGACACTTCGACCATGTGACTAAATGAAGGTAGCATAACCTTAGCACTCTACTAAGCTGAAAGAAGGTGTCGGACTATAAGCTACACTACTCGGGTTGGGGAGCTATGCTATTGGAGAATGGAGCGAAGCAAGGAAGTGCCACTAGGTCTATGGTAGCACGGAGGGAGCTACGCTACCCAGGGAGAAATCATGGAGGTCGCCCAGAAAGTGACCATTAAACTCACTGTTCATGAAAAGATGGCAGAAGTGAGGCAAAAATGGAGCAGGAAACCAGCATTTAAGACAAAATTTATGGCTCAGATCCTTGAAAATTTGCCACCAATCCAACACTAATGAACCGATTTTGGGCACGAGAGCCACTGTCAGTGCCTTGAAGGGAGTTGGGCTAAACTTGGCAGTGCTTCTGAGTGAAGCACTCCACCTCTTGCAGGATGGAGTAATTTCATAAATAAGGGTCTGAGAGCATCGAACCCTCTAGGTGATCAGTGAGCGGCGGATCGACAACGAACAAATGGCCCTACAGAGAAAATTTGCCATCGCTGCTGAGACCGAGGTGACTAACTAGAGCAAGAAGATCATGCAGGTCATTGAGGAGGCATGCAGAATGGTCCCAGAGTTGGCCATTTCGGAGGAGGAGCCAGTCGAGGTCCACATCTGCAAGTTGGCCATAGGGGTGCACGACACTCAGACTGAGATGGCACGGGTTCAACTGGAGTTGAACTTGCAGATTATAGAGCTATAGTTGAGGGCCCAACCTTCAACATTGCCAAAGCCAAAGGAACAGTGGGTGGCTGCTATCATAGAAGTAGTTACGGCGGTCAAAAGTGTAGTAGCAGACTGCACACAATTGTTTAAGGAATCACTTGAGGTCCTAATAAGCTTGCAGGAGGACCCAAATGTATAGAGGCTAGAGATGGAAGCAAGCGAGCTACATTAGTGCTATGACAAAGTTAAGGGCACAGTGTGAATCTCCACGCTAACATAGAAGCTCGCTAAGCTATAGGAGGCCAAGAAGATGAAGGAAGAGGTGGACATAGTACTACACAAGGAAGCAGTGCTGAAGGTGCGACTAAATCCCTTGCTGGAGGAACCTTACACAGTCACATAAAATATTGAAGGATATCTTGCGACTTTGCAAGCAATGAAACAAAAGCTTCAGGCTGACAATGTAGGAGCAGTGACCGAGAAGATGGCGAAAGCTCAGTGCACGACTAAGGTAGTGGTCATACGGGTTGAGCTAGATGGGCTTTGCGCAAAGATCTCCGCGCCTACCAAGTGACTTGAGGGTGAGTCACGATGTTTGTGTTGGGGGCATATTGGGAGCGGGATCCCCCAAGGGCAGTTTTGGGGCTAAAAGCCCATGTTTGAGTCAAATTTTGTAATAAAAATGTAAAGACTCTGCATTTTGTGGTCATGGAACACGAAGGTGTTATCTGTCATAAAGAGTAGTGCTCCCTTAGTTTTGTAAACTAAAGTCGGCTGTAAGAGATCTACCCATGGTCTTCGGACCATGGGATTGTATAAAAAGAGCTAAGCTCTAAGTAGTTTTAAGGACACAACATGTAGGAGAATCATAGCTTGAAAGCTAGGAGTCTAAGTGTTGGGTTGTAGCGTAGGTAGAGGCTCTGCAACTATGTGCATGGAGGCCTAGGGTAGGAGTCTGCAGCTGAGTGCATGGAGGCCTAGTGTAGGAGTCTGTAGAGTGGACAAGGTTGTAAACACTTGGAAGATATTAATAAAGAAAGATATTATGCAATTCTTGTATCATTTTTCGGTTATTGCATCTTGATATGTTATGTATGAATTTCCTTTATTATGTTTATATGATGTGCGAATGAATAAAAATACATTCGGTAACTGAAAGCGATCAAGGATATCTATTTACGCAGTGTTAACTTTAATTATTTGATAAGATAGGCAAGTCGCTTAGACTAATTGGGGAATCTGCACAACACACTTCCATAGCAACATGAAAGTACCTAAGTAATAGGTTAGGTCTACGTGAAGGTTGATCAAACCCTTTCACGGAGGTATTGAAGGACGGAATAAATGGCTCGACTTGCAGGCCCTAGAGAGAAGCAACTTGCACGAAGGAAGGGATAGAGGAAATCAAACGACATCACAACCATCTCAGGGTGCATTAACTTGGTTCTAGCATCCCACCATACTGCTTCGAGTGAGACTTCAGTCTGTGCTCCACAGGCTGATGTGGAAAGGGCCAGTAGTGTAGGGATTTGTTTGGCTAATTAATGCTGAACCTGGGTGAGCCCCCCTCAAGGCAAAAGTTGGTAAAATCAACCTTCTTTTACTGAAAAATGTTGTAGTAGATGGTATTTAGTGTACAAATTTATAATGTGCTACCTCTTTTCATGCATGAATTAGAGTATGTGGGTCACATCTAGGGTGACCTTGTAGGCATTCCCCTATTTCTATAAAGGTTGAAAGATAGTCGATAGAGTGTGTGCCAGAGGAAGCAATAACTATATCATAAATAGAGGAAGATACAACTAAAAATGTAGAGGCTAAAACCACAACGCAAATTTTAGAGGAATCTACAACAATGTGGGTTGCAACACTAGGGAAAGGGATACTACAACCTAGGGAGGAAGAAGGATAATAGAAAGAAGCATCTCATGACAATGGCTTCTTCAATAGGCTTCTTCAAGATTTGTCCTCTCAAAGTGTCCTCCAAAATTCTCTTCAAAGTCTACTCTAAAGATGTTGTCAAGACTGTCACTTGGTTCCTCCAAATGTTGCCAAAAAACCTAGTCTCTAGAGATTGAAAAATGCCAACCAAGTCTTCTTTCAACCATTCTTCAAGGTATCTTCAAGAGTCCTTGAAATGATAGAATTCAATACTCCAAAATTATCTTCACCCTTCAAGGTATGATGCCTCAAAACTATTGTAAAGGTGTACAATAGGACTTCAAGTGTGTGTTAAGTAACCTCAAGGAGATCTTTATAAACTGCTTCAAAATGTTTTGCAAGCCTACTTCAATTTCACTTTAAATGATCATTCAAATGTTGCTCCAAAGGATTCCCAAAACTTTGCTGCAAAAACTATGAAGGAGTCTGCTACTTCTTTAATTAAGGTGTGTTGTTTGTAGATGAATATTATAACCATTTTTTTGCTTCTCAAATTTCAATATTTTCTACACTTGGTCCTCAAAAAAATCTCATGGGAATGATCTAGAAACAAGCCCTAGAAGGATATAAGAATCCTTTACTAGTGCAACCAAAAACATGGGATCAATCAAGGCCATGTATGTTCCTCCGTCCTACACAGGTGACTAATTTTGTCTCTCTATAAACTTGGATTAAAACCCAGAATCTCCCATGATGGTTTCCTCCTCAGAAAAACATCAGATTAGACCTTTGGGTCAATATCTTACCTCAAGGACTGAAATTTCATAAACATGTAATGTTTTCACTATGAAATGTCTGAATTCTAATTCTAAGAAGGATTTGATTTTAGTTCTGCCCAATGATCAATGAATTTCTATAGGAATTCTATCTAAATTCCTCCTGAGATCAAGTAAACAAGGGGATTATAAACATTTCAAGAAAATCAAAACAAATAGACAACATGTAGGAGGTTCACTCATGTTACTTATTCTAGAAAGGGAATGTTAAAGTACTTACCTGATCTAAAATCACTCGTGAATGATCTCAGTTAATTAATGAAGGTATTAGAGACTTATGTGCTAGGGGATGTTTATGTTATTTTATGCAACGGATCAATAAGATTGCGAAATACATAGACACTGAAACAATAAGAGAACACAGTAAGCAAACACATAAACACAAAAAATTTAATAAGGAGTTCACCCAGTCCTCCTGGTCTATGTCTCCTGGTCCAGCCTTTAGTGGTGGCCTTTCTATTGTGTCTTAAAAAGCAGAGTTTTACAACAGTGAGCTCAAATTGAGTCTCACTTAACAGATAATGATCAGTAGGGTTGTACTTGAATCCCCCAAGTCTCTAGAGTACATAGACTCCCCTTACTGAATCTCGACCTGAACTAGTCTCAGTGGTATGAGTCCAAATTGGTACTCAATACCTGACACGTATACACAGAGGAGTTGCTCGAACCTCTCAAGCCTTCTCTGGAGTTCACAGACTCTCGGACTCTCTCTCTGTCTCTGTCTATCGATGTTGCCTTTCCTCTACAGGTTGGCTTGACTTCTCTTCTCTGCAATTTTTTGCTTCTCTCTCCCTTTGCTCTCTTTTACTACTTCTCCTCCATACTTTCTCTGTCTGTTTGTGGCTTAAAGCCAATCTTCACCCTGACTGTTCGTTTCTACTTCCCAGCTCTATGGATCTCCTACCTCTTTCCGCTGGAATTCCCCTGCTCTGTGTCATCATCACTGTAATGCTTCACAGAGAGGTTGCCACCTGTTTCCTGTGAACTGAGTGTCAGCTCTCTTTGAATAGTCGTTATTTCCGTTGCTCCAAGATCGCCCGCGAAACTGTTCCCTCTTCCAACTCATCGGTCATGCCGGATCTCAAATCTTATTCGCCTCAGCCTATTTCCCTGTCAAACTTGGTCATCCATCAGATTTCTTCTTTCCCATTGATATGGGGCCTCTAGATCCTATGGTCTCCATCCATGTCGCATGGGTAACTAGCATGCCCTTTACCCGCGCGATGAGAGTGATCTTCTCTCTCATCCGTTGGATGCGTGTCACTCATTGTATGGAATCACGCAGGACTTGGCTGGACCTACTTATCGCTTGAGGGCCTTCCGATATCCTGCTGGTTTTAGCGTGGGGCCCATCTTCTGACCGAATCGGTGATTTTCGTGCGTTCTATGATTTTCCTTGTGACCAAGTGCTCGGGGCTTTCCTTAACTAAGGGGGATGCCCTGCTATGCGTGATTAGTGCTAATCATGTATCAGAAGCTACCACTATTTTTGGATCTGACTTCATGTTTTGCCAGTTTGTGCCAGCACGCAGTTACCATGGGCCAACGGTTTATGCGCTTGACCAAGGGTCTGCATTTCTCCGTGCTGACCACAAATTGGAATTGTCTAGAGGTTATTTCCGATAAGCTCGACATCCATAGCACTTTAAAACTTTATATGAGTTTTACAGAGTTCAGGAAACTATAAGAGTGTTTAAGGATCCACTTCGCATCACGGCCTTCCCAGTGAAAAGGCTTTTGGACCACCAAAAATTGGTTTTCAAGCATTGACTAAGTGAGGGTATAGCTTTCTCACTTGTCCAATCTCTATCCATTTTTCATTGCTTGACTTTGAACCATTGACTCCAATCCTGAGGTACTCAACATCTCCCCTGCACGTCGTCCTCACCTTCCTGTCCAGAACTGTATCTTCCTACAAGTCATTAAGATATTTAGGTAACAGATCATCAATAGAAGGAAATTGAGTCTGTTCTTCAGGATCTTCAATTAATGAAGGTTCAAATAGTCTCAAGGTGTCTACACTAATGACTGAGTAGATGTGCATGTAAGCTGGTAAATCAAGGCGAAAATCATTCTCACCAATTTTCTCAAGTATCTTGAAAGGTCCATACCTTTACCTTGCATTACGTCTTTGCTGATATATAGCCAAAATTGATCATCAACTTGGAAACTATGCTCCATCTGATGCTTGTCATGCCTTTCCTTGTATTTCTCTTGGCTCTTTTCCAGTTGTTCCTGTACTGCCTGGTGAATCTCTTGGATTTGTTTAATGAACTTGGTTGCCTTGTCCACATCACTGTGTCCATCAACTACCATGTCTTTACCAAAGACAAAATCCAAGGGATACCTTGGTGTGAAACCCAAGCAGGTCTCGAAAGGAGATCTCTATGTAGAAGAGTGTTTTTCTCGGTTGTAAGCATGCTGCACATAACACAAATGTTCATCCCAAAGTTTGGGATGCTTTCTGCAATAGCCTCTGAGCAACTAGATCACTGTCCTATTGACTACTTCTGTCTAGCCATCTGTCTATGGATGAAAGGCTGTGCTTTGCTTCAGTTTCGTTTCCATCAGTTCGCACAGTGTCAACCAAAAATTGCCAACAAATCGGGTGTCTAGATTAGATACAATGGAAGTGGGTAATCCAAAATGAACCCATACATGTTGAAAGAACAACTTTGCAGTTTGTTCACCTGTAATCTGTTTATTACAGGGTATCAAAATACACATTTTGCTAAACCTATCCACAACAACATACAAATAGTCATGACCTTTCCTAGATTTAGGTAGTCCTCCAACAAAGTCCATGGAAACACTTTCCCAAGGATGAGAAGGAACTGGCAGTGGAGTGTACAAGCCCAATTTTCTATTGCTGGGCTTGCTTTTAGCACACATGGTACACCCTCTTTCATATCTAGAAATTGTCTCATTCATTTTTGGCCAATAACAAAATCTTTGCAGATGTGCAAAAATTTTACTTACACCAAAGTGACCTGATATTAGAGAAGTGTGTGCTTCATGAATTATCTTTACTCTTTCAGTTTGTGGAATGCATAGCTTCCCATAATGATACAAGAGTTGTTCCTTAATGTGATAATCCAATTCTTCTACTCATTTGCCTTGACTTAAAGTTGCATATACATCTTTAGAATCTATATCTTGAGCATATTGTTCAATGTAGCTCTCATGTAGTACTGAATTATGCTTAAGTATAGTAGATGCATTTATAATTGGTCTGGATAACATGTCTGCAACTTTATTGTGTATGCCCTTTTTATATCTGATGACTAAATGAAACTGTTGTAGAAAACCCATCCATCTATAGTGTCTTCATTGCTGCAACTTTGTTTGGGAGTGTCGATATTGAAGTGGTTGATGATCAGTATGTATAACTGTCTCCTTGCCCATTAAGCAATGTTTCCACTTTTTCACACTCTGTACTAATGCATACAATTATTTATCATATGTGGGATAGTTAACTACTGCAGAATTAAATGTCTCAAAATGATAACATATGGGTTTACCGTGCTGTATCAACACTGCTCCCATGGCATAGTCACTGGCATCTGTTTGGATCTCAAATGGTCTTTGAAGATCAGGCAGTGCTAGTACTGGTGTTGTACTAATCTTTTCTTTCAAGGTTTTGACGGATTTCTGCTATTTTCCTCCCCACTGAAACACCTTGTTCAATCCTGTTAAAGCATGTAAGGGAGTTGCAAGTAGGAAAAGTTAGAAATGAACTTTCTCCAATATTGTGCTACTCCTAAGAAGCCTCTAACTTCTATAACAGATTTGGGTTTAGGCCAGTTTGCAATGACTGCCACCTTAGAGGGATCTATCTTCAATTTACCACCCCCTACTATATGTCCCAAATAATTCAAAGATGTTTTGGAAAATTCACATTTTGAGAGTTTAACATAAAGTTTTTCTCTTTTCAAAACATTTAGTGTCTGCCTAACATGCTTTAAATGTTCTTCCCACGTTTTGCTAAATATAAGAATGTCATCCCGATATATAATAACAAAATCATCAAGAAAAGGTATGAGTACATCATTCATTATTCTCATGAAAGTAGTAGGAGCATTGGTTAAGCCAAAAGGCATAACAAGCCACTCATACAATCCCTTCTTTGTTTTGAAAGTAGTCTTCCATGCATCTTGTTTTGCAACTTTGACCTGATGATATCCACTATGCAAGTCTAACTCGAAAAAATAAACAACTTCTTTCAATTGATCTAATAGGTCATCTATGCGAGGAAGGGGATAATGATTGTTGATTGTTATCTTATTCAGTGCTTGGTAATCAATGCACATTCTCCATGAGCCATCTTTCTTCTTCACCAAAATGATTGGAGATCCACATGGTGATGTGCTAGGTCTGATGAATCCCTTCTCGAGCAACTCCTGCACCTGCTTCTTGATTTCTACATTCTCTAAAGCGGACAACCTTTTATACCTGTGGCTGCAATGGTTGTTTCATCTCCTGAGTCCGACCCCAAATCTTTCTGAATAGCTGCAGCAACCTTCTTCTTCTTGCCCTTGAACTTCTTAGGTCTCAACTCCGGATGTAGAATCCAACAGTGCTCATCATCATGCCCATCTTTCTTACAGTGAGTTCATGAAGGCTTGCTTTTCTGTGTAGTGTTGGCCTTCCTCTCTTTCCATTTCTGTTTTCTTTTCTCCTTATTCTTGCTTGCAATGGGCTTGGATGATCCTCCAACTTCTGGGTTACCATTCTTTCCTCTAGCTTCTAGATGTGTAGCTTGAACAGATACCTCATCTATAGTAGTGGGATTAAACATGAGGATAGTGTGGCTCATGTAGTTGTGTAGGCCACCTATGTACTTCAACAGAGTCTCAGGTGAGTCTAATGAAATTCCTAGAATCAAATCTCTTTTCCTAAACTCTTTGGTGTAACCTTGTACACTTTTCCCTTTCAATTGGTGAAGAGTTTTCCAGCTCATCGTGGCTTTCTACATGTAAGCTAGTGGATAGAATTGCTTTTTGATTGCAGAAACAAATTCACTTGAGACAAAAAGAATCTTACCATGTTTCTTCATGTCATCTTGTGTCCTGCCTTCCCACCATACCAAGGTAGTGCCTTCGAGGCGTAGGCTGGCCAACTAAATCTTACTCTTGTCTGAGTCGATATTTTGCACTATGCAATAAACATCAATTTGTCTGATCCAATTATCCAGCTTCTCTGCATTCAACTCTCCATCATATATTGGCAAATCAAATTTAACATCTAATTCAATAAAAGATGTCTTCTTTCTATGTTCAGGGCTATTAGGAGGTGTGAGAAAGTTTTCTTCTTTCCCTTTTCCTTTTGAGTGGTCATGGAGGAGAGATTCTTCTCCTCCTTTTTTTTTTTGGAGTGTGATGAAACTTCATCTTTACCTTTCTTAAGCTCCCTGTACATTTCCTCTACCATGGACCTCATGGCCAGGAAACTATCTATGAATTGGGGGTTTGGTGCCAAGGGACTTTCTTCTGACATTTTCTTCTTAGGATAGACTCTTCCAATTTCTGGGTTAGTTTCGACCAACTCTCCTTCTCCTAATTTAAGCTTTGATCTAGTTAGCATTCAACAAGAAAATCCAGCACAAGCTTGTCTAACCTTAACCACCAAGGAGATCTGATACCACTTGATCTGAAATCACTCATGAATGATCCCAGTTAATTAATGAAGGTATTGCAAACTTATGTGCTAGGGGATGTCTATGTTATTTTATGCAACAGATCGATAAGATTTCGAAATACACAGACACTAAAATAGTAAGAGAACACAGTAAGCAAACACATAAACACAACAAATTTAGTAAGGAGTTCACTCAATCCTCCTAGGTTATGTCTCTTGGTCTAGCCTTTAGTGGTGGCCTTTCTATTGTGTCTTAAAAAGCAAAGTTTTACAATAGTGAGCTCAAATTGAGTCTCACTTAACAGATTATGATCAGTAGGGCTGTACTTGGATCCCCCAAGTCTCTAGAGTACACAGACTCCCCTTACTGAATCTCGACCTCAACTGGTCTCAGCGGTACGAGTCTAATTCGGTACTCAATACCTGACAGGTATACACAAAGGAGTTGCTCGAACGTCTCAAGCCTTCTTTAGGGTTCACAAACTCTCAGACTCTCTCGCTATCTTTGTCTATTGATGCTGCCTTTGCTCTGTAGGTCAGCTCAGCTTCTCTGCTCTCTAGAATTTTTTTCTTCTCTCTCTCTTTGCTCTCTTTTACTACTTCTTCTCCTCCCTACATTCTCTGTCTGTTCGTGGCTTAAAGCCAATTTTCTCCCTGACTGTTCATTTCTGCTTCCCGGCTCTCTGGATCTCCTACGTCTGTCCGCTGGAATTTTCCTGCTCCGCATCATCATCACTGTAACGCTTCACACAGAGGTGGCGACCTGTTTCCTCGCGAACTAAGTGTCAGTTCTCTTTGAACGGTCGTTATTTCCATTGCTCCAAGATCACCCACGAAATAGTTCCCTCTACCAACTCATCAGTCATGCCAGATCTCAAATCTTATTCGCCTTAGCCTATTTCCCTGTTGAATCCAGTCATCCATTGGATTGCTTCTCCACTGTTGATCTAGGGCCTCCATATCCTACAGTCTCTGTCCATATTGTGCGGGTAATTAGCATGCC
Organism: Pinus tabuliformis; assembly: GCA_031772625.1. Taxonomy (NCBI): domain Eukaryota; kingdom Viridiplantae; phylum Streptophyta; class Pinopsida; order Pinales; family Pinaceae; genus Pinus; species Pinus tabuliformis. The sequence goes on along the minus strand of CM062804.1, from coordinate 821,868,845 downwards.
CTTTACCCGTGCGATGAGAGCGGTTTTCTCTCTCATCCGCTAGACGCATGTCACCCATTGTATGGAATCGCGTGGGACTCGGCCAAACATGCTTACTGCTTGAGGGCCTTCTGATATCCTGTTGGTTTTAGCGTGGGGGCCGCCTTCTAACGGAATTAGCGATTTTCGTGCGGTTGTATGCTTTTCCCTATGACCAAGCACTCGGGGCTTCCCTTCATTGAGGGGGATGCCCTGCGATACAAAGCACTAATCGCGTATCAGAAACAACCTCTGTTTTTGGATCTGACTTCCCGTTTTGCCAGTTTGTGCCAGCACGCAGTTACCATGGGCCAACGGTCTGCGCGCTTGACTGAGGGTCCTTGTTGCTTCGTGCTGACCACAAATTGTCGTTGTCCAGAGGTTATTTCTAATAATCTTGACATCCATAGCACTTTAAAACTTTGGTATGAGTTTTACAGAGTTGAAGAAACTGTAAGAGTGTTTAAGGATCCAATTTGGATCATTACCTAAATTCTGTTTCTTTTCTCCTAGTACTCTATCGTGATTAAATTGAACTATGGAAGATATGAAAAGGGTGGATATACTTAGCTCTACATATTTTCATTCACCTCACTTGGTTTTCAATTCCATCTGGGAACATAAGTTTGCCCATTTTTTCTCATGCTTTGAATCAGAATTTTTTAGTCATTCATGCCTCTAGATAGAGAGAGACAATTTTTAGAAACTATGATTCTCCTCCATCTTATGCATGTGCTTAAATATGGTATGTGTGCGTGAGGGGGTGATAAACTATTTGAAGTGCCAAGAATAACTAAAATAACCACTACATTGATTGATATATCATCCTTGGATTTCACAAAGTCTGTGCCATTTGGATGGAAAGATGTTTACTATTTTGTAGCATAAGGGGCTCTTCTTGCATATATAGTGTGGTCAAGGTGGTGAATACAATAAGGAATGTTTCTCTATAGTTTCTGTGTAATATTCTACTCCTTGTTCCACCTCTAACACCATTCAAATACCTTAAGGTTCCGATCGAATGCAGCTCTTCACTGTTAATAATTTTGGCATTCGATAATTATGGTTTGGATTTTGATGTCTCTCATTCATTTTTTAGTGTCTCCTATTTGTCTAGTTGGGAACTGGTGACACTATCATGCCCTGTCACAAGTATAAAGGGACTTGTAGCTTAATGATATAGTGCCTCATTCAGAACGTAGAATTATGAGCTCAATACAAATCGGCGGGGCTATTCATAGTAGAAATCTAGTTTTGTCCTTCATGATTCTGGTAACACCATTGTAATCTATTCCTTCGAGTGTATATTATATATTCAGGTGGTTGAGAAATAATAGATGTATAGTGTATGAGAAAACTACTTCATTCTCTTGATACCTTGCATGTTATTAGCATTTGGAGTATTGTGCCAAGTGGACAAGTATGCACCCTTCAGTTTTCAATCTTCTTGTAACCCCGGTTCTATGTTGGACATAATGATATGCAACCACTGGTTCACGGGGGTCAAAATATTGCAGTGTATTGACAACGTTCATAGGTAATATTTCAAGCGTGTAGATCCTGTGATACTATCTAGCCAAACTTAAGTTAATTATATTGAAAAATAAGATCCAAACTGAGTAAGACATCTGGGTTAGCAATCTTTGTGCATGCCCTGTAGAAGTTGATTATGTGTGAGGCATATGAATGAGAGGTTGTGTTTTATGCAATTTTTCTTCTCATCATTTCTTTTAGAATAACTTTGTTCCATATAAAAGAGGTACTCCTTAAAAAATTGGAGAAGGTTTTGAAACCGATCATCTACAGACTACACTTGAACCCTTAAAACATGGCATAGGTTTCTTGTTTTAGTAATAATAGGTTTGGTCGTGGTAAATATGCTAAAGGTTGCAAGGATCATTTTAGCGTCTGGCGAGGACAATGAAAGTTGTTCTTGGCTGAGGAAGAGAAGATTAGACTCATCTTCTTTAGCAAAAGCTATACACAACAAGGGGGCACTAACAAATTCATTTGAGTTTTTCGATGCCATCATTGATGACATTTTCTCCTTAATGGGTTATTGTGTTGGTTATCTGGTGCTGGGGCATAATATGATGGAGAAAATTGGGGATGGTATTCATCGATGTGAAGGATGTTGTGATGCCATGGGCCCTACAATCCTTTTCTCTACGGGTTGTTGGCTTGCATCGAGGTGGCCACGGTTGGGCTTTGTGATCATTTTGGTTCCTATAAAATCTACTCTGGGTTATTCCATGGCGGCCTTGTGCCATTTTCATCATGGTTATATGTTGGGATTTCAACCTATTTTGTAATGGTTTGATCTGTATTTTTGGGCATTTGAGAGATGCGCCCTTTTCTAAGGGTTCTTTTATCTAGGCCTACATTACTAGTTTTCTAGATTGATAAGTGTTTTCCCGTTGTTTGGGAATTTGACAGATGCACCCTTTTCTAAGGGTTCCTTTATGCAGGATTGCATGTCTAGTTTTCTCGATTAATGAGTGGCTACCCATTGTCTTTTCTATATCTAATGTTTGTCTATGAGGTTTCTTTGAGGGGCCTCATGCATGCCCTGTAACTTTTTATCAGTCATATGTATGTTGGGGTTTGTTCTGGTACATATGCAATATGAATGATTATGTAAACATATTTTTATTTTAACCTACTAAAATAGGAATTATTTTATTAGAATGATTTATTGAGAAGGGGAATTTAGTGAAAGGATTTTAGAAGGTGTTTATCAATGTATATTGAAATTAGGCTTATTAATTAGTATCCCACAAAAACATATGCTATAGGCTGATAAAGTGGAATCTCAATGCCATGAGCCCATCTTCATCTATTACATGATGTGTGTTATAAATTCTCATCCAGGTGTGTCATATGATGTGCCTATCCATGAAGTGTGTTTCAATTTGTCGCACAATGTGTGTGATTGTGTGCTCATCTTGATGAGACACATTCTATGTGCACCCCAAACTATTTATACATCCATAAGTGAAGCCCTTAGCATACAACATGCCCAAGGTAAACCAATTTCCATGCACTAACCAAAATTGACAATCCCATAAACTTTTTCCATTATATTAGAAAACCAAAATAAGAAAGAAACATAGGGAAATGAATGTGCACTATAACAAGATGTAGATGCAAAGATTGGTACAATATGAATCCACATAAATGCTTCTACAAATATTTTGAAATTGAAGTGAGCATTCAAAACAATGTTTCTATGTAAAATTTCAAGCCAGTTTCCATCCATTTTGGATCCAATTATTTCTCAATGAGTAGACTGAGGTCATGTTTTTCATGCATAAATAATATACCCTTGGTCATATTCCAAATTCTCAAAAATTCCATGTGATTTTCCTCGTTAGCTCCAATTGACTTCATAAGATTTGGAAATGAGACACATGTAAAATCTATAATTGCACATGTTACATTGTTAATTAGTCAACATGCAACCTGGATAGATTAAGTAATTTGATAATGAGGATGATTAAGTACAAAAATATCTAAGTTACATTACACAAAGACTGATAATGTCTGGTGGAAGCAATGCAAGTTTTAGCAGGCTAGGAAGCAACACAAGTTTCAACAAGCTAGGAATTACCTTAGTAGGAATGACACCTAGATGATAAGTAGTTCTAAACTAGAGTGCTCAAGGCTTCTTCTCAAATGGTACAGTTACATTTCAAAAAAAAATTATGGATCAATTCCATACAATTCCCTTGACTGGAATGAACCTTTTGCATTTGTTGGGTTTTCATATGAACCCATGTGAAGCAAGATGGAATCAAAATTCATTGAAAAACTAATGTTATGAACACTCCCACTCACCCACTTCTCATGTTTCCTTCCACCAACCCCCACCCTCACTCTCCACCCACCTACTCCTCACCCCACCTTCCCCAACCCCACCCCTTAGGGCTGGTAATTTGAAATGAACATAAATTTTTTGTTTAAAGTCCTTTCTTATTTATTTTTTTCCTCCATTTTTTTTTTTGTGGTTGATTTAAGAATATTTCACTATATTCAACTTCATTTGTTATAGCATTTATGGAAATTCGTCTTTAATATTTGTATCATAAATTTCCAAGATACATAACTATTGCATTTGAGCACTAATATGGATTCCATTTTTTTAAATAGAATAATTTCTCAAGAAATTAATGTTATGCTATAAAATTATATTTTTAAAGACATTCTACTTGTAGGTTGTAATATTCTCAATCCAAATAAGGTCATAATTACAAGTATCAATTATCTCCATCGTAAATCTCATTTAGACTTAGTATGCACACTCATAAGAATGTTAATATCTAATGACATCTAGTGTTCTTTTTAAGAAATTGACATTCTAGATATAATGTGGAAGAAATTGAAAATTAAGCACCAATCAGATTTAAAACCACCAATATACAAATACCTCTAGACCCTAATAGTTTTATTCAAGATTTTTTACTTAAATTTTAAAACCATTATACTCTTACTTCACCATTACACTCTTACTTATATATTGTACAATTAAGAAAAAGGAAGATTACTATTTTTTTAATGTTCTTTCTATCATTGAACCCGCTCCATTTTTTATCCCCGTTTACTATTCTTCTAGCAGGTAATTAATTATTAATTTGATTTTTTTTCCTTCAAGATTTTATTCAAGCATTTATATTCTAATTGGATATTTTATTCAAGGGTTTATAACATGAATGAACGCTTCACAGGTGGAGAAAAACCTTTATTCCTTTATCACAACGCATGGGCATGTTGTGCACAACAATAAGATTTCCATATTCAAGGATCAGGTTGGGTGTTACTGGATCCAATCCAAACACATAGTGGTTTGATAATGAAGGGATTGGCATGGATGGGTTCGTAGGCACATGTTACAAAAGAGTGAGCACAAAAACACTTATTTTTCGTTGAAGGTTGAAAGTCAAATCCATCATTCTACCTTTCCCAGGTATGTGATATCTTCATCTTTGACTTCACTTCAACTAGGCTTCTTACGGCGTACTTTTATCAACATACCTACCATCCCTCAAACATATATACAAATAAGCTATAGCTTAAGGAGAACCAATATACCATGTTGGTGTTTCGAATGAAGACATAGACAATGGAAATGTGGATTTATTTCTCTTGGGTCCATAAACACTATGGGATAGGGTGGATGAACTTGGTGAGCCACTAAACTCGAATAAGGTATTTCCTAGCACCCACTTTTAGCATTATCTATTATGGTACTAAAGGAATCGTTTTATCCTAGATGAGCTTTTAAGAGATATTGGAGTTTTTGAATTTTCTCTACTATATTGGTACAGGTGTCATATCTTTAAACCTCTTCTAGATTTTCTCCAATAGTATAAGGCCAATTGTTGGGTTTCATTAAGAGGTATACTCACCAGGAAAAACCTGTCATACTAATATGCTTCTCAATAATTGAAACTCAAACCTTTTTTCCTTTAACGCATGTTTCTCCTAGGGTTTGTTTGGCATACACAAAATGGCCTCATTCCATATCTTCAGTTTGGATCTGCATCCTGACTTTAAATTTACTAATGCTCTGTTTCCAAATATAGATATTTCCCAATCTTGGAACATTCCTCTTATTCCATACCAAACCCACAATGTCATAGAAGTGCAGCAAATCTCTAGAAATCAATCATGATTCTCCTTACCAAGACAACGTTCCCCTTATAACTATGATTTAACCAACATAGAAATGCCAATACTTATAATGACCAGATGTAATCCTTGGATACAATTTTGAAATCCTCGAGGTGAGGGTGCCTTCCTTCAACACTTAATCACGATTTGCGACTAGGAATTTTTTAGCGAGAACATAGGGGCCCTCAACATATTTCTAATACAATGCAGAGGAGTATCAATGCCCTCGTTTTTAATTTTTTCATCTAGAAATTTAATTCCACAATTTCAACATAGATTTATAGATCTCCACGAAGACCTTAAATCATAGAGTCTTGGTCACTATGCACCCAAGAGGTGAATTTCCTTCAGTATTTGACCATTCCTACGACCAATTGTCAGGTTTTGTCTTCAGTGTTGATACTTGACTATTTTTCCTAATGCAGAGTGTGAAAATCAGAACATAGTAACTTACGTTGTTTCCACAAAAAATATGTTGAATTCCCTCACTCTGGGGCTTTCGAAGAAGGGATTTAGGCAAAGAGGAAATTTGAAATCACACTTTCATTTGCAAATAAAATAACATGGTAGATGACTATCATATATCATACATGGCAAATGTACCCTATGACAATTTCAAAACTTGGGTTGTGGACAATTCTACCCTAACACCATGTAAAATCATAGGTTCTTGACTATAGAGTGGTGCAAGATGGTTGAAATCCATTAAGGAGCATAAGTACCAGCTACATTGTCTCTTTGGCTAAAAGATGTGACTTTGTTCAACTATACTTAGAGTTGATAATTTGTTATGAAATCAACTCACAAAAAGATAGAAAAGATAGATCAATGCCTTCAAAATTAGCCTCTTCGAGGGGGAAACCTCCTTTATATTAGACAAATGAATAATTCTTGGATGATACAAATGACAAGACCTCCTTTCTATATATAGGAGTCTAAGGGGTCATAATATATTCAGAGCTGACATAACAATAATAATGTAAGTGCACAATAATAACAATAGTGGGCTTCTATGGGGCACAATAATAAGAATATGGGGGCTACATGGGCACAACAATATAATAATGGGGTTGTACTAATAACAATAAGGGGTTACACTAGTAGTATAGGGACCTAACATGACCCTCTCCTTAAAAATGTGTTGTCCTCAATGATTTAGTAGTTCTTGATGCTTCTGTATAAAATTCTTGTCCTCCCATGTGGAATCTTTAGTGGGTAAGTTCTTCCACTTGATGAGATACTCTAAAATTGATTGATTTCATAGCTATCAATTTCTTGTTTTTGTGATTGGTCCAGTCTCCAATATGATTTTTCCTTCCTCGTCAAGTTCTGGAAATATTGTTTGAACTGGGATCTTCTGCAACTTTGGAATGAATGGCCACACTTATTCATCCTTCCTCCATTCATCCCTTGCTTAATTTATCCAATCTGGTTGGATAATAGAAATGGCACAAAACAATGCTTCCACATCCTCATCCTTTCTTGACAGTGCATCTGCAACAAAATTTTTCTTCCCTTTTTTGTATATGATTTCAAAGTCATAACCCAACATATTTGTGACCCATTTTTGTTGTTCTTTAGTGGATAATATTTGTTCTCAAAAGTATTTAAGACTATGATGGTCGGTTTTTACCTTGAAGTGTCTTCCCATTAGGTAGGGTCGCCATTTCTTAAGTGTATGTAGTATTGCCAACGTTTCCTTCTCATAAATAGCTTTGTGTAAATACTTTCCTTTGATTGAACTACTTTCGAATACAATGGGTCTTTCATATTGCATTGAAACAACACCAATTCCATTTCCTGAAGCATCACATTCCACAACAAAGGTTTTTGTGAAGTTTGGCATAGCTAAGATTGGTGCTTGGCATGTTGCCTCTTTAAGATGTTTGAAGGCCTGTGTTACTTCTGGAGTCCATGAAAATGCATCTTTCTTGAATAATGTTGTTAAAGGTGCTGCTATTATCACATAATTCCTAACAAACTTGTGATAATACCTTGCCAACCTGAGAAATCCTCGTAGATGCTTTATGGACGTAGGGATTTTCCATTCCTTAATGGCTTTAATTTTTCTAGGGTCTACCTTAACACCTTCATGAGATAGAATATGACCCAAATATTCCACCTCTTGTACTCCAAAGAAACATTTGGAGATTTTTGCATATAGTTGTTTCTCCTCCAATAGTTTGAGCACTCTGTCAACATGTTCAACATGATCCTTCCAAGACTTGTTGTAGATTAGTATATCATCAAAAAATACTAACAAAAAATTTCTAAGGAAGGGTTTGAAAATGGAATTCATCAAACCTTGAAATGTAGAAGGTGCATTGGTAAGGCCAAAAGGAATGACAAAAAATTCATAATGACCCTCATGAGTTCTAAATGTAGTTTTCGGATTTTCTTTAGTCTTTGTTCTAATTTGATGATATCCTGAATGAATATCCAACTTGGTAAAGTAAATTGATCCATTCAATTCATCCAATAATTCATCAATGACAGGAATGGGAAATTTTTCTTTCATAGTGAGCTTGTTGAGATCTCTATAATCCCGACACATGTGCCATGATCCATCCTTCTTGTGCACCAACACTACTGGAGCAGAGAGAGAACTTTGACTGGGTTGAATTATACTAGCCTCTAGCATTTCTGCAACCATACGTTCAATTTCACTCTTTTGGGCATAGGGATATCTTTACGGCCTGATGTTTGGAGGAACACTTCCTGGAATCAAATGAATAGCATGATCATGATCACGAATAGGTGGGAGGCCTTTGGGAGTCTCAAATACCTTGGAATGATTGTCCAAGACTTTTTGGAGATCTAGAGAAATAAATGATTTTGATGTGGGAACCTCTAGCGAACATGATTGTGCGACTATGCCTCATTGTTCCTTCTTTAGAAGCTTTGTCATACCATTAGAGCTAATTATCTTTCCCAGTTTCCATGCAATACCCCTTAATTCAACTTCCTTTCCTTCCACACAAAATTTCATGAAAATCTCTTGAAAAGTAAAAGGTATTATACCCAAAGATTGTAGCCATTGGACTCCTAGTACAACATCAGCACCACCTATTCAAATGGAAAGAATTGGGCTATTCAATATATATTCTCCCATGTATAGCTAGATATTATGGCACTTTCCAGAGAAATTTATGGTTCCTCCACTTGCAACCATCACATGACACTCTGGTGTTGGATATACAAAGAAATTCAATTCCTTGGATATCTTACAATGAATAAAATTATGGGTACTTCCCAAATCAATCAACACTATTACCTTTTTCTTCTTGATATGTCCCTCTATCTTGATAGTTTTATGAGTGGTAATTCCAGCCAATGCATTAAAAGATATAGTTAGATTCATTTCTTCTTTATCTAGGGTTTGTTCCTGGAGTATATCCTCTTATTTTGACATTTCTTGTTCCTTTTCTTCCTCCTCTTCACAATCTATGTAGAATAATTTCTTCTCAGCACACTTATGACCTTTAGTGTATTTGCTATCACAACTATAATAAAGCCCTTTTGATATTTTTTCTTCTAATTGTTGTGGTGTCAACCTTATAGGTTGTGGAAGGCTAGGGGAAACAACACTTCCATCTTTATAGTTGTGAGTGGTAGGCTTCCTGGTTGCCATAATTTTTCTTACCATTTTTCTTGCTAACCTGAATGCCTTCTCCAATGAATCATGTTCCCAAAGGCGAACCTCATGTTTGATATTATCCTTTAAAGTCCCTATGAACACATCAATCCTATGTTACTCTAGAATATCTTTTACCCTTATGTTCAATTTTTGGAAGTCCTCAATGTGCTCCAACATTGAACCCTTTTGTTTGAGATTTATCCATTGGCTAAAAAAGGTGTTGCTTTTTGTATCCTCATAATGTGCTATCATTTTTTCCATATAAATTACCCAAGTGACAATTTTTTTACAAGAGAAAATCAGTTGATACCATACAAACTGATTTGGTTCCAAATATAAAGTTTCAATACATACCTTTTGTGTGTTTTGCACATTATGGAGATCGAAAAATTGCTCAATCTGTAGTATCCATGTTCCGGGATCCTTGCCATCAAAATTCCTGATATCAATTTTTGGAACATGGTGGGTCTTCAGTCGAACATTAGAGTCTATGAAATCATGATTAACATTTCTTTTGTTCTCATCATGAGTTCCCTTTACTACCCTTTCACCATTAGTAACCATTTCTTGTAGCAACTTATTCAAATTTATCTTCAATTCTTCCATCTTAGCGTCCATGCCATTCATCTTAGCATCCATGCCATCCATCTTAGCATCCACACCATCCATCTTAACTTGCATGCCATTGATATTAGATTTCATGCCATTCATCTTGGCTTCAATTACCTTTTGTGAGAGTGAAATTTGTTTTACTTGGTCTTGTAATTTTGATATATCATGTTTCATTTCTTCCTCTTCTTCACAAGTCATGCTAGTGCTTTCAAGTTTCTTACTAGGTATTTCCATTTTCTTTCTTCGGGGCATCAATTAATGCTAATAATTCTTCACTATTCCATTTGAATTCCTTCAAACTATTTTTTCAAACCAATCTTATGAAGAATTTTAAAACAATTACACACCTTGTTTTTCACTTTGTAAGAGATCGATATTGAATCTGTTGTATATCTGTAACTGCATATCTCAAAATTTTAAAATCACGTACTACAGTATCCCTTTCAGTCCTCTTTCTAATCTTGCATGTCTGATCAAGATTGGATTCTCCAAGGAAGACTTATTCCAAATCTTCCATGGTGACCTGATTGTAGACTAGTTCAGTAGAGAGAAATTATACGAAGTGCCACGCGTCAATATTTCGACCTTAGTACCAAAAACTAATACACAAAAAACTACAGGCTGTCCTTTTTTTGAAACTTATGACGAAATTTCAATCTGATGCTCAGAACAAAAGTTATGACGATTTTCCCCAGGTCACCTATTTGGAATGTAATTCGGGAGTCTGCAAAAAACCCTAAATTCCTCAGATAATATCTCTAAAAATATAGCAAGACAAGCTCTGAAACTTATACCCAAAGTTTAGAATTATTTCGAGTCAAATGGTTTTTTTTTTTAGCTTCTGAAATATTGCAGAAAAAAAGTTATAACAAAAATTGCATGATGACCTGTTTGGAGCAACGAAACCCTAGAATCCAAAGCTTTGATATCAAATGTTATGAAACCAGCTCACAAAAAGATAGAAAAGAGAGATCAATGCCTTCAAAATAAGCCTCTTCAAGTGGGGGAAACTCCTTTACATTACACAAATGAATAATTCTTGGATGATACAAATGACAAGACCTCCTTTCTATATATAGTAGTCTAAGGGGTCATAATATAATCAGAGCCGACATAACAATAATAATGTAAGGGTACAATAATAACAATATGGGGACTAAATGGGCACAAAAATATAATAATGGATTTGTACTAATAACAATAAGGGGTTACATTAGTAGTATAGGGACCTAACATAATCATCTGATTCTGCAGCGACATGCTAATAGGGCATAACTTCATTGGTTAGATTGAATTAAATACCAATCCATAAAACAATGTTTCCACTATCGTTGTGGTCTTTCCCACTTGAATAACATGAGATTCAAAGGCATCATGCCTGATGTAAGTCTCGATAAATTTAGGCATAATATCTAACCCTCAGTTTAGAGAGTTAAGCCAAAGGAAGGCCGCTCTATGTGTTGTGGCTCTTCCCTACCTGTTTCTCAAAGCATTTGTACTCAAAAGAAAATTATTCAGTGTTAATTCTTATAGCCTTGCGCTCCTAATTTCCTTATGGATGAGTATCCACTAATGTGAAGGTGAGATAAATTGGTAGGGATGTTCTAGTGCAAAAGGGTAGAATCCTAAAAGTTATGGTAAGATTGTCATTTCCTAGTGTCATATAATGGAAATCTGAAAGATTTATAAATGAATTCTTATCCCTATACATTAGAATTCAATTTTATCCCAATACAAAGTTGAATATCTATGGTTTCTCTAATTCTACAAAAAATCACCCCGAAAGAAATTATATGTTTGCAATAGATTTATCCATTGAATTTTAAGAAACGATCGGAGGATTTCCATTTGAAGGATGGAATTCTAATTCGTTGCTACAACTAAAATAATGGCTTTGGCTGAGGAAGGGTGTGTTAAGAATATTCATGACAATCGAGGTTTGCCTGAATGGGATTTAAACTACACTTGTCTAAATCTAGTCTTAAGATTTTAATTGGCTGAATGATTTTGACCATGTCAAAGTTTTTTTGTGAAATGACTGTGCTCTACTTCAAATTGCAAATTGTAGGTTGCAAATTATAGGTTTCAAATTCTGGATTTGAAACTTCAAAGTAGAAATGGTCTATGTCTGAATCAAACTATGTACACTAATCCAAAATTTCAGAGTAGAAATGCTCTATGTCTGAATTAGACTATGTATAGTGGTTTTGTAGATTTCAAATTTTTTATTTTAAGTGCATAGGTTTTGTAAGTTTCAAATTTTGGATTTGAGTTAATCCGAAATTTCAGAGTAGAAATTATCTATGTCCAAAACATTCAGACCACTTGTAGTGGTTTTGTTTATTATTGTGTTGTATGGGAAAACGTTTCTTTGAAATTTTGAGTAGAAATGGTCTATGGAATACTGGTATGGTACCATACTAATATGTGAGAGCATAGAATGAACAATTGATTATGCCATTTTGGTACCATACTAATTATGGCATCTTGGTACCATACTAATTTGTGAGAGCATAGTGAGAGCATCGTGTGGTGTTTTTGAAGGGTATTCAGAGACATCATTTGTTTGTACCTTTCTGATATCATATATGATATATGAAAGGTACTAAGAGACATCTGATTTGGTTTGTCTTCTTACTTGTGGTTTTTAAAGTTACTATGTTACTATGTTTGGTTAGGTTTTTTATGTTACTAGAGTTGTTGAGAGACATCGTTGGGGTTTTTTTAAGTTACTTAAGTTACTATGCCTAGTTAATTGTGGTTTTTTAAGTTACACTTTTGGTTTTTAAAGTTACTGGAGTTGGTAAGTTAAGCTTGAGGTTTTTTAAGCTACTGGAGTTGTTGAGAGAAATCATTTGTTGATGAAGGATTTTTTTTATAGTGTGATATTTATATGTACTGACACTATTATTTACAGTTTGCAATGTATTTAGTAATATTAAAAAATGCAAAAAAATGCATTTACTTTATACTTGTTTCATATTAAAAACATTCAATGTAATGTATTTACTAATATTTGTTTAATACTTCATTAATAGAAACATTCATTAATGAAAACATTCAATGTATTCAAGTCAAGGATTTTAAATATCATGCTTTATGAAAACCTGCAACGTAATGTATTTGTTGATACTTCACTAATGAAAATATAGTCTTGTTAGTTTTTTAATTTACTAGAGTTGCTGAGAGACATTGTTGGTTGGTAAGGGATTTTTTTGAAAGTGCTATTGACATTGTTTACATAAAACATTCAATGTAGTGAGCGATTTTAAATATCATGGTTTAATGTATTGTATTTATTGATATTTGTTTGATACCTGATTTATGAAAACATAAAATTCATTAATAAAAGCATTCAATGTATTAGAATTCAAGTTTATCCCAATACACAATTGAATCTCTATGGTTTCTCTGATTCCACAAAGAATCACCCAGAAAGAAAATATATTCTTGCAATAGGTGATTATTCATTGAATTTTAGGAAATGATGGGAGGATTTCCATTTCAAGAATGGAATTCTAATTCGTTGCTACAACTAAAATAATGTCTTTGGCTAAGGAAGGGTGTGTTAAGAATCCTCATATAGCCATCCATCATACAATCTAGAACAATTCATCTTATGCTTCAACTCTTAAAGAACACAATAAAGGAAACCATCCTCTCATGCTCTTATGAAGTACTGACTGATCAAGAGATGAAGTACTAATAAAGAAAATCTCGTGCCAGTCTCTATAGGCTGGGCTACCCATGAAGAAATTCTTATCTATCCACTATCTTATTTCCCATCATCTTCTCTCCTTCTTATCTACCCACCATATTCTCAATCATCCCCTCTACCATCATATTCTTTGCCAACCTTATTATAAACCATCTTAGTAGATGACGTAGTAGATGAGCATTCGTAAACTCAAAGTTTTGACATAAAAAGGCATTTAAATCCAATTGATGACTGATATTACATAGATTTCTTGGGTGTATGAACTGGATTTGATTGATAGTCAAACCCTCAATTTGAAGAAAACCCCAAAGACAAGTGATAAGTCCCTTCAGAATGAACCTCAGGCATGATGAAGAGACCAGTGAACAACACATTAAAGTAAATGGTGTTTCTCACCCAAATATTAGAAATGCTTCTATAGAAAATAAAAAACAAAATCCAGAAAATGTACAGAAAACAAACTTTGAAGGCAAACCAAGGTTGAATATGGGCTATAGGAACCCTACCGACCCAAGACAAAACTTATCCATTGAATTCACGAAGTTTTGACCGAGATCAAATTAGCCCCTGCATAACACCCAAAATACCACACCAGGCAGCCTGACGATGTTAACTCCAAGTCATGTCCGATAGATTTATCCATAAAATAAAGATAATAAGTACAAGGATCATTTTCAGAGTAATAGGTGTGGTCTGCGAAAATATCTCTTGTTAGAGATATCCCACAAGCTTCCCATAAGGTAGGTAATCTTGCCATAAAACCACAAGAGCTGAGAGTGTATTGTGTATGCAAGCTAAGAGCATCGCTTAGGGAAACATTGAGTTTCAATGCATGCATTACACCAACCTTGAGGGCCAAGTGTCCACCTTTGGCATAGAAGTCACCTCATGTGATAAATGACATTGGAATTTGTTCTATATATAAAATACCTATGGTACCCACCTACATTTTGGATAACCATCGATTTTAAAATAGGTGCCCTTGTCTAGACCTACTCCTTAATTCGCTAGAGTGTCTCCCTGTTCGTTATTGTGTCTTTTCGTATTCATGAGGTTTGGACCCTTAGCTTATTTAAGGAGGAAACTAACCAAGGCCCATCGTGTAATGGAGCAGACATTGTTATTCAAAACTCTCCCACCTCGAATATCATGGATCTTGGCTCTATTGGAATGGTGTTGCTGAATGTTGTCCTGTTGGTGTCCCTGTTAGCTGGTAGGACTTGAAAAAGTATGTAATCATCTGAGTGTTGCTTGGAATTGGGCGGGGAGTGGGGATGGGGAAGGTGGTGATTATCTTAAACATGGAAGTATGGAGACCCAATGGCTCTCTCATAAACAAAGCTGGTGTCCCTGTTAGCTGGTAGGACTTGAAAAAGTATGTAATCATTTGAGTGTTTCTTGGAATTGGGTGGGGAATGGGGATGAGGAAGATGCTGATTGTCTTAAACATGGAAGTACGGAGACCCAATGTCTCTCTCATAAACAAAGCCAACCATCACTAGTCTGGGTATAGGGAAAATATAGAAAAGAGAGTCCCAAGACTCTCCTAAAGTGGTTATCATATTAATAGATAGATGACTTTACCTTGCTCTTCTCTTACAAGATTTTTTTCTACAAAGTAGCCACCTAGGACTTGGACATTACTAATTCAATTGTTAGTCTGATTTTGACATCCCAAATAGTGGCAGATGATAACTTCATAATAAATCCAACATATTTGAAATATTGGGTTGAGAATTGTACTCGGAGTCTCTTGATGAACTATTTAAGTTATCTATGCTTGTTATTGTAAATGGATCTTCAACCTAGCACAAGCTTTGATGCAGGAGAATCAGACCCTTTTCTTAATTAAAGAAGAATCCAAGTGGAGCGATGAAGACATGGACAGTCAAGCTGGAAAACGGGAGGAAAATCTACTCAAAAACAGATTTAATGAGTATTTGACGGATATATTATCTGCGTGCATGCATTATGGAACTTTCATTGGAGGAAATAAGGATCAGATCTTATCGATCCTTCCGATCTAACATTTTTATGTATAAAAGACAGAGATTTGAGAGCGTGAGATAGATCTAGAGAAAAAGATAGGCGTTGTGTGTGAACAGAATGTAATCGACAATGATCTTGCTCTAAGGATGGAATAACTTAGTGTGTAACTGTTTTGTAAATATATAGAATCATGTTCAGTGTTATTTGTATACGCATGCGTGTGTGTCTTTTGTAAGGAAGTTAAAATCGGCATTGTGCAATCGGATCGGACCAAAAGATGTTCATATCGTGGCATACGACCATGAACCAGACGCAGAAATGTTATCAACTGTGTTTGAATTTGGCTCGTGAAAAAGTGTGAGCGAATATTGAATTGGCCAATATCTATAGAGGCGGGCTGAATTATGTTTTATAATCCTTATATGTGTGACTCTGAGTTTTAATATCTAGCATATATATTGTAATGTTCACGATGGTTGATAAGCTCAGCAAGGATTGCGATTTGCGAGTTGTTGTGGATGTCCGATCGACCAGATTTGAGGTTGCGGCAACATATATATGGTTTTGAAATCCATACATGTGGAGCAAAGCAGAATTCATATGTTTATGTGTAAACGTATCATGTGTGACAACGAAGTTTTAGACTTATATTGCATGCTTAAAATGGTGTTTAAGGGATGATCGATATTTAATGTAAATCCACGTTAATAAATAGAAGGGATTATTAAAAGGTTAAAACGCTTCTGATGGGACTTAGTGGGCCATAACCCACAGGCCCAGGTTTGAGATTTTTACATGAAAAGGGATTTTGGTGATACCCCAGGATCTCATTTTCATCAAGTGGTATCAGAGCAGGGAAAGGATTTCTTGTGAGAAGGAAGAAGACTGCAAGAAGAAGGGGAAAGAGGTACAGTTGTGTTAAAGCTAGAGAGTTTATGGTCTCACCGTTGTGCACATGGCGGCAACAGAAGGTGAGAAGATTTGTAGCAACCTAGAGCAAGGTGTGCTCAATAGGTTCCAGAGGAGAGAACCAGAAGGATGCCAAAAGACTGAGTGAGGAGGGCTTGGTGAGGTATCGTGTAACAGAGGAGGCTGTTACTGCAGAGGTTGCTTGCAACTCACAGAAGATCATGAAGGCAGTTCCACTAAGGAGATACAGTGGGTAGAATTGCTGAGGACCAGGAGAAGTATATGACCAGGAGGTCATCAATATTTTTTTACCTCGGGAATCTAATGCAGGAGCATCTGACCCTTTTCTTAATTAAAGAAGAATCCAAGTGGAGCGATGAAGACGTGGACAGTCAAGCTGGAAAACGGGAGGAAAATCTGCTCAAAAACAGATTTAATGAGGATTTGACGGATATATTATCTGCGTGCATGCATTATGGAGCTTTTGTTGGAGGAAATAAGGATCGGATCTTATCGATCCTTCCGATATAACATTTTTATGTATATAAGACAGAGATTTGAGAGCGTGAGATAGATCTAGAGAAAAATATAGGTGTTGTGTGTGAACATAATGTAATTGACAACGATCTTGCTCTAAGGCTGGAATGCCTTAGGGTGTAACTATTTTGTAAATATATAGAATCATGTTCAGTGTTATTTGTATACGCCTGCGTGTGTGTCTTTTGTAAAGAAGTTAAAATCGGCATTGTGCAATCAGATCAGACCAAAAGATGTTCATATCGTGGCATACGACCATGAACTAGATGCAGAAGTGTTATCAACTGTGTTTGAATTTGGCTTGTGAAAAAGTGTGAGTGAATATTGAATTGGCTGATATCTATAGAGGCGGGCTGAATTATGTTTTATAATCCATATATGTGTGACTGTGAGTTTTAATATCTAGCATATATATTGTAATGTTTACGATGGTTGATAAGCTCAGCATGGATTTCGATTTGTGAGTTGTTGTGGATGTCCGATCGACCAAATTTGAGGTTGCGGCAACATATATATGGTTTTGAAATCCATATATGTGGAGCAAAGCGGAATTCGTATGTTTCTGTGTAAACGTATCATGTGTGACAGCGAAGTTTTAGACTTATATTGCATGCTTAAAATGGTGTTTAAGGGATGATCGATATTTGATGTAAATCCACGTTAATAAATAGAAGGGATTATTAAAAGGTTAAAACGCTTCTGATGGGACTTAGTGGGCCATAACCCACAGGCCCAAGTTCGAGATTTTTGCATGAAAAGGGATTTTGGTGATACCCCAGGATCTCCATTCATCAAGCTTTAATTGTAGTTTATTAAATCCACTAGTAAGTTCTTAGGTATCATTCACTTGGTTCATTCTCATCTGAGAGCTCAAGTATGGTACACAATTTGATTAGAAATTGTGTATGATGTTAGTATCGAAACTCAAATAATCAGCTTACCCACAAATTCTTGAAGTTTCTAAACTAAAAAATATTGAAAGAATAAAATACGTAATCATCCTTGCCTCTTATGGAGATAGTTGATTGTATGTCATTGTATCTTGTCAATTGACATTTATTATAAAATTCCCATATTTAGAGTATATGGCCCAGTGAATTTGGCCACAAGTTCATATAGTATTTCACAAACACTACAAGGTATGCCACCAGTAACATTAGAACAATTTAGATTGTTGGCCTATGGCCATTCTCACTTTTGAAATAAAAATTCCTTTCCAGCAGACAAACATTGCTCTTCCACTTAATCAATGAGAAATGGATCAAAACATTTGATATACCTCCCTGTCTATTTGAGGGAATGCCACCATCTGAAATATTTCTACTGGAAGATTTTGACCACTGTTGAAATAATATAACAGTGCACTTACAACTACCAATATGGCCTATGGTTTCTATGGAAATTATATCATTCTATCCTGCCCCACTCACCATAACATTTCATTGATGTACTGAAGAATAATATTGGTTATCCTTTATTTATAAATATGTTGTATTTGCGTAATTCAATGCCTAATCCTTATTCTGAAGCACAATGATGTTTCCAATTTTTAGTACCATATAATTTCATTTTCAATTTCTCCTACCCTTCTTTTCCTAGTTCTAACACCCCAGACATTGCACCTACTCGAAGGACACTAGAAATGTTGCAATCATAATATTCTATGAAACCACATCTCTTTGAGATATTTTGTTAATATATGTTGTGCATCCTCCAGAACCTTGCATAGCCATTTAATGGTATCATGAAGATCTATTTTAGATCAGATAGTCCCCTTCATTGTTGCGTATATATTTTATTTTCACTTTGCATGAGTCCAAACATGTTAACAGATATGCATGTATACTTATTTAGACCATTGAACTAGCCACCACTGTTGTTCATTTACACCTTCCTTAAATAGACCTGTAACTGCTAACTCACCACCTAGTACAACCTTTCACAACAATTACTAGCCCCACCGTTACAAGGGTATCCCTTTCCAAGTAGTAGCTTGTAACAATAATCAAAAGCCATTTTGTTTCCAAACACCAATATCTCAACTTGCTTACATGCCAATGTGTGTACTGGAAATCCATTCTCTCTAGTAATACTTGGTAACTTACTAGGTTGGGAGGTAACTATGATTTATAGAGTGTGCATCATTCCCATACCTACACTCAAATATACACATGCAACATGGTTGACCATCCAATTTTAGAGAATGGTGATGATATAACTTATATAACACTTCATCATTCTTCATTTGTATCTTGTTGTCTACCACTGGGAGCACACAACTGACTGTATGAAAATATAGATTTACTATTGTTTTGTGTTTGTTACTCATTCGTAAGAAATGTGGCAGATAAAAAGTAGGGACTGTGTTTTCATGGTGTTTATTATATGTTCTTATGATATAAGAATGACGGTTAATGAAGTGGTCTCCAATATGCCTACATTTTTAGTTGTTCAAGATTGTCCTTGAACTCAATTTATTACAATTGAAGAGTTATAGTCATTTGAATAGTACAATGGTATCAAACATCTCTTGCTTCCTATCAACAATTGGTGTTGGATAGATTTTGAAGGTTTACTCTGTTTGAAGCAAATTTAAATGGCTTGCATTATGGAGCTTATGTTTTGTCCTATCATAGAAATTTCTATGTGAAATAATTTGTCACATGTCTGGGAAGTGTCATTGAAATCTTCTTCAATGACTTTCAGGTTCTCGAATAACATGGACTTGGCTTATGTAGTAGTAGACCTTTTTATTGCACGAGATGGTGCAATGACTTGTAGTGAGCTTCTAGTCATAGGTAAACCTTATGTACTGGTAATGTCATGCCTAATCACTATGTATTCTTTACAGTTTTCCCTGATTTACCAATGTGGAATGTTGAATTTTTTGTTTTTTGAATTGTCTCTCAAAGTTAAATTAGTTCTTCTCATTTTTGTTATAGTAAATAATAGGAGTCATTGAAGTGCTCATGAAGGGAAACTATTTTTCATCATCTTTGTTGCTATTATCTCCATATTTTCTCTCAAGTAACAATATACATGCTTTTCTATAATAGATGACTTCATTTTACTTTGAATTGAAAGATAACAAACAACTTATTTCATTTTTACAAACACTGAGTAACTACTCAATGTTTTTATGAAATAAGGCTCTTAGCTAATTCTCAGTGCTTACCTTTGTTCAACGACGAACATACATGACTGAAAAGATCTCAATTTTTATTTTTATATATGTATTATCTACAATTTATGTGGAACACAACTCATTGCAAGCTCTAATACTTTTAAACATTGAGTTGTCATATCGCTGGAAAAATTAATACCAAAGGGTAGCCATAGAGTATTTATATGTTATCAACAAAACTAGAATAAACATATTTGAAACTTGAGTTGAACACAAAAATATTTAGAATTATACCATTTTGGGTTTAGAAGTGCCTCTACACCCATTGGTAATAAATTAACCGAATTTCAAGTGTGTAGCTAAGGTATTTGATTCTAGTCTCAGCCAAGCTTTAAGGTAATCATCGATTGTTAGCATGACATTCACATTAGGCATGAGGATGATTAAAGTTTAATGAAGTTTTTTCTGCTAGAAACTCAAGATGGCGTTAATTGTCATTAAGAATGAGCTTTGGATATTTGTGCAAGGGGCCAAGACAAATAATTTTAGAGTGATAAGGGCTAGATGAAGTGTTAAATTTCCATGAAACTCTACAACTACTAGATGAATAACTGAAAATTGAAACTAGTTTACTTCCACCAAGATGAAGAATCTCTTAACAATTCAAGAGCGAAATTAACACAAACAAATAAAGAACACAGTCACACAAAGTACACATTTTTTCTCAGGAAACTCAATTAGTAAAACCCCATCTTTCATTGTTGTAGTATTTTATTGATAGAGTTTGAAAAATTTATTCTCTTACATGGAAATTTATCACACTGATAACAATTTAGTCCTCATGTTGTACTACCTGAACTCACCCTGCCAACACACTTGATCCAACTCCTATTCCTGGCAGCCCGCCTGGCCTTATTTCCTTGTGTTGATCTCCACAAGCTAGCCCAAATTCTTTACACATAGGTTTCCACTTCCTGACCTGAATTATTTGTGCATAAACCTCCCATTCTCTAGTGTAGAGGGCCTCCTATTCTTTAGGACGCAACCCCTAACTCCTAGCTAAAGTCTACAAAAGAAAGCCTCTTCCTTTTTTACCAAATGTTAACTTCTTTCAAAGGAGAAAACTAGGGAAGCATAGTACTAAGATGAACATACCAAGAGAAACGTAGTCATGGGTGCATGGAAAAGCTACTGTAGAATCCTTTCCTCTACAAGTTTGAACAATTTTGGCTATCCCAAAATTAGCAATCTTTGACTCAAAATTTATCCAACAAAATATTGGTAGATTTTACATCCCTGTGAATAATTGCAGGCAAGAAATAATGATGAATATATTCTAATTCATGAGTTGCTCCCAATGCAATCTTGTACTATGTTGGCCAATCCAAGTCCATGCCACTTCTCTATAATTTCTTCTCATTATTTTCATGTAAAGCATCAAATAAGTTTCCGTTTGGCATGCATTCATAGATCAATATATTTGAATTACAATTTGACAAATAAAAATAAAGTTTCACTATAATTGTATGCCAAATTGTCTCCAAAATGTCGACTTCTTCCTTTATTGATATGTCTAATCCATTTTGCATATATATGTTGATGTTCATTGTCCATATTCACTTTACTGCTACATTTTCATTGTTTTGCAGCGTGACACAATACAACTTGCCTACTTCACCATTTCATATTACATTGTTGCATGTCAACCTCATGTTAACCATTGATATACTTGCACATAATTCTCATATACGGATTTAAAAAGTAGTGATTTGTGAACTAAGATCTTTTAAGCCTTTCAAATGCTTTATATATATATATATATATATATATATATATATATATATATAAGTGGATATTGAAATATCTTTTTATTATTAAAATATTTTTAAATGTTGTCATTGGGTACAAAAGGAATTATACATCTCTTTTAAAAAGTTTCTTTGGCTTAATAAATTTGAATTTCACCTATTATAAATTTAATTATGACATGCTTCTGAGAGGCATGGGTGAGATAAGATCTTAAATCAATAAATTCAACTTTCCATTCAGAAATTTTCTCGAAATTTTAATTGAAACCTTCTTGAAAGTTTTTTTCTAAAGAGAACATTGATCATAGAAATTATCTACAAATTTCTTAAACCAATGGAATTTAAAAAAAAACTACAACTCAATGTAAAATTTTTGGGGATTTTTTTTTAAATCAAGATGTTATGTCATCTTGATAATAAAGATTTGAGGTTGTTATGTAATATTATGTTTTAGAGTTACTTAGGACATAATTTTATGAGATCAAATGTTGTAGTATTGACTAGGTTGACCAACGTTGAAGGACATCATCTATGACATTTCTTTCCAGATCAATTAAACTCCCTGGCCACAATGGACAAGCCTCTAAAACATTTTAACTAGGGTTATATGACTCTTTTTTCCTTCTTTCTCTTTGTGAATGTTGGTCATAGCCTTACATTTAGAGTCAAGGTTTTATGTGATAACTTGTCTGTAGGATTCCCCACCAGGATCTCACCTATTCTTGGTAATTTATCAAAATTATCAGCTAGACAAGCTTTTAAAACGTTTCCACTAGGTTTGTATGACTCTTTTTGCCTTGTCAATCTTTGTCAATGCTGGTCATAACTTTACAGGTATAGTCACGGTTTATTGGGATAACTTTCCTTTTTTATTCCCCACCAGGATCTCACATATTATTGGTAATTTATCAAAATTATCACCTATTTTTTTAGTTGTTTTCATCTGGATCTCTACAGTTGCTTATTTGAAGTTCTAGAACACTATATTTGGCACTGAAGAATAGATCCAGTATTGATATTCTATGGAGAATACTCTATTTCTCTGAATAGATTTATTTATTGCTTTGATGCATAGAATTCTATTTTCTGGTGCACTTACAAGAGATTTAGTTTGGAAACCTTTCATTGGGAAGTCTAGCACAACAATGCACCATAAACCATAATGGCATAAAGGGATCACAACACAACAATTTGATATTTAATAATTTTATTTAGAACTATAACAAAATTGTCTTTTATTAGTTAAACTAAACAAAATACATGTTAGATATTTGTTTATTCCTAACAATATATAGCATGTACTTTATAGGTGCCATGGTTGTTGTTGAGTTCAAGGATCATGATGGGAAAAGCTTATTCTATGATGAAGGACCCACCGACGACAATAATATTTTCAAAATATTTGTAGATGTTGAACACAAACATGAAGGTTGTGAGGCATATAGAATGGTAATTCCCACATCATGCAACTTTCCATTAGATAACAATCACTATATAATCTCTTTAACCCAAAACACTGGCATTGATTCCAACGAAATAAAAGTTGTGCCTTTTGCATTAATATCTAGTAAGATTTGTCCTTTTTTTTATGTTGTGATGGTAGAATATAATATGACAATGGATATAATATTACATCTTGCTAATCGTCTTTAATAGTTGTAGTCATTAACTAAGCCACCAACTGGGAATTGTGATTTTAATAAGAGAAAAAGTAAGTTAGTGGCTGTGCTAATAAATTATAGTTACATATTTATTTTACTAATAAATATAATACAAACATAAACTTATATATTACTTTCTATAATATATAATGGCAAACCACATCCAAACCATTTCAGAAGATTTGAATTTGAATGAACCTAATCATTCCCGAACTTGAATTGTATGACATAGCCTTTAATTGAAACTCCTTGAAGCTGAATTTAGCATCAACTTTCAAAGTTAAGTTAGTGGATATTATCATATAATACAAACAAAGTAGACTTTTAGAATTGATATTGAGTCATTCAAGGTTGGAGCTTAAGGCCCTTGACACTTCTCGTTCTTATTGGTCAAGGAAGCTATCATGGGTAACACTTAGTTCATCGATACAATATTTTTTGTATTAGTCTTGTGTTTTAATTGTAATATAAGACACATTACTTTTTATTTAAAGGGAAGCAACATTATGTGAGATTGAAGGGGAAAATAATTATAAAGGGAAATCTAGAGTGAATTCTAGCTTGTGTGGAGAGATATAGAATGAATTACATATCGACGTGAAGAAGTGAGGCTAAAATTGCTATAGTAGTCAGTCCTTTTTAATCTAGTATCTTCAAGTTTGGAATTTTTTCTAGTGATCAAATAAGTTGGACCACCAATTGCTAATCATATTTAATATTTGAAGTCATTAACTAAGCCACCAACTAGCAATTGTGATTTTTATAAGAGACAAATAATTTGTTGTTTGTGCTAATAAATTATAATTACATCTTTAGTATATTATATAAATATAATAAAAACATAAAGTTGTATATTTTTCTTGTTTAGTAAAATATTTTCGAAGACTTTACAAAGGTTTATAACTAATTGAAAGTTTTATAAAGTTTAAGGCCTATTTTTTTAATGTCTAAAACTTGAAAGGGTGCTAGGTCAATGGAAGAGGACTCGCTCTACAAGTAGGAGGTTGGTGGATCAATTCCATTGTGCCCTGATATCCATATGGAATGGTGGCGATTAGTTTTTGGTGACGAAGGCTCTTTTTCCCATCACCAATGAGCCTATGGTGACATTTTTTGACCCTAACCAAAATATGAAATGGTGATGGTCAATGAATGCCACCATATATACACATCAATAGTGATGGCCATGAAAGGTCTGTAACGATAAATCATTTTTGTTGATATGAAATGGTGACAATCAATGTTCACCATTATAGTCATTATTTGTGATAGACCTTGAATGTCACCACAACACCTATACTTTTGGAAATGCAGCTTTTGGTGACGGTCAATAAATGTCACCATATATATGCACCAATAGTGATGACCATGAATGATCCATCACAATAAATTGTTGTAGTTCATATGAAATGGTGACAGTCACTATCCATCATTATAATTAATATTCATGATGGAACTTGAATGTCACCATAACACCTATACTTTTGGCAACGCCACCTTTGGTGACGTTCATTTCTTGGTGACCGAGACTATGGTTCGTCACCATTTCTCATATGAAATGGTGACAGATGCTATCCACGATTATAAATCATTATTGGTGATATACTTTGAATGTCACCAAAACACCTATACGTTTGGTGACGTTCAATTTTTTGTGACGAAGGCTCTTTTGACCATCACCAATGAGCTTATGGTGACATTTTCCGCCACTGACCAATGTCCTTTTTTCTTGTAGTGATGAATGAAAAGATCATAGATCTGAGCAGTGGGAAGATCATAGTTCACTAAAATTTCATTTGAAGCATAGAAAGTGGCAAAAAATGGAACTACAAGGAGAATTCAATAAGATCATATCCCCAAACTATGATGGGGAGTCTTAAGAAGCTGTAGAGGTGTGGTTTGTTAATATCAATAGATACTTTCAAGCCAAATATTATTCTAGTGAATTAAAAGATAAATTAACCACATACCAATTACATGGAAAAGCTTCCTTATAATGGGAAAAAGTCAAAACAATGTATAATTTAAACAATAATAATGTTAATTGGGAGGAATTTCAGAGACCTTTTAGAGAAAAATACTTAAATACACATTATTTTAATTACAAGACCAAGGAATTTCATGATTTGAAGCTTGGCCAAATGTCAATGAATGATTTAGTGATGAAATTTACTCATTTTTAAGATATTTGTCATATTTATGAAAAGAGAAAGCTAAAGTACAATTCTTTATTAATTTTCTTCCTCTTTCTTTTAAAGAGAAGATTCAGTACGATAATCGCAAAAGAATGGATAATGCCATTAGAATAGAAAAGGAATGTTATCAATAGGCTAAGAAAAGGAGTGTAAATATGAAATCATGACCTAATAAAATGGAGAACATATTTTCCTAAGGTGGAAAGTGAAGAAAACTTGGACCTTTTAAGTAATTTGGTAAAGGAATTTGGGTCAAAAGTTTAGTTAGAATATTCATCTGACCCAAAGATCTAAGACATAAACAAAGACCTGGTCTAAATAGATAGAATTAAGTAATAAGGTATTTGATGGGAAGGATAAAGAACCCTTAAAAATTTGGGGTTATAGAGAACTTAAATTTTACGAAACTATCCTTATAATACAATATATGTGAAAAATCTATAGAATATTCAAGAGCCCTCCATCGTTAACAACATTGCCAAGAATATTCCACATATCAACACAACATTGGAAGAGTTCCAGGAAGAGCATCAATCCACAGTGTTGGAGATAGAAAGTACAATTTTAAACCAAGTTGTTTCTATTTTGATAGACCCTAGTGCCAGTTTGAGTTATATTAGTCCCCAGATTGTAGTAAAATATAAATTAAAGTGGAAAATGCAAAAATATAGCTAGTCTAGTTAGCTACTAGCACAAAAGGGAGTTACTATTTGGGTGAAGATTTCCCTTATTATTCTAAACCGAAACCGACCAGCTATGAATCTAAATATGCTACTATTGGGCTCATATGACATTACGGTAAGGATGGGATGATTGGAGGGGCACAAAAAAATCATGATTTTTCTTGATAAAACTTTTACCTACACCTTACACAATGGAGAAATTGAAATTATAAAAGGCATACCAAGGCCCATTTCAGTGTGACAAAGAAAGAGTGTTGTGAGAATAGGATGCTAGTTGTTTTACATTCAAGTGGAATACTACTCACAAGATAAACAAGATAAACCCTTATTCAAGATGAGATTCCCAGTTTTCCCCCTAAGAGAGAGAGAGAGAGAGAGAGAGAGAGAGAGAGAGAGAGAGAGAGATTGTTATGTGGAATTTTTTATCTACGGAGAAACACAATTTCCCTAGGTGGGTAGCTACACCTAGAAAAACAGAATTAAAGCGTTTAACCTTTTTCTATATAAGATAAATAAGACAAGGGACATACTTGTTATCTTTCGCTTTCCCTTTGTCTCCTTTATATGGCTCCTGTCGCTCCTTCTTGAACTTAATCCGCTCGACAAGTACTTGTAATCATAAATAGAAGTCAAAAACAAATCAAAGCAAGAGATCTATATACTATAACCAAATGGAATCGAAAGAATTTACACATATAATCATCATACCTAAAGACAAGAATATGGGAAAAGGTGTAAATAACTTTATTAAGTAGAAGGAAGAGTTACAACCATGAAGTTCGATCCAATGTCACTCCTCTAGCTTGAGTTCCATCCAACATCACATCAAAAACACAACACTCCAACAACATAACAATACTTGTTATAATCTCAAACCTCACATCAAAAGTATCTCCTTACAAATTCTCAAAGTCCAGCCCTTGATCACTTAGATGAGTGCTCAATTTATAGGAAAATAGTGGTGGTTTGGTCGTAAATGAGGGTATTGAATGGCCTTACAAACTTAGAGTTAGTTTCCATGGAAGAAGGGATGAGAGGATAGGAGGTTACTTAACTCATTCTCTATCCAATTTCAAGCTCATAGGAGATGATAAGTGTGGGAATATTCTAGAATGTTCTAGAAGATAAGAATATTCATAGAACCTTATGAAGAATTCACTCAATCTCGCCCAGCATAGGTCAAACTGGGCCTAAGTGCACTGAAATGCACCCTTACATGGGCCTACCTATAATGAAGCACATTTACCCCTGATCAAGGCTATGCTGGTCCCTCAATGAGGAATTTCTGGAGGGCTTTAGGCCAGGAAACTTTCAGGGAAAGAGGCATTGAAAGTGAAGACTTGTATAGGGCATGTAGCAACTCGATTAGGATGTGATGAGCCCTAATAGTACTAATCTGAATGTTGGGAGTGATGTGCCCAAATGGATCTGTAACAGTTACCCCCTAAAGAATGAAGTCAAAAATGATAATGTCTAGTGATATGCTTTACGATGTGATGAGTAGGTTCCGAAGTGGATGGTGAACTGCATCAATTACAATACATAATATCATAATATTTTGAATTTTTCATGAAATGCTGAGGGAATTCATACCCATTCTTAGCATATAGACTTTTCATTACAAGTACATTAATCAAATAGTCATCTACATATATAGACCCAAGATAGGATGACCATCTGTGTAAAGCCATCGTACAGATGATTTAATACTCTCCTGAAATCACAGCACGGATGGATGAAACTAGATCCGGGGTCTTCTATCTCACTCAATCATTCACTCCAGTACAAGTTTAACCATGTGAATATGTGATTTGAAGTCAAACATGGGAAGACACCATCTGATTATGAGCCAATTATGTAAACTGTTAATAGACACGAGAGAAATCATCGATAATTATAATGATCTTCAAGGTACTACAATACATTCTGCATGGTTTGAATATATGTTTTGATGTTGAACACCATACAAAGTCTTTCAGTCAAAGGCCAGTGATGTCAACCTATCGCTGGAAGAGACAAACTTGCCATTGATGTATGCAAGCCTCAAGGTACTGCAAGGGTGTTTCTAAGTCAACTTGTTGGATAATGTGTTGATTTCGATAAAAAGCGACTCATCGCAGGAGGGCATTGATGTATCCCACATCAATAACACGAAACAAGTTTAATGATTTTTGGAGATGAAATGTGACTAATGACATAAGGTTCAAGAATGGCAGTCATGAAAATGAAGGTTTATGATTATTACAAAGGATGAATTTTAACTAAGTGACTTCACTTGAACATGTCCGTGACACTGAATGAATTGGCAGCATTGACCCAAAATCAAAGTAATGGATGGTATTATAGACCATAGGTGTGACAACCATCAAGCAGATAACCCAACCCAAGTAGTCACAGTGATGAAGTGAAAGTGTCATGTTAAAGAGCGACCTGATGCCATAAAGTGGTTTACCCCTTTTCCCATTTTCCCTAATCATTGCTTACGAGTACCTCTTTATTTTTTATCAAGCTTGAGGAGGATAACATATGCTTGTTGTATAATTCCACCCTTCAGGTGAATCCATCGGTATGTGATGTTTTAACGAGTCTAGCGAAGGTGAAACTCGGTCTTGTCATGATGGACAAGTTTGTCACTATTTGATGTTTTAATGAATTTAATGACAATCGTAACTCGGTCCTTTTAATGTTTAGAGAGTTTGAAAAGGGACAAAACGAGAACTCCACAAGTTCTTTTTCGTAGGTTTGTCTCACAAGTCTGAAAAAGCGTAAAACAATACAAGTGAGACCCTATTAACCATGTTCGCTCAACATATTCCTTGTTCGTAAATAATCTATCTCAGTCTGGAAAAGGGTAAACTTATACTGAGTAGATGTCATTTCCAATCCGTTAACGAGCTAAAAAGGACAAGTGCTCGACAATCTTTTCATATTTTGAGAGTCTACAAAGAGCTTAAAGAGGACTCCACTTTTAGGAACGAGTGGTGTCTAGGATAGAGACGGGTTCCGGTGATGTTGGAACTTCTCAAAACATTTTGATCTATGTGAAGAGGCTGGCTAATAAGACCACTAATTGCAATTGTTCCTCAATAAGGGTAAAACAACCAAGTGAAAGTGTATGATTAGCCAAGTAGACAGTGACGATGGAAGGAGAATAACCAAGGCTCATCTGACGGAAGAGGCTGATAGAATGGAAATCACGAGGGTTAAAATTGAGATGGGTTCATTTTTACAAAAGCTTAAGTCATAGGGAACTATTCTTGGATTCAGTTTCATGTTTAGACAATCTTGAAACGAGAAACTATGCTTGGATTTAGTTTCATGTTTACACAATCTTGAAACAAAAAACCATGCTTGGATCCATTAACATGCCCCCAGCATGATCACCCAATTCTAGGTGCATGCCCCCCAAGATTCATTGCATTCACCTAAGTAGACTACTCATGGCTATCAGGTGGATGGAATGAAGGTTCATTTACAAGATCAAGTGAAAGACTCGACTGGGATTTTATGAGATCTAATCAAAGACTCAAATTGGAACTTTTCTCCAAGGGACCTTGTTTCATTTTTTGACACAAGGCAAGGGATTCTGCTAAGATTCCTTGTTTCATTTTTTAACGAGCTTGACACAAGATAAGGAATTCTGCTTAGATTCCTTGTTTCAATTTTTAACGAGCTTAACACAATACAGGGAACTATGCTCTGGGACCTGTTTCATTTTTTAATTAGGTTGACACAGTAAAAGAACTAACCTCATACTCCTTGTTTCATTTTTTAACAAGCTTGACACAAGATAATGTAATATGCTCATACCCTTTGTTTCATTTTTTAATGAGGTTGACACAATACTAGGAACTATCCTCATATTCCTTGTTTCATTTTTTAACGAGCTTGACACAAGACAAAGAACTCTGCTCATAGACCTGTCTCATGTTTTTAATGAGTTTGACAAAGTCAAATAACTATCCTCATATTCCTTGATCACGACCCATAAGAGGTCATGACTTCCAAGAGGTTCTCATCAGATGGGAGAACAATGCTCTGGAAGGGATACGTAGCAAGGAATCCATTAGAGATGTGGTTCCAATGCCCCTAGTACACACTGCACAACATCACTCAATTGATCGCCAGTTGATGTAGGCATGGAATGGGTTGCCACATAATTGAACCGTGGCAGGGAAGATACCATTGGTACAAAAGGACCATTTAGGGAACATGGTTGACTGGAAGTTATATTTGGACCGGGAAATGAAAGCCATTCAACGGTGACAATTCTGCCTTCATGTGGGTAAAACATCACTCGAAAGAGTGTTGAAACAATAGCTCCCATATCATAAACATAGTCGCGGCCAAGAAGTAAATTGTAATCTAAAGGGCTTAGGACTACCATCACATTGAGATAAACAATTTTTCCTCCCAAAGTAATAGGCAACTAAGGAAGGACCCTAATGGGTGACTGGTTCCTTTGTTAAAAGCCAATAGATTCTAGATAACAGGGCCAAGTGGCGATGAACTGAGTGTTTGCCAAGCAGTTGAGGAAAGGAAACTCACTAATGCACCTTCATCTATAATAGTTCCCGATACAACCATAATACAAACCTGTACTATGATCTAGAAAGGCACATAAGAAGGAAGACGACATCTTGCTAGTTGATTCCAATCAAAGGAAGTGACTAGACTACTTGGAGGGAGTACCGTAAGAATGGGAGAATTACCCCCTTGAGTGATGAGAACAAGAGAATTTTCTTCCTGTCTTGATGGAACATGAGGGTTCCCTCCAAGCTCATTAGAATCTGAAGAAATGAAAAGAACCTGAGTTGTATCATACTCACTCTCTACGGGAAAGGTATGATTAGCTGAAGGTGAAATTGGGTCAACTATTTCCTCGACCTATGATTGGTCAGGTATAGACTCATGGGATTCACATTCAGAGAGAGTGGGTTTGACCGATGGTTGATTTAGGTCAGTCACGTCATCAACTAGTTAAGGATTAAGGGAGGGTCTCCTTGTAACAAGATGGAAGTCGTTGTGGAGAAGGATAATTATCCAACACTTTTTTGGCTTCATCCAGATAGGGACAAAGGTGAATGGGGTGATTCATTTCACATAACCTATAGGGAAACTTAACTTTACCCTCCTTTCCAAGAACTTTACTACCACTAGTTGATGGTATGTCACCAGCATGATATCCAGAAGTTGATGACACAGGATGATGTGAACAGGTAGACCATTCTTCTAAGATCTGAGGAATACCATAACAATTTTGAAGAAGATGGTATCCTGTATAAAGTTTGCATGGATATCGAACTTTGTGAGGCTTATCGGACAGTTTCTCATCAGAAGTTGCATTCAAAGAAATAGTTTCCTGGTTGGCCCCTTGCTGAATTTTCTTCTTCTTCCCTTTATTCTTCTTCTTAGCCACCTAGTTACTAGTGTCAATACTTTCACTAGGTGAAGACAAAGAATGGGAGAAAGAAAAAACCGAGGAAGAAGGCAAAGGGTCTACTTTAGGATCAACTAGAGGTTGATTTTGTCCAGTTGGAGGAGTACTTGATTGCAGAGAAATAATGAAATTTTGAACCAACAAGGTTGAAAACAACCATACTGGAAAGCCAATGGTAAATCTCAGAAGGGACAATGTAGCCATATAAGGAGCACCAATATTTTCGAAAGGAGGAAAAGGACTAGGATTCCCATCAAATGGAATTCCTTGATCGGTGGGCTACGGATTTGTTGCCATATGTTTCAACCTAAGATCAACTAAGGAGTGACATGGAGGATGTTATCCACAGTCAATTGATTTCATTTAATAAAAGTAAAATAACAAAACAAAAGAGGGATAATCTAGGCAAAGGGATTACCAAGCAACTATGAACTGCAATATACTACCTCAGTAAACCAAGCACTTAAAATACGTGTAGGCAATCTCCACAAATGTTGTGTTCAGTGTATCATAGTCTACAAGGCAGCTGATTTGGTTACCTATGGATGGAGGCCCAATCCGTGTTATTGCTATCTAATGCAAAACGGCACAGTGAGAACATTCCTTTGTAATTTTCGTATTGTAACACCACCCTATATACTCGAAGGTACGTGGATGAGCTATAATAAACTCACGTACATGGAATGAGGTATCACACTCGGAATGGATCACAAACAAGTTAGCAACAGCTGCTATGTTTTATGACGTCGGAACATGTCTCTAGCCTAGAACCTCTAAATGTTTTGCATTAGGTGTAATGCTCCATTAGGTTAATTAAGGTTAATTTTAAGTTGATCTTGATTAAGAATTTGACTTTTAAGGTTCACCACGTGATGTCTTTGGAATTCCTAGAATGCAACTCTCATGATAAGCATTATTTTCATTCAATTTGAACAATGAAAACCTTAGCTAGTAGGGATAGAGCAATCAGATTCTTTTAATCAAAAAAGAAAGAGGATATCTAATGCAACTTCCCTAAAGTATTCCTATGAGCACACACAAAAATTTTCAATGCACGATGCAAATTTTTCTTTTCAATTCCATTAATGTTAAGATGGAAAAAAGGAAACTAATACACATACAGTCAATAAATCTTTTTACAAGAATGAAAACTTTACAATAGTTCCTTTTCGAAAAAAATGAAGACTTTTAAGACACTTTCTTTTGAGCAAAGATTAATCGAGTATAATCTAACTTTGAAAATGAATTGATAGTGATAAAGAAATAATTTAAGAAACACTACAAAATCAAGGTCAAAGTAGCACTAGGAAGAGAAATATAAATTGATTTCAGAGACACAACAAGGGATGCCTTTGCATGTTGCCTTGGGAGAAGTAGCCCATACATGCAAATTATTTTTTCTCAGTCTTGGAGGGAACGAGTCAACCCAACTACACATGCAACAGTCTTTTGAGCTGAGGGAAAAAAACACACATTTCTGGGATGGAGCTAGGTTGGCTACCCTGAGGGATTGTGTAATTTCTGGGCAGAGTAGCTAAATGTTGCCTAGAATTGCGCAATTTCTAGGCAGAGCAGTCCTGCTAGTAGGAATTGTGTAATTTTTTCAGTGAACAATGAGAGAATGTTTTGCACAATTATGGAGCCGAGCAGCCTTCCAGACAGGATTGCATAGTTTCTGAAGGGAAGGTTGGTTACCCTCTAGAATTGTGCAATCCCTTGAGGGATTTTCTCAGCCTGCAGCTGGACCAAGTCCGAAGAAACAACCTATGTGGGGAATGCACAGGTTGGCATTCTGCAAGAAAATTACTAAAGCTTCTGGACTTGTCGAAGCAAGACATGTTGCTGTAAAAGGTTGGTAGGGAGGCTCAAAAATGAAGCTAAGGAAAAATTTTTGAGGGTGGTTGTAGCCGCTACAACACTTGGCAACACAGTGGTAGAACTCCAACTCTCTGAATGGACCTTATTTATGAAAATAAAGTCTAACACATCTAGAAGTATTGTTCAGTTCTCAGTTCGTCTTCGTTTCCACACTTGCTTGATTGTAAGATATAGCATTTGCCAAGATCTTGGTCGATTGATACACATTCCAACCCAAGGAAACATAGTTGTTTTGATTAGGTTTGAGGGGTACCTTGGTGCACAAGTAGTATAGTCATCAGAGTATTAGTTTCATCTCTGGTGTTGCTCTGTTGCTAGCAGGCCTGGGCAATACCCCGACAGAGTCACGTAGGAGCAAAAGCATTGCTTTGCTACCAGCGAGCCTAGTTAGTACCCTGGAAGAGTTACTTGCATCACCTCTCTGCGCAGGAAGCCTTTCTCTTCTTTTGCCCTATTCATTTTTTTTATTTTTTCATTTTTCACTTTTCATTTTTTTCATTTTTCACTTTTCATTTTTTTCATTTTTTCATAACTTTGGATAACACTTATTCACTTCATAGTTGGAAGAGGGATCCCAACTTATTGAGAGCAGAAGAGGTTGTTCCTTCAAAGACATAGTTTATGTATACCTCGGACATTCTTGTTAAGGTCTTCCCCCTCACCTTACTCTACTTGAATGAGCTGCCAAGGGTTAACCCAAGAACAACCGACTAGAGTAGGTGACACTAGTTAGAGCGCAAGCATTGTGTTTTCACCAATGTTCACTTCGAACAATATGTATTTTCTATCTACATATCATGGACTAAATGTGAAAAGTTCTTCATATAGAGCCAAGATGACAGATAACCAAGTAGTGATAGCTATATAAGGCCTCTTGTACTTTACCCATCTTGGTTCAAGAGTCATGCATGGTTTCATGCAAAACTAACCTACAGAAAATAACAACCAAACAAACCAAAAGGAAAAGAAGGAAGTAGAACCAAATGTGAAAGCAAAGCGGGTAAGAAAGCAAACAAGAAAGAAAACAAACACACAAAGAGAGAAGCAAACATTCATCCAAGCAAATAACTCAAAAGAATACACTACTCCTACTCCTAAACTAATAGTTCATGGGTCGTCTCATGTGAAGTGATCCTTCAAATTCAGCCACCCGCGCATTGGTTGACCCCATGTCAGTGAAGGCATGGTTCATGAACAAGATAGTTGTGCAAATCAGCAGATGTGAAACATACCAAAATGAAGACAGACACACTCCGAGCTTACCAGTGTCCACAGAACAAAAATGAGTGAAAGAGCATGACATGCAGTCTGTGGACATACCATGATGGAGTGTGACACTACGTGCAGATGTTAAGCACATAGATACTCTTGACTATGACATGGAAGCACACGTGAGGAAGGTAAACTGCTTACATTGTGCAAGTGTGTTTGCTGAGTAAAATTTCTCGAATGGATGGGCGATAGGATCATGTAATTTGAATTGAGGAAGTGAAATATGAGTGTGAGATTGTTATTCAATACATATAGATGAGTGATGAGGAGCCTTGCATGTTTGAACAATTTCATGATCAGAAGTGAAACCAACCTCAAGACAATGAGGGCCTGACATAACCATCAGCTCGGGTTGAAGTGCCTCAATGGT
The DNA here is from genome assembly GCA_031772625.1 of Pinus tabuliformis. NCBI lineage: Eukaryota > Viridiplantae > Streptophyta > Pinopsida > Pinales > Pinaceae > Pinus > Pinus tabuliformis. The sequence goes on along the minus strand of CM062804.1, from coordinate 821,833,324 downwards.
CTGCAGGGTTTTGACTTCATTGATAGATGGGTCATCGTAGACCATTGGCTTAGACGAATTAACAATGAGTGAATCAACATCATGATAAAATGATGAGGTAAAGAGATAACAAAAACCAAGATCATAAAACTCAGGATGTTGGTCGTCATCCTCATGATTTGATGAACTGCAGAGAGGGGTAGATGAGAAGCAAGAATGTTCGTCCTCTATGTTTTTGTAAAACATAGATGAAAAATCAAGTGAATGTTCAAAGAATGATTGGTCATGTCCATTGTTAGATGATGGATAGACATCTAGTGTTTCCTGCGAATGATCAATAATGGGTGTGTCCATGCACAAAGATACACATGAAAAATAATGGATGGTAGGATCACCAAGGAGGTCAGTAAAAAACATAGGAGGTATAGACAGACAGGGATGGTCTTGTGCTACCAGTGGATGTTCAATCTCCCAATCATACTCTTTGTGAATGACAATGCATGTTGGTTGTGCAACACCAACTCCATTGATAAATCGATCCTCATTCAAAACAGGTGTAGAGTCTAGAACGAGAGAACACAAGATAGTGAATTCTTGAGGATGATTAGAATACGAGGACGGAGGTTGAGGTATGAAATACATGTGAAAACCCATGGGATTCCCAACCAAGCTTGCTTGAAAAGAAGAAGGAGCGATGTCTGGAGGGTGTGACGGTTGAATAGATGTGCGTTCACACTCTCCCACATCACTCCATGATGGTGGAGCTGTTTGATGAGGGGATGGCGGATAGTCACTTGTGACAGTGATCATGTCCATATGTGGTTGCACAACTCCATCATCGAAGTATGCTGAGTGGGGTTTGAGATTGAACTTCTTCTTAGGATTGATGGATTGGATAAGGAAATATTCAAATCTGTCCATGAGATACTAAAATTTCATCTGACTTTTCGGGGCTTCAAACATGAATAGATGGAAGCACTCCAAAAACTCCATAGGTGATTCATGTGGGGCCTTCCATTGCTTTAACAAACTTTTATCAAGTATTTCAGGATCAAAATTTTAGAAAACAAATTCAATTATATCAATGAACTACTTGACTGAGTGCACAGAGTTATGAGGTAGCGTGCGACAATATTTTGATGGGTGATCACAAAGTGTGTGTGCAAGCAATGAACAGATCTCTGTTTCATTAAAATCTTCCATGCCCTCCATGAGCACATGGAAGTCATATAAGTGCTTGGGCCAAGCCACTTTTCCTTCACCATCATATGTGATTTCTGACAAGTGATCCCATAACTCCCTCTCGATGTGAAAGATATGTCTGTTGGATAGACATTTCAGAAGGAAAAATATAACAAACTCCATGATAGATGTGCAAAGACTCAAAATAGATGATGATGGCTCATCTTGTCATTTGGCCCTCCTTGTAACGCTAGAAATGTTGATGGTGTTGGACCTGCCAACATGTCAAGGAATCTCCCTTGTAAGAAGTCCCAATGAGACCTCAGACTTTTTGGTGTAGGAGTTGCAGCAGTGGGTCATACGGTAATGCCTTAACTGCGATTTAGCACAGAGGCATGTAAGATGTCCCTGTTGGTAGCAAGGGTGTGACAGCTTGTTGTGGTCACCAACAATCCCCCTCTTCGTTTGGTATTAGCAATAACATCAAGCAAAGTGGGGCCCTTAACAAAAAATCCCGAAAACATTTTTATCAAAATTTTTGTATTTAACTCCCTAAAAGCTATATCGCATCGCAAAGAGAGAGTGAAGCATTTTCCTATGCGCATAAATAAACTGCAAAGAAGAGATGCGAAATTCATCGCATCGCATATTTTGAAAGCGCCCTTAAAAGGAAACCTAAGGAATCGCCGACGGCCGATATGCGACGTCGCATAAATAGTGCACATCGATCAAATGAAAAATGCGATCTTGCGATTTGCGATTTGCGATCTTACAAACTGCGATCTTGCGATCTGCGATCTGCGATGAATGAGACTATTAATTGCTGCGATGCGAGTCATAGAAACCGCTCATCGCAAAGTTTCTTCGGCATGATCTGTAAACCCAAAATTGAGCGCGCACCTTAAGGGAAATTAATGATTGCACGCCTGAGTATCCAAAGATGATCGTGTTGCGTTTTTCGAAGAGTCAAGTCATTATGAGTGTCATGATTATGCATTCATTAGAACTTAAAGCTTTCATGACAATATTTTCATCATTTCTCTTTTCCTTTGCATAAACTGTAAGGTAGCAACTAATATAAATCTATATGCAGGAAACATGTAAGGAAAAGGGGAAAGCGCCAATACTAGAAGAACAGAGAGGAGATGCCTTCGCAAATGGATGCCGCATGCAGCAGGGCCGTGGATTCCAGAGTATCACTCAATAGACACTGATGAAAATAGACTATCCAAGACTCAGAGTCAAAGGCGCACAAAAGCAGCATGTTTGCAAAAGATCCTGAAGCTCAGACTGGGTAAAGCAAAAAGAAAAACGTTAAAGAGGGAGGACGCTCCAGAAAAGCCTGGAACAAAGAACGGAAGCAATTTTCAATATGGAAGATTGTTCAGGCAACGAAATCCCTAACTCATTGAGTCATTTGCACGGCTGGAAACCGAAATAGCAACAGCACAATCAGTTTGAAAGAAATCTGGGTTATGCTAAGTATACACACAGCAAATACGCCCAGCCAGAGGAAGATTTTCAAAAATATCTTCTAGTTTGTCGGAAAGAGGTGCCAGCTTTTGTTATTTCTACTTTTATCACTCGAGCAAAAGAAAAAGACAACCAACCGACTCTTTCCAGGCGAACCTTGCATTGCTTACAGCACTAAGGAGCAGATACAGAAACGGTTAGAAATTAGATTCAATCTTTAGAAATAAATTCGTTTTAGTAAAAGGGCCATCATTTGAAGCCGTTTCCTAAATTTGTGTAATTAAGATTAGTTAGTTAGTAGTATTTAACCCTTCTCATGGCATTTGGAGAAGGGTCCGGAAATTTGTCAAAAAACTTGTCCTCAAAACATGCACTTTTGTACCCTCAGAGGGGGTTTTTGATGAATGGATGGATCGAGATTTATTTATGTTTGCATTTTAATGTCTACTACTGATGTTTCACTTCTGTACTCTTAGTAGATGTTAGAAGTAAGTAGAGATAAATCGTTATTGCTTGAAGTTTGTGAGTGAAATCAGTCATAAATGGTACTTTTATCTCTTGATTAATTTTTGCTTATATTCTTAGAGTGATATACAGCTGAGTTGTTTATATGTTAATGTACGAATGTGTGGGTTACCATTTGGCACTTTTGTACGGTGGAGTCATTTGTTTGTGCTTGACATATGAATAACTTATTATGCGATATGTTGTTCACAACTGTTTTGCCTAACTTCTTATGCAGAATGGTTTATCTTAATTGATTTATATTCTTATGATAGCTGAATGATCTTTATTACCAGTTATTGTATGAAATATTTTTAGATCGCATGATGAAATAATTCTACCCCGGGTTAGTATAGATTAGATGTGTTGTTTTTGTTAGATTACAGTAGTATAGAGTCAGTTTAGAGTTTAGAATTAAATTAGCTTAAAATTACCTCTAGATTAGCATCATCAAAATCTACACACACACACATCCTTTAGATTGGGAAGCTGGTCCCATTATCCCCAGTCGGACCCACTACACCAAACGGGCAAGGAGCAACCAACCAGGTTCCGGACCGGGTGGGTATCCCCCTTGTTGTTGACCCGATTTTAGGGCCCTCAACATATTTGGCGCTAGAAGGAGGGCACGAACTATGAATGGAAACTAAGTCAAAATCCAAATACCATTCTGAGAGTAAATCACCCTCATCAACTCCCCCAACTTCTCCAGTATGGTTAAACCCAGAGTTAGAAGTCGCTCGAGTATCCACCGCTGCTACCTACCCTAATATATTAGACCAACTCATCATTGAACCCCCGGAAATTCAAACTTTGATTCGTAAACTCCAGGGATTCTCTATTTTTTCTCAGAGGTCTGATAAATCTCACAGTAGCGTGACTTTGCAGTACAATCCTACTCATCCCCTGACCAGATTGAAGAGTGAAAAATTTGGTATTCAACCAAGTGAACTCCCTCTCCCTACTAGGAAAAGAGCAAGGAAAACACCACTAGAGTCTCACAGTGAGACTCTTTCATCTACTTCATCCATTTCAACCCCCTCACCGCAAAGTCAACCACCCACATCCTCATCCCAAATCACTCATCCATCTTCCACAACCCTTCTGCTTCAATCATCAAAAATCATAATATCTTCATCTTCTCAGCATCAGGGACCATCTTCTGCACTTTCATTAACTAGCGGCTCAACGATGGCCCAGTCTCCATGGAACAATCCTGGGGCGGTTTTAATGCCTCCAACCCTGAGCCCAATACCGGCCCATCCTGAGAAATGGCTACCTAAATTCAATCCAGAGACAGGCATGCTAGCTGAAGAGCATATCAATAATTTCATGCTTTCTGTTAATCTCAATGGAGTTACCAACGAGGATGCTGTCGTCCGGCTTTTTCCTTATACAATGCAAGGAACAGCCGGGTCATGGTACTTTTCGTTACCTTCTGAGTCCATCACAAGTTGGGACATTTTTCAAAGTCAATTCCTCACCAAGTTCAGAGATGATAGATCAAAAGCGACATTGTTCAATGACCTATCTAATCTTAAAGCTGAGGCTAGAGAACCCATTAAAGATTTCAATTTACGGTTCAATAAGATCCTCAACAAAATTCCCGCTACTTCTCAACCCAGCGAGGAAGTAAGATGTGAATGGTACATCACGACCTTACCATCAAACTTGGCTATCTTCGTAGATAGGGCAAACAAGACGACCTTAGTTGAAAACTTGATAGAAGCGCTAGCAGTAAAAAAGCACGTAGTTGCCCTAGAAAAGAGATCTGCAATAGAAGAACGCAAATCTAAGAAAATCTCTTTCAAAGAAGACACCAAGAAGAAGCAAACGAAAGATCCTTTCGATATGGAAGGATTACAAAAAGTGTTGAAGGCCATGTCCAATGAGATGATTGACATAAGAAAATAAGTAGCAGAAACTTCTTCGAAAAAGCCCTACAGATCTTTTAAAAGAAATCCTCCCATGGAGGTGAAACCACCCAATGCTGTCTCAAACGTCGAATCTGAAGAAGAAGAAGAAGAAGAGAATACCACTGAAGGGAAGACCAATGATGAAGAAGTTGTGGAACTACAAGGAATGTGGGATTTCATCCTCCCACAAGAAGAAGATCAAGAAGCATTTCCGGTTAGCACACGAAGCAAAAATCAACTTGATCCTCCCCAAACTACCCCTAAACAGAAGGGCGCAAGCCCTACAACAAAAGATAAGGTCGCAACAAAGAAAAAAACGGCTAAAGCAACCCAATTTAGCCCAGTCCAATCAGATCAAGCACCTCCATCAAGAACACTGATAGTGTCGGATGAAATGGAGTATAACATTATCGATGACATGAAAAAGACTAGGGCTAATATCACTCTTTACGAATTGAGCAAATTGAAACATCAACAGAAAATAATGATGAAAGAATTACATGCTGTGCCTACTACATCTTTACCTACATCTGTAGCTTCCCACAACATGGGAAGACCTCCAACCAACATGATCAATAAGATTGATCTGAATGATATTGCCTTGATTGGAGGAAGATCAAGATCCCATACTCCTCCTTTTCTTCTCACTTATGAAATTTTCAATAAAAACGTGCACAATTGCTTGGTTGATTCTGGTGCTTCAACGAATATTTTACCCAGATCAATATGTGCCAAATTGAATGTTCAGCCACAAAAATCCGCAGTGCGCATAGTTCAACTTGATCGATCTCAAGTCGAAGTGATTGGTGAACTTAACCAGGTGACCATAAGATTGTTGTCTAACCCGAAAGTATGCCAGGTTATCGACATTCTAGTAGCTGATATCCCTGAATTCTATGGTTTAATTCTTAGTAGGGATTGGTCCGAAAAACTCCACGGATATTTCTCAACCGACTGGTCGCACATGTGGTTACCCTACAACGGTAAACCCAATCAAATAAAGGTTGAACGAGAGTTGCACCAAAAGTACATAGCGACTGAATTGGAAGGAGAGAATGAAGCAATAGCATACAACAACAGTATTATAGGCAATTACTCGGTAGATTCTTTCCTCGGCAATTTCAATGCTCACACCTCACCTTACTTAGAAAATTCAGTTTTGTCCCAAGTTGAAAATTTTTCCCAAACTGATGATTCAAAGTGTTTTAATTTTTTAGATAACTCTATAAATACATCTTTGTTTTGGAAATTATATTTTGATGGCTCTAAATCTAACGAGGGAGTAGGAGCAGGATGCGTTCTGATTAGCCCAGATGGAAACAAGATCATGCTTACATGCAAACTTGAGTTCGATTGCACAAACAATACAGCGGAGTACGAAGACTTGGTGCAAGGCCTATACAAAGCAATCGGGTTGAATGTTAAGTATCTTCAAGTCTTTGAAGATTCTGAAATTGTCGTTAAACAGGTACGTAACACCATACATTTCCTGTCAAGTCATTTAAAGCACTATCAATCTTTAGTACAAGATCTGACTTCACATTTCATAGCATTCAATATTTCGTCAATCCCAAGACTCCAAAATGCGAGCGCAGACCTGTTAGCTAACGTAGCCTCTAGACTTATTCCCTCCAAAGATTTTAGTCCCGATAGGTTCTCAATAGAATTAATCTTTAGACCATCCATCCCTGACAACATCACCAACTGGAGAGTATTCAACGACGATCCTAACATTGTAAATTTCCTCACTTCTGAAGGATCCTACTCAAATCAAATAATTGATGAAGACCATCATGATCACCAAATTCACCAAAATAGCACTGATAATGCTATACCTAAATCGGTGGTTAAGTTAGAAGATTTATATGATTTAAAAAGTCGGTTTAAAAGGTCTGCCAATTCTAAACTCTACAGTTCAACTCTGAATTTTGAATTAGTGAACCTAGGAACTGATCAGAAGCCTCAAAACGTTAATCTGGGCCACGGCCTAGCCCCTGAAGAAAAATCAGCATATAGCCGTCTTCTGAGACAATAAAAAAACGTTTTTGCATGGAATTACGATGAGTTGAAGACATACAACACTTCTATCATTCAACACACTATCCCTATGATTGACAATGAAAAACCTGTCCAGCAGAAGCTCAGAAAAATCCACCCCAACTTAGAAAATCAGATAAAGACTGAGCTAAATAAACTGTTGAGAGCCAGAATAATTTTCCCCATCGGACATTCCAAATGGGTATCCAATATGGTGCCCGTTAGAAAGAAAAACGGAGATATCAGGATCTGTATTGATTTCCGGAATCTCAACAAAGCCTGTCAGAAAGACAATTTTCCCCTCCCACCTATGGAGCAAATACTACAGGCAGTAGCGGGCTCAGAATTAATGTCTTTCCTGGATGGATTTTCAGGATACAATCAAGTGCTAGTACATCCCGACGATCAGTTGAAAACCACATTCCGAACCAAATGGGGCACATACGCATATCGGAAGATGCCATTTGGTCTGATCAATGCCGGCGCTACCTTTCAGAGAGCCATGGATATCGTGTTTAAAGGTTTAGTCAATAAATCGGTAGTGATTTACCTGGATGATATAACAGTGTACTCCAAGAAGCAAAGCGACCATCTCAAAGACTTGAAACAAATCTTTCAAAGATGTTTAAGGTATGGGATTTCACTTAACCCAAAGAAATCTTTTTTCGCATTAAGTGAAGGGAAATTGCTAGGATTCATAGTGTCGAAATCTGGTATTCACATTGAACCTGACAGAATCAAAGAAATTTCCGAAATATCCATGCCCCATAACAAAAAGGCCATGCGATCTTTCCTTGGACAAATCAATTTTGTAAAAAGGTTTGTCACGGATTTTTCACGTATTATTTCTCCTTTACAAAATATGATAAAAAAGAATTCAAATTTTAAATGGGGTCAAGATGAGCACAAAGCATTCAACTTGATCAAACAAGCTATCATCAATGCTCCATCTTTAGCTACCCCAAATTTTTCAGAATCTTTTATCTTATACACTTTTGCCTCAGAGAAATCTTATGCCGTGATTTTAATTCAAACAAATCAAGAGAAGGCGGAAGCTCCAATCACATTCTTTAGCTCGAACTTACAAGGTGCTGAGCTCAATTATTCAGACGTGGAGAAACAAGCATATGCTGTTTTCAAAGCGATCAAATATTTTAGACCTTTCTTACTTAAAGCCCATACCAAAGTCGTAGTATCGTTTCCAGTGGTAAGAAACCTACTGGTACAAAAGGGTGTGGGCGAAAAGAGAGCAAATTGGATTACCACTTTACAAGAATACGATCTTGAAATCAAGCCAGCAAACATCGTAAGAGGTCAAGGCTTCTGCAAGATGTTAGCTGGAGCATCGCAAATTCCTGAGAACTCATCTGAAGAGGTACATACATATGAGGTAATCCTAAACGACGCAGAATCATTATATGCGGACACCATTTATTATCTTAAGAACGGGTATGCTCCATCACACCTGGATCAGACCAAGAAAAGAGCTCTGAGATTGAAAGCTAAACAATACCAGCTCATAAATGATGTTCTGTTTAAAAGGAATTACGATTCTGTACTTCTTAGGTGTCTTGAGAAAACTGAAGCCGAAAGGGTTTTGCAGGAACTCCACGATGGACCAGCAAGTTGACACTATGCTGGAGAAGCTACTGCACATAAGATCTTACGTGCAGGATATTATTGGCCCACGCTATTCAAAGACTCATAGAATTACGTAAGGAAATGCCAAATCTGCCAGACTGCTGCAGGGAAACAAAAGAAATCGTCCATGCCACTACAGTCGGTTAACATCGAGAAACCATTCAGCCAATGGGGCTTGGACATAATAGGTGAGATCGTTCCTCACTCTTCTAAGCAGCATAGGTATATCCTCACGGCAATAGATTATTTTACTAAATGGGTAGAAGCAGTTCCTCTCAAGACAGTTAATTCTAAAAACATTATTGAATTCATAGATCAATTTATCATCACTAGGTTTGGATTGCCAGCGGCCTTAATTTTTGATAATGCATCATACTTTTCTGGAAATGCAATGACTGAGTTTGCACTTAAAAGAGGGTTCAAACTGAAGTATTTTGCCAACTACTATCCGCAAGGTAATGGGTTGGCTGAATCAACAAACAAAAACCTAATCAGGATTATTAAAAGAACAGTCGACCAAAACCAAAAGAATTGGCACAAAGCGCTGGTAAATGCTTTATGGGTAGATAGAATTACGAAGAAAGCTTCAATTAGCACTTCTCCCTTTAATTTAGTTTATGGGAAAAAAGTGGTTCTTCCAACTCACTTAGTCATTCCCTCTTTGTCTTTAGTACAACACATCGATGAAGTATCTACTTCCTCCTTACAATTGAGACAAATGGAGATAATCAAACTAGAAGAACGATGAGAACAAGCTAAGAAAACCCATGCTCACCACCAAGCGCTAATAAAATCCTCTTTTGACTCAAGCATAATAACCAGAAAAAGCTTTCAGATGGGAGATTTAGTTTTGAAATGGGATAAGGCTCATGAAGAAAAGGGCAAGCATACGAAATTTCAGAAAATGTGGCTTGGTCCTTTTCAGATTGTCGAAGTCATAGGCCCATCGACGTTTGTGTTGCAGGATTTTGCAGGTAGAAGAGATTCTTTGCCTGTCAATGGACAGATTCTTAAAATGTATTTTCCATAGAAGATCATTCTTCTATTTTTGTAGGATAGTTTTAGTTTTTATTATTATTTTATTTTTCTCTTTTTTTCTAAATAAAACTGGTTGTAAATGATCATTGAAAAGGATTCATGAAAGAGCACACCAACTCTCTATCAGATTTTGATTTCACTTGTATAAATAGAAAAACTTTTCAAAAAATCTGATTTTTATTATTGACAAATAGAGTTAACTTTAACCTGAATTTGATATTAGTTTCAACCTCTCAAAAAACTTGGATGAAAGCAACCTTTGGTAAAAAAAAAAATTGTTTTATGTCAGCACAATGAAAGGTATCATCAATAATAAAATAAATATTCTCTGTAAAGCTGTTGTTTTCAAACTCTATTATTGTCGTCCAGAGCTTTCTTAAGGAAAAACAATGACTTCCTCCCTGCTAAAGGAAACCGCAGCATTCAGAGAAACAATCTAAGAGAACACTATATCTCAAAGAATAAGAGGTCTCATCACGAGCCGGCTTATCATGATCACAGATATTATAACTTGCTGACTTTGCCAATACTGTCTATCAAAACAGGGCAACGACTCAAGATTATTGCAATCAAAAGACAAGGGGTCTCATCATGAGCCAACTTGTTTAGCAAAAGTGTAAATCAAGTGAATGATTGTGTCATAATTTGGCCACCAAACCAAGACATTGTTCTTTAGAGAATAAAAAAAGGAAAAAGTGTCAAAAAGGATTTTTCTCTGAAATGTTGTAAATAACCTCAAGCAGGAAAAAGGATCATTGCTGGATAACATGGTAACCCTGTCGAGGCTATGGACGCTTGCGGGCAGCAGAGGCTCTACCTATGACAAATGAGCATATTTTAAAGCCAGTACGCAGAGAAGACCTTATTTTATCTTTAAAAAAGGACCGAGTAATGTCTGGTGTGAATGCAAGAACTAAGCCTAAGGAAGCAGACAATTGGAATAAAAGAAAGGTTGAGACAAAGTATCATTGACAGGATAAGGGGTAATCTACTCTGTCTGTCCATAACAAAATTTAGACATATGAAATTTTTTCTGTTTCGGAAGTGGAAATGTCAATAGAAAAGCAGAGATAACTGGTTCTTCACAGTGAATCGCCATTGTTGTGGTCACCAACAACCCCCCTCTTTGTTTGGTATTAGCAATAACATCAAGCAAAGGGGGGCCCTTAACAAAAAATCCCAAAAACATTTTTATCAAAATTTTTGTATTTAACTCCCTAAAAGCTATATCGCATCGCAAAGAGAGAGTGAAGCATTTTCCTATGCGCATAAATAAACTACAAAGAAGCGATGCGAAATTCATCGCATCGCATATTTTGAAAGTGCCCTTAAAAGGAAACCCAAGGAATCACCGACGGCCGATATGCGACATCGCATATCGCAGGGTCGCATAAACAGCGCACAACGATCAAATGAAAAATGCAATCTTGCGATTTGCGATCTGCGATCTTACAAACTGCGATCTTGCGATCTGCGATCTGCGATGAATGAGACTATTAATTGCTGCAATGCGAATCACAGAAACCACTCATCGCAAAGTTTCTTCGGCATGATCTGTAAACCCAAAATTGAGCGCGCACCTTAAGGGAAATTAATGATTGCATGCCTGAGTATCCAAAGATGATCGTGTTGCGTTTTTCGAAGAGTCAAGTCATTATGAGTGTCATGATTATGCATTCATTAGAACTTAAAGCTTTCATGACAATCTTTTCGTCATTTCTCTTTTCCTTTTCGTAAACTGTAAGGCAGCAACTAATATAAATCTATATGCAGGAAAAATCTAAGGAAAAGGGGAAAGCGCCAATACTAGAAGAACAGAGAGGAGATGCCTTCGCAAATGGATGCCGCATGCAGCAGGGCCGCGGATTCCAGAGTATCACTCAACAAACACTGATGAAAATAGACTATCCAAGACTCAGAGTCAAAGGCGCACAAAAGCAGCATGTTTGCAAAAGATCCTGAAGCTCAGACTGGGTAAAGCAAAAAGAAAAACGCTAAAGAGGGAGGACGCTCCAGAAAAGCCAGGAACAAAGAACGAAAGCAATTTTCAATACGGAAGATTGTTCAGGCAACGAAATCCCTAACTCATTGAGTCATTCGTACGGCCAGAAACCGAAATAGCAACAACACAATCTGTTTGAAAGAAATCTGGGTTATACTAAGTATACACACAGCAAATACGCCCAGCCAGAGGAAGATTTTCAAAAATATCTTCTAGTTTGTCGGAAAGAGGTGCCAGTTTTTGTTATTTCTACTTTTATCGCTCGAGCAAAAGAAAAAGACAACCAGCCGACTCTTTCCAAGCGAACCTTGCATTGATTATAGCACTAAGGAGCAGATACAGAAACGGTTAGAAATTAGATTCAATTTTTAGAAATAAATTCATTTTAGTAAAAGGGCGGTCATTTGAAGCCGTTTCCTAAATTTGTGTAATTAAGATTAGTTAGTTAGTAGTATTTAACCCTTCTCATGGCATTTGGAGAAGGGTCCGGAAATTTGTCAAAAAACTTGTCCTCAGAACATGCACTTTTGTACCCTTGGAGGGGGTTTTTGATGAATGGATGGATCGAGATTTATTTATGTTTACATTTTAATGTCTGCTACTGATGTTGCACTTCTGTACTCTTAGTAGATGCTAGAAGTAAGTAGAGATAAATCGTTATTGCTTGAAGTTTGTGAGTGAAATCAGTCATAAATGGTACTTTTATCTCTTGATTAATTTCTGCTTATATTCTTAGAGTGATATACAACTGAGTTGTTTATATGTTAATGTACGAATGTGTGGGTTACCATTTGGCACTTTTGTACGGTGGAGTCATTTGTTTGTGCTTGACATATGAATAACTTATTATGCGATATGCTGTTCACAACTGTTTTGCCTAACTTCTTATGCAGAATGGTTTATCTTAATTGATTTATATTCTTATGATAGCTGAATGATCTTTATTACCAGTTATTGTATGAAATCTTTTTAGATCGCATGATGAAAGAATTCTACCCCGGGTTAGTATAGATTAGATGTGCTGTTTTTGTTAGATTACAATAGTATAGAGTCAGTTTAGAGTTTAGAATTAAATTAGCTTAAAATTACCTCTAGATTAGCATCATCAAAATCTACACACACACACATCCTTTAGATTGGGAAGCTCGTCCCATTATCCCCAGTCGGACCCGCTACACTAAACGGGCAAGTAGCCGCCAACCAGGTTCCGGACCTGGTGGGTATCCCCCTTGTTGTTGACCCGATTTTAGGGCCCTCAACACAGCTATAGTAAGTCAAGGAATGTGCGTGAGAGGTTCTAAGATAGAGAGGGTGAGGTGAGAGTGCCCCTTAGAAACCTATAATAGTACGCGGCTTGGAAGGGAACACACAAGTGAAGATGCATCACAAACTGGAAAGAAAGTTAGCAAGCAATCCAAAGTGATGGTTCAAACAACACATTCTAGAAAGATTCGTACATACTTATACATAATAGTCCATACATGCATTCATAATCAAACAAATACATATGTCATTTAGAGTAAACAAGATAGTTGGAATATAGTATAACATATGCATGAAACATGTTGGCTCTGTTATGTTAAGAAGTGTAAGCTCCAGTCATGCAATACATCCATGTTGAACCACCTGTTCCGATAGTGGATCATTACAGGCACAACCACATGCTCCTCCAAAGGGATATATTGGCTATGCGCAGTGGAGAAGCCAAGGTGAATTACAATATTGTCCAAGCTTTCTCTAAGATACTCCTATCGAAGCTTGGCTAACCAAAAACCTCTACAATGAGTTATGAGGGACTCTTTATAGAAAAGGGTGGGGTGGCCCTTGATATTCCCCTTTGTGATAGTTCATCTACCCTCATGACTCTTCGTCTACTCTATGACTGTTAAATCCAACTATCGACACTTCAACTTGCCCTTTATCAGACATTACATTACAATGCACATGTACCCATGTCAGACAAAATGGCTTGAGCAAGCAGTGCAAGACATCACCAACACTTTGACCATTGTGGTGAGACCAACTCTTTGCAATGGTTGTGATGGTTGAAGGTTTAGCTAAAGCCAAACTTGGTTGTCTGTGATGGTGTCCCTGTGCTCAATGGTGACATCTCGATGAAGCAAACTCTTGCCTTCATTGCATCTGGGTCCATTGATATGGCTCCTTTGTCTAACTCATCTTATAGCATGCACATGGTCTTCTTGGTGCGAACGGACTGAAAACATGTTGATGTATAGTGTCTACGCTGCTCTCCAAGGATATGTTGGTGGTTGTGCACATCAACTTGTCGAAGTACATGTTAAGCTCCATTCGGACTTGCTTCTTGTCTTTTCCTCGGTGAGTGTGCCGAATCGGTGGGATCGCATGTGTGCGCACAATGAAATGCATGTTGCTGCATTCCCTTGCATGCGATTAACAACAATACTCACCTTGTCTACTCCATGCCAGCTATTGGGATGGATCTATAACTTGTATGGGCGCAGTTTCATCCGTGAGTGCATGTTGCACTCCTTGTTGTACCTGTTCCTGCTACAACTCATTCTCTCATCTATGCAGCTCTTGTTCTTCCTTGAGTTGTTACTTCAACATAGGTAACTCCTTCTCTATTCCATTCTTTGCCTTCGTGGAATCTTCATTTCATGCCATCACCTCATAGCCTGAGTCTCCAAAGTTTGTTTCATCACAAGTGGATCTGCTTGAGATTGCAACTTTGTTCCGCCTTTGTGTTCTCAACAACCTTCCTCTTACGTTCGTTCCATCCTGTATGCTTCCTTCAGTTGTTGTTGATGGTGTTGCTTGTTGTGATGCTACTGCCCTCATATCTTGATGTCCTTGTCTACGAACAACTTGATGTATTCATGGATAGGCACATTCATAGACACTTTATCGACTACACCCCCAAGTGTGCTCTAAATGGTGTCTTCAACTCTGTTCTCCTGGAAACCATTATACCTGTGCTACTGAGAGGCAGAGGAACACCTGTGATACCTAGAGACATGGCAACATTCATGGCAATCAATATGTCAGTCATAAACTAAAAAAAATTGGAGAACTGACTTGCAACATACATATGTAACTGATCATGAACGTTACACAATTCCCTCCGGGAGGTCAGGAGACTGATTGCCAAAAGTGCGAAAGGCATAGTCCGGGCTGTCAAGAGGGTGACTAACTATTGGAACTGTGTAATGCACAATCTAGCCTCGCATGCCGAGGACTGAAATTGCGCACAGTAGTGGCATGCAACCAGCAAATTTGATTGCAGAGTTTCTGCGGTCAACACGACACTGCCTCCAAGAATTTCGCAATGCAAGCCTGGAGGTCAGTGCCTGGCTAGACTTGCACAATTTCTAGAGGGAAGGCAGAGCCTTTGCTTTTGGAAATGTGCAGTGCTAGTCGAGTAAGGCACAGTCCAGGCCAAGGCAGCCCAGTCTGGTTAATGGGCGATTGAAACATGAGAAGTGTGAATGCATGATGAGATGAGTGCCAACAAGAGTGAATGATCATTCATGCAAACATCAAGTGCAATTAGAAAATGGGAAGGCATGAATGTGTGTGAAGTGAATCGTTGCAACGAAGACCATTTGTGCAAAACAATGTCATGCATGTGAAAACAGTGAGATGCAAACAAAAAATGAAATGAAACTTATACAAGCTAACATACATGCAAATGATAGTAAATGCTCACTAAAATCATGCAGACAGCACTCACATGAACCGATACACAAAAAGCAACAAAAACGCAGTGCAAGACATGAAAAGTGAGATTACCCAAAAAGAGTTGAGTTGAATGTGTTGTTGACTCCTAGATGCAATGTGGGATGTTAGAGATGCAAGGTCGATGTGAGGAATGAGCTCTGCAACGTCCGGTTGATGTGTTTTGATAAGATCGAGGTTGTGATGCGCATGCCACAAATCTATGAAAAGCGACACTTGATGGGAGGTTTCTCAAATGATCCTTGCATGTAACCTCTAGTTGCCAAAAATAGATCCTTGAATCAAGGGATTCCTTTGCATGTTGCCTTGGGAGACGCAATCCATGCATGAAATTAGTTTTTCTCAATCTTGGAGGGAACCGGTCAACCTAACTGCACATGCAACAATCTACTGAGCTGAGGGGAAAATAAGTGCATTTCTAGGAGGGAGATGGGCTAGCTACTCAGAGGGATTGTGTAATTTTTGGGCAGAGCAACTGACTGTTACCCAGAATTGCGCAATTTTTGGGCTGAGTAATCCTGCTAGGAGGAATTGTGCAATTTTTCCAGTGAACAATGACATGCAATTTTGCACAATTCTAGAGCCCGGCAGGTTTCCAGACAGGATTGCCCAATTTCTTGAGGGATCTTCTCGTCCTATAGGTGGACCAAGTACGAAGAAACAACCTGTGAGGGGAATGGAACAAGCTCCGATGCACAGGCTAGCATTTTGCAAGAAAATCATTGAAGCTTGTGTACTTGATGAAGTAAGACATGCTGCTGTGAAAGGTTGGTACCGAGGCTCCAAAATGAATCTAAGGAAAGATTTTCGAGGGTGTTTGTAGCCACTACAACATGCCCTCAATAATAAAAAAATTTAATATATATCTCTTTCAAATTGTAGACCGTTAAAAGTTTGTCTCCAAAAAATCATTAAAAATCAATCAAATAACACAAACTCAATGTTGGAAATAGGCTTTAGTCTCACAATGCATCATGACACATAAATGAAAGGGAGTCTCAAGGAAAACATATATATAAATTTTTTGACACTCAAGGAAAACACCAATATACGAATATGACATACAACTTTTCAATGCACATTACTCACTGCATGAAAAATGTATGCACTGGTGCCCCAACTAATTGTGATTCACACTCTCCAATCATACAATACAACATATTCTCCACTCAACACACTTAAATCACCATACCTAGCATGTAATTTAATGAATTTATACTCTTATGAGGAGTTTCAATGCACTTACTACTTCAATGCACAAAGAATAAAATATGAATGGGATACATGAAAAATCAACCAACACATCTATAAACAAGATTTTTATCTTAATTTAATACTTCATCCCATATATTATAAGGAGATTCAACCTACGGTTCAATACGACCTTCACCATAGTCCATTCATCACACAAATATCGAACACGGAGAGTTCAAATTAACGAAGCCGATTCAATGTGCATGCAAATGGTGATACTTGTACAACTTTGTCTCAAAATTTTGCAACCCATATCTCTCAATTACTGGCATAAGGATCTGAAGATGAAGAGACTTCAATGTAGAATCAATGTGATTGAATGTAGCATACACTCTACCAATACATTCAATACTCAAACTAACACTAATTCCAATGCACCATATCCTTTCAAGTAGGAATGAAGCTACGAAATGTTATATGCAATGTGCACAAACCCTCAAGCATCGTGTATAGTGCATAAATATGCTAAGAGAGTTTATTGACCAAGACATGAAACAAAATTTTAAATTTCTAAGAAATTCCAATATATAGGTGTGTAGGAGAGGTAGTTTTTGGTAGAGGAACTGATATTTGTTGTCAAAGGAGTTACAAAGTGTTATATGGAATCTACGATTGCAGATAGAAGTATATTACCTAGACCTATTGAATAGGTCTAGAACAACAAAATGAAAATAATACAAAATTTCCCTTAAGGTAATTAAATAATGGGATGAGGCTTACCTAGAATCCGTCGCAAGCTTCACTCTCCTCTTGTCTTGTATGTTCCAATCCTAGCTTTTATCGCTATAATTAGAACCTACAGATTAAATAAAAAAAACCAAAGCTCTATGACATCTATCTAGCATAATCCAATTACTTTATTCAATGGATCAACAAGGCATCCAAAAACATTATAGTAAATATAACATCACATATAGGAAAAAAATGTACTCCTTGTATTAATAGAAAGTTGAGAGAGTTACAACCAAATATAGAAGTTGATCTTGTAGAGAACTACCCAAGTTGACTTGTCCTTACTTGCCATAAAACACACCTATATGTCAACATAATGCATGAAGATAATTACTCTCTTAGGTCCAAAGCAGCAACATGAGGGCATCATCAATCTCCAAATGCCAACCCATAGCTTGTGGATGGAAACAAATATATAGGCGAGGGAAGTAATTTAGGAATTCTTATCCATTTACCAATCTAGGCTTGAGATACATTTTATATGGGAGGATGAGCCTAAGGGATAAGAGGTGAAATCTCCAAGGTAGGATCATATAGAATTCAAAGTTCTTATCTAAGGTAAATGGTTGGAACAACCTCTTGAATCTTATGGAAGAGGAAGATTCAAGATATTTTTTATTTTTCCTGAATTTCTAGAATCAACACACCCCCAGCAAGGGAAAACCTACAAGTGATCAACGCAGGTCCATGGAAGGTCAAACTAATGGGTAAATCTAGTCCCTAAAGGGCCAGGGTGCACTGGGCATTAAAAGCATGGAAATGAAGCAGTTAAGATCAAAAACTCAGGGGTTTGAGACAGTCATGCTTAGGGCTATGTGTAGGGATGATGAAAAGGTGTTAAAGGATGTGAATCGATCTAGTTTGAAGGCTTATTGACCAGATGTGACAAAATGACCTATAACTGATTGCCCACTAAAGCACAAAGTTAGAAATGAAAATTGATGACTGAGCTGCTTTACCTTGTCACAAGTGATGATCAAGAACAAATTTTAGGGGCTAATGTTTGCCCAGTGGGCTAATTTTCCATGATTTTTCACAAAAAAAATTCACCAATTTCCAATTTTTATAAAAGACGATTCACCCAAATTTTAGAATATATTTACCTTAAAAATAACTAACATTATATAGAGACTACATATAAAGTCATTATAAATTTGAATAATTTTACAAATATATCAATAAACATTTTATAGTTTCCATATTAGGGATTAGTGAGATTTGCCAATGTTTTTAAACTTCAAGAAAATTTTCCATCGTTAAAATTTTCCTTTGGAGGAATACCCATGTTGAGCCCATACGATAACATTACATGTACAATGATCAAGAAGACATGTCCACTAATGAAAAAGGGTGGACCCATGATTGGATGACTATCTATATGATCATGTCCATCATACATTTTGATCTTGTACTAATCCTGAAATCGCTACTGGATCAATGAAACTAGATCCAAGCTCTTGTATCTTATTCACACGATCATCAAATGTATGATTATAACCATGTGAATTAGTGAACTAAAGTTGAACATAGTAGAAACCATATGATTACTAGCCAATGATGTAAGTCATTAATAGACTTGAGAGAAATCACTGATGATGTTAATGGATCTCAAGCTACTACAATACAATTCATATGGTGTGAATGAATAAGTTAAAGTTGAACACAATGCATAATTTTCAGTCGAAGGATAATGATGTAAACTAGTTGTCGAGAGTGAGGAACTTTCCATTGATGTATGCAAGAACCAAGGTACCAAAGGGATGTTTCTAAGTCAATTTCCTGGATAATGAGCTAATGTTAACAAGAAGCAACCCATCGCAGGAGGGCCTGGATGTATCCCCCATTAATGACATGAAGTGGTTATCATGATTTGAGACTGAATGATCAGAATGATGCTGATATGGAACTGGATCAAGAATGACAGACATGGAATGAAGGCTTAAGATTATTGTATCATATATTGATTTAATGACTTCTCTTGAACATATCGACAACACTGAATGGATTTGGTAGCATTGACCCAAAACCGAAATCGAAGGCTTTGATAAGGTATGATGAACCAAAAGACAAGTAGATTTCCCAACCCAATAGCCACAAAGATAAATTGGAAGAGTGTCATGTTCAAGAATGACTCACTACGATTAACAAGTGGAGTACCCTATTTTCCCAATTTAGCCAACCATTACTCATCAGTACCTCTTTGTTTTTTACAAGCTTGAGGAAGATAAAATATGTTTGATCTATAAGTTCATCCTTCAGATGAATCCCTGTGAGAAATTTAAATGAACCCAAAGAAAGAGTGGTTTGGTCCAGCGAAGGTGAAAAATGAAATCTTTTTCATGTTTAGAGAGTTTGAAAAAAAGGAAAATAAGAAAACTCCAAAGGTTCCTTTTCATAGATAGTCCCTTAAGTCCGAAAGGGCATAAAATGATACCCAAGAGAACCTCTTAGCCATAGTTGACTAAGGTATTATTTTTCATAAGTAATCTATCCAATTTTGGAAAAGGGTTAAACATATAATGAGTAGATGGCTTTTCATTTAATTTATCGAGTTCGAAAAGGAATGTGCTCAAAAATATTTTCATATTTTAGGATTCTGAAAAAAGATGAAAGAGGACTCTAGGGGATTGCTTTTTCTTGATTTTACATAGCCCAAAAAAGTGATAAAAGTGTGCTCTTGGTCAAAATGGTATATTTCCCTTCGAAACACGACAAAATCCGTTAAATAGTTTTCAACCTACTCAGAATGCCATCAAAGATATAAAAAAATACATGTTTCATGATAAAATGAAATCATAAGCAGTTCAAACCATTAAATATTAATAAAATAATGGAAAAATGACTATAAATAACCAAAATGACAATTCATTTTTACCATTTCAAATTTACCCTTTGATGTTAGAGCTCTGAGTAATTTTTATGCTCAATCTTCTGAAACTGATTGAGATTAATCGGTGGACCATTCCAGGCATCGTCACTTCCAGGTATGAGCTAAAACCATTATCTTTCATTTCATAGTTTAATTTTGTGATTTCAGGCACATTTTCATAATTTTTGGAGGCCCTAGGGCACTAATTACTCACCCTAATATCAGTGCACCGCTAGAAGGACAGAAGGTGTGTTGATCTGGGAGGATTTTCACTAGGAGGAGCATTGCAACACACTGTCCTCCCTTAGGAGGGTGTGTTGAGTGAAATTCCCAATTTTTTTCACTAGTTCCTCTCAAACTTTCTCAATTTTTTTTCATGGAAAGGTTCCTAATGAGTCTCCTTGTTATGTTTCAGGACTTCATCGGAACAAAATTTCTTTGATATGGAGGGAAAGAGAACATGAATAACAAGATATGAATGTAGGAAATAACCCTTCTACAATCCAGGCATTAAGAGGTTGTGGACTACTAAAATTCTTCTAGGTTCTTGGAATGAGGCAACATATGGAATACTAGAATATCTTGTACATGCATGGGATGTTTAGGCTCAGACATTTGGAATACGATCACATCTACTTGAGATACAAGTTGAGGACATATATTTTTTGACTGGTTTATCTAGAAGAGGTGCTCATGTCTCTTTCGCGGGTATGAGAAGGGGAGGAGAGACAATCAAAGATTATGTCATCACTCATTTCAATCCTTGAGTTGAGCCAACCAAGGATGATAAGATCAACATAAAATATGTGGTCTGATTCTTTAAAGATGATCCTATTCATTGTTTCCATATTGGTCAGAAGTTCTACACTACATGTGGCCAATAGGTCATACATGGAATACACTATAGAATGTATAGAGACAACTATTTTCAACTGTAGTGAGGGAGTGTTGGTCAACATGAAAGAGTAGCTGACTAAAGAAAAATATGGAAGATTCGGGAACTTTTGCTATTGCTCGATCTTGTTTTCCTTCGATTTAGAGTAGCTTCCATTGCTACAGATTCATCATATCTCACTCGAGCCCACTAATCAAAGAGTTCCACGGATGAGGAGGTGGGTGGATCTCATGTCCCAACTTTTAGGCCCATTGTCTATGAGCTTCAAACCAATTTTCTTCAAATGGTTGTGCATGTAGTTTATTATGGTAGATGATTATCCATACATAGGGATGGATTCCCATGGAGAAATGAGGTGCTGTAGGTAAGACATCTTGACAATTTTTTATTTTTGAGTTTTACATTTTTATTTTTGTGGTTTTGATGTATCTGAGACTAAACTACTGATTTTTACAGGAAGATATTGGACCCATTCGACCTTTGGGTGCGGCACATGTCTAGCCTATAGGGGACCCACAACAGGCACTAGCACTAGTACAGGTTGTTGCAAGAGGACAAGATGTACTATAGGATCTCAATGTGGAAGAGACCCTAATAGAGGTTGAGTGTCATATGGAGGGTCTGACACATGGCACAGTTGAGAGCACCATCGACTACCTTCCTATGAGACAGACTACAATGAAATTCTATCGAAGTACCTATCCATATCAGTCAACTACTATGAAAAATAGCTCACACAGTGGTGTGTTACCATGAGCACTATGATTAATCTACTTGGAGGCTTATAGCCATATTTTTCATGTATATTTTTGGATAAGATAGGTCATGTGGGAATATGTGTCTCAGGCACAAATTTTGTAAAACCAAACTCTTATATATATACAACTATCTTCAGTGTCTCTTATGTTTCTATTACCTCTTTGAATGGATGTGGTGTGTAGTTAAATTTGTTTACATGTGTCACAAGTGTCCATCTAAAATGTGATTAGCCGATGCATCTGTAAATATATTTAGATTTCTATAAATGTGTCGATATTTGATGAAATAAAAGTGTATTTTTAGAAGGAGAACCCTTAAAAACATGTGGATCATAGTTGGACTTATAACTAAATAGACATTAGTCAGTTGTAGTAGTACAAGATGTGAGTCAAGTGTGATAACTATATGGAGGATACCATGTGAAATAGTATCAGAAAATAGCTCAATAATTGTCATATACTTAGCGATGTTATTGGTATAGAGACCGATACAAATCCCTTGTAGACTCACTAACTCACCATTTGGAGGAAATATATCCCACACTGCGGAAGATAGGTTCCAAGTACTATGACTAGAACCATCAACATAACCAATGTATGGTTCAAGGGATGTTGACATATAAAAACCAAATGTAAACGTGATTAACAGAAACTGTAGGAAACTCGGAAGGGACACACTGCAAGCACACTCAACACACTTATATACAACATGTACATAATGCGCTACACAAAAATCAAGCATACTATATCTTAAGGTACAATCCATCTCTATGTTACGGAAATGGAACTTTATCAAAATCGATTAGCTCATAGGCCACTTTAGAAAGAACACGTTTCACAATATATGGACCTAACCACAATGGATTAAACTTTCCTAATCCTAATTTATCAGACTCTTGATCATAAAGTAGGACAATGTCTCCTTCCAAGAAGACACGAGGGTTGACATGCTTGTGATATTGTGCCTTGATATGTTTCTTATGGGCTTCATTAGACATGGCGGGATCACGCCAGGATTCATCTAAGCACATTAGATGTAAGAGATGTTCCTCTTCTATAGAAGTTGTAGGATTGAGTTCTACAAAAAGTTTCAGTGGCAGAATTTCACATTCAACCGGAAGGACTAATTACATATGATCAAGTAACTACAATGGTGTAAATCTAGTAGTAGTCCTAACATAGGTTCGGTATTCCCAAAAGGAAACAAAAGGGAGAAGATGGCACTCTGATTTATGGACCCCTATTACATGTAAAAGCATGGTTTTGAGAACTTTATTAATAGGCTGAACTTGTTCATTCGCATGAGGATAGTATGGAGTGGAACTTTCATGGGAGAGTCCTAGCTTGGCAGTCAGTTCAAACATCATGTGATTATGAAAATGTCTTCCATGGTATGTAACTATAGATTTTGGAACACCAAACAAATGATTTGTTTAAAGAAAAAATAAGCAATTGTTTCACCGATATTGTTAAATATAGGCATCCCTTGGCCCACTAGGTAAGGTAATATACCATTATGATGATATAACCATGCTCCCTAACCGAGTGAGGGTTACATGGCATCCAATCAATACCCCATTTCACAAAACGACCTATGGAAATAATAGGTTGCAAGGGTGTGGGTAGAGCATGGGTCTTATGGTGGTAAAGATTGCATGCATGACACTTTTGGATGACAAGGATACAATCGTGAAAATATGGTGGGCCAAAAGTAACCAGCATGAAAGCTCTTTTGTTCGCTGGCATAACAAAAAAAATGACTTCCACATGCCCAAGAGTGGGATTCATTGAGGAATTTCTTAGCCTCCTCATGGGTGAGGCCCCTTCGAAAAAACACATTGATACCACAATGTTAGAGGGTGTCATTAATGATGATGTAATTCTTGGCTTGATGTCAAATATGTCATTTCTTAGAGAAAGAGGTATCAGACCGAAAAGTCTAGGTCTAGAGATATATATTTTTGTCATCATAGCATGGGTTAAATGTTGAGATCATAAGCAATGACTCGTCTGGAATGGAATTTTTAGACGTGGATTCAAAATCAGCATTGGGAAGGTCACAAATCAGCTCAACAAAAACTAAGGTTTTCTTTCACTTAGATTCGATAAATTCCAACTCAAACTCCTACAAGATGATGATCCATTTGGATTATTTACCCCCTAGTAATTGACGTGAAAAAATATATGTCATAGGGTTCAATCTGAAACAACCATAGCATTCCAAAGGAAGATGTCATGGTGGAATCTTTAGATAGCTTGGATAGCTGCCAAAGCTAACTTTTCAACATGAGTATACTTGACCTCAGTGTGATTAAGTTTTTGGCTCAAGTAATAGATAGGATGCTCAGTCTGTCATCCTCTTGGACCAATATTATTGCGATGGTAGTAACTGCAGTGGCGAGATACAACAAATAATTGCACTGGTAATCTGGGGGATATAATAAAGATCCCTGAATCAATGCATATTTCAAGGCATTAAACGTCATTTGAACAACATTATCCCAATGGAAGGGAAACCATTTCTTTAATAGGAAAGTAAATCCTTTGGTCAATTTAAGATAGCTATGGAGAAACCTCTATTGAAATTTAGCCTGCCCTTTCAGTCATTGAAGTTGAAGGAGGGAAGAAGTAATAGGCAGATTGACGATCACCTGAACTTTCAAAGGATCGATACAAATTCCATATTTTGAAATAAAAAAATAGAGAACTTGGCCAAAGCTAATGAAAAACACATATTTTTGGGGATTGAGTCAAATATTGTAATGTCTACATCCCAAAAAGATGACCCTAAAATGAATCAAGTGATCATCTTGATGTTTTGAGTGAGCAGGAAAATCGTCTAAATAAGGTTGCATAATATGTTTGATGTCTTGGAAGTCGTAATTCATCTCCCTCTGAAACCTAGCCCCAAAATTCTTTAATCCGAAAGGGAGTTTTTGGTATGCAAATGTGCCCTGTGGACAAATGAATGCAATTTTAGATTGGTCTGCCTGGAGAATGTTGATATGATTATAGCCAGAGAACCCATCCATAAATGAATATATCTCACAACTATCACATTCATCAACAATCTCGTCGATGAAATGGGTGGGATAATTGTCCTTCAGACAAGCACGATTTACGTCCAGATAATTGACACAGACATGAATTGTTCCATGTTTCTTCATGACAAGAACTATGTTTGATACCCAATCAATTAAAGGTACTGGGTATATGAAACCAATGCGTAGATTTTTTTTAACTTCAACTTTAATTACGACAACTTTCTTGGGATGGACCGAATGGAGGCACTACCAAACTGTTTTGGCATCAGGAAATGCTTTTATTTCATGCACCACAATGTTTGGATTGATGCCTAGAATTCCCTCATAAGACCAGGTGAAGAAATCTCAAAACACCTCGAATAGGGATTTATCTGTCTTAATCTCGTCTGGTGAAGAAGATGCACCAATGTGTAGATTCTCAACAATGGCAGGTTTAGTCAAGATATCAAGAGGGCTAGTCTCTTCAATATTTGATTAGATATTCTCATAATTGACTTCGCGAATGGATACAAAATTTATAGATAACTCAACAATATTAGGCTAATAAAGGTCACTAAGATTATCCTTGATGGAATCTCACATGGAGGAGTGATGGTGATGATTGTCCCATGAGGCATAATGTGGCATCACAATATCCATGATGCCCTAATCGGTAGGAAACATGTGAGAGAAAGGATCAAAGGATGTGTCATAATCCAAAGAATGATCAACCCAATTTATTAGAGAGGAAAGATTGAAAGGAGTCACACAAGCCAAATGGATGGCTTCATAATCAAGATCGATGGGGCTAAGAGGCATACGATCACCAAATATGTTGATATTAGTTTCATCTGGTACTATCCAAGGGTCAGTTGGTGTAGTAGAAGAAGATATCATATTGATATAGGGTACCAAAGGAGAGTTTTAAGGAAGCGGTGGATGAAGCGAAAAAGTTCCCATGTAAGAGGAATTCGTAAGTAGTCCAACCTCAACATGCTAGTATGGGTGTATAGTTTCCCCTACGAGACAGACACTCATAGTAACCTGCGAATAAGAGGTAAATAAAGTGATTTGATCGATGGCTACTATACTGCATTTATGAGGAAATGTGATCATTCAGAAGTAAGTCAAAACTATAGCAACCATAGCGTAAACTCACATATGACACAAAATAAATTTATATTTGAGTGGTTTTTCGATAACTTTGACTTCTATGGATATGAATTTGCCTCCTAATTCTACTTGTAGGGAATTCAAAATTCCATAAGATTTAAAAGTTTTTCCATCAAAAGCCTTTAAGGTGGTCAGTGACTGACTTAATTGAGGAGAACCAGTGGCCTTCCAACAAGACAAGGACATAGTACAGGTTGAGGCTCCCTCATCCACAATAGAATGGTGAATGTTCTTACCGTGAACAAAAAATTGGATCATAAAAGATAATTGGGCCAGAAGTTGATGTGAATATTTCTCATGGTTGAAAATGACTAGGTTGGAATTTGAAGGATCAATACATCCAATAGCAAAAAGAAAAGCCTTCTTCTAAGCAAATATTTTTCCAACACCTCGACAGTGGACATAGATGATGGAGATTGATTCAGGTCCTCAACTAAATTATAATTCTGAGAGGCTCTCATGCGAGGGTTGAAAGTAGATTTATGGATAATTCCCTTGGGAGTGTTAATGATCAATTTTGTAGGAATTGAAGGTGTAGGAGGATCCGATGGAGATGCAACCAAATTGGTAGTTTGATCAATAGCTTGACCGTTTGGAGGATTCACATTACCATAGTCTTTAATTCAGGTGGCCCCCATAATGTCGATTTTTGAATTAGCAGAGGAAAGCATTAAAACCAAGTTAGAGCAAGGATGGTCCCGAGAAACCATATGAGTCTCCTGATTTGGAAACAAATTTGTCAACACAGTGGGTGAGGTAGAAGATTTTAGAAATTGGTTCACTTCTAACCCGTGGGGATAGTCGTGAGTAAAGTTCTCCTCATTACAGACCAAACATGGATAACAAGGTTTCTGTTTTTCACCGAAAGACTAATTTTTTTGTGTATCCTGTTGTGAAGAATCTTGCTTCTTTTTACCTTTGCCTTTCTTCTTACTTCCTGTTTGTTGTTGATATTTTTATTTGTCAGAATGAATGACATTGACATCAGAAGTAGAAGGCACAGGAGAATTGGATGGAGGGCTTTGGGAACTCATAGTAAGAGCACTAGATGGTTTACTCACCAACTACGAACTGGTAGAACCAATCATGCCATCAGTAGCATGAGATTCTTTACCAAGAGGTTGAGTAATAGTATTGGAAGGTCTTGGAGCATTTGGTATCTTATTATAAAGTTTGCCAGATTGAGTATAAATGAGATACAAATACTGTGCACTAGAAATAACTTTCTCTTTTATCCCAACTCCACCCTTAGTTATGTCTTCTATTATGCGTGATAACATAGGTTCAGTAAACAATTTCATTAAAAATTGATAAGCAACATACGTTTTAACTAGTCGAAGATGATGCCGCCACTCATGGATGTGATCAAAAATGTGAGTGGAATTAGATTATTTGAAATTGGTCGAAATTTCTATTCTTGTCTCACATCGAATGGGTAATTCAAAATGTGTCAGGAAGTAGTAGCTAAGGAACTAAAATTTTTGAATGAATCTTTCAGTAATTCAATATACCATTTTGTTTTCATACCAATAAGTGTGCGCTAGAAAAGTTGTAGAATGATAAGTCATGACATGCGTAAATGGGTCTTCTCTAGGATTTCTATTGAATTTTGGGATATCACTTGGCCACTTCGTGGGAATTATAAGAGACCAAGGAGAATGTACGATGGGATTATTGGTGAGTCGAGTTAGATCTGGAAATTCAAGAGTTGCGGAAATTCAAGAGTTGCTACAAATGTCAACTATTTTTTGAAATTTGGTGGAGGATACCCTAGATAAATGATAAGTCATGATAGGCATAAATGGGTCTTCTCCAAGATTTCCATTGAATTTTGGGATATCACTTGGCCACTTCGTGGGAATTATAGGAGACCAAGGAGAATGTATGATGGGATTATTCATGAGTCGAGTCAGATCTGGAAATTTAAGCGTTGCTACAAATGTCAACTGTTTGTTGAAATTTGGTCGAGGATACCCTAGATTAGATGGGATGACCTAAGCAACAGGTATTTGTGCTCCATGATAAGGAGGGTTCTGATAAAGAAGAACCTAGGTACCATAATAGTGATGATTTTGATAACTATAATACACATGACCTTATTGATAAGATACAAGATAACCTTGTAAATGTTGAAACAACTCGGTTTGGAGTTGCTAGCCTTGATAAGGCACCTGAGGGATACCCTGATAACGTTGATACTATTTTCTTATGGGATCTTTCATAATCCCAACATAAGGTTGATTCGGTGGAGGCTGCACCATACCATATGCAGTCTATCCTACTGGAATTTCAGGAATACCTTGTCCAAGTGGTTGAGACTATAAGGTACCTTGTAAAGGTTGGGTAAGTGGAACCATGGAGGTACCAAATACTAGTGGGATGGATTGAGTCATAGATACAGCTTGTAAAGGATGAATTACATTGTTTTGAGCTTATTGAGGTATAGACTGATAGGTATAAATTCAATATGCATTTGGCACAGGCTGATAATAAAAGGATGGATCCATAATTGAACTAGGTTGTACAGGAAAAGTAGGTTTCAAAACATTAGCAGCCATCCTAAGATATGGAGGATTCCAATAAAACTTAGCACTAATTTGACGTATACCAACGACAGGTTCCCCCATGCCAAAGGAGGAGGGGATGAAGGAGGCGACTGCCCCCCAGATGGAGGGTACCCAACATAAGGAGAATGGGGTTATTGAAGGTTTCCATGCCCACTAGCATAAGGGCCATCCTGCTACTCAACTATGAGTGTAGGTGGAGGAGAAGGAGTAGGATTCATAATGCTCACTAAAGAAGTACGAGATGGAATTTTTGAAATAGATGACATGGGAGAGGTCCATGGATTGGATACTGTACCAGAGAAGGTATCAGAAAATGATTAATAACTAAGTGGGACTGATAGGCCACCATACAAATCTGCCTCTAGTGATGTCACAAACATGGATGAGGTAGCTTATTTTCTTGTCCCAACCATAGTAGTGGATAGAAGTAGGAAAACCATAGTAGATTCATTCATGGTTAACTCTCCCAAAGAGGATTACTATGAGAAACCCATAGATGAGTTGAAAGGAAAAGATTGAGATAAAGGATCTTGCAATCGAGTTTGAGGAGGAGGAAGAGGATAAGTTTGATAAAGATAAAACCCTATCAAATGAACATGAGAAGAGGGAGCAGGTTCTTCCTGTGGAATCTCCTCAATAATGACAAGACCAAGTGGAAGTGCTTCACCATCAAGTCTAAGATATATATTTTGTGGTTGTGTCTAAGAGAGAGGAAGAGAAGAGGAAGATCCTGAAGTAACAGGTCAATATGGCTGATGTAACTCAGGTTGTATAACCTTAGGTAACAAGGTCTTTGATTCAATATAGTTAGTCTCAAGAACCTCAGGAAATAAAGTCTCAGGTGCTTCTTTTTCAACTTTTTTAGATTCAACAGCAAATTAAGAAGTAATCTCAGGCTCACTACTCAAAGGGAAGGATGATTCTACTGGATCAATTTCAAGATGAGGAGCATAAGTAGTTCTCAATGTTCCTAATTTGGTAGTTTTCATCTTCTTGTAGTTCTGACAATGACCAAGAGTAGCCCCTGGTGGAACAGGAGGCTTATTTTTCCTTCTGT
Source organism: Pinus tabuliformis (assembly GCA_031772625.1). Classification (NCBI taxonomy): domain Eukaryota; kingdom Viridiplantae; phylum Streptophyta; class Pinopsida; order Pinales; family Pinaceae; genus Pinus; species Pinus tabuliformis. The sequence goes on along the minus strand of CM062804.1, from coordinate 821,803,507 downwards.
GTGAACGACGGAGGGGAGGGGTGTGTTCTTCCATGTTGGATTAATAAATTTTCACAATTAACACAAAAATAAATAAAAAAGGGGTAAACTAGGAATAAAGGTTTTCCAAGCAACTATGAACTACAATATACCGCCTTAGAGAAGCAAGGACGTACCGTATGGGCAAGAAATCTCCCCAAATGCAGTGTTCGTTGTATCACAGTGTAAAAGGTGGCCGACTTAGTTACCTATGGTTAGGATAATAACCTATGGTGGACTTCCAAAATATACTTGTTGGTACGTGTAAGTGAAGTTTGTGTTAGTGTTGTCCAATTCATAACCCTTCTATGAGAGCATTCCCATATACCTTTCATGCATGGAGAAACATCCAATATACCAAAAGGTATGTGGAGAACAGTCTGATACGCATGTACATACGTGGAATGAGATACCACCCCCAAGATGCAACGCTGGAAAATAATGACAACTCCCATATTTATAGACGTCGAAACATGTATCTAGCCTAGACCTCTAGATGTTTATGTTAATGTTACAAATTCTTCTTAGGTAAATTCAATAGACTTTAAAATGTATCTTTGATTAGGCTTCAATTTCAGGGCTCACTACGAATTTCCCCTGAATATCCTAAAAAGGAAAGCTACCATGATGAAATGAAACATTCCTTTTCAATTAAAATATATCTAAAGGAGGGAAGAGATAAAGAGTATGCATCATACAAAACGCAACAAACAATATGCTAAGTGCAATTCCCTTAAATGCAATTGTTCTAATTCAAATTTATACACAAAACCCTATATGCAATGGAGATAGATTTTTCTTTTCAATTCCACATAATTTTCAAATGAGATGAAAACTAAGATGCATGTCTAATTAATGATAAAATAAAATTTTCGGAACGATGACTGGAACACTAATTCTTTCAAGCACTCAATACTAAACAATTCAGTTTGCTAATGACCAAATGACAAGAACAAAGAAAATTCCAAACAATTCCTTATCAAAGGCATGTCAAACCAAAAGAAAACAATATGAAGGCTCCTAAGAGACCCTAAGACACTTAGGGACGTAAGGAAGAGTAGCTAGAAAAAATATGGAAAGATAGAAAATCAAAACAAGGCAAATTTTTCATGAAATAGGTGTTAGTGCAGGTGATTAAGGGGCACCAGTGCTCTGCAATGCAGGTACAGGGAGGGCTAGGGTGCACTGCACCACATTTTCTCTAGACCAACAAGTGCGTTGATGAAGGTAAACCAAAAATGCAACTTAAACTAAATGAAAATGTATTCCTAGGTCTATTTAAGATTGAGTGAGACAATGTAAGTCTGAACAAGAGGGAAAACAAGTACTAAGGACAAGGAAAACCACCAAGGGAATGAATTGATCCCCAGGGGAGTCACCAATTTGTTATATGGAATCTACGACTGCATACAGAAGTATCATTCCTAGATCTGGTTGACGTGTAATAAAAGAATATAATGTTTCCCTTAAAGTAACTAACCAATGGGATGAGTCTTACTTGTAATTTGTATCAAGATTCACTCTCCTCTCGACTTGTAAGCTCCAATCCTAGCTCCGATCGCTATAACTAGAATGTGCACATTCAATAAACACAAACCAAAGATCTATGAAATGTATGTACCATAATATGACTACTCTATTCAATGGATCAAAAAGGCATTGAAATACATAATAATAAACATAACATCACATATAGGAAAAAAATGTACTCATTGTATTAACAGAAAGTGGAGAAAGTTACAACCAAATATAGGAGTTTATCTTGTAGAGAACTCCCCATGTTGACTTCTCCTTCCTTTCCACAAAGCACACCTCTATGTTACCATAATTCTTGAAGATAATGAATCTCTTAGGTCCAAAATAGAAACATGAGGGCATAATAATTCTCCAAAAGAAAACCCCCGGCTTGTGGATGGCAAAAAATATATAGGTGAGGGAGGGAGTTTAGGAGTTCTTATCCATTTACCAATCTAGGCTTGAGATCCACTTGAGAAGGGAAGATGAGCTCAAGGGATAAGACATGTAATATCCAATGTAGGATCAGATATGATTCAAAGTTCTTATCTAAGGTAAAAGGTTGAAACAACCTTTGGAAGCTTCTAGAATAGGAAGCTTCAGGATTCTTCTTATTTTTCTCGAATTTCTAGAATCAGTGCACCCCCAGTAAGGGAAGACCTATTGGTGATTAACACAGGTCCAAAGAAGGTCAACCTAGTGGTCAATATAGGTCTCTAAATGGCAAGGGTGTGTTGTGACTTAAAAGCATGGAAATGAAGCAATTAAGATCAGAAACTCAGGGGCTTGGGAGACTCATGCATAGGATTTATGTATGAATTATAACAAGGTGTCGAAGGATGTGAATTGATTTGATTTCAAGGCCTATTGACCAGATGGGACAAAATGGACTATAACACAAAGAGTGCAAAGGAAAGAAAAGATGAGACTTGCGCTTTGACACCATGTCAGGCTTAGTATTGGTATCTGTTGTATAGGTGGATGTGAAAAGAAAAATTAGATAATCAACTAAAGTAGAAGAATTACACATGTAGTAAGGAGAATAGAAATATGCAGACATTCTATCATACAGAGTAACATTTCATTTGTGTTAAAACTAAGTTTTTGGCAAACTATAAACGAATATTTATATATGTAAGACAAAAAATAATGTTATTAAAAAAAGTATAAGTTTTTCTAGGTTATCACATTACAAGTTGAAGATGAGGAAGGGGAGACTTCATCGACTAACCATAAATTATGCAATCCTTTACAAGTTATTAATAGGGCCTTAAATAAAAACTTTAGTTGAACTCTAGCAACATGAACCCACGAGGCCTCCGCCCTACCCCGTGTCTTAGAAAGAGAAATTAACCATATAGTGCATTGGATCATGCATTTATAATGGCACATCAGTTAAAGTGCATATTTTAAATTTACAAAAATACCCTTGTGTGCATGCATGGAAAAAAAAAATGAATAAGGCACTAAAAACCATAACTCAAAGAAGGAAAAATTACATTTTCGGTCATGCAAGCGTCAAACATAACTCAAGTCTAAGACTATGAAAATTAAATTTAACAAAGGGGAAACCCTTACATTTGAAATAATTATTTTAGAGTGTTTCCTACAGCAACCGGGCTTCTACCCCCAGCAGTTTAATGAAAAATCTCTAAACAGTTATATAAAAAAGTTTTGGCAACCCTCGCCCATTTTGGCAAGAAATTTTACGTAGCTGGCCACAAGGTGAAGCCTAGTAATGGCATCGAAAACCTAAAAAAGGTAATGGTAAACCAGCACTTGTGGTCAGAGAAATAATTAATTTTCTAAAATTTTAATCTCGAAAATGCCTCAAAGAAAAGCAGTTGTCTATAACGCGACTTTTTGAAAGCCTTTCTGGTAGGTTTTTCCGGTCAAAATCCGGCAGGAATTTATTGGAATGGCAAGTTTGATAGCTAGTTTATGCACAATGAAAGTGTCCCAGGGGTTTTTCAGGGTGCTGAATCCAAATATGCAGTTAAAAAACCATTTTAACTGCAACAAATCAAGATTTAACCTCAATTTCTTCCGCCGGATTCCATCACCGGAATCTCCAAAAAGTCGCATTATAGACAACTCCCAAAGAAAAACCCAAGCACTTCCAAGGACTAACTTATGAATAGCAAGAGAAAAAACCTTTAGGCAGGTCTTGGTTTATCCAATAAATATTTATAATAAAATCATAAAAGAACTTCAATGAAACCCATGCCTTACCTTAGAGGAATATAGTCAAAACCTTCATGACAATACCCTATTGCAGTAGAAAACACATTCAGTAGTAAAAAAAATTAAGAAGAAGCCCCATTGGATAAGAATAGAGTTACGGTTTTAATTTTTAAATGGTTTTTGAGAATTTGCGATCACGAAATCCCAAATGAAAGGTATAGAAACTCCATGAATACCCTATTGCAATAGAAAACACATTAAGTAGTAAAAAAAATTAAGAAGCCCTATTGGATAAGAATAGAGTTAGGGTCTTAATTTTTAAATGGTTTTTGAGAATTTGCAATCACGAAATCCCAAGAGAAAGGTATAGAAACTCTATGAATTTTTGAGAGGATGGTAGCCACGAAGGAACCTCCAATGAAGATAGGATTTAACTAAGCAATACACCACAAAGTCAAGCAAATTATTGATTACAATCCTCGTAAACCGTTGACAAAGATGCACAGAGATTATACTAAGGAAGAAAGAAGAAAACAAAATAAGGAAAATAATTTTAAGACTTCGTGTGCAAACCCTGTCTCGGTCATCAAGCCATCATAGTTCAGTTAGAATGCCAAGAATACAGTGGAAAATCCTTCGAGTACAAGGTAAAAACCATTGTTTTATCAACTTAACCGTGAGGTTACATATCTTATCTGTCAACCCATGCAAAATGAAAATCATTCCACCGTGGCGGAGAGGCCGAGGGTAGGTAGTTACCCTAACATATTTAGAGTAATTTACACCATTCATTAAACCCAAGTAAATAATCATCGTTAATTAAGAGATGCGGCTAGGGTTTGATCAGACTATATGGGCCCTATTCCCCATAGTTCTAGCATGTGAACAGAACACATAAGTCCTCCACATATGTGCATGGTGTCAAAAGGACTTCAAAGGTGAAGAACCTTCATTGCACATCATAAGAATATAATTCCTGAAAGAGAGAAGCGTTCCCAAGTATATATATATATATGTATATGGGGTAACGGTGCAAAGGAGAACATAACAATAAGCCCAATCCTTTACTTGCGGGAGTAGGTTGGCTAGACCAAAACTATAGCATAGCCATAGCTCTAAAATTGTGAAAGAAATAATTGAGAAGCAAAGAAACATATAAGTATACTTTAATACCATGTCGAACCAGGTTGGGTGACAAGCCAAATTTAAAATGTACAGACCATACAATATTTCTTAATTGTTGAAGACTTAAAAAGAAGGTGTTTCCTTTCCGAAGAAAAATTCAAAGGTAATACAACTAATGTGGTAATTATGCATATATAGAAGTATCTTGAGTTGCGTATATATGGAAGACCATATATACAAAAGAGAATGAAGATGTGCACATACAAAGAATTTGTCTATATATGGAGGCATATGTGAAAAAGTTTAATATGCGTGACTTTTGTATATGGTGTTGATGCATCTGAAAATTATGGATATATTGAAATTGGTTTCCATATATCTAAAGAAATTGTAAATGTGCAGATATTTTTCGTGTATGCATGCATGAGCCATGCATATATGGATGCTGGATTTTGTACATGCATACATAAATAAATGTTAGCTTCCAATAGGTGCCCACATACATGGATGTCTATTTCTATAAATGTGTGAATTCTGTGAATGTGCACATATAAAAAAAAAAAATGCATACATAAAAGCATCTTGAGTTGTCCAAACATAGGAGAGCATGCATATGTGTGTATATATGAAAATGCAGATATATAAAAGAACACACATATGTTCACATATATAGAAGTTGCACAGATAGGGAAGCATATGTGAAAGATACACTCATTAAAAAAAGTTGAATTTCATATATGTGTGGGTTCTGTATAGATGCGCTCATGGAAACAATGTTAATGGATATTAAAGTCACACATATCAAAAGTTAGTTTCCATATATACACATATCTTTTATGTTTGCATGCATAATGTGTGCATATATAGATGTTGATTTCTATACATGCCCACATACATGGAATTAGAATTTTATAAATGTATATCTTGGAAACAATGTCAATGGATATTAAAGTCACACATATCAAAAGTTAGTTTCCATATATACACATATCTTTTATGTTTGCATGCATAATGTGTGCATATATAGATGTTGATTTCTATACATGCCCACATACATGGAATTAGAATTTTATAAATATATGTCTTCTATATATGTGCAGATATAGAAAAATCATGCATATACAAAAATATCGAGCTATGCATATATGAAAACGCATATATATGGAAAAGCATGAATATGAATGTATATACATAATCTATGTATACATGCAAGCATACGTGAAAGATGTGCCCATAAAAAAAATCAAAAGTTTCTATATGTGTCGCTTTTGTATATGCATATATGGAAGTGATATTCCACACATGAGCATATATATATATATATATATATATATATATATATATATATAAGTATACTTCAATAAATGTGCAACATCTATGTTTTTGAAAATATATAAAATTCATGCATGTACGAAATTATTTTATGTTGCACATATCCAAAAGTGAAGAGGCCTAACTATTATTAAAATTATGCCATTTTAGTCACTCTTCCAAATTTTTAGGTAACATGTTATGCCATTTAAATTATAGAATATATTGAACCACATAAAATGGATTGTAGCGCAACATTAAGTATTAGACAGTGTAAACTATCAAATGGAAACTATATCGAATACCCATTTTTTTTGAGGTAGAAAAAAATCATCTAAATTTGAAAAGTGTTGATTCAAAATACACCTTTTTTTGGAGCTTATTTTTTATGGTTTAAATTTTCTTACGTATCAAGTATGAACATTGTTTTTAAAATGTTAGTGATTTTCATGAAAATTTTGAACACTGATGATCCAACATCAACACCTTTATTTACAGGGCTTGTTTTTGACACATTAAATTTTCTAGAGTATTAAGTGTAGATAATTTGTTTTAGATGTTGGTGATTTTCATGCAGATTTTGAAAAACATCAACATTTTTTTTAAGCCATATTTTCGACACTTTAAATTTTCTTATGTCCTAAGTATGCACAATTGTTTTTTAAATGTTGATTATTTAACCATTTTTCAAGTTGTCTTATTCCTCTTCTTGTTTTTTGTCTTAAAATGATTCTTTTTTAAGGGTTCTCCAAACATGTCTTTTTTGTTTTTCTTCGCAATGTTTTCTTATAATGAAAATTTTAATTTATTTTGCAAAAATTTTAAAAAATAATAACATTAATATTTTGAGGTTAGGTTTTTTTAGATATTTATATATTGTTAATTAATAATTCAATATACTTAAAATAATTGTCACAAAAAAATAATAATTTTAAACATTCGATAATAAATATATATGTGTATATAGATATAATTAAAAAAATGCATATTTAAGGACCTTTTCACTAAAAATGACATGTTAAATAAAAGCAAATTACGAAAAACTTGAATAAAAAATGTTGGAAAAATAGCAATTTCGTGAATTTTTTATGAATTCTATATCTAAAGATGATGATATTTGATGATTTTTTTTTCAAAAAATTAAATTCAGATAAAATTTTAAGTAAAAGAAAAAAAAAACATACAATTTTAAAAAAAAATTAACAAAAAGTAAAAGACAAAAACCTTTAAAAAAAAACCTTAAAAAAATAAAATATACAATTACCTTAAACCAAAAATTATTAAAAATTAAAAACATAAAAAATAATAAAAGCATTAAAACAATTTAACCCAAAAAATAAAAATAAAAAATGAATTAAAGAAAAAAACATGAAAATGAAAATAAAAAGGCATTAAAAATATCACATAAAATCTATAAAAAGAAATAATGAAAACTAAATTTCAGAAAAAAATTAAAGAAATAAAATTAAAAAAAAAAATGAAAAAACGCAGGCCCACAAGCCCTATGTAGGGCTTGGACGATGTCCTTGCCCCACCCACAACCCATGGGGCCAAGTTTCTGCTTCAGTGGGAGCACGCAGCTCCCCTCGTCCTAGGCATTCGTCCCCAAAGGCCTTGAGTGGGGCATGGACATCATACAAGCCCCAAGTAGGGCCCATTGGGTCTTAGTGCTCAGCAGAGGGGAACTCGTGCAACTTTCCTCTCACCTACCCAACCAACCTTGTTGCCTAACGTGCCCTAGGTGGGTGGGGCATTGCGTGCAGCTTCCCCCTACCCAATACTGGATCGATTTGGGTCCTAGGAAGGGAGATCTGATTCTCAGAATCAAATATTTCTCCCTAGGGCCTGGGGGGGCCACAATCTTTAATTTTTAATTTATCATTTTTTTTAATTGGAATGTTTTTTCAATTTTTTTTTTTAATTATTGTTTTTAAATTTTTGTTAATTGTTTAAAATTTGTTTTTTTTGATAATGTTTTTTTGTTTTTATTTTAATATTTTTTAGTTTATTTTTAATCATTTTATTATTTGTTTTTATGTTTTTAATTTTATTTTCATGTTTTTTTTTTAATTATGTATTATTAATTTTTATTTTTTTATTTTTTATTTTCTAATCTTTTAATTTATTTTTTTGTGTTAGAATAAGTATTTTTTTTCTAATATTTTCTATTTTTTATTTTTAAACTATTTTTTGTTTTATTTTTATCTTTTATTTTCAATAAGTTAATTTAGTTTCTTTTTTACCCTTTTTTTATGTTTTATTTTAATGTATTTGTTTTTGTATTTTGTATTTTTTATTTTTTAATATATAGTTTTATTTACCTGTTAGTATTTTTGAAATTTTGATTTTTTTTTTTTTGTTGTTTTAGTTGTTTTTTTTTTTTAATGTTTTTTGTTTTGTTTTCTTCCTCTTTTTTAATTTTTTTTATATTTTAATATATATTTTTATTTACTTATTATTATTTTTGAAACTTGTTGCGCTTTTGTTTGTTTATTTATTTCAATGTTTTGATTTATTTTTATTTATTCATATATTTATGTATAATTTTGTTTTATTTTATTTATTTATTTATTCTGCAGGGTCTATGTCGATCTTCCACTAGCAACCTGATCGCATTATATGTCAATTTGATAAGTGATTTTAAAGTTTTTGTGATAATGGATCGAGTACGCCCATATAATATGTCAATTCCACGATCGTTCTTTATGCTTTCATTAGAATGGGTTGAGTTTGCCTATACTATGTGTCAATTAGATGGTTGATTTTTTATTTTTTGTTGCAATGTGTCAAATTGTCCTAGGCTAAGATTTATAAGTCATTACACTTTTAACATTTAAAAAATAAATCACTCTTTGTATAATGACTATTTGATTGAGGTGTTCATTTCTAAAGTTGTTTTAGTCATAAAATTTTTCCATAATGCCATGGTTTAAATGTATTGAAAACACAAGATTTTCTATAGTCATGATATTTTATCTTTAACGCTATGGTTGAAAAAAATTAAATGTATTTTATCTTTAACACCATAGCTAAAAATTGTTCGAATTTTAAGGCTTTTCATAGACGTGATATGTTATATTTAATGTCATGCTTGAAAATCATTGGAATTTTAAAGTTTTTCGGAGTCATGATATTTTATCCTTAACACCATTGCTAAAAATTCTTGAAAATTTACCTCGAAAAAAAAAAGCATTATTCCAGCATCAACACTTTTTGTTTTGAGGGTATTTCTCACACAAAAATATAGTTTTATTGATTTTTGCTGCCATTTTTTAAAAATATTGAACATTTTCTGCGAAAAATAAAAATAAAAATAAAACGTTATTCTGACATCAACACTTATTATTTTTCGTTTGCTTTTCTTTTTGGGGGGAGTTTTTCTGCTACAGTTCTCATTTTGAGTTTACAATTCTTGTTTGATAGTTTACATTGTTATTTTAGAACATTAAAAAATATTTATATAATCTTATTTTCATACGTGTCAATCTCCTAAAAATAAAATAAAATTCTATAAGTATTCTATAAATACTATAAATGGGCACTTGGGATCACATTATGGAGCTAGACAATGATAATCTCAAAGATATGATAGATTATTTAGCTAAATATCTAACATGGATAGAAATTAGAACAAATCAAGTGTTTTCATTCCATATAATCGACTTGAAGATTCCATAAATGGGGATAAGTTAAATGAAGATGCTCCCACTAAATTTTCGTTAATACGAATTGATCTAAGGAAGTGAATAAGGTTTTACATGCCCACACTAACGAATGTCAAGAATATGCTATGAGGCTTTATTTCATTACTTAAATTTAATTTAAGTTAATTATGTTTCTAATTTAAGTTAGTTATGAAAGAAATATGCATACGTGTTTTATAATTTGAGATCATTTTTCTTAACTAGTTATTGGTGTACATGAGGTGTTATTCCAGCATATTGAGGGAAAAATGACATAATATATTGAGCATATAATAGGGGAGTAAACAATTTTTATATTGTGAGATGTAGAAAATGGAGTTTAAAGTAAATGAAAAAATATAAAAGGGTGTAAAAAATCTTATGAAAAAATGGATACCGACAATATCTAGTGAAAGAAGGGGTTTTATGAATTGAGAAGGTTTATTGGGTTCGTATTGGTACAGAGTTAAATAATGTGATTTTTAGAAATATTTTCTAATATAGAATCAAATTAAGGGTATTGTTTAGTATACCATAAATACACATGATATGTTATAGGTTTAATGAGTGAAATCCCCATATTAATGTGCATATGATTCAGAATTCACATACAAACTCCTAATTGATAAGATACAATAAATCTACATGGATTACCAAAAAAACACACAATCCACAACTTAAAATAAAATTTTGTTGTAGATGTGATTTTAACCAGCATCGCCTTTATATGCATCCAAGTAATGTTATTCTTACATGGATTCTACGCTTATTGATAAATCTAATATTTTGTGTCACAAGAAGAATGCAGTGGGTAGACCTAAAACATTCATGTAGGAACCACATATATCATTGGATCTCCTATCCAGGGTCAAACGGATTATTGAGGATTGTTTTAATTATATGATGGTTTGAGAGAAATTAATATTTAACCTGGAAAACCAATCTGGGGAGTTATTCACAGGGTAACTGAGAATAACTTAACGAAAAGGATGGATATTTTTAACCCAACAATTCTATTTCAATAGATTTTACATTTATTAGACATATATATGGGGTGCATAATTAATCTTTTGATTTCTTTAGGGTGATAAATTGAATTATTTTTGTGTTGAATATAATATTTATACACATGCTTTCAATGTTGTATCAACTTTATAGGTTAATGGTATTCGACAACATCATAATGGTGTCTGAGTGGCTTGGGTCATTTCATCACATAATACAACATATGATATTAAAAAATAGTTGCCTGCTCTATTTACTATAGGATGAAAGAAGAATCAAATTGACATATACGAGCATTTATCACGTGATGCTCGTACTAAAATTCAGTCACTAAAGTATTATATTTGTTTTTTTCAAATAAATATGAAAAAATAATATTAACTTTATTAATAATCATAAATAAACCAAAATTAATATTAACTTTATTAATAATCATAAGTAAACCAAATATAATTTGAATATATATATTTTTTAAATAATATTTATTGTATAGAAAATCTTCGGCAAAATCACATAATCAATCTTTTGTCGACGCGTTTCGAACCAACCAGTGTGGTTCATCGTCAGGACAACTTGTCCTGACGATGAACCACACTGGTTGGTTCGAAACGCGTCGACAAAAGATTGATTATGTGATTTTGCCGAAGATTTTCTAAACAATGTGATGGATCACAGAAGTCTAAACTCCTTAATATTTATTGTAATTTAATATTTATATTATAATTAGACATAATATTTTTAAATTAATTTAGTTAATTTAATCTAAATTTAATAAACGACACTATAATAACTATGTAAAGATATTTCTCTAAATAGTAACAACATTGCGATCAGATCGAACATGAAATTCGATGAATATGATTAATTCATTGAAGGTTAAGATGTGGCCATTGGAGCTCATTTTGATGTGGAATAAGCGGTAGCATTTTCTAAATAAACCTGTGAAGATAAGGAAGAAGATAATTTTACAATCGTCCAGTTTCAAAATTTTAACTGTAGAATTGGAATAGAAAATCGTATATATTTATACCAACTACTATTTTAGAGATGGGAAATGGGACATCAGATCTTTCCCTAACTCTTAACTCTCATTAAAATAGGAGATAATCAACTATTTTAAAAGAAAATTGAAATGTATAATTTTAATTTAATTTGAAATCTTTGAAAATTAAAAACTTATCGCATAATTTCAACATGGATATAGGAAAGTGAAATAATTTAAACACAAATTTATAAAACTAGATAATCATTTACCATATTTTCTTTCAAATTTCAAAAACGAGCATAGCAATGACTATAATATGCAAGGAGAATAAAGAGTGAACCATCAAAAATAAATATAGCTTTTCAGTAGGGTGGTCTTCTCATTCTTTTTCTCTCTATATAAGGTCATCTGGATTATGCATAAGTGCTTAAAAACACCATGGTAGGTTGTAGATCATTTTATTTTGCAATTAATATCCTGTTATGGATTTCATATAATTTTTTGTTAATTGAATTCATACACAATTCGCACCCACTTTAGTTCACACGTCACTTATATAATAGTTTTGGTGTGTCCTCAATATATTTTTTGATGGAAAGAAGAATGAAACTTGTTGACAAATGTACTATCATTTGATTTACTCTGAAAAACATTTTCTCAGAAACTTGATATGGATCACAGATGCCTCAATTCAGCAAAAGAAAGAAACGAATAATAAGCTGCTTAAAACCAGTTTCCATTGAGAACAAAAATTTATATATTGAGATGAGTAGCCACACTAATGGAGTGTCCAATCAAAAACCATAATGCTACCAATAGAAAAGCTACCATAATGCTACCAATAGAGAAGCATTGCAAGTAGATAATAATAAGTAATTTTTCTTTATAGAATTCCATTTTATAGAATTCCATTTTTCTTCGTTGTCGATTTCAAATGTGAAGATAATTATTTTTCTTATGGATAATTTTCAATACTTTTCTCATATTGTTTGACAAATATTAATGCATTATAAAAGGATATAAATCTACCCAAAATTGAAAAATTGAATAAACATATACTTTGGAATTGTGACCATTTATCATAAAATATAATTTAGTATACACATCAAATATGGGTAATTAAAATACATATATGTATATTGTTCGCCTTAAAGTCTACTTCAACAATGTTTACTTCCACGTGTTTAGGGATGGGAAAGCATTAAAAAATATTTCAATGTGAATATAATAAAGTGCCAAAGGATGAAAAGGAAGTGGCTCTAATTCCTAGAATTAGTGGATTCTACTAACATTTTGTACACTTACGATAAATGGACTAGAATTTCTTTCTAAAAGTAGATATCTTATGATAACATTACCTTAAATAACTAGGTGTGTTTCAAATGATGCCAAATTTTCTTATTTCATTCCCTTTTCCCCTACTTTTTATGGAAGACATGTTGGTAAAATCTTTTATATTCCTAGAAATTAAACTATAAATCATTATGGTCATACTTTTAGGTTGTTGGGGCAAAGGAATGGGAAACATGGAGCTAAAAGAGTTTGTAATGGTGGTGGGGTATTTGTAGTGGTTATAGAGTACATGTAATAGATTGTTTTTGGTAAGGTTTTAGTTTTTGGTGACATTATTTCTTTTACTTTTAAACATTTTGCATTAAAGACAAAGTTTATTGAGATTGGAATACATTTATTGTTACACCCATGTACATAACAAACTTGAGATATAAAGGATAATTTGTTTTGTTCCAAAATGCCTGTTTTATGAATTTTGTAATGGTTTGAAGCAATGATTTGACTTTTATAATAGCCACTATTATTAGCAATTTTGTATGGTGCTACTTGACTTGTCTTTCCTTTAGCGCAATTCATTCTTGAGGATGGAGGAGGTTTTTTTTAGAGGATCAAGAGATGATTGTTTGAGTTGGAAATGAAAAAGGTTTCTAGATAAATTCCATTAGCACATTAGATGATTTTAATCAAATCTAGTTATTTTCTGGACATGGGGTGATGAGAAAAGAATAGGTGGGTTTTTCCACCACCCCACACGACAAGTAGGCAGAGGGATGTCGCAACATCACCCCTATAGCTCGCAGATTCAAATGACTTAATGATTCCTAGAAATAAGACAGCGATAATATCCTAAATCAAAACGCTTAGAAGAACTAGTGTGGGAAAGGATGAAGCTTGAGGAATTTAGCATGTGAGGTTTAATGGAGGGGGGTGGATTAAGAATAGTGTGTATTGTCCTCTTAACAACAACCGGCCTACAACTTGCTTTGATTCAATCAAGGCACCATCTGAGGGATAGGAGAGAAGCAAAGCAAGGATAGAGCAATGAAGGAGGGGTTGTACTAGTAATTATGGAGAAAAGGAAAACAATTAATGGTACTAATTAGGGAGAACCAGTTGGACTCACATTGGTGTTTGACTTTGGAGCTACTCAATTCAAGTAGGAGATAAATCAGGAAGATGTGATGAGGACGATTTGAATTGTTAGCCTCTTCAATTAGCAATGAGATTCTCCTGAGGAAATAATCAAGCATTGGGAAGGTCACAAAGTATATGGGGGGTAGAAAATTTGTGATGCAGACAATTATATACAACCATGAATGGCTTCTCGGTTGTAGCATGCCATGAAGTTGGAGTTTCTATAATGCAAGGCTTAGCAAAAAATTGAATTCTCCAATAGGGTAATGTTCGTACATATCAATCACACTAGGATATCAGACTTCAAAGGGCACCCAAGTAACTATTCTCTTCAGTCTAGGAACTCCTCTAATTTTTATGACTCTAGACAGCTTTCTATAATTTTATTTAGAATTTAAACTCCTTTACCAGGGTGGTTCTAGGATAGTTGGGTCCCTATATTGTTGTGAATTGGTTCTTAAACTAGGAACATAGTCTAGTAGGGCAAGGAAATGGAATTTGGGAGGAATTCAAGTGGTAGAGGTGAGAGTTGTGAAGAATAAAATGTAGGAAGTTGGGGATGCCAACTATGCATACTCATATGGATGAGGGTATGGGAGAGTTGTGACAGCCAATTTCCATACCAATACTCTATGGTGGCTCTAGTTTAGAGTCATATTCCTCACATACGAAAAACAAAGTGTGAATATTAAGGCCTTTCCCATGGAAATAGGGCTCATTATCTACTACCTTAGAGTCTACTTTGAACAAGTCTTTGTCCCAAATTATTGTTCATCTAAGAGTAATAGGTGGCAGACTACCTCTCTTATAGTGGGTTAGGGCTACCTCATGGGGGGTGAATAGTTAAAGTCAGAGCACAAGGCTATACATAAAAGGTGGGGGATTCGTCATTAGCTTTCATGGGGGAAACACAATTCAAACTATAATAATATTCAATAATACAAAAATATTTTTAAAGACTCTGACACAACTAGGCAGGGATATTTACTTGACTTCCATCATGCCACAGAGAAAGGAAAACCAAGATGGGGTGCTACATATTATGAAGCCCAAGCTAGTAGAGGAGACTCTCGCCTCCAGAAGAAAGCAGGTGGATGTGCAACAAGATACTATGAGACAATTCCTTTGGAGATACAAGAATAATTGATCCAATTGCAAAGGGATGCAGCCACTTAATGATATACCCTCCTTGATGCAACTATTAAGGCAGATTGGGAACCTTGGATCCCTGACACAAGCAAAACCTAGAGTAGATCCAAATAATATATGAAGCCCATTAACCTCTATTGGAAGCTAAATTCTTTCTTGGTAGAGCACTAATGGAAATATATGAAGTGAAGCGAAAAATGCAATAGACCCTTAACCATATGGGTGACCATCTCAGGTACTCTGGTCATCATCTTGACATGATGGACTAGCGACTAGCCAAAATCGAAAAACACCTTGGTATACCTACGATGAAACCAAAATTCTTAGTTGACCAGATATGTCCAATGTCAATAGTGGGATCAAACCCTTATCCCCTTCCTTGATCGGATGAAGACACGTGTTTTTGAGCTACTTCCTACAATTGTATTCGTCTATAGTTGTATAGGATGACACTATAATATAAGCCTATTTCATTTTGATTATGCTATGCTTTGTATGTTTCCTATGATGTTACGCAAAATCCATTTTTTTTCTATGTTCTGGTCTCCCAATTGAGAGATTGGATTGGACTATGTAATTTTAAATATAAGCATGATTTTTTGAGGTATTAGAAGTTTAATTTACAAAAAAAGAGTAGTTATTTAGGACCTTCCACTCTTTTCTGCAACTTTTGAAATGATTTTCAAGACTTCATATGCCTCCCATTGGTTCTTATGCATATATGGGCACAATTAACATATGTTTTACTGTGCCACTCTAATAATGTAGGAAAATAGATCTAATAGGTATGTATGCATGAATATTAGTAGTTAGCATGAAACTAATTTCATTTTTAGGTGCATCATATATTTTCTTTTTTTTTCTAGACTTCAAGCTTCAATGCATATAAGTTGTTCATATTAATATAGAATTTTCTTAAATATTTTTTGTAAATGGTTTCATAGAAAGATTTTTGTGGGTATCTCTTCATTAGAGGCTTCTTTTGCACATGACATCCTTAGCCATGGGAACAATACACATCTATATTTGAAATACATCTCATATTTATAAAATTTTGTTTGTAAGTGACACTATAATTAATATATAACAATGACCTCGGTTATTGAACATTGATGATAGAAAAATATGTCTAAACATAATATGTACAAATTTTGATTGTCGACACAATTAAATATGAGATTACTTCTCCTATGTTTCGTTATTTAATTGTTTAAAATGTATCATATAGGTTTATTTTCTATTTAAAATGATGTGGAATATCAATAAATCATGTTCATTAACCCACATTTGAACCTTGAAGACATGATTAAAAACAATACCATTGAATACCCAATCACAACAAAAATTAAACTCAAACGAAATGTATATGAAATTATACCAAGTACACTGATTACCACTGTTTTGGATACAAACCATAAATTCATTTATACCTTTAGGGTCATTCACACAATCTTCATCTAGTATATGAATTTCTCTAGAATTTGAGGGAATCTCTTGTTTTTTACTCATTGTAGGGCATATAATTCCTACTTCTTTTGAACATTGATCGTGAATATAATATAGTTCCACTTTTCTCATCAACAACAAATATTATCCAATACACACATTTGTGGCATGCATTTTCTACCTCATATAGTTACATGATTTTTAGATACATATGGTAGGACCCAATTGCATTGTTGGTGTCGTGGTTGGATTGTGGAAATTTCCTATAGGATTTTTCCAACATATTTGGAAAAAGTAATGACTAAAAATTATATGTAACTTAAAAATTAATGACTAAGATCATGAAAGTATAGAACAATATTCATGATTTGGTGTCCACTTACAACTTTTATTATTAGATAACCAAGTG
This sequence comes from Pinus tabuliformis, assembly GCA_031772625.1. Classification (NCBI taxonomy): domain Eukaryota; kingdom Viridiplantae; phylum Streptophyta; class Pinopsida; order Pinales; family Pinaceae; genus Pinus; species Pinus tabuliformis. The sequence continues at coordinate 821,786,250 of CM062804.1, read as the reverse complement.
GTGTTAAAATATAATTAACATATAACCATGACCTAAGCTATTGAACATGGATGAGAGCACAAATTTTTCTAAACATGATATGTACAAATGTTCATTGTAGACACACTTAAATATGAGATTATGCCTCCTATGTTTCATTATTTGAATGTTGAAAATGTATCATATAGGTTTATCTTCTATTTAAAATGATATGGAATCTAAACAAATCATGTCCATTGACATACATTTGAACCTTGAAGACATGCCTAAAAACATTACCATACAATGACCAATCACAAGTACAAAAAAAAACTCAAACCATGTGTATATGACATTATACCAAGTATAATGATTACCACTATTTTGGATCCAGACCATAAACTCATCTATAATCTTAGAGTCATGCACAAAATCTTCATCTAGTATATGAATTTCTCTATTCTTTGAGAGAGTCTATTGTTTCTTAGATTCTGTAGGCCTTATAATTCCTACTTCTTTCGAAAATTGATTCTCAATATAATATAGATCCACATTTGTGGCATGCATTTTCTATCTCATATAGTTACCCACATTTTAGACACATATAGTAGGACTCAATTACATTGTTGGTGTCTTTGTTAGATTGTGCAAATTTCTTATAAGCTTTTCCCACATATTTGGAAAAGGTAATGACTAAAAATTATCAGTAACTTAAAAATTAATGACTAAGAACATCAAAGTATAGAACAATAAGCATAATTTGATGTCCAGTTACAACTTTTATGATTAGATACCCAAGTGGTCTTAAAATATTTCTAAAACTTTTCCTTTTCACTAATTTCAAAATATATTCTTCCAAAAAAATTTATGGAGTCATCATCCTTACATGAGTGCATGATTTCCCTTAAAGCATGTAAAAATAAGAATTTTTTTCCTTTAACTTTGACTTTGTTTCCAACATTTTTCACCCATTCTTGATGGACATTCCATAGACATAGTAGGATTGTTGAATTATTCAAACCTTAAAATCATACTACATTAGATTAGATTAAATTATATGAACGTGGCATTAATTTTGTATATTTTTTTCAAAAAACCAAAATTGTGCATCTTAATGCCAAAATCTCAAAAGCACCATCTAGACAAATGGTTATACATGTTAATTTGGGTGTTATTTCATTCCCATAGAAAATACATCCTACAACCATTTTTTAATATCATATGTTCTATCACATGATGAAATGACCCAAGCCACCAGGAAACCATTACGATGTCTGTCAAATAACATTAACATATAAAGTTGATAATGCATTCAAAGCACAAATGTATAAATATTATTTTCTACAAAAAAAAATATTCATTTGATAACCATAAGGAAATAAAAATATTGATAATATGAACCCATATATATTTGTACTAAATGTGGAATCGATGGACATAGCATTGTTGCATAAATGCATCACCATCATGGAACACATCCAATGTGTTTGTGTGCCTATAATAAATGGTATGTTTTGCATAATATATTTCTTTTGGTAGGGGAAACAACTATCTGGAAATTGATTGTATCATCAATTGACATTTCTTGTATCACTCTCATCCTTCATATTTATTTCTTTCTAATATTATGGTAAATGTTAAGAATGTCCATCATTTTTATGAAGGTATCTTGAGTCACCCTTATGAATAACTCACAAGATTAGCACCTCGAAGAATAATTTGACCCAAAACATCATGACATTAAAACCATCTTCACTTATTCTTTTGACATTAGATAGTATATCCAATTATATATGTGGTGTATATTTGAATGTTTAAGGTGTATCCATTGCATTATTCCTATGATATGTAGCAACAGATTTATTAATATGCTTATCGTTTGTGTATGTTAGAATAACATCATTTGTATTCATATATAGTCAATGAATGATGAAATGGCATCGAAAACTAACTTTTATCGTGAGGAATGGGTTGTGTTTTGTTTTTGTTGATCCTTGTGGATTCATTGTGGTCTCACCACTTGGGAGTTTGTATATGGGCTCTCAACCATAGGCACACCAACAACTAGATAAGACAAATGATCACAAATTAAGAAACATGTGTACACATTTCTTGCATAATGAATTTAAATTTGAAAGGTAATAAACTTGAATTAAAACTATATAATTATATTCATGAAATAAAGAATCACATAGCATATTCCATATATGTGTTAATGCAGGCACAAACAATCTCCTCCATTTCTTTAGATTGATTTGTATTAACAAAAAATTTAGTGGGAGAATCCTCATTTAATTGCTCCCCATTTACGAAATCTTAAAGTCTACTATATGGAATGACAACAACTTGATCCCCTCCAAATTTTGTCCATGTTAGATACTTAGCTAAAAATTCTATCACATCTTTTAGATCTTTAGTGTCTAACCCCATAATGTCATCCCACTTTCTCATTTTTATAATACCTATAAAATTTCAAAATTTTAGGAGATCAACACACATGACAATAAGTTTTTATAAAAAAAATCAATATTCTATAGTAATTAGTGTTGCAATACAATCCATTTAAATGGCGTAACATGATACTTGTAACACTGGAAGAATGATGAAAATGACATAATTTTGTGAATATTTAGCCCTCTTAGCTTTCATATTTGTTCAACTTAAAATAATTTTGTACATACATGATTTTTGTATATGTGCATATACATAGATGTTGTGAATTTATGGAAACAGGCTTTTGTACATGTGCGCATGCGTGGAAGTCGATATCCATATATATGTATAAGTGTGCATATATGAAATCCAGAATCTATATATGGATCACTTATATCTATATGTGCATACTCAAAATACAACTTCCGTATATGCATATGTGTATATACAAAAGCCACACATATATTAAATTTTCATTTCATTAATGTGCACATCTCTCACACATTGTTCCATATATAAAAAAAAAAATTGTATATGTGCATATATGCACAACTCAAGATATTTCTGTATATGCATGAATTTTGTATTTGAGCACATACATATAATTCACACATTTATAATAGTCAACTTCCATGTATGTGGGCATGTACAAAGGTCGACATACATATATGCACGCCTTATGCATGCATATATAAAAGATATGTGCACATATACACTAGTTGTGCATATATGGAAAGTAACTTCTATATAGGTGTGATTTTCCTATGTATTGGCATGGTTCCACATTCACATGTATACAGAAGGCACTCATATATGAAAATTGGCTTTTGGGTATTAGCAAATCTTTCACATATGCTTCCCTACACACACAACTTCTCTATATGCACACATATGTGTGCTCCTTTGTATATGCACATTACCTCATATGCCCACATCTGAATTCTCTTATGTATACACTCAACTCAAAATAATTCCATATATGCACATTTATTGTATGTGCACACATCCATAGAAGTCACAAAATTATAGAAGTAAATTTCAATGTATGTGGGCATCTATCAAAATATAAAATTTGTATATGTGTGCACGTATAAAAGTAAAAATCGATATTTTCATGGCTTATGCATGCGTACACGAAACACTTGTGTGCATATACAAAGTTGCGCATATATGGAATTCAACTTCGGTACATGCATGGCTTTAATACACATCAACATGGTTTCTACTTGCACACATATACATAAGCCACATATATATTAAATTTGGGTTTTATGTATATGTACATATTTCATATATGTCTTTGTATATACATAACTTTTCTATATCCACACAAATGTGTCCTCTTTCATATATGCATGCTTCCATATATGCACAACTCAAAATACTTTTGTATATGCATGCATTTTGTATATACGCATATACATAGAGGTCATGCATTTATAGAAGTTAACTTCCATGTATATGGGCATGTCTGAAATTTGAAATGTGTGCACACATACAATAGCCGACATTTATATATGCATGCCTTATGCATGCATACATGAAAGATATATAAACATATATAAAAAATGTTCATATATTGAAATTGATTTCTATATATGTGCAACTTTCATATGCATTGATGTGGTTTCTATATATGTGCATATATAAAATCTAGACAAATATGAAATTTTTCTTCTGCATATGAATTCATCTTTGACATATGTGTCCCTATATATGCATTTTATGTATATGCACACATATGTGTTGTATATGAAAACTTCCATATATGTGGGCCTTTTCGTATATGCACAACTTGAGATACCTAACATCTAATCGTCCAAGATTTCACGTTAATATTTTATCTTCTCAACCATGAAAATTGATGAGCACCAGTATTGCAGCACTAATTTTGCCACTCCTGGGGCTACCAACTCTACTTTATCAACCCAGAGTTCGTACAAACTTCGAGGTGACAGTGTTGTATACATAAGTAAATGTGATGGGTATTCTCTTTGTCACTGCTAAGCTGGAGATAGACCACTAATGTTTTGCAAACCACACATCTATGGATTCAGAAGAAGCACGATTACCAATGAGGAAAAGAGAAATCACCACTAAGGGAAAGCTTGTCTACTGTAGTGAAGAAAAAGACTGAAATCAAATGATAAAACACACCATTTTTCTAACTAACAACTAAAATGCTTTGCTTCAAAAGAATGCTAAGTTAACACGTATGAAATCCTATTTTCCTAAGAATGAAAATTTAAACATCAAACATTCTATTGTTGTTCATGTAAATGATCAAAACAACTCTGTTTTTCCTTTTGTCTTTTTTAAGTGAAAGTGTGAAAGATAACTTCCTTTGGTGATGTGGGAGGGGGCTTAAGGATGATAGTGAATGGTCAAAAGGCTTGGGATACAAGTAGGGGTCCTCTTGTAGATTATTAGGGTCTTTTTCCACAATTTGGCCTCAAAACAGGCCACTACAGGTCAACCTACAGGATGTCCTAATGCATTCTACAAGATGTCCTGAATTCCTACAAGATCCCCTCTATTCCTATAGGATACAGCTGAGAGAAAAACTAGGGATGCTGAAGGTGATGGAAGGATTAGAGAAGGTGGTTTGTGGATGGAATGAGGGCAAGGAGTTCCTAAGACTACTTTAGAACTCAAAACCAATGTTGGGAGGTGACTATATTTTCTCAACAAGCTTGGAGAAGTACTCATGTAAAATGATGAAATTGGTGAGGGTTTTGGTGAAAGGAAGGAATGATCATGGACAGATGAAGTTGGGATGAGGTTGTTGATAATGAAATATCTTTTTACTATTGAAACTCCTTCATTTCATCAACCATTTACATTTATCCATAAACCATATAAATAAGAAGGATTTCAATTAACTAAGGAAAACATAATTTCATGAGCTAGTTGCCTACTTCATGCATGAGGGGAAACTTGTTGAATAAGATGAAAACTTGATGAGATATGAAGTAACACTAAATATAGAAGAACTAATAACGAAATCCTATTCTTGAAAACTAATCAAATTCTAGACTAAGTACAGAAAACCCTAAATTCCATGAGAAACTAAAATTCTGTCTTTTTGGGGTTGCATAGGGGTTCTTTCGTCAAACCATGATCCATGAATGAAGGAGTGAGGAAAAATCCACATGCTTACAAATTTTTGATGTTTCTTTATCTCTTCTAAGCTACTGTTGAAGTAAATCACAAATGGAAGCAAACTAATCAAATCCACATCTACTTGCAATGGAATAATGCTAAAGACAATTCAACTATGAAATCAACTAAGCATAGAAATACAAGAAGAGGAGCATTTTCTTCTACGGTTGGGCCCTAACCCAAGAGATTTAGCCCTTTGAGTCAAATCGGTGTTGGATCAAGGAAATGCTCATTCTCATTATCAAAAAAGAAAATTACATAACAATGTCTTCCACAAGTCTTGAACTCAAAAATGACTAGTGTTTTTATAGCAAAAATTTGAATCCTAATGAGGCTCTAGGCCTTCTTATTTATACAACTAAAGTCTCCAATGACTTCCTTAAATATAGGGAGGCTCGGCTCCCAAACTCGAGATAAACTAGCTCTTTAACTGTCACTTGCTTGGCTGCCTTTTCATCTCCATGGCATGGCTGCTTGTACTCCGAGCTAGTGTCATTGATGGAGGAATATTCGAATTAGTGAGGAGTAAATGAGGAGGATCTACCTCCTGCAATCTCTCCTCCTTGTCTCTTTCGAGTTTCATCCCTTAATTAGTCAAAATTTCCATGATTTTCTCTCAAAAACATGAAATCAATGCACATTAGTCCACTAGGCATAATAACTCATGTTGACTCATCTCACTAAGAAAAATACAATCAAAATATGTAGTAAATTATGAGAAGAGTTGATTTGACTAAGCTAGGAGGTGGATTAAGCTCCACATAGTTACCCAATGATGAGGCTCATCATCACCCCCCTACTGAAAGTGTTTCTCATCCTCTGAGCAAATCAATCAATATCCATGTCCTTCATTTCTCTAGTGGCCTCCCTGACATCCCATGCTTCTACTGTAGTTTCCTCTTCATGTGCATAGAATCCTAACTTCCTTTCTACCTCTTCCCACTACTTTCTTTCTGCCTCTCCTTCCTTCCTTCCAACATTCCTAAGAGTAGTGGTGGATTGAGTCTCCAGTCAATCCAATTGACTTTGAGTCTCTAGAGAGCTTACTTGTACATGGCTGTCCTGTCTAGTGCTTCTCTCATTCTCCAAGGAGAATGGTACTATATGACTTTCATTCTATAGGGAAAAGTGTTCCATCTCCCTGGAAAGCTTACATGATTTCATCCCCTAACAGCCCAAACATGTCCTCAAAGTGTGTGATTGCTTTCTCTTGGGAAGCAAGGTACCTAGGTGCAAGTTGAGAGTCATTTGTAATCAAGTTATGGGTCTTGATGATAGCCATTGGATTTCACTACTCAGCTATTATCATTAGGGGTTATTTTTCTTCCCTTTCCATTATTTTCTTCATTTCTGCAGCCCTTGCTTCCTCACGTTTCATCCATGATGGAAAAGCCATCAACTGTAAGTCCCCTAGTTTTGAATTAGGGTTCCACGCATTTAGATATGTCAAGGCTATGTTATGTAGGTAGAACACATACATTTTAGCCCTATCATCCAATGTGTTTTGACCACAAATATTAATGAATTATCTATAATCCTGGAATGGCATAGTGCTCTCTATGCTAAAGACTTGATTTGGAACTACAACCATTGTTCCTTAAGATACACTGCATAGGACTTAGCTGGCATCCTGCATTGGATTGCCTTTAAGGATAGACTTGCCATGGATGCCAATTGATTCTCTCTCTCTTGTAGTTGTCCTCTTAACCATTCACTTTTTGCCTCCAACTGAGCTTTCATCATTGCCTCTCTATCCCTCAGGCTAGTCAGTTCTCTACCCATCTCCTTTACCTTCTCCTCCACGTGACATATGTCCTCCACTCCTTTGGATTTGTCAATTTGCATCCATCTATGTGTTCTTTCCCTTTCTTTCTCAAGATAAAAGAATAACGGGATGGAAAATTTTTGTGGAATGACCCTACACCCCTCAATGCACCTGTAGTAGGAGTCAAGGTTAGGTTTAGGACTAGGTTCCCTTAGCTATGGATCCTCCTTCTTTGTTTCTTTCTGCATACTCCATTCTTTGTAAAATTTCCGAGTTTCGTGTAGGTTTAGCAAATTTTGTTGTATGATTGCCTCTACCTCCTGTAGGTCCTTTTGTGTATCTTGTACGATGCCTTTTCCTTTGGATGAGGCAGATCTAGTGCCAGGACTCCTAACATAAGTGATAGGAGACTTGGCAGAGTCTTGTCCTGATGATCCTTCTCCTTGATTTTAGATAAGGAGAGCTACCTTTTCCTATACTTTGGGTGAGTATTCAATGACAATAGGAACCTTGGTGGGAGTTTGAGGTTTTCCTTGCCTTATTCTTGTACTTTTTCTTGTCCTAAAGCATAAGGGATTTTGTCTCTGTCTCTTCCCTTTTTGTTTGATATGGGTACAAAGGGAAGTAAGGACATCTACTGCCTCTTTCTCAGTGGGTTCTGGGATACCCTGGGTGATTCTTCCTTGTCTTTTGTCTCCCCTTTTCCATTCCCCTTCTCATCTTTGTCTTTCTCCTCTCCTTCTCCCTCTAGTTCCTCACTCTGTTCATCAGTTTCCTCCTTTGCATCTTCTTTTGTCTCTTCACCACTTTCCTTCTCCTTTTCTTCCTTGTCTTCCTCATCTATTTCCTCTTCATCCCCATTTGTTTCTTCTTCCCCATTTTCAGTTTCTTCCTCATTCTTCTCTATTTCTTCTTCATCCCTTTCACTGGAAGTGGGGCTCTTGTCATATTCAAGGGATTTTATATCTTCCTCTGTCTGCATGTCTCTGAAAGTTGCCCATGTGATAGGGAGTCTGAGGTTTTGGAGGGAATCTTCTATGATAAGTTTAATTAACCCATGATGGGCTAATTGTTGATGGTTTCCTTCCTGCACCTTAATGCTCATATCTATCATTGATTGAAGAATGATGTAGGGTATCTGGGTCTATTTTGAGGAGGTGAGTCTACTCCAAACCTCAACCCTTGGAGAAGCCTAAAATGGTATCCATATACCACATTGTACCTACCTTCACATGAGATATGTTTAATAAGGTGCTAGCTAATTTCATTCGAAAGATATGGGAGGCTTGCTCTTCCGACTCCATTTTTGTCTTCCATGGCCTCCTCTCCTTCTAAAAATAATTTCTTCTTTGCAATTTGGTTATTTCCCTTATCCTCCATTCTCCAAGGCATCCCTAAAGGAAGGGTGGTGTTTATGCCTATGATGTTAGGGGTGAGTTCTATAGAGAGGCCTTTCACCAAAATAGTGGCATGGGTCCTACTCAATGGAATGAGGGAGAGAGAAAAATCTTTGGCTACTTCATCATCATATCCCCTCAATTTCTCAAAGAAACCCATTCAATTGTGCCTTGTGAATATCTGCAGTACAAGAGGGTGCTGATGAATCCTCACTGTGTTGATGGGTTCCCTATTATTAAATTCCCCTCTCATTTTCTCTAATGGATGGAGGGTTGTATATGTCCGATACCAACGTTAATGAATGAGGAATTTTAAATGAAAATTATTTGTATACAATTCCCATGGACTGCAATCCTTTTCAACACAATATACACCTTTTCTATATCCTTTTCACTTGGAAATTATGGGAAAGTATGGAGCCTACCTCCTTATCACTGCTTGGTGAAGCCAACCTCTATTTTTCCCTTGTAGAACTGCTCACTGCCAATTCTATAGGTGTTGTTCTGTATCTTGTAGGATCCTGTAGGATTTCCTGTAGGATTGTGTAGGTGCTCCTGCATAGGGCAAAAATGAATTCTACCTTTCCTATAGACTGCTTGAGGATCGAGAGTGACTTTTCTAGTGTGTAGCCTTGAGCATGTGAATGCCTCTATGCATGGGGACCAACATTTATTTCCTCATTTGGGTGATTTGAGTGGGGTGGTGTGCTGGAAGCTAAGGTACAAATATCTATTTTGGATCACTAGTCCCACTACCACATCATCAGTCTCCATACCTCGTAATCAACTCCCACTTTGGGCATCCGTAGCTTAACTACTTTTGACCTCACATTTCCTTTTCCTTGACTTGACTGCTACCACGTGTGTAAGGACTAACTGTCTTCTCCTCGTTGACTAAGCGAATGTGGCCAAGTTAACTAGCCACCTTTCACTTATAAATAAACTCTTTCACAACTTTTACATGTTTGATCATATTATCCTAATGAGAGAGTGGAAGCAAGATACTTACCTGTGGAAATGATGCCTTGATGCTATTTGTTGAAGAATGAAGTCCTTGTTGTGTACTAGCTGCATGTGTTTTTCTCCTCTCTTTTTTTTATTATTATTTTCCTTTGATGGTTTTATTAGATGTGCAGGTATTGGGTATTGATGCTGATGATCCTGATGCTACTGCTAAGCTTTGAAGGAGCTTCTTTGACCTTTGGATATCCATGCTTGAAGCTGACTACAACCTGTGATTTTTTGTTTTGTAGGATAGGCTGCTACAAGATTTCCTACAAGATGTCCTATAACTGCTTCTCCCTTAAAAAAATTTAGTCATTTTCCACTTCTAGAGAATGAGGATGGTTGTCATGGGTAGAGAGGGTGTCTAGGGATTTATGAATGAGGAAAATAGCCCTCAGGTGTTGTCCTCTTGTTCTCTGTCTTCATCCTCTTTTCTCTGTTTCTTCTTTGAAAACTATAATTTTTGAAACTGACTTTGTTTATGAATGCAGGGATGATCATGGTGGAGAGAGGTATGGTAATGAGATGGTGAGGTAGAAATCTATTTTTTTGACATGGGTGGGTCATTCCCTTGCTTTAGGGTTACTTCCTTTAGGATACCCAAGCCACTGTTTTCAGGGAATCTTGTAGAAAACACAGAACCCTTGAAAACTGAGTTAAATGAGTAGAAAAATGGAGGGAATGATGGAATGGTGAAGGATAATAAATGGATAAATAAAAACATGAACTGGATAGGTCCATTTTGATCCTATCTTATTGCTCCAATCATCCTGTTGCTGACCTACAAACAATATTTTCACACTTTTTCTTTTCTCTCTTTTATTTATTTATTTTTTTGTTGTTTTATTTTCTTTTTGAAAGCAACTAGTCTGCCTCCAAGAGGTTTTCATCCTAGCTACTTGCCCTAGGTGCCTAAAAAGAGGTTTTCACCTATCTATCTATATATATAGTTTACACCATTGGGCCGCCTCAAGAGGTTTTCAACCCAAAAGTGGGACTTAGGCACCTCATGGAGGTTTTCACCTGAGTCTCCTTATTTTTCTCTTTTTTCTTTTTCAGTGACTTTATGAGGTAGAAGTTGTGACTTGCTCGACCACCATCACTATCTTGTTGATTCCATTAATGAAGTCTTGCTTTGACAATGGATTCTTGTAAACCTTCAATATGTTCCCATTAGCAATTAAAGGAATGGCCTCTGCATCAATGGTTCTAATCTGCATTGAGCCATTATCATGACATTTCTCTATGACATAAGGCCGTAACCACATAGTCCTTAACCTTCCATTAAAATCTTTATATCTGGAATCATATAACAAAGCCCAATCACCTTCTTGAAATTTTTTGTCCTTGATGTTCTTGTCACGCCAGATCTTCCTTTGAATTTGAGTCACCTCTGTGTCTAGGAGCGCCTGCATTCTAAACTCATCTAACCCATTCAGCTAAAGCAATCTCTCTTTTTGTGCACTGCTGAGATCTAGATCTAGATGGGCTTCCATCCTCAATGTTATATACTCAAATTCAAAGGACAACAGGGCCCTTTTCCTATAGACCAACTCATAGGGTGTGAATCCAGTGGTGGTCTTCCACCTTAACTAATCTATCTGCCCAATCTTTTCTATTGTTTCTGACCACTTTAGTCAGAATGCCCTCTGATGCTCTTTTGGTCACCTCTACTTGCCCATTAGCTTGTGGGTGACAGGGAGTGAAGGTTCTATACTTGATCTTGTGCTGCCTTAACAAGTCTTCGATCATGTGAGATGTAAACTTGATGCCTTGATCAGTTACCAGTTCTCTAGGGTACCCAAACTTGTAAAATACAGTTTCCCTTAACAACTCAACCACTTTCTCCTACGTTGTTTACTTTATTGCCTTGGCTTCAACCCACTTGTTCATGTAGTCAGTGCACACAATGATGTATTTCTTTTGCTTGGATGGAGGGTCGGTAGGTCCAATGAAATCCATGCCCCACTTGATAAATAGCTTGAAATTCGCTTGAGGATGTAGAGGCATTTCATCCCTTGGAGTAGTATTTCCCATCTTTTGGCACCGATCACACTGACTAATTTACCTTCTCACATCCTGATGAAGAGTGGGACAATAATAAACGGCTTGTAACACCTTGAATGTTGTCCTCTTGGCTACGAAGTGACCTCCACAAGGCCCATAATGGTAGGTCAGAAGGATGTCAATAACTTCGTCCTCCCTGACGCATCTTTGTTACACTAAAAAATGTCACCATGACTATTTATAGTTAGTATGGCTCTATCAACAGTCATGCTATCCTCTTAGGCAAGTCTTATGCCTCTGCTCTCCATGTCAAACTCCAAAAAGAGAGAAAGTATTTATAAATGTATTTATCTCTGGGTACGCAGGTTCTCTCAACCTTACCTGCGGGGACGCACCCAATGTTCACAAAAGCTGCGTCTTTGGACGCTCTGTATGTAAAGGGGCAGGTGCGTCCCCCTGTAAAGGTTAAAATGCACAAGTTTCATCTTTAAAAAGTTACTTGTGGTCATTTCTAGAGCATTCTAGAAGGTTGTTCGACGTGTATTGAGCGCCTCCAGATGGTTCATGCACCCCTACCAAAGAGGAACTTATCCCATCAATAAGGGAGCTATCCCATCCAAAGAGGGGATTATCCCATTGATGGTGGACCTGATTAACCTCCTCTTAAGCACTATAAATATAGGCATTGGGCCAGAAGGAGGGGAGGTTGAAAGCTACACATTTCTAAGGGTAGATGCTACAGGAATTAGGACACCCATTTAGAAGCTTGTGAGGAGAGATTGCCATCTTGGCTTGTTCTATTTGGAAGTGGGTGAGATTTGTCAAAGTAAAGGAGAACTCTTGATGGACCCTGGGAAGGACTTGCACAACACCAAGGCTCAGGTTGTATTTGTTCCTTTTGTTACCTATTAATGCAAATGAGTCCATTCTTCTCAATAACTTGTTATTTATGAGTTGTTTCATGTACTCCTTGGTCTATGTGTTAAATATGTTTTATTCTATGAGATTATCAAGTGCTATTTAATCGTTTGATTGTTAGTGTATGCAGGTTTCAAAGTGAAGGAGGAGCTCATCCGGATCAGCGGAGCTAGACTGCTACAACAGCGTTGGATTACAGGTAGGATCTAAACACTTGATTTCCCATATAGTAAATGCATGTTTAGAGAAGGATTGCTCTTGTTTGTCTTGTTTGTCACTAGAGAGTCTTAGGCTCCTAGGGAGGTTGATTTGTGTCCGCACTATCGACTCTTTCTGCCTGACAAAATGGCGACTCCGCTGGGGAATCCATTGATGTGAAAGTCTTTTCCTTTGTATGTAACTTTGCTCTGAGAAAAGTCATTTATTTTCTGGTTTTTGGCTCTGTGACTTTGTTTCTAGGTGGGTTAGCTTAGGGTTAGATTCAATTTAGTTTTTCTTGAATTTTCCAGTAGGACACACCCTCTGAGTATTGCACAGTGCGTCCCTAGACGCACTATCCCTGTGTGCACAGAGCGGGCCCGCACCTATCTTAACGGGTTGCCTGCATCCCCTGCTAAAATTTAAGAAAATTCCATTTTTTGCATTTTTTGCTCTTAGATTTTGCTTTTTCTTAGTTTTTACTGCCCAGATCCATTAGTCTCTTGTCAAAGATCTTCACCTAAGCTTATTTCATTGGCATTCTTGCTTTAAGCTTTCATCAATTGGGTGTTTTAAGTCTCTTTTTTAAGAAATTCTAAATTTGATTTCCTTTGGTCATTACTTGGAGGTTTCTCTCAGTCCTTTCACAATTTTGCATCTTTTTGCTTTCATTTTTGCCTTTGAGTGTTTTTATTTTTTGATCTTTGGAACTCTCACCCAATTTTCTCGACTTGCACTTGATTGGTTCTTAGATCACATTAGAATCGTCTTGTGTTTGAGAATTCTCTTGCATAGATCACATTTGCATAATTAGAATTCTCATTTTCGGAATATTATTGAAAAATGTGGATAGATTACATCTGCATACTTTTCAAGTGAATTGTGCATAGATTACCATTGCATAGTTTACATTCTGAAAAATCAATCGTAGATTTAGATCAGCTTTCTTTGATTTGAATTTACACAAAAATAAAAATAAAAAATGGTTTGGAATTGATTTGCATTAGTTTTTCTTGATGAAATTAGTGCATTAGAGAATTTGTTATATCTTCTCTTAGTGATCAATTTTTTGCATTGTCGGAAGTGAATGGAAACTCTCTCCTTACTTTAGTTAGGATTCATCGAATTGAAAAGATTACATTATCATATTCGATTGCATTCAGTTGAGTCGGGTCATAACACCATTGGTTTCGTATCCATTTACCCATTTTGAGCTATAATAACCTTAATAACACAGCGCTTAATTAAAGTTCATCTAGTAATTTTTACATTTCTAGGGCTCTGAAACACCAACATAGCTTAGGCTAGTGTCTTGGAGTAGGAGAGTAATTAACTCTCCAAGACAGCAAAACCAAACAAGTAGCTCATCTTGTGGTAGGATAAATCCAACTGTTTCATTTGTACTCTGGGAAAGCTCCTCTTAAAGGAGAAGCACGAGCTCGTGTCCGAACCAGTGAGGGGATCAATCCTCCCTCATTGGGAACGACGCCAGACACGCACGTATTACAAACGGTAAACCTCGGATTAACCATTGTCGAGGAGCCAGGGGTCACTTGTCGGTAAACCTTGGATTATTGTCAAGGAGCCGGCAAGGGGATTGAGCTTGATACTCTGCCCTTGCGTGCTGTCGGAGTGTAGACTGTTCCCCCAGGTGCATTTGTTGCTGTTGGTAACCTTAGTGACCATTATCTTTAGGGTTCTACCCAAGGTGACGGTGGAGGGAAGATCCCACTGTACCTGGAGCAGACGTCGGCTAGACTCACTTGGATTTTCTGGGGGGTTCACTTCACTTGAGACGGTTAAAGTGGAGGAACTTGGTCCAGTCTATTCATTAAGAAGGTTGCCGGGGTAACTGTTCCACCCGCCACTTCTGTATTGAATTCTGCGATGTTGGGTTTCATCACCAACTAGTGTTTTCGGTCCGGAAGGTTACTGTTTGTGTGTGGTTTGACTCCTAGATTTGATAGCGCGTGTTAATTTGTTTGTTTTTACTCTTAGAGACCATAGGTGTGAATTGTGAATTTTAATTGTTAGGTGTGAATTGTGAATTGTTAATTTTAGTTTTAAAAAAAAATTGTTAATAAAATTCACTGAAGTTGAATATAATGGCAAATGTTCTGGAATTTACCAACCTAGGAACCCCTCCTAACGAGAATCCTAGTACTTTTCCTTACTTTGGAAATGTTGGTCCTCCTTATATGGCTACTTTGTCATTACCTGGATTTACAATAGGATTACCGATATGGTTATTTTCAACTTCGTTGGCCCAAAGTACTCCAATTGTTCCACCTCAACCAGATGCTTCACCTCAACAGAGTTCACCATCTCAACATCACCAACCTTCTGTTGACCCTTTACCTTCTTCGCCTAATTGTTCTTCCTCCATTTCTTCCTCTTCTCCTGGTAAAAGCCTTGATGCTAGTAACCAGGAGGCTAAGAAGAAGAAGAAAGGGAAGAAGAAGAAGAAGAAGAAGAAGAAGAAGCAAGGTAAACAAGAAGTCAACCAAACAACCATGGTTGTAAGTGTTAGTTGTGTTGAGGAAACCTCCGACATGCATCGTAAACCCAAATATCCTTGCAGGCTTTGTAAGGGTGACCACTTCCTTGTCAATTGTCCTGGTATTCCAAAGGTCTTGGAAGTATGGTCAGAAAAATCTCATCAACTTTCCTTTGATCCATCAACCAGTGATAGTCAGGTTCCTGGGAAAAAGGGTAAAGTTAGGTTTCCTTGTAAGTTATGCAAAGGGAGTCATCAAACTCACATTTGCCCTCACATGGATGAAGCCTCAACATTGTTGGAAAACCTTACTGTTCCACAGCAAGAATTTCCAACTGGTTACCGTAAACTTTCTCCCAACCTACCGTCAACTGACGGAGTGATTGATCTAAATTCAAGTACAGTCGATCACACTCTTCCATTGAAGAGTGAAACTCATGTCACTCATGTTGATGATCCATTAGTTGATCAAGTGGTCGATTCAATTTCACATTCAGTCGATCCCACTTTCCCTTTAGAAAGTGAACTTCATACTGCTCAGGTTCTTCTTGTTACATTAGATTCTTCTATGTCGGGGGGCATTTCACCTGTTTCTATGGAACCCCCTCCAAGTACTGAGGTCTTTTCCTTTGACTGGAATAGACTGACAGAACCTCGTCTTCCTTCCTCCATCCCTTTCCAAATCATTGTCAAGGCTGGTGGTAGGGACATACATCGTACTCAGGTAGATGAAGGTGCTTCTGTTAGTATTTTATCCTCAACTGTTTGGAAAGCTTTGGGTTCCCCTCAGCTTGCGCCTATTATGCAGAATCTGAAAGCTTTTAACAGAACCATTAGTGAACCTTTAGGGATCCTTCCTAAGTTTTCTATTACCTTCGAAGGTAAAACTGTCTGTATTGATCTTATGGTAGTTCGAGGTCCCTTGGATTTCAATTTACTCCTTGGGCGAGACTATGTTTATGCAATGAAAGCTGTCGTATCGACACTCTTTCGCGTGATGTCTTTCCCTCACAATGGCATTATTGTGACTATAGACCAGCTTTCATTCCCTAGTCTTGTTTCAACTACCAATAATATGGCACCCCTAAATGTTCCTGATTCTAAAGTGGTATCTACCCTGCCACGGGTTAATTATGTGGCAACTGGTCCCATGTTTTCAGTTACCGATGAAAGTGAGCCTCTCACTGTTTGCTCATCTTCCTTTGATTTAGATCCGGTAATTGACATGGAAAACTCTATGGGATTACTTGAACACGATGTTCTTATTCCTTTTGAGTCCCTTGACATGTGTTCCTTCCAGAGAACTATTCTTCCTTCTGATGAAGATCTCTTGGAAGCCATGATCAGGGTGTGTCCATTGACATGTCTTTCTTCCAGTTGGAAGCCATGATCAGTGAGTGTGAGGATAGTTTCTTCTAGTCTCAACCTCGTTAAAAAATGAAACTGGAAGTCATGAGCATAGTTCCTTGTCTTGTGTCAAGCTCATTAAAAAATGAAATGAGGAGTACGAGGAAAGTTCCTTTTACTATGTCAACCTCGTTAAAAAATGAATCAGTGTGTGTGAGGATAGTTTCTTCTAGTCTCAACCTCGTTAAAAAATGAAACTGGAAGTCATGAGCATAGTTCCTTGTCTTGTGTCAAGCTCCTTAAAAAATGAAACAAGGAGTACGAGGAAAGTTCCTTTTACTGTGTCAACCTCGTTAAAAAATGAATCAGTGTGTGTGAGGACAGTTCTTTTCTTGTGTCAACCTCGTTAAAAAATGAATCAGTTGTTCGAGGAAAGTTCCTTTTACTGTGTCAACCTCGTTAAAAAATGAATCAGTTGGTCAGAGGATAGTTCTTTTTACTGAGTCAACCTCGTTAAAAAATGAAACAGGGGTGAGGATAGTTTGTTCCTGTCTCAACCTCGTTAAAAAATGAAGCTGGATGCGGTGAGGATAGTTTGTTCCCGTCTCAACCTCGTTAAAAAATGAAACTGGATGCTGTGAGGAAAATTTTTCCTGTATCAACCTCGTTAAAAAATGAAACAGGCTGTCATGAGGACAGTTCTTTTTACTGAGTCAACCTCCTTAAAAAATGAATCAGGTAGATTTTTAGGATATGTAGGTAGATTGTAGAAAGTAGGATTACGAGGATAGTTCCTGTTACTGAGTCAAGCTCGTTAAAAAAATGAATCAAGTATGAGGATAGTTCTTTTCTTGTGTCAACCTCCTTAAAAATGAAACAACTCCCTTTTCAAGTTAAATATTGAAAGTAAACCTTCATTTCATCCAACCGGTTGAATGCAATGAAGCCTGGGGGGCATGTACCTCGCTTTGCATCATTATGCTAGGGGCATGCGAACTTCTAGAGCATAGTTCCTTGTCTTGTGTCAAGCTCGTTAAAAAATGAAACAAGGAGTCTTGAGCATCGTTCCTTGTCTTGTGTCAAGCTCGTTAAAAAATGAATCAAGGTTTTTAGAGTAAAGTTTTTGTTAGGTAGATTGTAGAGAGTAGTCATGAGCATAGTTCCTTATCTTGTGTCAAGCTCGTTTAAAAAATGAAACAAGGGTGTTGAGGATAGTTCTTTTCCTGTGTCAACCTCACTAAAAAATGAAACAACTCCCACGAGTCTTTCCAAGATTTCGAAAGTAAAGCTTCATTCCATCCACCTCATTGAATGCAATGAAGCTTGGGGGGCATGTACCTCGTTTTGCGTCATTATGCTGGGGGCATGTGAACTTATAACAAGCATAGTTTTTCGTTTCAAGCTTGTATAAACATGAAACCAAATCCGAGCATAGTTCTTTTCCTGTGTCAAGCTCGTTAAAAAATGAAACAAATCCTCCTTCAGATTTGAGTCGAGAGATTGACTAGATCTCATAGATGTTAAGTTGTATATTTAGGTTAGTTATTTTAGTTTTTTGCATAATTTTCTTACAGTTTTAGGTCGCGTCTTTCAAATGATCTCGTAACTCAACCTTCAGTTCATCCAATTGAATGAAATGAAGCTGGGGGGCATGCGCTCTAGCAGTTACGCTTAGGGGGCATCAAGCACAGTTTTCTCTCTGTTTCAAGCTTGTGTTAAAAAATGAAACTACTTTGAAGCATAGTTTTTCTCTGTTTCAAGCTTTTATAAAAATGAAACCTTTTTCGAGTCAATTTCAGTTATTTTCAAGACTCGTTAAACTCATGAAAATCCCGAGATTATTTTGCTATTTTTCATTCTCGTAAAACAAATGAAAATGCCGAGTTCTTTACGTCTTTTCCTGCTCGTAAATTAAATTGAAAGTCAGCCATATGAGTACATTTTTATCATTTTTTCGAACTCATTAAAACTTACGAAAAAGCGAAAACCATGAGTACATTTTTATCATTTTTTCGAACTCATTAAAACTTACGAAAAAGTGAAACCTTGGAGTTCTCTTTTAAGCCCTTTTCAGAGTCCTAAAATATGAAAAGATTGCCGAGCGTTTCTTTTACACTCGTTAAAACGGAATTAAAAGACGGTCCCCTTATAGCCCTTTTCTGACCGTAAAAACAAGAAAAGATTGCCGGGTTTTTGTCGTTTCAAACTCGATACTGGAAATAAAACGACGTGTCCTTGATCGCTTTTCACTTTTCAGGTCAGTGGCACTAATTATGAAAGTACTCCTTGGTCGCAAGGTCAAGCGGTTCCCCCAGGTATTATTTTATACTTTTTCGGGCTTGAGGGACACAAATCTATGAAAAAGTTCAACTTGGAGTCTTCTTAAGTTTTTCAGACTCTCTAAAATTGAAAAATGCCGAGTTTCTCCTATACTGGGCTCGTTAAACATTTCACAGTAAAGGACCTGTTCAATTACAAATAGGAACGAACCACTCCTTCCTAGGGTTCGAATCAAAACTAGGTTGGACTCATCCGAAGGATGAGCTTATAATCAAGCATATGTTATCCTCCTCAAGCTTGTTAAAAATAAAGAGGTACTTGCCAGAAATGGTGGGGGAAAAGAGAGAAGAATGAGCCCATTTGTTACCTTTTGTCTCAGAAGAAACTTTATTACCACTCTTGAACACGACACTTTTCATTCACCTGGGTTGGGAAATCCTTTACCTCACAGTTGATCAAACCACATTGAAAGTCTTCAGCCGGGTTCCGGGGATTAACTTTGAGTCATTCGTCACCAAGACATCTGTTGTGTCGTTATGTGTTCAAGAGGTCTGCAAGCAAAACTTTCATCTGCAAAATACTTGTCATCCATTTGACCATCCCTGAGTCAGTCCTTACAGCAACATTTCTTCAACTTGAACAATGATTTCGTGTTGTGGGCTTGCCTGCAACGGGTCGCTTTCTATCGAAATCAGCACATTATCTAGAGATATGACTTAAAAATCGTCAGTACCTTGAAGTCTGCATGCATCAATGGCAGGTTTCTCGCCTTTGACGTCAGTTTACATCATTGACTTTCGATCGAAGGATTCCGTGAAATGTTCGACATCAACTCATTCATTCACATCTCATGGATTGTACTGGGTACTTTGAGAACCATTGACATTACTGGTGGTCTCTCTCACACTTGTTAACAGTTTACATCATCGACTGGTAATCGAGTGGTTTCTACCATGTTCGACATCAACTCATTTATTCGCATGGCTAGAATCGTACCAATTCGGGAAGTAGAAATGAAGACCCTGGATCTAGTTTCCACCATCCAGGCTGCGAGGAGTTTTGTATTCATTATCTAAGTAGACTAATCATAAACAGATGGCTGCGCCCATACTGTGTCTACAAAAGTCTATGATTATGATGTACTGCAAGATCATTCCTGTATCAGAGTAGTTAGTCTGTTAGTTAAAGTTTTAATCTGAGTATGGGAATGCCTACCTCAGTGATGATATAATCTTATACATGTATTTTGTGTTGAAAATTGCAGGTTCTGACCAGGCTCTCCACGAGATAATCCTTGAAATGATAAAGCGCTTCACCCTTCCTAGATAATACAAAACCCTAATCTATTACAGGCTTCGCACTTTAGGGGGAAATCTGTTACACTAAAAAATGTCACCATGACTATTTACAGTTAGTATGGCTCTATCAACAGTCATGCTATCCTCTTAGGCAAGTCTTATGCCTCTGCTCTCCATGTCAAACTCCAAAAAGAGAGAAATTATTTATAAATGTATTTATCTCTGGGTACGCAGGTTCTCTCAACCTTACCTGCGGGGACGCACCCAATGTTCACAAAAGCTGCGTCTTTGGACGCTCTGTATGTAAAGGGGCAGGTGCGTCCCCCTGTAAAGGTTAAAATGCGCAAGTTTCATCTTTAAAAAGTTACTTGTGGTCATTTCTAGAGCATTCTAGAAGGTTGTTCGACGTGTATTGAGCGCCTCCAGATGGTTCATGCACCCCTACCAAAGAGGAACTTATCCCATCAATAAGGGAGCTATCCCATCCAAAGAGGGGATTATCCCATTGATGGTGGACCTGATTAACCTCCTCTTGAGCACTATAAATACAAGCATTAGGCCAGAAGGAGGGGAGGTTGAAAGCTACACATTTCTAAGGGTAGATGCTGCAGGAATTAGGACTCCCATTAAGAAGCTTGTGAGGAGAGATTGCCATCTTTGCTTGTTCTATTTGGAAGTGGGTGAGCTTTGTCAAAGTAAAGGAGAACTCTTGATGGACCCTGGGAAGGACTTGCACAACACCAAGGCTCAGGTTGTATTTGTTCCTTTTGTTACCTATTAATGCAAATGAGTCCATTCTTCTCAATAACTTGTTATTTATGAGTTGTTTCATGTACTCCTTGGTCTATGTGTTAAATATGTTTTATTCTATGAGATTATCAAGTGCTATTTAATCGTTTGATTGTTAGTGTATGCAGGTTTCAAAGTGAAGGAGGAGCTCATCCGGATCAGCGGAGCTAGACTGCTACAACAACGTTGGATTACAGGTAGGATCTAAACACTTGATTTCCCATATAGTAAATGCATGTTTAGAGAAGGATTGCTCTTGTTTGTCTTGCTTGTCACTAGAGAGTCTTAGGCTCCTAGGGAGGTTGATTTGTGTCCGCACTATCGACTCTTTCCGCCTGACAATCTTCTCAGGATTTTATCCAGACCTAGTTTGATGAGGTTGCCCTAATCCAAGTGAATGGGGTTCTCTTCCTCACAATCTTGATTTTCTCTTTGGAGGACAAATTCGGTGGGAACTATGCAGACACCAAATAGTTTGCTATGTCAGAAAACCCTGGAGAGAAAACTGAAATGGCGAATAAGTGTTCATCTGGTAATTGATCATCAACCATTCCTTCCTCCCCCACAGCCAAAGTTAACCTGGATAAAAAATCTGCAACAACATTTTCTGTGTCAGGCTTATCAACAATAGTTAGATGAAACTACTGTAATAAAATCAACCATATAATAATCTAGGCATTCACATCAAGTTTATTAATCAAATATTTAATTGTAGCATGTTCAGTATGTAGAAATGTTTTGTAACCTATAATGTAGTGCCTAAATTTTTTTAATGAATGCACAATAGCTAGGAGCTCCTTTTCGGTCACTGTGTAGTTCAGTTAGGCCTTTGACAAATTCTTACTGATAAAGTAAATGGCATAAGGTAACTTGTCATCTATTTGTCCTAGAGCTGCTCCTATGGCTTTGTGTGAGGCATCAACATGTATATGAAAAGGAAGGGCCCAATTTGGGCCTCGGAGAATAGGTGTAGTGATCAACCTTTCCTTCAGGGTGTCCATACAAATTCAGAATCTTTGGCCAGCAACCCAAATAAAGGATAAGCTAAATTTCTGAAGTCTTTTATAAACGTCTCATAGTATCCATCTAAACCTAGAAAAATTTTGACATCTCTCTATTTTTGTGGAGGTGGGACCCTTTGGATGATGGCTATTTTGTTTGCTTCCACCTACAGTCCTTGCTGAGATATTGAATGACCTAGAAAAGTCCCTGCAGTCATCAGGAACTCACATTTTTCGAGGCTAAGGGATAGGTTCATTCCAATGCATTTGTTTAGCACCTTACCTAAGTTGGATAGAGCCTCTTGGAAATCATACCCAGAGGGTGTAAAATCATCCATATAAATCTCTATTGCATCATGGACTAGCTTGGCAAAGATACTCAGGACTAATCTCTAGAAAGTGGCAGGGGCATTGCATATGCCAAAGGACCATATAGGCAAAAGTACCTCAATGACAAGTGAAGGTGTTTTTATCCTAGTCTTTCATGTTGATCTGGATTTGATTGTACCCGTTGAACCCATCTAGGAACGAGAAAAACTTTTTCCCTGTTAGGCCATCTAGCACTTGGTTAATGAAAGGTAGAGGGAAATGGTCCTTCTCTGTTGCTTTGTTTAACTCTCTGTAATAAAAAAAAAAAAATCCTCCACTTCCCATTTTTCTTTGGAACCAACACCAAAGGAGAGACCCACTCACTATCTGAGATAGGGTAAATGAATCCTGCATCTAGAAGCTTTTGCAGTTCTTCTTTGACTATATCCTTGAGAGTTGGATTCATTCTCCTTTGGGGTTGTCGGACTAGTTTGCAACATTCTTTGATATAAATGTGGTGAATACACATCGAGGGGTGCACTCCCTTAACTTCCTTGTAACTCCAAGCAAAGGCATTCAAATGCTCCTTAGCATGTTGCGCAATCTTTCTTCTTGGTGTACAGAAAGAGATGGGTTCTTTTTCAAAGTTCTCTCACAATCGAATTCTGTGAATTTGACATGGGTAGGGCTTGAATCAACTAAGCATAGGTCAATCTAATGGTTTTTTTGGGTTTCCTTTACTACCTCCTGTAAGGAAAATGTGTTGGGATTTGGACTTTGGAGTATGTATCCAATCAAATCATCTTCATCCAGTTGTCCTCCTCCCATGGATGTTTCTAAGGTATAGAGCTAGGTTGAATAAAATTCTTCTTCCTCCTCTTCCAGCTATAAAGGTAATTCATGTTCTAGAGATGGCTAAGCAAGAGGGTACAAGACTAAGTGCTTGGACATATTCCCATTTTTTATAGTCATATTTCCAGCCATGCAATTGATGTAGGCATCGGAAATGGCTAACGAGGGCCTCCCAAGTATGAGAGGGTTACTAGTAAGCTTGGACTTAGGCTGGAGAACTAGGAATTATGTAGGATACTCCTAAGATTCAAAGGAGACCATCACATCCTCCACAATCCCCTCAGGCGTCACTGTGGAACGGTCTACAAGTTGCAAGATTGTTGTGGTCTTTCTCAATGAACCCTGGACATTGATCTTGAGCATGGTGTCCTTATTCATCACATTAATGGCAGCCCCAAGATCAATCAAAGTGTGTGGGACAATGGTTCCATTGACATGCACATCTACTGTAGGGCTTCCAGGGTCTAAATACAATAGAAAAATTATCTGCCCCAGCATTAAGTCAGACAATTCTCCAATGACATTAATGGTAGGGGTGTCTATTTTTCGCCTCCCTGGATGTTCGAAGCACTTACCCTTTATAAACTTGCTGTAAATAGGTACATCCCTTATGGATTAGAGAAGTGGAATTTTGAGACATAGATTTTTCAATTCACCCAAAAGTTCATTCTCTTATGGGGTAGGCTGGACTGGATGAGTTAATCTCTCAGGAAAAGGTGGAGGATTTACTCTAGGCATGCTTTCCTCTCTTTCTTCCTCACCCTCCCTAGGTGGAGGTAGAGGTTGGTTGTCCGGGAATACTCTCCCATATCTCAGGTTGATTTCCTAAATCTCCACAACATAAGCAAGATAGGATATCTCTCCACTGTATCCTTGTTGTGCCTATCTTTTGTTCGGGTTCAAATTTGGTTGGGCAGGCATCTAGGATATTTTAGGTAGAGAAGGGTGTAAAAGATGTAGTTGAGTAGGTGGTGAAGGAAATAAAGCTGGAGCACTATTTTATGGGGGCCTCCACCCCTAGGGTAGTGGATTCCACTAAGGTTGAGGTGGAGCATATGGGTGAAATGTCTGGTTGGCTGGCTGGGAATGGTACTGAGGTGCAAAGGACAAAGGAAGAGGTGTAGAGTAGGAAGGATGAACAGGGGGGCCCCAAGAGCGAATCGATGTGGTCTGGTTAGGGTTGTAATAGGCATGGGACTGCCCTTGCATTCCCTGCTGGTATGGCTGAAGCCTCTGAGGTCTCCTCTGATTTATGTAGCATAGTTGTTCAGTCACCCCTTTAGCCCCTTGATACACAACCTTTAGTCCAGGTAGAGAAGGGAACTTGTCTATGGAGTGGTTTTCTTCATAGACCAAGAAGACTTCAATCACATTCAATGGACATTCATGCCTAGGGTGCCTCCTTGTGCATCTAGGGTAGAAAATGGCTAAGGCTCTCTCTGCCTCCTCTTTCTTTTTCTTGATGTGCATAGTGTCCATCTGTAGGGAAAGGTTTTTAAAAATCTCACTCTTGAAATCTTCTAGCATATTTCCAATTTCACCTTTGATGGATGTATTGGAAGAGGATGGACTTACCATAGGTTGACCACACCTACCCTTTTTCCTAGCTTCTCTAGAATGGTTCCTAAAGATAGTCTTGATATCTTCATAGGGTAGTTGGTAGATGTCCCCCCTTGCTAGCAGGTTTAGGGTATCAAAAAGATCTTCCCTTACCCCTCTAAGCAGAACTAGCTTCAGTGACTTAGGATCAAGTGTGCACCTAGCCCTTTTGTAACTAAGCTGGAATCTTTCTTCATAATCCTCTAGGGCTTCATCATGCCTTAAGGTCATCTTAAAAATTTCTCCTTTATTGTCTTTGGACCTATAGTAGTCTTGATACTTGTTGTTGAAGGCTTGTTGCATCTTAGCCCAAGCTGTGATGCTATCCCCAGGTAAACCCATGAACCAACGCAAAGTTGCATTCCTGAGAGTGGATGGGAATAGTTTCAAAAACTGCTCATCATTTGTATAATCATAAGTTCTTCATATGATAGCAAACTCAAACAAGAAAGTGTCTGGATCTTCTGAGATCAGGCCATGGAAATGAGGAAGAGTAGAGGGGCTTATATTCTTCACCTTGGTATCCACATTAGTTTCTTTGATGGGAAAGGTAACCTAAACTTTTTCTCTATTTTCTCTATCATTTCTATTTCAGCCATTAGGTTAGTTGCAATCAATTATTCTTCTTCTTCTCCCCTTGTAGGCTATTCAAATATCTCTAGTTGTTCACCTAAGAGTTCCTCCATTTCACAACCATTGAAGAAGAGGGAAGGTTGGTTGTTTGATGTGATGGGGGTATTTGGAAGAAATTTCCCTAAGTTATCCCTATTCCTACAAGGCATGAAAAAATTGTTTTTGGCTTGTTTTGTTTTTTACAAGATTTGAAAATTTACAGAATTGAAATTGCAAACTAAATGGAAACTAATTAACTGAATGAAAAATAACTTCTTGAATGAAATCTCACTTGCAGAATGGAAAAGAAAGGAACTAAATTACTTTTGTATAAATGAAACTAATAGCATAATGTCAAAGATAAGAAATGTAATAAAGAAAGTTGAAATCACATACTACTCATACACCTCCCTGGCAACAGCACCAAAAAGTGATGAGCACCAGTATTGCAACAAGAATGTTGCAACTCCTAGGGCTACCAACTTTAATTTATCAACCCGGGGTTTGTACAAACTTGAAGGTGACAGTGTTGTATACACAAGTAAATGTGATGTGTATGCTCTTTGTCACTGCTAATATGGCGATAGACCACTACGATTTTTCAATCCAAACCTCTATGGATTCATAAGAAGATTGATTACTAATAAGGAGAAGATAAATCTACACTAAAGGAAAGTTTGTCTACTGCAGTGAAGAAAAGGACTAAAATCAAATGCTAAAACACAACATTTTTCTTACTAAATGCTAAGAGGCTTTGCTTCAAAAGAATGCTAAGTTAGCATGTATGCAATCCTACTATCCTAAGCATGCAAATTGAAACATCAAACATTCTACTGATGTGCATTTAAATGACAAGAATAACTATGTTTTTCCTTTTGTCTTTTTTGTGTGAAAGTGTGAAAGCTAACTTATTTTGGTGATGTGTGAGGGGGCTTAAGGATGATGGTGAATGGTTGGAAGGCTTGGGAGACAAGTAGGGGTCCTCTTCTAGCTTCTTAGGGGATTTTTCCACAATTCAGCCTCAAAAAATGCCACTACAGGTCAACCTACAGGATGTCCTAATGCGTTCTACAGGATGTCCTGAATTCCTACAGGAGCCCCTATGTTACTATAGGATACAGCCGAGAGAAAAATGAGGAATGTTGAAGGTGATAGAAGGCTTAGGGAAGGTGGTTGGTGGATAGAATGAGGCCAGGGAGTTCCTAGGACTACTTCAGAACACAAAACTAGAGTTGGGAGCTGGTTGGATTTGCTCAACAAGCTTGGAGAAGTACTCTTGTGAAATGATGAAATTGGTGAGGGTTTTGGTGAATGGAAGGAATGATCATGGATGGATGAAGTTGGGATGAGGTTGTTGATCATGAAATATATATTTAATATTAAAACTCATGCACTACATCAACCATTGACATTTATCCATAAACCATATAAACAAGAAAGATTTCAATTAACTAAGGAAAATAGAAGTTCATGACCTAGCTGCCTACTTCATGCATGAGGGAAAACATGCAAACTACGATGAAACATGGTGTTAAATGGTGAAAAAAAAATTATGAGAAATTTAGCACAACAAATTGTACTTATATTGTTAGTATAAATTGAAAGTAAATTTTCCAAAATTATAATTAAGGCAATATCATAAAAAAATAATTTGAAATTAATATTGAAATACTCTTCAGGACTATTTCTCTTTTTATAAACTTGGTATAAATCTAAAATCAAATATGTGAGGAAACCAAAAAAGAAAAGACCAACACATATTAAAAAAAAATTCATTCCTCCAAATACATATATATTTACCAAAAAGAGGAAAAACCGACCCATTCTAAGCAAATTTCATCCCTCCAAAAATATTGAAATCCCTGTTAAGTTGTATTTCAAACCTTAGCCGAATTTATTAAAAATGTATCATTATTTTCTTTCCCTCATTTCCTTAAGGGTTTCTCATTTCACTTATTGAAATCCATGCTAAGTTGTAATTCAAACCTTAGTCGGATTTATTAAAAATGTATCATTATTTTCTTTCCCTCATTTCCTTAAGGGTTTCTCATGTCACTTACTTTGGGTCGAACATCTCTTCTAAAATAGTTTCAAACTTTTTGATGCAGAATTGGAATAGCCAGTCCTATATGTAGTTAGAGTTTCCACCTAATTTCGTTAAAACTGGTGAAATTTTAGATCAATTATTTAAAAAAATAAAATGTAACAAAAATTCCAAATCCAATTTCAAAAGGATTTAAATTTGTAATTTTAATTTAATTTTTAAATATTTTAAAATCCTTAAAAATTTAAAATCGAAAACTCAGATAAGATGAATATATCTTTATGTTTATTGTTTAACATAAATTCTAATGCTCATTAGAATTGCAAGTTAATATTAATATAGTTTTATTTTTATTGTTTAACATAATTTCCACATGTCTATACGTAAATGAAGCACTTTAAAAACAAATTTAGAAAATTAGATTATCATTTTTCATTATTATCATTTTTGACTCGAAATTTTAAAAAAGAAAGCATACCAATGACTGTATAATAAACAGGAATAAATAGTGAACCACCACATAAATATATCATTTTAGTATGGTTGTTTTCTCATTATTCCTCTCTCTATATGAAGTAATTTGGATTTAGCATAAATGCTTAGAAAGACATGGAAGATTATGTATCTATCCATTTTGGAATTAATATTCAGTTATGGCTTTCATAAGATCTATTGTTACGTGGATTCTCACACACACGTTAAAGGCATGGCAAGTTCACACCTCATTTATATAATGGTTTAAACTATTATATAAGTGAGCGGAAGGGAAATAGGAAAGAACAAGGAAGATGATGCATATGGACGAGTTGCTTGAAGCCATTAGAAGGGAAGATTATTTGCGTGTTGGGTCTAGATATCTCATTGCACAAGGTGATGGAGTTGTCAAAACTTAGTTTATCTTGTGAATTCGTGAATTCGTGGATACGAGACTATCTTGGAAAATGAGCGAAAATGTTGGCTCACTCGATGGAGGTTGTATGGGCTCCATGTATGGGTTATATCCCCATTTTTCACTTTTTAGTTAAAGTATGCATTTTTGACCTTTTGAAATCTTGTTAAGACACAGAAGAAACCGTTCCTTCTATATGGGTGTTTAACTCTTCCAGCTTAGTACTTAAGTTTTGGCACCCAAGATTTGACTCGCAACTCGAAACCCTTGTTCATAAGGAATGTGTGTGTTGTTTCTAGGATTTCCATTCCAATTTTGGAACTGGCGCGACCTGAAACTTATCAAATATTTGTTGGTTAATTTTCTCTTCTTTGAAGAGAGTTGAGATCCTCTAATAAGTAGGCGCATGGCTCAGTTTCTAACTAAAATTCGCATTAACAAGGTATTGGTTCCTAAGATTGAACTTCTTTGGGGAGCATTCTCATTCTCTCCACTCTTAGAGTTTCGGGGACTATCATTTCATTGATCAAGATGCAAAGAGATAGGTCATGCCTTAAAAGACTATGAGTCTAGGATATTTGTTAGTTGTAGACAAAATGTGCGAAAGGGAAACCACCATAAAGAGTGAGGCCTATTTGGGTGTTGCAGAAGTGGTTAAATCCTTAGGATTATCAACAAATAGGTGGTTGTGGATGTTGGGTCAACGAACTCCACTAGGAATAAAGGAATTGGAGGCTAAGGAGAAGGAACGAGTGGACAAGTTTTTGCGAAAGTGTGTTGACGAGGTTGCTGCAAGCACCTTAGAGAGATTAGTGAAGGGTCATGTAGAGGTAACTTGTTAGATTTCAAAAGTTAGAAGTTTGTTCCATCATATTTAATATCTAAGCAGGGTAAGCAGTGTATCAAGCCTCATGGGTTAAAAAAAATTGGATCTAGGATTTTCCAAATAGTCAACATTTCATATCTTAGAAAATTCAATTCCATGACCCTCAAGGAGCTCGGGTTTGTTTGACCTGAGTGCCTCTGCTATAAATGCAACAATATTTGATGGAGAGGCTGCTAAGGCATTGACAAGGTCCCTTCCGTGAAACCTCCTTTGGATTTAAATGAGAAATCTTTTCCATCGACTCCCTTTTCACAAGAACTGTTAATGAAGGAGTTACATTGTTTGAGTGCCTCAGAGAGACAGGTAAATCATTCTCATGAGGGGGGATTGTCAAGGAATCAAAGGACAAGATATTTTGTCATTTCTCTTACTTTATGCTTAAGGTAAGCATAGTTCTAAACCTTCCAAGGTTAATTGTTTGGACTCAAGTTCGACTGAAGGGTCACCAATCCAGTATCCATAATTGCAAAGTCAAGGGTTCTTAGGAGTGAATGTAGAATCCAATCAAGGATGGTTTTAGCAAAGCTCAAATTTTCTTTACCCGAGTGTAGTCAATATAAATGTGGGGGGATTCAATGGAGGGGCCTCCCAACCTTTGATAGATATTGATGACCCATATGTCTGGTCTCCTATGGAGAAAGGGAAAGCTTTCCCCTTGAATCCCATGTTGCAAGTTTTTTAGTCAAAGAGACACCTTTTATGGGAACTAGTAAATCGTCTTAGGAAAAGAAGGAAAATGGGGGTCAGGATACTTTAGCCCCCAGTAAATCCAAAGAATATCAAGTGTTGAGAGTTCTGGAGGTTTCAGCCCACACTTCCATTAGAGGGAAGAACATGAACGCTCCTTGCTCGACAACTATGTAGGTCTTCCTTGATGAATGTAATGAGATTGAATTGGGTGCACAAGTGGGCATGATATATGATGCTAAGGGGGAAAATATCTCCCTGGTTTCTCAATCAAATTTCTTGGGGACAAAGGCAATAGTTAAACAAATGAAAACTTTCCTTACCGTGGACGATATCTTTGACACCGTAAAAGAAATTTTAATTGGAAGTGATAAGAATAGATCTCCTTGAACAAAGCAAGGTGAGTCTCCTTTATCTGACTCCATCCTACCTTTCCTTTCGTTGGTTTAATTAATTTTGTGGAGTTACGGGGAGGGGGTCATCTAAACCTAAATCATCATTCTAAGGGGGTTTCCAATCCTTTTAACAGTGTTGCACGCAAAGAAGGACCCTTTGTCATGTTTTCAAATCATTCCCCACTGTATTGCATGGGTAGAGGTCGTTGGAAAAGATAAAATGTTTGTTCTTGGCAAGGTATTGTACCTTTTTTTTTTTTTTTTATGGCCATTAGAGTGGAGTGCTCCAGGCCAGGAATTACCTAATGAATATTTTATCCTTAAATATTAGAGGGCTTAGGGAACCATCGAAACAAGAAATTGTTTGTATATGAGACTTTTTTCACTCCCTAGATTTTATTATGTTATAAGAAACCATGGAGAAAGGTTCTATCTAAATAAAAATTCATTCAACCTCTTTTGTAGGCTGACACTTTGTAGTGGTTGATGCTAGGGGTCACTCTATGGGTTTTCTTCTTAGGTTCTCTTCACTTTCTAGTAGATTTAATTGTGCTATATTGTTATGTATCCATATAAAAATAACACAAAAACATAAGAGAGATAGATTGCCAACTAGATAATAAGCCATTTTGAGGGGGAAACCTCCCTTTACTTCACATAAATGAATAATTCCTAGATGATTCAAATGGCAATAACTCCTTTGTATATATAAGAGTTTAAAGGGTCAAAATATAATTAGGTGTTACATAACAATAATAATATAAGGGAACATCAATAGAAATAGTGCGTCTCCATGGGGCACAAGAATACCAATATGAGGATCCACTAGTATTATATGGACCTAACATACCCCTCTCCTTCAAAAAAGTGTTGTCCTCAATACTTGAGTAGTTCTCGATGATTGTTTATAAAATACTCATCCTCCCATGTGGAATCTTCAACACCTAAGCTATTGTAGGTGTTAAATTCTTGAGTTGAGATGCTCAAAATTCCATAATAGTCATCTTTTAATGCCAACATTTCTAGTCTATACCAAGACCCTCGTGAGGAGAAAGGTCGAGGAGAAGCAGAAGAGAAACTGAGCAATAAATATTGAGCAATCAACAGAATGGGTAGAGAGTGAAAAAATGAAATATTAATGAAGGTGAAACTTAATAATATACCCCTAATTAAATAATTTAATTTTCAATATAATATTATATATATATATATATATATATATATATATATATATATATATATATATATATATATATATTTAATATTAAAATTGATTATAATGATTTTATAAATATTAATATAAATACCCTAATCCATTAAATATATTAATATCCATTTCTCAACATATTTAATTGTTGATTACATGTATTTAAATTGATATTTTTTTTATATTATAACTTAAAAGTTATCTTGTTTTAGTTTAATAAACTAATGAAATGTTGATTAATACGTTTTATATATCTTTTAGATATATTTAATTAGTTTATTTTTAAATATATTAATTATTCAAACAGAAATTTTAATATATTTAAATATCTAAATATTAATTAAAAATATTTAAAAAATTATTATTTTTACTATAGGTGTTTAGGGAAGTAGGATTAGTTTGGAGGTTGTAGCTTTGTGTGAGCAGGGGTATCCAACTCATGTTGACTTCAATCTCATTGTCTCTGTTGAGATTGATGATGTGCTTCATGATTTCCAGTGCTTCACACATCTTTCTTTTGTAATAATGGTTCTCCCTGGAGATTATTTCCATGTCTTCCACGCACACATGATGGTTTGTCTTGGATGAATGTTTGGCAAGTGCTGAGGATCTGACTCTCCCTTTCCTAATATCTGCAACATGCTCTTTGAGTTTAATTTTGAAGGATCTTCTTGTCTCACCAATGTAACATTTACCACAAGAGCATTTGACTTTATAAACGCCTTTTTGCTGGAAGTGATCTAGGTCGTCTTTTACATATTTCATCTTATGCTGGATCATATTCACTAGTTTGAACGAGGTTGTTATTCCTTTCTTTCTCAGGACCCTAGCTAACTTATCGATGACTCTGTGGATGTAAGGGAGATATTCCTTTCTAATTAGGGTTTGTGAGTTAGAAGAGGGGTGTCTAGAAATTTTGGGTCTAGATTTTATGATAGCTTTGTTTATATCCTTGTGTCTATAATTGACGTTTAAGAAAACATTTTTTAGCTATTAAAAAATCCTCATCTACATGTTCCTTGTCACATATCCTTAAATCTCTGGTGAAGGGTGTGTTGAGGACCCTGATCTTCTGCGATGGATGGTGATGAGAATCGACATGGAGGTAGCTATCCATGTGAGCCTTTTTCTGTATACTTTGCGACCCAATGATCCATCTATTTTCCTGATAATAAGAATGCCAAGGAATGGAATGAATTCATTCTCCTGAGTCTCTATTGTGAATTTAATGTCATTGGAAATTTTATTAAGGTGATTCAAGAAGTTCTCTAGCTTTGAATCTCCATGAGGCCAATTCACACTGGTATCATCAACAAACCTAGTCAAAAATTTGGGCTTAAGATGGTATGTTTCCAAGGAATTATTTTCAAATTCCTCCATGAAAATGTTGCCTACTATGGGGGATAATGGAAATCCCATATCCACCCCTATGGTCTGTTCGAAGTATTTACCTAGGAAGGTAAAGAATGTGGAATAGAGACAAACCTGAG
This sequence comes from Pinus tabuliformis, assembly GCA_031772625.1. Classification (NCBI taxonomy): domain Eukaryota; kingdom Viridiplantae; phylum Streptophyta; class Pinopsida; order Pinales; family Pinaceae; genus Pinus; species Pinus tabuliformis. The sequence continues at coordinate 821,753,225 of CM062804.1, read as the reverse complement.
TAAGATTCACAGTTTCTATGTTTGTAACCTCCTAGACAACCTGGATGGCCTCCTCTAATGGGATTATTTTAAATTATTATTATTATTATTGCTTCAGGATCCAATATGATTTTCCCTTCCTTTTCGATTTCTAACAATATAGTTTGAATTAGAAGATTGTCACATATAACCTTATTTAAGCATGAAACATGGAAAACTAGGTGCACTCATGAAGGTGGAGGTAGCTCCAATTTGTATTTAATAGTACTAATATTTTACAACCCCTTGTAAGGGCCATATTTGTTGGGTGATAATTTATCATACTTCTTAGATTTCTTAAGGGAAATTTATTTCTATGGTTTTAGCTGTAAAAATACCCAAATGCCCGCATAAAAAATTCTTTCACTGCCATGTCGATATTCCTGTTGTTTCATTTCATTTGCGCGAGAGTCAGGTTATCCTTTAAAAGTTGGAGAAATTTTTTTGATTCTCTATATGATCTTCCACTGGTTAAACCTTAGAATTTCTTCTTAAATATGATGTGATGTATGGTGGATGATATCTGTAAAGTGTCATAAATGGAGTCTTTCTTGCTATGGTATGGAAGGAAGTGTTATACCATGATTCTATGAGAGGCAACCACTTGTATCATTGTATTTTTTTATCAAATACAAAGCAACGAATATATCCTTCCAAATATTTTTTCACTATCTTAGTTTTCTCATTAGGTTGAGGATGATAAGATGAGCTATGAGATACTTGAGAACCAAGACAAGAAAATAATTATTTCGAAACATTTCCATTGAAAATGGGATCTCTGTCACTTACAATAATCTTTTATTTCCATGTATATATTGAAGTTTTTCCACACATGTACTAGGGACTATACTGACTGGAAAAGGATGAGATAGTGCACAAACGTGTGAATAATTCTTAAGTCTGTCAAGTGCCACCATGATGACACTCTTTCCTTCAGACTTCAGTGAACCTGTGATAAAATCCATTAATCCATACTCCAAACACTTAGTTGGAATGGATAATGGTTGTAACAGACTTCGAGTACTAATTATATCAACTTTATTTTGTTGGAAAACCTAACATTCTACCACAAACCTATTGAAAATCATATTTAAAGCCATCCCAAAACAATTCCATCTTTACCGTGGTAATTTTTAAAAAATATTAAGTGCCTTCTTATAGGAGAGGTGCGAAATTCAAAAAAAAAAATTGTTTTAGTTGGGATTTTATACATGGATATAAACAATATTTTTACCACCATGAATCATTTTTCCCTATAAATGTATTAGATGCATCGGGATCTTGCTACAACTTTTCAATGTGTGTCCGCATCTCCTCGTCATCCTTCTATTCATCCCTTTCTTCAGTTATCCAATTAGGATGGATAATAGAAATGGCATAGAGTAATTTTTCGACATCTTCATCCCTTCTTGAGGGTGCATCTACAACAACATTTTTCTTCCCTTTTTTGTAAATGATTTCAAAGTCATAACCCAGCATCTTTGAGACCCATTTTGTTTCTCTTCTAAATACAATATTTTCTCCACAAATTATTTAAGACTATCATGATATGTTTTTACATTGAAGTGTCTTCCCATTAGGTAAGGGTGCCGTTTGTTTAGGGAATATGGTATTACAGCCATTTCCTTATCATACATATGTTTATGTAAATAATTTCCCTTGATTGGACAACTTTCAAAAGTAGTGGGTGTTCCTTCTTGCATAAAAAAACATTGATGCCCTTTCCTAAGGCATCGCATTCCATAAAAAATCTTTTTGTGATGCTTGGTGTAGCTAGCACCATATCTTGACACATTTCCTCTTTAACATGTTCAAAGGCCTTAGTTTTTTATGGAATCTGGAAAAATACATCTTTCTTCAGTAATGTTGTTAGAAGCGCTTCTATTTTCCAATAATGTTTAGCAAACTTGTGATAATACCCTATAAACCTAATAAATCCTTTAATATGCCTTAAGGTTGTGGGTATTTTCCATTCCCTGATGGATTTAATTTTGTTACGGTCTACCTCAACACCCTCATGAGATACAATATGATGTAAACATTCCTTTTCCTATACCCCACGGAAACATTTGGAGGGTTTGGCATATAGTTGTTTCTCTTGCAATAGTTTGAGCACCATGTCATCATGTTAAACATTATCTTTCCAATCCTTGCTCTATATTATAATATCATCAAAAAATAATAACACATATTTTCTAAAGTTTTGAAAGTGGAATTCATTAAACTTTGAAATGCAGAAGGTGAATTAGTAAGGCCAAAAGGCCTGACCAAATTCATAATTACCTTCATAAGTTGTAAATGTTGTGTTTAGAATGTCTTATGTCTTCAATCTAATTTGGTCAAGTAAATTGCTCCATGTAGCTCATAAAACAATTCATCAATGACAACGGTGGGAAATTTATTTTTAATAGTGAGTTTGTTGAGCTCTCTATAATCCGGACACATACACCATCATCCATCTTTCTTGTGCACCAATATTGTTGGAGAAGAGAAAGAACTATTTCTAGGTTGAATTATACTTGCCTCTATCATTTCTGCACCCATTCCTTCAATTTCACTCTTCTAGTCATAGGGGTATTTGTAAGTTTTAATGTTTGGAGGAACACCTCCTAGAATAATGTGAAATGCATCATCATGATTGTGAATATGTGGAAGACCTTGGGGAGTCTAAAATTTTTTGCAATGGTTGTCAAGGACTCTTTGGAGATATGGATAAATGGATGAATTAGAAGTATGAACATCTAGTGAGGATAATTGTGCAATTACCTCTCATTGTTCCCTCTTCAAAATATGTATCATGCCATTAGAGTTGATTATCTTCCTAGGTTTCCATGTGATACCCCATAATTCAGTTTCCTTTCCTTCCCACAAAAAATTCTTAGGAAAGTTCTTAAAAATTAAAAGACATCATCCGCAACTATTCTAACCATTGGACTCCTAATACAACATCAACACCACCCATTGGAATGGAAAGAATTGTTGGAAATACTGAGAGGGCGGGTGAATCAATATTTCTTTTTCCGACTATTGTTTTACCAGTTAAAACATATATATTCAGAGCACAAGATGAACAAAAATAATAAGAGCTTTTATTAATATAAATTGTGCAGTAAAATAGATACAGTATATAGATGGTTGCAATCAGTTGCCAAGATCCAACTTAGACTTTGGTGAGGCTCCAACCTCCATAGCACCAACTCTATTTCGCCAAGACACCAATCTTGGACTTAGGAGCAACAACTCCCAAGGACTTCAATCCTACCAATTCTTGAGACACCAGTCCGAAAGACACCTATCCTTCCTACTTCTGAGGCGTCAACCCCAAGGACTCCAATCCTTCTTACTTCTGAAGGCACCAGCCCCAAGGACTCTTATCCTTCTTGCTTCTGAGGCACCTGCCCCAAGGACTCCAATCCTACTTACTTCTGAGGCACCAACCTCAAGGGTTCTGACCCAGTCTTTTTAACGTTCATTTGATAGTAATGTTCTGCTCTTAGAAATCTTCTCTACTAAGTTCTATCTGATTATAGCTTCACTGCTGTCTCCAAGCTATAGCATCAATGACAACCAGTCTTCTTATAAAGTAGTCTTCCCAATTCTTCATACTGCCCACACAAAGTTTCCAGTACCCTTCATGACTTTTAATAATGTCTTCACATAGCTTTAGTCAGTCTATTATTAGCTGCACCTAGCTCTGCATAAAGAACAATTTTATGTTCAAGGTTATGTTATCTGCTAGCTACTTCTCCCCTTCGAATGTTTGCTGTCATGTTGGCCCTTCAACCCTCTTTCTGTTCTGTTAGACCCTCTTGCTGCCTCTATCTCCTCCAGCTTATTTCCACAAAAAATTTCAAAAGTGTTCAACGACCTTCAACAGCATAAGAAAAACAACGTTCTCTTCTTTTCTTGTCTTTTATTCATTCCTCATGCCTCTGTATGTCGGTTTCCTCTCTTCGCTGGGCCTTTTGCTTTCTCCTCGGTCTCTGTGGTTTCCTCTATCTCTTCGTGCTCACCAACACTCCCGAGACACATTCCTTCTTAAGAGAGGTAGACAAATGCACAAATAAATCATGTCTTACGTTAAACTGTAACAATGCTCCTTTTACAATAATTATAGGCATACACAGAGATGACATTGTTTAACGGACAACCATGTCCCAATCACAATTGCAATCGGCTTGATTCAGCCTACTGAATTATAGTTCAGGCCTCCTGAACTATCAAGAGTGTTATTGTATTGCATTTCTGCCTCAAAGGCCCGTGCACAACAAATATGAGATACACACGAAAATAAAAAAAAAGACACCAGTGAAACACTAAAGGCATACCTCAATTTTAATTCACTCGCAACTATTCCTGTATTGAATCTACAACGTATGTTGCAATTGACGCTCAAGGCTTCCAGGATTTCTTTATATAGTGACCTCATGAAATCACCAATGTCCGACGAGCCAATCCTCCTAAGACGCGATATAATAATAGGGTGCTATATAATAGGACCATCAGGTCCGCATACATTATTGTAATGGCCACTTTCGGAGGTTATTCTATAAGTCGAGCCTAAAACATTGCCGATGGCTGATGGTTGATACGAGATGCGATATTATATTAAACTATTTATAATAGGTCTATTAGGTCCATAGCTCTATCGCAATCGGTGCTTTCATTTGCCAAGGCTTTACGGCTTGCGATATAGCGACAGACGCGATATTACAATAGGCACGATATAATAAGGCCATGAGTTCACATGTATTATCGCAATCAATATACTTTGCTCCTTTAACTTTGTTTATATATATATTGCTCAGTGTTTATATATATATATATATATATATATATATATATATATATATATATATATATATATATATATATTGCTTATGCACCTTACTCTTGGCATATGCAATAGCTATACTCCTTTGATAGAGTATTCATCATAGTATATTTGTCGGGATTCTGCGCCGATAGTGTATTTTCCTTATAACTTAGTCTTTCTGCCCTGATAGTGTATTTGCAGATATATGTCTGTGCTCTGATGGCTGTTAATGCATATATAGATGGGTTTGGCCTCCGATAGCTCCCGATTGTGTAATCTGCTTCCTCTGATGGCTTTGATTTGGCATATATATATGTTATATATATATGGCTCCTCCGTTTGCCCTGTTTTCTCCATTTGCTCCTCTTCTTTGGCATATATATGGCATATATAAATGCTCTGCTCTGTTTGCTCTTGTAGCTCCGCTAACTTTGTTTTGGCATATATATTATATATATGTGTGTGTGTGTGTGTGTGTGTGGCTCCTCCTGAAGCTCCTCTTGCTCCAATGTGGCTCCTCTGGCTTGGCAGTGTCTTTCAAAGACCTCCTTGCATATATGAATGCCTCTCTTGCTATGATATCCTATGATATGCTTTGATCTACCTCCTTTGGTAACTCCTCTTGCTTATGGCTTGGCTATCCTGATGGCCTTGCTCCTGTCTCTTCATGGATCTGCTCGGCTTCCCCTTGGCTTCATGTCATTCTCTAGTATCTAGAATATTGCCCTATTGACATCAATGACAATGTAGGTCAACAATCTCCCCCTTTGTTATTGATGGCAATATTCTTCTTCTCCCCCGTTTTGACATCAATGGCAAAGGAGTGCTCTGGGACTCCCCCTATCAGCCTGCTCTTGTTCTTCATGAATGGTAGATCTTCACGGGTCTGTGACTCCCCCTGTCATAGTGCTCTTCTTCCCTTTACTCAAGATAGAAGGATTGATGCTTTATCATCAATTTGCACATTATTCCATCTTCATGTCTCAGAACTACTCTCTCATGGCTTCAACAATGCTTAAAGATGCTCTACTTTAATGCTTTCATTCAGATTGCAAATGGCCATAAACCAAGGGTCAAAGTCCAGGCTTTTATACTTCAATCCATATTGCTATCTCCATAGGTAGAATTGAGAGACCTTCATAGTCCAAATCAAGAGAAACTGCCACTGAGATTGTCTTTCTCGTTGTCTTTCTTCAGATCTAAGTTCATTTGCATCACTATGTTTCTTCTTAAGTCACTACCATCCTTTCCTTGTGTTCATGTACAAGTCTCTACATGTTATTTCTGCTAGCAGATTTAGATATACAATATGTGACTATCTTTTAAAACATTCTGCTAATTTGTATCTTCATGCAGTGCTTCAGTTTTGATATAGGCTGCCAGCTGTTCTTACTTCAAACTCTATTCCAGATGTATCTGTTTGTTTGAGGACTGCCTCTATTAGTGTCCAGAATTTATCTGTTATCACATTAAATCCATGGGTCAAGACATAAACTTCTGTGATAACAACACCATAGTTGTTTGCCTTATTTCTTTAGTGTTAGACGACTTGCTCTGTTGTTCCAAATACTACTTAGATATTAAGTGGAAAGTATCTTTAACAACAGTCCAAAGAATGGTTACAGGATCTTATTCTTCAATGGAGTACTCCTGAGAAATGATCTTCATTAAAGAATGATTGTTAATATAGCTCAACAAGGATTTCATCAGGACCCTTTTCACTAATAGCTTCTGCAATAGTAATCATGAATTTTAGGTTCCCCCTAATTGTATGCATCATCTCCTTTTCGCAGAGTCTTCCCATCAAATGCTTAGATTGTCATAATTCAGGCCAATGACATATGTTGTTGGCTGGAGAGCTCAAGGGACTTTTGAATTGTATTTGCTTTCTTCTCCATACTTGTGTAACTTTCTTCTTTTGCATGGTTCTAGCTTGTGTAAGAGCCCATGTTAAGTTACAATCACATGCCATATGACCAATGTTGTGACACTTCAAGCATTCTACATTGTTCATGAATAAGAATTCATGATTTCTTCCTGCAAAATTGTTTCTTGGAGATTGTTGGGGAATATAATATCTATATTTATGGTATGCTTTACAGTCTTTTTCCATGTGACCAAAGTTTGTACAAGAATAACAATAACCAAAAAATGAACTTTGGTACCTGGGAGATGAAGGCTTCCCTGATGTACTTCTGAAGCCTTTCTGCCTTGAGATCCTTTGATGATAACCATTTCCTCTTGCATCTTTGACATCATCTACATTTCTTCTTAGAGCAGGATTTCTTCTATTGTAGCCTTGATTTTTCTCCTTGCCTTTGTTAGAACTGGGAGCATGACCATTTATTTCTGGCTTCTTCACATCTCTTTTGTTTGAAGCATTTTCGTTCTTGTTTGAGGATCCACCTACATACCCATGACCTGATTTATCAGATGGACATATGTGATAGCTGAGCATGTCATCTAAGGCTTGAGAGCTCTTCAATATTTTGTTCATCCCTTTAACCTTTGTCCCAAGGAAGACAATATCTTCTTCCAATATTTCACACTCACTATTCTTCTTAGCAAGTTGTTCCTCAGTTTCTTCCTTGTTAGAAATAGCTTCATCTGCTTCTATTTTAAGGGAGATGATATCTAACTTCATTTTGAATATTTCTTCATTCTTTGCTTGATTGCTCTCCATTTCTTCCTTGATATTTTCAGCTCCTTGTGCTTGTTTCCTTGCTTCTTGTAGTTGAGACTTGAGAGAGGAGACCTCTACCTTGTATTGACCAATCTCTTCTTCAAGTTTGTTCAAGCTCTTGTGCCTTTGTTCAAGTTGACTTGACAAGGTATCTTCCTACTTCTTTGCTTTATTCAATTGATTTGTCATGGATATGACTTCTTCATGATGCTTTCTTTTGTTTTGAACAAATTCGTTCTTAAGCTTGGCAAGCTCTTCATCCCTTTATTGTACCTGAAGCTTGATGAGGTCAAATTTCTTCCTTGTTTGATCTTGGTAACCAACTAGTGCTATCTTCTCAATTTCCTCATTTTCCTTTTTCAAATTGTTAATCTCTTCCATGGCAGTCATAAGTTGAACGAGGAGTTCTTCTACAAAATCTTTTTCATTCTCTTCATCTTCTATGATGGGTTCTCGATTTCCTTCTTGATTTCCATCATCTTCATTACTGATGGTCATGGTCAATGCCCCTTTTGCGTGAAGGTCATGAAGTTTGTCCCATATACCCTTTGATGATGATCATTTTCCTAGATTTTTCTTTACAGAATTAGGTAGCCCATTCAAGATTGCCTTCATTTATTTTGCATTGTACTCCTTGGATTCTCTATCCATCCTGCTATCAACAATCACTGATTTCAAGATTTCAATGGCTTGAATCTGTAGGAAATTCCTCATTCTTGCTTCCCATATATTAAAGTTCCCATTGAGCCTTAGAGCATCCTCAAATTGATTGTCTTCTATTTTTGTAGTAGAGGGAGACACATCCTTAGGAGGATTGAAGACTTTCTTCCTTGACTTCACCATTTGTGTTCTAAAGATCAACCCTCGAGTTGTTAGGCTTTGAATGAAGGTACTGGATCTGATACCAATTGTTGGAAATACTGAGAGGGAGGGTGAATCAGTATTTCTTTTTCCAACTATTGTTTTACCAATTAAAACATATATATTCAGTGCACAATATGAACAACAAGAATAAGAGATTTTATTAATCTAAATTGTGCAGTAAAATAGATACAAGGAACCACTGATAAAATTGCCAGAGTTCTCACCAAGCACAACATTATGGTAGCTTTCACACCCCCTAACACCATAAGAAACATGCTTGAATCTGCTAAAGACACAATAGACCCAAAGAATCACAAAGGCGTTTATTCGATTCCCTGCTCTTGCGGTAAAGTTTATATAGGGGAAACAGGGAGATCCTTTGGAGTAAGATTAAAAGAACACATTAATGATATCACTAGAAATAGGTCTGATAAATCAGGTCTAGCTGAGCACGCTTGTTCCTCCTCTCACTATATATGTATGGAACAAGCTAAATTAATCCATAAAGAAGAACACTATTTAAAAAGAAGAATTAAAGAGGCAATTGAAATTGAAAAATCCTCAAATAATATGAATAGGGATGATGGTCTGAAACTAAGTAATACCTGGAAACCCTTACTAAATAAAATAAAGTAACTTTAATCTATTCAGATTCTTCCTTGAGACAGCAGTTACAACTCATAGTTTTAAAAAAATTAAATTAATTAAAATAATATATATATATATATATATATATATATATATATATATATATATATATATATATATATATATATATATATATATATATATATATATATATATATATATATATATATATATATATATATATATATATATATATATATATATAGATATACATATAAACATATAAATAAATAATAAATTAATTTAATTGAGGTAAATTAGTTTAAGTTAGGTTAAATTAATTTTAAATTTAGGTTAAATTAATTTAACCTAAATAAAATTAATGTAGGGTAAATTAATGTTATTTAGGTTAAATTAAATTAATTTAATTTTAGGTTAAATCAAATTAATTTAGGTTAAATTAATTTAAGTTAGGTTAAATTAATTTAGGTTAAACTAATTTTAACTTTATTTTTAATTTAGGCTAAATTAATTTTATTTTTAATTTAGATTTAAGTTTATTATTAAATTAAAATTTTAAACTAAATTAAAATCAGCTTAATTAAGTTATCAGTAAATAGATGAAAATCTACCCGACCTCACAAGCCCCTAGTTATCTCTCTATCCTTCTATTAATAGGTTCACAAATTCTTGACTCTCTCTTCTCAAAATAAAGATCTCATTACTCTGATGATGGACTCACTTAGCTAGTCCGAAATGTCGGTTTCATAAATTGCTCACAGGTTTTTCCATTAGCAATAAAAAATTCTACCAGCTTGTATGGAATCTCTCTTTAACAAAATAGATACAATATATAGATGGTTGCAATCAGTTGCCAAGATCCAACTCAGAATTTGGTGAGGCTCCAACCTCCAGAGCACCAACTCTATTTCGCTAAGACACCAATCTTAGAATTAGGAGCAACAACTCCCAATGACTTCAATCCTACTAGTTCCTAAGACACCACTCCCAAAGACACCTATCCTTCCTACTTCTGAGGCATCAACCCCAAGGACTCCAATCCTTCTTACTTTTGAGGGTAAGGACTCCTATCCTTCTTGCTTCTGATGCAGTAGCCCCAGGGAATCTAATCCTTCTTACTTTTGAGGCACTAGCCTCAAGGGTTCTGAACCAATCTTGTCAAGGTTCATTTGATAGTAATTTTTTGCTCTAAGAACTCTTCTCTACTAAGTTCTGTCTGATTATAGCTTCATTGCAGTCTCCAAGCTACAACATCAATGACAACTAGTCTTCTTATGAAGTAGTCTTCCCAATTCTTCATACTGCCCACACAGAGTGTCTAGTACCCTTAATGACTTCTGATAATGTCTTCACACAGCTTTATTCAGTCCACTATTAGCTGCACTAAGCTTTGCATAAAGAACAACTTTTTTTCCAAGTTTATGTTCTCTGATGGCTACTTCTCCCCTTCGATTATCTGTTGTCCTATTGGCCCTTCGGCCCTCTTTTTGTTCTGTTGGACCCTCCCACTGCCTCTATCTCCTCCAGCTTATTTCCACAAAAAATGTTCCACAACCTTCAACAACATAATAAAAACAACGTTCTCTTCTTTTCCTATCTTTTGTTCATTCCTCATGCCTCTGTCTGTCGGTTTCCTCTCTTCGCTAGCCCTTTGGCTTCCTCCTCGGTCTCTGTGGTTTCCTCTATCTCTTCGTGCTAGCCAGCACTCCTAAGACACATTAATTCTTAACAGAGGTCCACAAATGCACAAAGAAATCATGTCTTACGTTAAACTGTAACAACGCCCCTTTTTACAATAATTACAGGCATACACAGAGACGACATTGTTTAGCGGACAACCACGTCCCAATCGCAATCGCAATCGGCTTGATTTAGCCTCCTGAATTATAGTTCAAGCCTCTTGAACTATAGGGAGCATTATTGTATTGCATTTCTACCTCAAATGCCCACACACAACAAATATCAGATACATAGGAAAATCAGAAAAAAAACATGAGCGAAACACTAAGGGCGGACTTCAATTTTAATTCACCCACAACTATTCCTGTATCGGATCTGCAGTGTATGTCACAATCGTTGCTCAAGGTTTCTAGGAGTTCTATATATAGCGACCTCATGACATTATCGATGCCCAATGGGCCGATCCTCCTGAGGACACGATATAATAATAGGGTGCTATATAATAGGACCATAGGGTCCGCATACATTATTGCAATCGCCACTTTTGGAGGCTCTTCTATAAGTCGAGCCTAAAAGATTACCGATGGCCGATGGCCAATATCGGATGTAATATTATATTAAACTGTTTATAATAGGTCCATCGAGTCCACAGCTCTATCGCAATCGACGCGTTCATGTGGCAAGGCTTTATGGCTTGCGATATAGAGACAGACATGATACTACAATAGGCGCAATATAATAAGGCCGTGGGTCCGCATGTATTACCACAATCAATATACTCTTCTCCTTTAACTTTATATATACATACATATATATATATATAGATATATATATATATATATATATATATATATAGATATATATATATATATATATATATATATATATATATATATATATATATATTGCTACACTATTTATATATATACATATATAGATTGCTTATGCACCTTACTTTTGGCATATGCGATAGCTCTACTCCTCCGATAGAGTATTCGCCATAGTATATTTGCTGGGATTTCGTGCCGATAGTGTATTTTACTTATAACTTAGTCTTTCTACCCCGATAGTGTATTTGCAGATATAGTTCTGCGCTCCGATGGCTTTTAATGCATATATAGATGGGTTTGGCCTCTGATAGCTCCTGATTGTGTAATCTGCTTCCTCTGATGGCTCTGTTTTGGCATATATATATGTTATATATATATGGCTCCTTCATTTGCTTTGTTTGCTCTGTTTGCTCCTCTTCTTTGGCATATATATGGTATATATATATGCTCTGTTGTGCTTGCTCTATTTGCTCGTGTAGCTCTGCTAACTCTGTTTTGGCATATATATATATATATATATATATATATATATATATATATATATTTATATGTGTGTGTGTGTGGCTCCTCCTGTAGCTCCTCTTGCTCCAATGTGACTCCTCTGGCTTCAGAGCATCTTTCAAAGACCTCCTTGCATATATGAATGCCTCTCTTGCTCTAATATCCTGTGATATGCTTTGATCTGCCTCCTTTGGTAACTCCTCTTGCTTATGGCTTGGCTATCCTGATGGCCTTGCTGCTGTCTCCTCATGGATCTGCTGGGCTTCCCCTTGGCTTCATGTCATTCTCTAGTATCTAGAATATTGCCCTATTGACATCAATGACACCTAGGTCAACAAGAATTATACTACTCAATACATTATTTCCCCATGGTTAGATTGATATTATAAAAATTACTAGAGAAATTTATAGTTCTTCCAACTACAACCATCACTTGAAACTCTCCTGCTACATATATAAAATAGTTCAAATCCTTGTGTATCTAATAATGAACAATATTATGGGTACTATGTAAATCAATAAACACCATTACCTTTTTATTCTTGATATATCCTTCTGTCTTGAGAGTTTTAGGAGTGGTAATTCCCACCAATGAATTAAAATATATTGTCATATTCATTTCTTCTTTTTCAACCCCTAGGGTTGGTTCCTAGGGTATATCTTCTTTTTTGGATGTTTCTTTTTCCTTTTCTACCTCCTCTTCATAATCTATGTAAAATAATTTCTTCTCGCCACACTTATGACCCTTATGTATTTTCTATCACAACTAAAAAAAAATCTTGTTTTCTCTTCTTTCCACCAATTTTTGTGGTCCCAACCTTGTAGCTTGTGGGAGGCCTGGAGCATCAACACTTCCAAATTTATAGTTGTGAGTGGTAGGCCTCCTTCTTTCCATAATTTTTCTTTTCATTTTTCTTACCACCCTGATTGCATTATCCAATTACTCAAGTTCCCAAAGGTCACCCTCATGTTGGATGTTATCCTTTAAATTCGTCGATGAACACATAGGTCATATGCTTCTCTGTATTATTAGTTACCTTGACATTCAATATTTGGAAGTCCTCAATGTTCTTCCCAACTGAACCCATTTGTTTGGGATTTACATATAGGCTAAAGAAAGTACTTCTCTTAGTATCATCATAATGTGATATCAATTCATCCATAAAAATTATTCAAGGGACAAGACTTTTATGAGAGAAAATCCATTGATACTGCGGATATTGATTGGGTTGTAAATATAAAGATGTAATGCACACCTTTTTTGTGTGTTTCACATCATGTAGATAAAATAACTACTCCATTCATAGAATTTTTGTTTCCATATCCTTTCCATAAAACCTCCTCATATCATTCTTTTGAAGGTGGTTGGTCTTAAACCCATGTTAAAATCTCTAAAAGCATGATTCACATTCCTTTTGTTCTCATCATGAGTTTCCTAGAATAAACTATCACCATTAGGAAGCCTTTTTTGTAGCAAATTTGTCTAAACTTTCTTCAAACCTTTTGTTTCTACTTTTATGCCATCCTTCGTAACTTCCATGTCTCCTTTTAAACCTTCCATATCCCATTTTATGTCTTCTTCCATCTCTTTCAATTCATCTTTTGTTTCTCTTTGTGAGAGAAAAATTTGTTTCATTTGCATTTCCCCCTCTTCTTCATGTGTCATAGTGGATCTTTCTGAGGTCTTAACAGAGCTAGGATATTCTTTTTTGGGAGGTATTTTGGAACCATTTAATAATATATATGCTTCACTATTCCTTTTCAATCAATTCAAAATTTATTTTCAAACAAGAATTATGCAAATTTAAATATACACACATTTTAAGAGCTTGATTTTGAGCTTGTGATATGATTGACCTTGAAACTATTGTAAATCTATGAGTTGAGCCTCCCAGGGTATGAATCTTCATCTTGATGTACCTCTCTATTTCTTTTTTCCAACACCACAAGTTATACCAAGATTGGATTCTTCAGGATAAAGTTATTCCAAATCTCCCACGATGAGTTAATTATGGATTGCTTCAGTGGAGCAAACTTATATGGCATGCCACATGTCCATGTTTCTACCTTCAACCCTAAAAATCATACATGAAAACTGTTAATCCATGTTGTTCAATCACTTTTATGGAATTAAAATCTGATTCTTGAAGAGAAAGGTATGACAATTTTCCTCGGGACACCTCTTTGAGACTGCATTTCGGATCTTACAAAACCCCTAACTTCCTTCAACCATATCTCCAAAAATACAGAGAACCAAGGTTTGAAATTTTACCCACATTTTCATGAAGATCTTAAATCCATGTGCTCAAAATTTTAGCCTCTGGAACTGTACATAAAAAAAATATAGTCAAAATTTCAAGATAACCTATTTGAATCAACAAAACCATAGGATCCAAAGCTCTGATAGCAAATTTTATGTATCTAGATCAAAATTACAAAAACATAAGAAAATATAGATCATTGGCTAGATAATAAGCCACTTCTAAGGGGAAACCTCCCTTTACATCGTGTAAATAAAAAATTCTTAGATGATTCAAATGAAAATACCTCCTTGGTATATATAGGAGTCTAAAGGGTCAAAATATAATTAGGGCCTACATTACCATAATAATCTAAGGGCACAATAATAATAATAGTGGGATTATATGGGGCACAACAATAACAATATTGGGGCTACACTAGTATTATAGTGACCTAACATATATGCTTGGTAGGGTTTTATATTGAAGGAACTTTGTCTTTTAACAATATTCATGTCACCGTCAATATCTATGGTCCCTATGAAAATCCTAACGTATTATAAAATCTAGGTGTAGATGAGGTGCTTCTCTCCTCCCCAAATAGAATTAATGGAAGGGATTTAAATATAACCTCTTCTAGGAGAGAAGTGTCAGGATCAAAATCTAGAATGGATCCTTTGGATGACTATTTCTCCTCTCTCTTTTACTTTCTTAACCCCATTGATGTGGAATAGGTCAATATTTCACCTACTTGGAGAAGTAACCAAAAAGGTATGTCATGGTAGAGAATCAACCTGATCAATTCCTTATTCTCTCCTTGATCATTTTGGATTTGTTAAGTCCTAGGTCAACAATAAACTTTTGTCATATTAACCAATCTTACTCTCCCTGGGGCCCCTGAATGGGGGAAGACTTGTCCCTTTTAAATTTAACAAATCTTGGTTAAAGAAAGAATCCTTCCATTATATATTTTAGGAGAATAAGGGTCCTACCATAACTTCATCCCAAGTCTTAATGGTATAACAATCTATCAAACATATTAAATCCCTAAAGTCTAAAGTTTCCCTTTAGGATTTGGAGAAGAAACGAAACTACTCTCGGGATCTTAGGGTGATAAGGAGGAATATTGAATACCTCTTTCTATTAACTTGGGCATCATCAACTATTTATAAGATCACAAAGTTAAAGTCTCTTGAAGGCAGGAAAGAGTTTCTTCTCAAAGAACAAGAGACTACTTGAATATTAAAAAGAGGGTCTATTTGGATAACAAAGGGTCATCAAAAAACAAAGTTTTTCAACCAATATGAAAAACACTAGTGGGTTATTAATCATATTTAGGATCTCAATTTGGAACAGAAGAAATATTTTATATCATCCTTTGAATATATTGTGAGGGAAGGAATAAATGTTTTTGAAAGGTTGTATAGTAGTCCTTCATAAAAATTTGAAGATCAAATGAATGTTTTAAGTGTAGATATTCATTTCTTCAAGAGAAAACCCTAGTTAGTAGAGAATTCACTTTAGAGGAACTCTATGACACCCTCAATATTATGCCCAAGGATAAGATTCCGTGAACTCTTTCATTCATTAATTTTTTGCTTTAATGAGGTCTTATTTGGTCAAAGTAGTTAAAGATTCTAGGATGAAATCCTATATCCAAGGAGTTTAAATGTTACTTTCTTTCCATTAATACCTAATAAGGATGATCCTTCCTCTTCTAGTAAATTACAATAAGTTAATCTCAAAGATAAAAGAAATTGATTGAATGTTGTCCTCTCCAAATTCATGTAAGAAAAATACTTGGTTTTCCTTAAGAATAGGAAGATACATGAGAAATAGGTATAGCTCAAGAAGTCATCCATTCTACTAAGAAAAGAAAATCCCACCTATCACTTTCAAACTAGATCTTAGAAACGCCCACGAACAGGTTGACTAGGGCTTCCCCAAAATGGTACTTCTACAAATCAACGTTGACTTTTTGTCTATCTCTTAGATATTAGCCTACTAAAGATATGATAATTTTGTAGTTCTTATGAATGGAGCACCCTCAAATATATTCATGTCTTTCCATGTTTTAATGAAGGGATGTCCGCTTTCTCCCCTACTCTTTCTATTGGTTATTTAAGGTCTTGGTGAACTCATTATTGAGTTAATACTTCCAATATAGTTCAAAGGGTTTAAGGCTTCTTCAAATTTCTTTTCTACACTTCTCCCTTTTGTGGATGATGTTTTAATTTTTGAGTCAATAGTCGAAGATGAATCAAAGATTTTAAAATAAATTTATGTAGTCTTTTGTAAGGCCTTTGGTATGGAATTAAACCAAGAAAATTCTTTCAATTTTAAGCATAATATGGAACAAAGAATTATGGATCTTTTTAAGATGATTTATCCTTTCCAGATAAAAAATTTGGTGCAAGGATTCAAGTACTTAGGTTTCTATATGTTCTCACTACTAAAACACCCTCCAAAGTTTTCCTACATTAAAATTTTAGTGCCTCATATTGATATGGGAACTGTTGTTTTGAGTCATTGAAGTTGTTATATGCTTGTCCACATGTTCAACTCCCTTTTTTAAAGAATCCTGAAGTGTCATATTTTGTTAGATACATCATTGTCACACATTTAAGATGCAGCTCCAGTGCACATTTTTGTGTTAATTAACCCTATTTTTTATTAGAACATGTGTTGGACCCATTCTCATGGCATAGCATGTCGTTCTATCACATTCGACACTTTTTTCACAAAGGTATATCTTAAGTGTTGCACTTGGATTGAGGTGTCATTTTCCTATCATTTCACTCTATGCTTGTTGGTTTTGGGTATTGTTAATATTTTTGTTATGTGAATGGGTGTATGTGTGTCAATGATCATTTTCAAGACCTGTTATATGATTTTAATCTCTTGTCTCATTGATCTCACACTTAGTCAAATTTGGAGTCTTTGTCTATCCTCACCTCTTGCGCAAGTCATGAGCACATTCAACGTATAGTCAAATGATGAGCACATTGTGCACTCTTAAGCATTTGTGAAGAGACCCTTACCTCTTGAAGCTACGTGATACACCCACCTAGAGGACAACCTCCTTCACTATGGATTGAGGAAATTTAGAGCATATTCAGTCAAACTTGTTGCCTACCATGGATTGTGCACTTCACATTCTTAGTTGATAGTTGAACTATTTTAGTCCCCTACAGTGATAGACTACATAAACCTTAGAGTCTCCTTATTATCCATTGTGCATTGTGATATTACAACACCCAACCCTACCTCCCTTATCTCCTAAAGTTTCCCATTGCACAATACCTTGACTATCCTTGAATTTAATTCACATCACACACTTTCAGTGAGAAGTGGGTCCATCCTTCATCCCTTCTAGTGCTCAACTGCATAATCCCTAGACCCTTCTCCTCATGCACTCCACACTACACATTCCCAATGAGAAATCTTCCCATCTCTACGTCTAGGACCTGTATAATGCATATGAGATTACCCCCCCTTTCGTTTCCACTATGCACTATGAACTCCTACTTCTGAGTCCCTCACTCCTTTCATATTTTTCCTACAAATTAATCCCATGAAGGCCTCTCTCACAGCCCTTGTGCACTATCCCATCATAGTGAGCATCTTGCATGAGAAAACGAAGTAGAATAGGTGCTTTTGGAATTGATATTTGCTTCTCATTATTGAAATACACTAGCAGGTGTTATCATCCTAACATGACAATATTATTATTAAGGAGCTCATCAAGGAGAAGCTTTGAAAGACACTTGTGGATGTGAGACACAAAGGAACTATCAAACAAGGAGATAACTAAACTTTGAAATATGATAGATGGGTAAAGACTAATATTACATGGAAGACTCTAATACTATAACTACCCCCCCACCACCCCCATCTTTTGGAGGGTGAAGATGAAGTCAAAGAAAGATATATCATGAAGTAAAAGAAGACATAGTAGAAAGGAGATGAAATTGGCACTGATACACTACAATGAAGTCATATTTCATTGTTTCCAAATTATAGCTTCTTAAAGTGTCATCACCAATTTTTTATGTTGTCCTTGTATTTTTCCACAATTTGTGGAATGCACTTTTGTATTTCCAAAAAAAATGAGAAAATGTAAAATGTGTGGAAGCCCAAGGGTGAGACATGGAATGTGGAAAGTCACTAGGAAGTCCTAGATTCATGTAGGATCTGAAAGGTCACATAGAAGTTCAAGAGTCATGAGTGATGTCAAGATTCACAAGGGAGGTGAAGAGTCAACACATTTGTTATAAATACACCCTCATAGCTCAATCAAAAGACTTTTCACCTTCAATTCTCAAGCTAGGCATAGGAGAGAATATCATCCTTAGAGGATCAAGTGGTGGCCTAATGTTCCACTATTGGACCTGGTGATGTATCATTGTAATTGTGTATCTTGGAACTTTCACTTAATGATTTGAAGCTCTTTAGGCCGATGTGCTTTCATGCATTTTTCATGAATATTCTAAGACTATTCTTTCATTGTTTGCAATGCATGTTTGTGTTTTTTTATGCTAAATAAAATGAACTATTGTGTTGGATTTAGTATACATCTTTGAATTATATGTTTATTGATTTCAAGATTTTTTTTCCTTTGTGAAATAATTTGCAAGATAGTTAATGATTATTTTATATATATGTGTGTGTCTTTATTATGATAGTGCTATTAGTTTTCTCCTAAAGACTCTCTTTCTCTTTTCCATGAATGAAAGAACCACTATACACACTGTAATTGAGTAATTCACAAGGCTAACTCACCATCTTATCTCAAAATTATATCTGTACTCTCTTATATTGTTTATTACATCCAAGGAAAATCATTAATATTATGGAATTCGGGCCTATTTCCTAGATGTGACTCCTACTCCAAATGCTGTGAGGTTTAGTTGGGACTTCGTATTGGAGAGACCCCCTTGTATGCTAGGTTTTTCCAGCACCATTGATATTCTGGCACTAGGAGGAAGGAAACCTTTGTATGGATGATAAATCAATACATCCACATAAAGAACCTTCACTTCAAGGTAGCAATTTTCTGATTCTGACTCTAACTCACCTATCTCAGAAACAAGGTCCATATCATCAAAGTTTGGATCATGCTTATGAAGTTACTTACGAGCGACTATGGAGGATTCATCCTATCACTTTTAAATTTTCTATTGGATTACTCCTTGTTACATATGTTCTCCCTTATAAACAATCAAGGAAAGAGACAACCTATCACGGTGTTATTGTTTCTTTAGTGGAAGATTTGGTTACTGATACCCTTGAGGATTTAGCTAAATCACCTAAATAATCTCATCATAAAGGGGATATTCCACCACCTATTGGAGGAAATTTTCAGGGTGTCAAGGAGGAATTTCATTCTTTAGACAATGAATAGTCGAGTGATAAGAAACATCCCAATGATAACAAAAATGTCAATAGTGAAGGAGAAGAGTCTTCAAAATCATAGAGTGAAGAGGAGGAGGAAAATGAAGACATGGTTGATGACCAGTTGAATTTGATAGCCCAAGGGCCTATTTTTCTTTGGAGCATCCTTCATCGCTTACCTAAGAACCCAGAAAATCTTCTTACAAATTATGATCGTATTAAGAAAGAAAAGGCTAAAGATCACATTGATGACTTCTACTTACATATGAGGATGTTAGAGGTATGTTATGATGATGTTTCTTGTACACTATTTTTGTACACTCTTGAGGGTATAACATCAGTATGGTACCATAGCCTTCCACCAAATTCAATCCATAATTGGAGGGAGTTTAAGGAGTTCTTAGAAAAGTTTGTTGATGACAAAAGTCCTTCCATGTTACTTAAAGAACTCAACGATATTAATATGGGGGATAAAGAAAAGGTTAAGGATTTAAATCATAGATTTACTCACATTTTGGAGAAGTCCCACACTTATGTGAAACCTCATGATTCCATCACTAAGGATTATTATATTTCTATGTTGCCCACTAACAATTTTTTTTTTGTGAAAAGAGCTGCGAAGAAAACTATGGCACTTAAATTTACAAAAGCAATTTTTGAGCAAAAGGACTTAAGATCTACTAGAGTCATTGCTAATCATGGAAAAATTGAGGGGCTAATATTCGCACATGGGCTAATTTTCTATGATTTTTCCAAAAAAAGATTCACCAATTTCCATTTTTTCTAAAAATGATTCACCCAAATTTTACAATATAAAATTATTTTACCTTAAAAGTCACTAAGATTATATAGAGAATATATATAAAAAGATTATAAATTTTAATAATTCTACAAATATATCAATAAACATTTTATTATTTTCATATTAGGGTCTAGTGAGATTATCCAATGTTTTTAAACTTCAAGATAATTTTCCATGCTTCAAAATTTTCCCTATTGCTAATTACGAAGATTCAAAGGACTCTAAGGAGTGAGAAAAAGTCTCAAGCCTCTTCCAATAAAACTAAAGAGAAGTATCCTTTTGACATGGAAACCTTGAGTAAGTTCTTGAAATTTTTGACTAACGAAGTACCTGAGCTCAAAAGGAAGTCAAGTGAGGCATCTACCAGTAATAAGTCCCGTAAGTTGTACATTAAGAACAAAATCAGTCAACTGGCTAAGTTTTCACAAAGTTTTACTTTTGTATATTGTTGAGAACATGGACATGGACAATTATCTTAAGTACCATAAAGAAGCATATTCTAAAAAAACATACCCACAATGGATACATAAAATGAATGTTGTGGTTGCCAATGTCACGAAAAGCCCGTCAATAGAAGGGCATTCAGAGAAGACCCAAGAGACAACTAAAACAACCTCAATATAGGAACATAAAAGTGTTGGTGATTCAATCTCCACATTTGATTGTATTTTTATTAATAATTGATAAGGTGCTAGTGAACCCCTAGTAGATGAACCTCCTACACAACAACAAACTAAGCCATATAATATGAGGGGAAAAGGAGCATTGCCTAAGAAAGATATAAGGAAACAATTGCTGAGAAAAATTCTACCACTAAGCAATCTTGCTGAGAATTCATAGATGAAATCCAAAGCACTCATACTTCTAAGAATAATTTCATGAATAATCAGAAAAATTGTGTCACTCCTAAGGTGCCAAACAAGGTTTCACCACCTACCACTTCAGCACAACTTTCCAAGGATGAAGACATTGAGTACAAAATCATTGATAATATAGAGAAATATCCATCTATGAGCTAGCGAAATTGGAAGGCCAACATGAGTTGATGATCGAGGATTTCACATCTCAACCTATTTCGGGTAAGACAATTTATGCTTCTCAAGCTTCATTCGGTAAATTTACTACTATACTTGAATTAGTGGTTAATTCTACCAATGTAAATTCTATATCCACTTGCCCTCGTTTTCCCTCAACTTTTGAAATTTTCAATTATAATGTCCATAATTGCCTTGTTTATTCTATTGTATTTTTGAATTTTATGAATGTATCTATCACAAAGAAAATTAATGCTAAACAGGAAAATATTAATGCCAGAGTCATACAATTAGATATATAACTAGTGAAGGCAACCGGTGAAATATAAAATGTTATAATTATATTACGTTTTGATCACAAAGTTCACTAGGGTATCAACATAGTTATTGTGGATATTCTAAAATCCTATGGATTGCTTCTAAGCAGAGATTGTTATAACAAGTTACAAATATATTTTCCACATACTCGTTTAATTTTTGGCTTCCTTACAGGGGCAAGAATAATCATATTTGAGTTGAAAAAGAAACTTTTATGAAGCATACCATTACGGTGCTTGAAACACAAAATGAGATGATTAGCTTTACGCAAGTAATATTCGTGAATTATTTTTTAGAAGTTGATTATGGATGTATTTAGGAACTATTTTTTAGAAGTTGATCATGGATGTTAGCTTGTGTAGCCATCCTTTGTACCACCAGATACATAGGTGGAACTCCTTCCTTGCAATCCAATAGCTGCAAATGATATTTGTAACATAGATATAAATAGTACTAGTGTAGAAGCTAACCTAGTTGCTACTAACGTTTGGACTTTGTGTTTTAATGGTTCAGAAAGATAATAAATTAACCAAATTTCAAGTGTGCAACTATGGAATCTAATTCTAGTCTCAGCCAAGCTTTAAGGTAATCATCGATTGTCAGCATGACATTCACGTTAGGCATGAGGATGATTAAATTTTAATGAAGGTTTTTTCGCTAGAAACTCAAGATGGCGTTAATTGTGATTAAGAATGAGCTTTGGATATTTGTGCAAGGGAATGAGCCAAATAATTTTAGAGTGATAAGGGCTAGACAAAGTGTTAAATTTCCATGAAACTCTACAACTACTAGATGAATAACTGAAAACTGAAACTACTTTACTTCCACCAAGATGAAGAATCTCTTAACAGTTCATGAGTGGAATAAACACAAACAAATAAAGAACACAGTCACACAAATTACACATTTGTTCTTGGGAAACACAATTAGGAAAACCCCATCTTTCTTTGTTGTAGTATTTTATTGATAGAGTTTGAACAATTTGTTCTGTTACATGGAAGTTTATCACAATGATAACAATTTAGTCCTCATGTTGTACTATGTGAACTCACCCTGCAAACACACTTGGTCTAGCTTCTATTCCTTGCAGCCCACCTGGCTATATTTCCTTGTGTTGATCTCCACAAGCTAGCCTGAATTCTTTACACATAGGTTTCCACTTCCTGACCTGAATTATTTGCGCACAAACCTCCCATTCTCTAGTGCAGAGGGCCTCCTATTCTTTAGTACGCAGCCCCTAACTCCTAGCTAAAGTCTACAGAAGAAATCCTCTTCCTTTTTTACCAAATGTTAGCTTCTTTCAAAGGAGAAAACTAGGGAAGCACAATACTAAGATGAACATACCAGGAGAATTGTAGTCATGGGTGCATGTAAAAACTACTATAGAATCCTTTCCTCTACAAGTTTGAACAATTTTGGCAATTCCAAAATTAGCAATCTTTGACTCAAAATTTATCCAGCAAAGTATTGGTAGATTTTACATCCCTGTGAATAATTGCAGGCAAGAAATAATGATGAATATATTCTAATTCATGAGTTGCTTCCAATGAAATCTTGTACTATGTTGGCCAATCCAAGTCCATGCCACTTCTCTTTAGTTTCTTCTCATTATTTTCATGTAAAGCATCACATAAGTTTCCATTTGGCATGCATTCATACATCAATATATTTGAATTACAAATTAACAAATAAAACTAAAGTTTCACTATAATTGTATGCCAAATTGTCCCCAAAATGTCAACTTCTTCCTTTATTAATATGTTTAATCCATTTTGCATATTTATGTTGATGTTCATTGTTCATATTCACTTCACTGCTACATTTTCATTGTTTTGCAACGTGACACAATACACCTTGCCTGCTCCACCACTTCATATTACATTGTTACATGTCAAGCTCATGTTAACCATTGATATACTTCAACATAATTCTCATATACAGATTTAAAAAGCAATAATTTGTGAACTAAGATTTTTTTAGACTTTCAAATTCTTTATCTATATATATATATATATATATATATATATATATATATATATATATATATATATATATATATATATATATATATATATATATATATATATATAAGTGGATATTTAAATATCTTTTTATTATTAAAATATTTTTAAATGTTGTCATTGGGTACAAAAGGAATTATACATCTCTTATAAAAAGTCTCCTTGGCTTAATAAATTTGAATTTCGCCTGTTATAAATTTAGTTATGACATGCTTTTGAGAGGCATGGGTGAGATAAGTTCTTAAATCAATAAATTCAACTTTTCATTCAGACATTTTATCCAAATTTTAATTGAAACCTTGTTGAAAGTTTCTTCATTTTGTTTTAAAGAGAACATTGATCATAGAAATTATCTACGAAATTTTTAAAACATTTTAACTAGGGTTATATGACTCTTTTTTCCTTCTTTCTCTTTGCGAATGTTGGTCATAGCCTTACATTTAGAGTCAAGGTTTTATGTGATAACTTGTCTATTGGATTTCCCACGATGATCTCACCTATTCTTGGTAATTTATCACAATTATCAGCTAGAAAAGCTTTTAAAACGTTTCCACTAGGTTTGTATGACTCTTTTTCCTTGTCGGTCTTTGTCAATGTTGGTCATAAATTTGCAGTTACAGTCAAGGTTTATTGGGATAACTTTCCTTCTTGATTCCCCACTAGGATCTCACCTATTACAGGTAATTTATCAAAATTATCACCTATTTTTTTAGTTGTTTTCATATGGATCTCTACAGTTTCTTATTTGAAGTTCTAGAACACTAGATTTGGCACTGAAGAATAGATCCAATATTGATATTCTGTGGAGAATACTCTATTTCTCTGAATAGATTTATTTATTTCTTTGATGCATAGAATTCTGTTTTCTGGTGCACTTACAAGAGATTTAGTTTGGAAACCTTTCAATGGGAAGTCTAGCACAACAATGCACTATAAACCATAAGGGCATAAAGGGATCACAACACAACAATTTGATATTTAATAATTTTATTTAGAACTATAACAAAATTTCCTTTTAGTGGTTAAACTAAACAAACTGCGTGTTAGATATTTTTTTCTTCCTAACAATATATAGCATGTACTTTACAAGTTCCATGGTTGTTATTGAGTACAAGGATCATGATGGGAAAAGCTTATTCTATGATGAAGGACCCATTGACAACAATAATATTTTCAAAAGAATTGTAGAGGTTGAACACAAACATGAAGGTTGTGAGGCATATAGAATGGTAAGTTCCACATAATGCAACTTTCCATTAGATAACAATCACGATATAATCTCTTTAACCGAAAACACTGGCATTGATTCCAACGAAAGAAAAATTGTGCCTTTTGCCTTAATATCTAGTAAGATTTGTCTTGCTTGTTATGTTGTGATGGTACAATATAATATACAATGGATATAATATTACATCTTGCTAATCGTCTTTAATATTTGAAGTCATTAACTAAGCCACCAACTGGGAATTGTGATTTTAATAAGAGAAAAATAAGTTACTAGCTATGCTAATAAATTATAATTACATATTTATTATACTAATAAATATAGTACGAATGTAAACTTATATATTACTTTCTATAATATATAATGGCAAACCACATCCAAACCATTTCAGAAGATTTGAATTTGAATTGAACCTAATCATTCCCGAACATGAATTGTGTGACATAGCCTTTAACTGAAACTCCTTGAAGCTGAATTTAGCATCAACGTTTGAAGTTAAGTTAGTGGATATTATCATATAATGCAAACAAAGTAGACTTTTAGAATGGATATTGAGTCATTCAAGGTTGGAGCTTAACGCCTTGGAAAATTCTCGCTCTTATTGGTCAAGGAAGCTATCATGGGTAACACGTAGTCCATAGATACAATATCTTTTGTATTAGTGTTGTGTTTTAATTGTAATATAAGGCACATTAATTTTTATTTAAAGGGAAGCAACATGATGTGAGATTGAAGGGGACAATAATTATAAAGGGAAATCTAGAGTGAATTCTGGCTTGTGTGGAGAGATATAGAGGAATTACATATCGACGTGAAGAAGTGAGGCTGAAGTTGCTATAGTAGTTAGTCCTTTTTAATCTAGTATCTTCAAGGTTGGAATTTGTTCTAGTGATAAAATAAGTTGGACCACCAATTTCTTATCATCTTTAATATTTGAAGTCATTAACTAAGCCACCAACTAGCAATTGAGATTTTAATAAGAGACAAATATGTTGTTTTTTTTTTTGTAAATCATGCTAATTCTATTATAGTACAAAAATGATTACAGAGAGAGTTACATCTGCCACAAAGAGTTGGCTACATGAACAGTTTGACATTCTGAGACTGAAACTGAGCCGGAGAAAAAGAGGGACTATGAAACTGTCCGCTGACGCCAAGCTAGAACCAACAGAGAACTGGACCTAGGTGCTATACTTCCACTCCCTGCCAAGGCGAGGGAGGCGTTTACAGACCTTGCAAATCCCACATTCAAAAAACCCGACATGACAGACACAGACATTATAATCGACATACAAAAAACTGAGTGGTGCGACCCGAAAACTATCACAGACTGACTCCCATTATTTACTATAGCTGCTACTTCGACATCCTGAGACTGAACAAAGTGTTTCCATAACACACAGAACGACCATGCAATGTGCCTAGGCATCCACGGAGGTGGATGGTTGCTTCTCCACCACTGGACAGGCATATGGATCTGGTTGCTCCTCCACCACTGTACAGGCATATGGGTCTGAAGCACTCGAGTCTGTGTATGGCGCGTCGTCCTTCACAGGCTCGCTTGTTCCCGCTCTATTCCCCGCCACCGCACCCGAGGCTTCCGAAGGCTGTAATCGCGGACCCTGAACAGGCGAGGGTGGCCGAGGCTCTGCTGGGGCTTCTGGTCTATCTGCATGGTCGCATTTTTCAATGCGCACTGAAACATAGTAGATTGCGTTGTCCAGAGCACATGGGAACCTGAAGCGGGTTGATGGGTGTGAACCAAACGGACACACCGCAACTCTTCCCTGCCCTCTGCCTCTTCTGCGCCCTCTTCGAGCTCCTGGTGAGCTAATCTCCTCCGACGGGGAGTCGAAGGATGCCGAGGAACGTGGCGATGAAGCCCGACCTCTGGCACCGCCTCTTGAACCTCCCCGCCTGCAAGCGCCACGTAACCTCTCACGCGGCATCCTGTAATCAACAAATAACCAATTCTGCCCACAGGCCGCGAGTGCTTTGCACCACCAGGGATTCTAAACCCGTGCAACAACTTATACAACAGATGAGAAATAGGTAATGGAACACGAATTCGAATAGCAATGCTTACCACACAGGTCGAAAGCTGAGCCTTTTCAGGAGCTGCACGGGGTAAATTGCTCCTAGAGAGCTGAGCAGACCAGAACCAGGTATGACCAAAGCGCCGAAGGGCCAAATCTCTAACAAGGGCGCAGAGGAACTGAAACATCGCGACACTCAGAGCTTCTGGAGGTCGAAGGCGCTCAGAGACTTTGCTTAAAAAGAGCAGAATGACACTCAATACACTGAACCAAAGCATAGAGCCGTAAATTCTCTGACAATCCAGGGTTGAGACCAGGGCCTCCGTAGCCGAGGGCCGAGGTCTGAGTCTTGGCTCATGCACCCACGGTGCAGTCATCCAAGAGCCGAACGCACCATTCACAATTGAGACCATACAGAGCTTCCGACAGACAATGGCGCTTCCCGCACCTTCCAACGGAACACTTCTCATCGGCAAACCAAGGCGAACGACCAATATACCTCTGCAACCAGCTGTTCTCCCCCTACCATTAATGCTCGCATAACTGTTGGCCGGACCGAGGTGATGGCTTCTTGAGGCTTCGGTCCATTTGGCTGGAGCGAGCGGCCACTTGCCATTTAATAAGGCCGCCTCCTCATTCATTGTGCTAATTAACACCCGCAGCCAGGGGAGACAAATATGTTGTTGTTTGTGCTAATAAATTACAATTACATCTTTAGTATATTATATAAATATAATACAAACATAAAGTTGTGTATTTTTCCTTTTTAGTAAAATATTTTCCAAGACTTTACAAAGTTTTATAACTGATTGAAAGTTTTATAAAGTTTAAGGCCTAATCTTTTAATGTCTGAAACTTTAAAGGGTGCTAGTTCAATGGAAGAGGACCCACTTTACAAGCAGGAGGTTGGTGGATCGATTCCATCATGCCCTAATATCCATATGGAATTCTGATGATTAGTTTTTGGTGACGAAGGCTCGTTTTCCCATCACCAATGAGCTTATGGTGACATTTTTCGACCTTAACCAAAATATGAAATGGTGATGGTCAATGAATGCCACCATATATACACATCAATAGTGATGACCATGAAAGGTCTATAACTGTAAATCATTGTTATCGATATGAAATGGTGTTAGTCAATGTTCGTCATTATATTCATTATTCGTGAGAAACCTTGAATGTCGCCAGAACACCTATACTTTTGGTAATGCAGCTTTTGGTGACACTCAAAAAACGTCACGATATATATGCACCAATAGTGATGACCATGAAAAATCAATCACAATAAATTATTGTAGTTCATATGAAATGGTGACAGTCACTATCCATCATTATAATTAATATTCGTGATGGAACTTGAATGTCACAATAACACCTATACTTTTGGCGACGCCACCTTTGGTGGCGTTCCTTTTTTGGTGACCGAGACTATGGTCCATCACCATTTTCCATAAGAAATGGTGATAGATGCTATCCATCATTATAAATCATTGTTGGTGATGGACATTGAATGTCACCAAAACAGGTATACTTTTGGTGACGTTCAGTTTTTTGTGACGAAGGCTCTTTTGACCATCACCAATGAGCTTATGGTGACATTTTCTGCTGCTCACCATTATCCTTTTTTCTTGTAGTGATGAACGAAAAGATCGTAGATCTGAGGAGTGGGAAGATCATAGTTCACTAAAATTTCATTTGAAGCATGGAAAGTGGCAAAAAATGGAACTACAAGGAGAATTCAATAAGATCATATCCCCAAACTATGATGGGGAGTCTTAAGAAGATGTATAGGTGTGGTTTGTTAATATCAATAGATACTTTCAAGCCAATTATTATTCTAATGAATTAAAAGATAAATTAACCGCATACCAATTACATGGAAAAGCTTCCTTCTAATGGGAAAAAGTCAAAACAATGTATAATTTAAATAATAAGAATGTTAATTAGGAGGAATTTCAGAGACCTTTTAAAGTTTAGAACAATAGTCATAATTTGATGTCCAGTTACAACTTTTATGATTAGATACCCAAGTGGTCTTAAAATATTTCTAAAACTTTTCCTTTTCACTAATTTCAAAATATATTCTTCCAAAAAAATTTATGGAGTCATCATCCTTACATGAGTGCATGATTTCCCTTAAAGCATGTAAAAATAAGAATTTTTTTCCTTTAACTTTGACTTTGTTTCCAACATTTTTCACCCATTCTTGATGGGCATTCCATAGACATAGTAGGATTGTTGAATTATTCAAACTTTTAAAATCATACTACATTAGATTAGATTAAATTATATGAATGTGGCATTAATTTTGTATATTTAAAAAAAAAAACAAAATAGTGCATCTTAATGCCAAAATCTCAAAAGCACCATCTAGACAAATAGCTATACATGTTAATTTGGGTGTTATTTCATTCCCATAGAAAATACATCTTACAACCATTTTTTAATATCATATGTTCTATCACGTGATGAAATGACCCAAGCCACCAGGAAACCATTACGATGTTTGTCAAATAGCATTAACATATAAAGTTGATACTGCATTCAAAGCACAAATGTATAAATATTATTTTCTACAAGAAAAAATATTCATTTGATAACCATAAAGAAATAAAAATATTGATAATATGAACCCATATATATTTGTACTAAATGTGGAATCGATGGACATAGCATTGTTGCATAAATGCATCACCATCATGGAACACATCCAATGTGTTTGTGTGCCTATAATAAATGGTATGTTTTGCATAATATATTTCTTTTGGTAGGGGAAACAACTATCTCGAAATTGATTGTACCATCAATTGACATTTCTTGTATCACTCTCATCCTTCATATTTATTTCTTTCTAATATTATGGTAAACATTAAGAATGTCCATCATTTTTATGAAGGTATCTTGAGTCACCCTTATGAATAACTCACAAGATTAGCACCTCGAAGATTAATTTCACCCAAAACATCATGACATTAAAACCATCTTCACTTATTCTTTTGACATTAGATAGTATAACCAATTATATATGTGGTGTATATTTGAATGTTTAAGGTGTATCCACTGCATTATTCCTATGATATGTAGCACCAGATTTATTAATATGCTTATCGTTTGTGTATGTTAGAATAACATCATTTGTATTCATATATAGTCAATGAATGATGAAATGGAATCGAAAACCAACTTTTATCGTGAGGAATGGGTTGTGTTTTGTTTTTGTTGATCCTTGTGGATTCATTGTAGTCTCACCACTCGGGAGTTTGTATATGGGCTCTCAACCATAGGCACACCAACAACTATATAAGACAAATGATCACAAATTAAGAAACATGTGTACACATTTCTTGCATAATGAATTTAAATTTGAAAGGTAATAAACTTGAATTAAAACTATAGAATTATATTCATGAAATAAAGAATCACATAGCATATTCCATATATGTGTTAATGCAGGCACAAACAATCTCCTCCATTTCTTTAGATCGATTTGTATTAACAAAAAATTTAGTGGGAGAATACTCATTTAATTGCTCCCCATTTACGAAATCTTAAAGTCTACTATATGGAATGACAACAACTTGATCCCCTCCAAATTTTGTCCATGTTAGATATTTAGCTAAAAATTCTATCACATCTTCTAGATCTTTAGTGTCCAACCCCATAATGTCATCCCACTTTCTCATTTTTATAATACCTATAAAATTTTAAAATTTTAGGAGATCAACACACATGACAATAAGTTTTTATCAAAAAAATCAACATTCTATAGTAATTAGTGCTGCAATACAATCCATTTAAATGGCGTAGCATGATACTTGTAACATTGGAAGAATGATGAAAATGAAATAATTTTATGAATATTTAGCCCTCTTAGCTTTCATATTTGTTCAACTTAAAATAATTTTGTACATACATGATTTTTGTATATGTGCATATACATAGATGTTGTGAATTTATGGAAATAGGCTTTTGTATATGTGCACATGTGTGGAAGTCGATATCCATATAAACGTATAAGTGTGCATATATGAAATCCAGAATCTATATATGGATCACTTATATCTATATGTGCATACTCAAAATACAACTTCTGTATATGCATATGTGTATATACAAAAGCCACACATACATTACATTTTCATTTCATTAATGTGCACATCTCTCACACATTGTTCCATATATAAAAAAAATTGTATATGTGCATATATGTACAACTCAAGATATTTGTGTATATGCATGAATTTTGTATTTGAGCACATACATATAATTCACACATTTATAATAGTCAACTTCCATGTATGTGGGCATGTACAATGGTCGACATACATATATGCATGCCTTATGCACACATATATAAAAGATATGTGCACATATACACTAGTTGTGCATATATGGAAAGTAACTTCTATATAGGTGTGATTTTCCTATGTATTGGCATGGTTTCCACATTCACATGTATACAGAAGCCACTCATATATGAAAATTTGCTTTTGGGTATTAGCAAATCTTTCACATATGCTTCCCTACACACACAACTTCTCTATATGCACACATATGTGTGCTCCTTTGTATATGCACATTACCTCATATGCCCACATATGAATTCTCTTATGTATACACTCAACTTAAAATAATTCCATATATGCACATTTATTGTATGTGCACACATCCATAGAAGTCACAAAATTATAGAAGTAAATGTCAATGTATGTGGGCATCTATCAAAATATAAAATTTGTATATGTGTGCACGTATAAAAGTAAAAATCGATATTTTCATGGCTTATGCATGCATACACGAAAGACATGTGTGCATATATAAAGTTGCGCATATATGGAATTCAACTTTGGTACATGTATGGCTTTAATACACATCGACATGGTTTCTGCTTGCACACATATACAGAAGCCACATATATATTAAATTTGGGTTTTGTGTATGTGCACATATTTCATATATGTCTTTGTATATACATAACTTTTGTATATCCACACAAATGTGTCCTCTTTCATATATGCATGCTTCCATATATGCACAACTCAAAATACTTTTGTATATGCATGCATTTTGTATATACGCATATACATAGAAGTCATGCATTTAGAAGTTAACTTCCATGTATATGGGCATGTCTGAAATTCAAAATGTGTGCACACATACAATAGCCGACATTTATATATGCATGCCTTATGCATGCATACATGAAAGATATATAAACATATATAAAAAATGTTCATATATTGAAATTGATTGCTATATATGTGCAACTTTCATATGTATTGACGTGGTTTCTATATGTGTGCATATATAAAATATAGACAAATATGAAATTTTTCTTCTGCATATGAATTCATCTTTGACATATGTGTCCCTATATATGCATTTTATGTATATGCACACATATGTGTTGTATATGCAAACTTCCATATATGTGGGCCTTTTCGTATATGCACAACTTGAGATACCTAACATCTAGTCGTCCAAGATTTCACGTTAATATTTTTTCTTCTCAACCATGAAAATTGATGAGCAGCAGTATTGCAGCAATAATGTTGCCACTCCTGGGGCTACCGACTCTACTTTATCAACGCAAAGTTCGTACAAACTTGGAGGTGACAGTGTTGTATACACAAGTAAATGTGATGGGTCTTCTCTTTGTCACTGCTAAGATGGAGATAGACCACTAATGTTTTGCAAACCACACATCTATGGATTCAGAAGAAGCACGATTACCAATGAGGAAAAGAGAAATCACCACTAAGGGAAAGCTTGTCTACTGTAGTGAAGAAAAATACTAAAATCAAATGATAAAACACACCATTTTTCTAACTAACAGCTAAGAGGCTTTGCTTCAAAAGAATGCTAAGTTAACATGTACGAAATCCTATTTTCCTAAGAATGAAAATTGAAACATCAAACATTCTAGTGTTGTGCATGTAAATGAACAAAATAATTCTGTTTTTCCTTTTGTCTTTTTTAAGTGAAAGTGTGAAAGATAACTTCTTTTGGTGATGTGGGAGGGGGCTTAAGGATGATAGTGAATGGTCAAAAGGCTTGGGATACAAGTACGGGTGCTCTTGTAGATTCTTAGGGTCTTTTTCCGCAATTTGGCCTCAAAACATGCCACTACAGGTCAACCTACAGGATGTCCTAATGCAATTTACAAGATGTCCTGAATTCCTAGAAGATCTCCTCTATTCCGATAGGATATAGCCGAGAGAAAAAGGAGGGATGTTGAAGGTGATGGAAGGATTAGAGAAGGTTGATGGTGGATGGAATGAGGGCAAGGAGTGCCTAAGACTACTTCAAAACTCAAAACCAAAGTTGGGAGATGACTAGATTTTCTCAACAAGCTTGGAGAAGTACTCTTGTAAAATGATGAAATTGGTGAGGGTTTTGGTGAAAGGAAGGAATGATCATGGATAGATGAAGTTGGGATGAGGTTGTTGATCATGAAATATCTATTTACTATTGAAACTCCTTCACTGCATAAACCATTGACATTTATCCATAAACCATATAAATAAGAAGGATTTCAATTAACTAAGTAAAACAAAATTTCATGAGCTAGTTGCCTACTTCATGCATGAGGGAAAACTTGCAGAATAAGATGAAACCTTGATGAGATATGAAGTAAAAATAAATATAGAATAACTAATAACTAAATCCTATTCTTGAAAACTAATCAAATTCTAGACTAAGTACAGAAAACCCTAAATTCCATGAGAAACTAAAATTTTGTCTTTTTGGGGTTGCATAGGGGTTCTTTCCTCAAACCATGATCCATGAAGGAAGGAGTGAGGAAAAATCCACATGCTGAAAACTTTTTGATGTTTCTTTATCTCTTCTAAGCTATTGTTGAAGTAAATCACAAATGGAAGAAAACTAACCAAATCCACATCTACTTGCAATGGAATAATGCTAAAGACAATTTAACTATGAAATCAACTAAGCATACAAATACAAGAAGTGGGGCCTTTTCTTCTACGATTGGGACCTAACCCAAGAGATTCAGCCCTTTGAGTCAAATCAATGTTGGATCAAGGAAGTGCTCATTCTCATTATCAAAATAGAAAATTACATAACAATGTCTTCCACAAGTCTTGAACTCAAAAATGACTAGTGTTTTTATAGCAAAAATTTAAATCCTAATGAGGCTCTAGGCCTTCTTATTTGTACAACTGAAGTCTCCAATGAATTCCAAAAATATAGGGAGGCTTGGCTCCCAAACTCAAGATAAACTAGCTCTTTAACTGTCACTTGCTCGGCTGCCTTTTCATCTCCATGACATGGTTGCTTGTACTCCGAGCTAGTGTCACTGATGGAGGAATATTCGAATTAGTGAGGAGTAAATGAGGAGGATCTACCTCCTACAATCTCTCCTCCTTGTCTCATTCGAGTTTCGTCCCTTAATTAGTCAAAATTTCCATGATTTTCTCTCAAAAACATGAAATCAATGCACATTAGTCCACTAGGCATAATATCTCATGTTGACTCATCTCACTAAGAAAAATACAATCAAAATATGTAGTAAATTATGAGAAGAGTTGATTTGACTAAGCTAGGAGGTGGATTAAGGTCCACATAGTTACCCAATGATGAGGCTCATCATCACCCCCTACTAAAAGTGTTTCTCATCCTCTGAGCAACTCAATCAATATCCATGTCCTTCATTTCTCTAGTGGCCTCCCTGAAATCCCATGCTTCTACTGTAGTTTCCTCTTCATGTGCATAGAATCCTGACTTCCTTTCTACCTCTTCCCACTACTTTCTTTCTACCTTTCCTTCCTTCCTTCCAAAATTCCTAAGAGTAGTGGTGGATTGAGCCTCAAGCCAATCCAATTGACTTTCAGTCTCTGGAGAGCTTACTTGTACATGGGTGTCCCGTTTAGTGCTTCTCTCATTCTCTAAGGAGAATGGTACTATATGACTTTCCAGCTACAGGGCAGTGTGTTCCATCTCCTTGGAAAGCTTGCATGATTTCATCCCCTAACAGCCCAAACATGTCCTCAAAGTGTGTGATTGCTTGCTCTTGGGAAGCAAGGTACCTAGGTGCAAGTTGAGAGTCATTTGTAATCAAGTTATGGGTGTTGATGATAGCCAATGGATTTGACTGCTCAGTTATTATCATTAGGGGTTATGTTTCTTCCCTTACCATTATTTTCTTCATTTCTGTAGCCCTTGCTTCCTCATGTTTCATCCATGATGGAAAATCCATCAACTGTAAGTCCCCTAGTTTTGAATTAGGGTCCCACGCATTCAAATATGTCAAGGCCATGTTATGTAGGTAGAACACATACATTTTAGCCCTATCCTCCAATGCGTTTTGACCACAAATATTAATGAATTGTCTATAATCCTGGAATGGCATAGTGCTCTTTGTGCTAAAGACTTGATTTGGAACTACAACCACTGTTCCTTAAGATACACTACATAAGACTTAGCTGGCGTCCTGCAGTGGATTGCCTTTAAGGATAGACTCACCATGGATGCCAATTGATTCTCTCTCTCTTGTAGTTGTCCTCTTAACCATGCATTTTTTGCCTCCAATTGAGCTTTCATCATTGCCTCTCTATCCCTGAGGCTGGTCAGTTCTCTACCGATCTCCTTTACTTTCTCCTCCATGTGACATATGTCCTCCACTCCTTTGGATTTGTCGATTTGCATCCATCTATGTGTTCTTGCCCTTTCTTTCTGAAGATCAAAGAATAACGAGATGGAAAATTTCTATGGAATGACCCTACTCCATTCAATGCACCTGTAGTAGGAGTCAAGGTTAGGTTCAGGACTAGGTTCCCTTAGCTATGGATCCTCCTTCTTTGTAAAATTTCTGAGTTTCCTGTAGGTTTAGCAAAGTTTCCTGTATGATTCCCTCTACCTCCTGTAGGTCCTTCTGTGTATCTTGTACGATGCCTTTTCCTTTGGATGGGGCAGATCTAGTGACAGGCCTCCTAACATAAGTGATAGGAGACTTGGCAGAGTCTTGTCCCGATGATCCTTCTCCTTGATTTTACATAAGGAGAGATACTTTTTCCTATACTCTGGGTGAGTATTCAATGACAATAGGAACCTTGGTGGGTGTTTGAGGTTTTCCTTGCCTTATTCTTATACTTTTTCTTGTACTAAAGTATAAGGGATTTTGTCTCTGTCTCTTCCCTTTTTGCTTGATACGGGTACAAAGGGAAGTAAGGACAGCTACTGCCTCTTTCTCAGTGGGTTCTGGGATACCCTGGGTGATTCTTCCTTGTCCTTTGTCTCCCCTTTTCCATTCCCCTTCTCATGTTTGTCTTTCTCCTCTCCTTCTCCCTCTAGTTCCTCACTCTGTTCATCAGTTTCTTCCTTTGCATCTTCTTTTGTCTCCTCACCACTTTCCTTCTCCTTTTCTTCCTTGTCTTCCTCATCTATTTCATCTTCATCCCCATCTATTTCTTCTTCCCCTTTTTCAGTTTCTTCCTCATTCTTCTCTATTTCTTCTTCATCCCTTTCACTGGAAGTGGGGCTCTTGTTATATTCAAGGGATTTTATATCTTCCTCTGTCTGCATGTCTCTGAATGTCGCCCATGTGATAGGGAGTCTGAGGTTTTGGAGGGCATCTTCTATGATAAGTTTAATTAACCCATGATGGGCTAATTATTGATGGTTTCCTTCCTGCACCTTAATGCTCATATATATCATTGATTGAAGAAGGAAGTAGCGTATGCTGATTCTATTTTGGGGAGGTGAGTCTACTCCAAACCTCAACCCTTGGAGAAGCCTAAAATGGTATCCATATACCACACTCTACCTACCTTCACATGAGATATACTTAATAAGGTGCTAGCTAATTTCATTCAAAGGATATGGGAGGCTTGCTCTTCTGACTCCATTTTTGTCTTCCATGGCCTCCTCTACTTCTAAAAAAAATTTCTTCTTCGCAATTTGGTTATTTCCCTTATCCTACTTTCTCCAAGGCATCCCTAAACGAAGGGTGGTGTTTATGCCTATGATTATAGGGGTGAGTTCTATAGAGAGGCCTTTCACCACAATAGTGGCATGGGTACTACTCAATGGAATGAGGGAGAGAGAAAAATATTTGGCTACTTCATCATCATATCCCCTCAATTTCTGAAAGAAACCCATTAAATTGTGCCTTGTGAATATCTCTAGTACAAGAGGGTGCTGATGAATCCTCACTATGTTGATGGGTTCCCTCTTATTAAATTCCCCTCTCATTTTCTCTAATGGATGGAGAGTTGTATATGTCTGATACCAACTTTAATGAATGAGGAATTTTAAATGAAAATTATGTGTATACAATTCCCCTGGACTGCAATCCTTTTCAACACAATAGACGCCTTTTCTATATCCTTTTCACTTGGAGATTATGGGAACGTATAGAGCCTACCTCCTTATCACTGCTTGGTGAAGCCAACCTCTATTTTTCCCTTGTAGAGCTGCTCACTGTCAATTATATAGGTGTTGTTATGTATCCTGTAGCATCCTGTAGGATTTCCTGTAGGATCGTGTAGGTGCTCCTGCGTAGGGAAAAAATGAATTCTGCCTTTCCTATAGACTGCTTGAGGATCGAGTGTGACTTTTCTAGTGTGTAGCCTCGAGAATGCGAATGCCTCTATGCATGGGGATCAACATTTATTTCCTCATTTGGGTGATTTCAGTGGGGAGGTGTGCTGGAAGCTGAGTTAGGAATATCTATTTTGGATCGTTGGTCCCACTACCATATCATCAGTCTCCATGCCTCGTAGTCAACTCCCACTTTGGGCATTCGTAGCTTAACTACTTTTGACATCACATT
This sequence comes from Pinus tabuliformis, assembly GCA_031772625.1. Taxonomy (NCBI): domain Eukaryota; kingdom Viridiplantae; phylum Streptophyta; class Pinopsida; order Pinales; family Pinaceae; genus Pinus; species Pinus tabuliformis. The sequence goes on along the minus strand of CM062804.1, from coordinate 821,715,359 downwards.
TCCTTTTCCTTGACTTGACTGCTACGACGTGTGTAAGGACTAACTGTCTTCTCCTCGTTGACTAAGCGAAGGTGGCCAAGTTAACTGGCCACCTTTCGCTTATAAATCAACTCTTTCACAACTTTTACATGTTTGATCATATTATCCTAATGAGAGAGAGGAAGCAAGATACTTACCTATGGAAATGATGCCTTGATGTTGTTTGTTGAAGAATTAGGTCCTTGTTGTGTACTAGCTGCATGTGTTTTTCTCCTCTCTTTTTTTTATTATTATTTTCCTTTGATGTTTCTATTAGATGTGCAGGTATTCAGTATTGATGTTGATGATCCTGATGATGTTGCTAAGCTCTGAAGGAGCTTCTTTGACCTCTGGATATCCATGCTTGAAGCTGACTACAGCCTGTGATTTTTTGTTTTGTAGGATAGGCTGCTACAAGATTTCCTACAGGATGTCCTATAACTGCTTCTCCCTCAAAAAAATTTAGTCATTTTCCACTTCTGGAGAATGAGCATGGTTGGCATGGGTAGGGAAGGGGTCTAGGGATTTGTGAATGAGGAACATAGCCTTCAGGTGTTGTCCTCTTGTTCTCTCTCTTCATACTCTTTTCTCTGTTTTTTCTTTGAAAAATATAATTTTTGAAACTGACTTTGTTTATGAATGTAGGGATGATCATGGTGGAGAGAGTTATGGTAATGAGATGGTGAGGTAGAAATCTATTTTTTTGACATGGGTGGGTCATTCCCTTGCTCTAGGGTTACTTCCTTTAGGATACCCAAGCCACTGTTTTCAGGGAATCTTGTAGAAAACAAAGAACCCTTGCAAATTGAGCTAAATGAGTAGAAAGATGGAGGGAATGATGGAATGGTGAAGGATAATGAATGGATAAATAAAAAATGAAGGGGATAGGTCCATTTTGATCCTCTCTTGTTGCTCCAGTCATCCTGCTGCTGACCTACAAACAATATTTTAACACTTTTTCTTTTCTCTCTTTTATTTATTTATTTTTTTGTTGTCTTTTTTTTCTTTTTGAAAGCAACTAGTCTGCCTCCAAGAGGTTTTCATCCTAGCTACTTGCCCTGGGTGACTAAAAAGAGGGTTTCGCATATATATATATGTATATTTTACACCATTGGGCCGCCTCAAGAGGTTTTCAACCCAAAAGTGGGACTTAGGCACCTCATGGAGGTTTTCACCTGAGTCTCCTTATTTTTCTCTTCTTTCTCTTTTTTATTTTTTTATTTATTTTTTATTTTTTCTTTTTCATTGAATTTATGAGGTGGAAGTTGTGACTTGCTCCACCACCATCACTATCTTTTTGATTCCATTAATGAACTCTTGCTTTGACAATGGCTTCTTGTAAACCTTCAGTATGTTCCCATTAGCAATTAAAGGAATGGCCTCTGCATCAATGGTTCTAATCTGCATTGAGTCATTATCATGACATTTCTCTAGGACATAATGCCCTAACCACATAGTCCTTAACTTTCCCTTAAAATCTTTATATCTGGAATCATATAACAAAGCCCAATCACCTTCTTGAAATTGTTTGTCCTTGATGTTCTTGTCATGCTAGATCTTCCTTTGAATTTGAGTCACCTCTGTGTGTAGGAGGGCCTCCATTCTAAACTCATCTAACCCATTCAACTAAAGCAATCTCTCTTTTTGTGCACCGCTGAGATCTAGATCTAGTTGGGCTTCCATCCTCAATGTAATATACTCAAATTCAAAGGACAACATGGCCCTTTTCCTGTAGATCAACTGATAGGGTGTGAATCCAGTGGTGATCTTCAGGGTAGTATTCTAAGCCTAAGTGGCCTTAACTAATCTATCTACCCAATCTTTTCTATTGTTGCTGACCACTTTAGTCAGAATGCCCTCTGACGCTCTTTTGGTCACCTCTACTTGCCCATTAGCTTGTGGGTGACAGGGAGTGAAGGTTCTATACTTGATCTTGTGCTGGCTTAATAAGTCTTCGATCATGTGAGATGTAAACTGGATGCCTTGATCAGTGACCAGTTCTCTAGGGTACCCAGACTTGTAAAATACATTTTCCCTTAAGAACTCAACCACTTTTTCCTATGTTGTTGACTTTATTGCCTTGGCTTCAACCCACTTGTTCATGTAGTCAATGCACACAATGATGTATTGCTTTTGCTTGGATGGAGGGTTAGTAGGTCCAATGAAATCCATGCCCCACTTGTTAAATAGCTTGAAATTCACTTGAGGCTGCAGAGGAATTTCATCCCTTGGAGTAGAATTTCCCATCCTTTGGCACCGATCACACTGACTAATTTACCTTCTCACATCCTGATGAAGAGTGGGACAATAGTAAATGGCTTGTAACACCTCGAATGTTGTCCTCTTGGCTATGAAGTGACCTCCACAAGGCCCATAATGGTAGGTCAGAAGGATGTCAGTGACTTCGTCCTCCCTGACGCATATTCTCAAAATTTTATCCAGTCCTAGTTTGAAGAGGTTGCCCCAATCAAAGTGAATGGGGTGCTTTTCCTCACAATCTTGATTTTCTCTTTGGAGGACAAATTCGGTGGGAACTATGCAGACACCAAATAGTTTGCTATGTCAGCAAACCTTGGAGAGAAAACTGAAATGGCGAATAAGTGTTCATCTGGTAACTGATCATCAACCATTCCTTCCTCCCCCGTAGCCAAAGTTAACCTAGATAAAAAATCTGTAACAACATTTTCCGTGTCAGGCTTATCAACAACAGTTAGATCAAACTGATGTAATAAAATCAACCATATAATAATCTAGGCATTTACATCAGTTTATTAATCAAATATTTAATTGCAGCATGTTCAGTATGTAGAAATGTTTTGTAACCTATAATGTAACGCTTAAATTTTTTTAATGAATGCACAATAGCTAGGAGCTCGTTTTTGGTCACTGTGTAGTTCAGTTAGGTCTTTGACAAATTCTTACTGATAAGGTAAATGGCATAAGGTAACTTGTCATCTATCTATCCTAGAGCTGTTCTTATGGCTTTGTGTGGGGCATCAACATGTATATGGAAAGGAAGGGCCCAATTTGGGCCTCAGAGAATAGGTGTAGTGATCAACTTGTCCTTTAGGGTGTCCAAGGCCTCTTGACAACTTTTTGACCATACAAATTCAGAATCTTTGGCCAGGAACCCAAATAAAGGATAAGCTAAATTTCCGAAGTCTTTTATAAACGTCTGATAGTATCCATCTAAAGCTAGAAAACTTTTGGCATCTCTCTGTTTTTGTGGAGGTGGGACCCTTTGGATGATGGCTATTTTGTTTGCTTCCAGCTACAGTCCTTGTTGAGATATTGAATGACCTAGAAAAGTCCCTGCAATCATCAAGAACTCACATTTTTCAAGACTAAGGGATAGGTTCATTCCAATTCATTTGTTCAACACCTTACCTAAGTTGGATAGATCCTCCTGGAAATCATACCCATAGGGTGTAAAATCATCCATATAAATCTCTACTGCATCATGGACTAGCTTGGCAAAGATACTCAGGACTAATCTCTAGAAAGTGGCAAGGGCATTGCATAGGCCAAAGGACCATATAGACAAAAGTACCTCAAGGACAAGTGAAGGTGGTTTTATCCTAGTCTTTCGTGTTGATCTTGATTTGGTTGTACCCGTTGAACCCATATAGGAAAGAGAAAAACTTTTTCCCTGCTAGGCCATCTAGCACTTGGTTAATGAAAGGTAGAGGGAAATGGTTCTTCTCTGTTGCTTTGTTTAACTCTTTGTAATCGAAAAAAATCCTCCACTTCGCATTTTTCTTTGGAACCAACACCAAAGGAGAGACCCACTCACTGTCTGAGATAGGGTAAATGAATCCTGCATCTAGAATCTTTTGTAGTTCTTCTTTGACTATATCCTTGAGAGTTGGATTCATTCTCCTTTGGGGTTGTTGGAATAGTTTGCAACCTTATTTGATATAAATGTGGTGAGTACACATTGAGGGGTGCACTCCCTTAACTTCCTTGTAACTCCAAGCAAAGGCATCCAAATGCTCCTTAGCATGTTGCACAACCTTTCTTCTTGGTGTACAGAAAGAGATGGGTTCATTTTCAAAGTTCTCTCACAACCGAATTCTATGGTTTTGACATGGGTAGGGCTTAAATCAACTAAGCATATGTCAATCTAATGGTTGTTCTGGGTTTCCTTTACTACCTCCTCCAAGGAAAATGTGTTGGGAGTTGGACTTTGGAGTATCTATCCAATCAAATCATCTTCATCTAGTTGTCCTCCTCTGATGGATGTTTCTAAGGTATAGAGCTAGGCTGAATAAAATTCATCTTCTTCCTCCTCTTCCAGCTATAAAGGAAATTCATGTTCTAGAGATGGCTAAGCAAGAGGGTACAAGACTAACTGCTTGGACATATTCCCATTTTTTATAGTGATATTTCCAGCCATGCAATTGATGTATGCATCGTCAATGCCTATCCAGGGCCTCCAAAGGATGAGAGGGTTACTAGTAAGCTTGGACTTAGGCTATAGAACTAGGAATTCTGTAGGATACTCCTAAGATTCAAAGGAGACCATCACGTCCTCCACAATCCCCTCAGGGGTCACTATGGAATGGTCTACAAGTTGCAAGATTGTTGTGGTCTTTCTCAATGAACCCTGGACATTGATCTTGAGCATGTTGTCCTTAGTCATCACATTAATGGGAGCCCCAAGATCAATAAAAGTGTGTGGGACAATGGTTCCATTTATGTGCACATCTACTATAGGGCTTCCAGGGTCCAAATACATCAGAAAAATTACCTGCCCCAGCATTAAGTCAGACAATTGTCCAATGAAATTAATGGTAGGGGTGTCTATTTTTCGCCTCCCTGTATGTTTGAAGCACTTCTCCTTTATAAAATAATTGTAAATAGGTACATCCTTTATTGATTTGAGAAGTGGAATTTTGAGACATAGATTTTTCAATTCACCTAGAAGTTCATTCTCTTATGGGGTAGGCTGGACTGGATGAGTTAATCTCTCGGGAAAGGGTGGAGGATTTACTCTAGGCATGCCTTCCTCTCTTTCTTCCTCACCCTCCCTAGGTGGAGGTATAGGTTGGTTGTCCAAGAATACTCTCCCATATCTCAAGTTAATTTCCTAAATCTCCACAACATAAGCAAGATAGGATATCTCTCCACTGTATCCTTGTTGTGCCTATCTTTTGTTCGGGTTCAAATTTGGTTGGGCAGGCATTTGGGATATTTTAGGTGGAGAAGGGTGTAAAAGATGTGGTTGAGTAGGTGGTGAAGGAAATAAAGCTGGAGCACTATTTTATGGGAGCCTCCAACCCTGGGACAATGCATTCCACTGAGGTTGAGTTGGAGCATATGGGTGAAATGTCTGGTTGGTTGGCTGGGAATGGTACTGAGGTGCAAAGGACAAAGGAGGAGGTGTAGAGTAGGAAGGATGAGCAAGGGGGCCCCAAAGGGGAATGTTTGTGGTCTGTTGAGGGTTGTAATAGGCATGGGATTTCCCTTGCATTCCCTGCTGGTATGGCTGAAGCCTCTGAGGTCTCCTTTGATTTATGTAGCATAGTTGTTCAATCACCCCTTTAGCCCCCTGATACACAACTTTTAGTCTAGGTAGAGAAGGGCACCTTTCTATGGAGTGGTTTTCTTCATAGACCAAGAAGACTTCAATCACATTCAATGGACATTCATTCCTAGGGTGCCTCCTTGTGCATCTAGGGTAGAAAATGGCTAAGGCTCTCTCTGCCCCCTCTTTCTTTTTCTTGATGTGCATAGTGTCCATCTGTAGGGAAAGGGATTTCAACATCTCACTCTTGAAATCTCCTAGCATATTTCCAATTTCACCTTTGATGGATGTATTGGATGATGATGGACTTACCATAGGTTGACCACCCCTACCCTCTTTCCTAGCTTCTCTGGAATGGTTCTTAAAGACAGTCTTGATATCCTCATAGTGTAGTTGGTAGATGTCCCCTCCTGCTAGCAGGTTTAGGGTATCGAAAATATCTTCCCTTACCCCTCCAAGCAGAACTAGCTTTAGTGACTTAGGATCAACTGTGCACCTGTCCCTTTTGTAGCTAAGCTAGAATCTTTCTTCATAATCCTCTAGGGATTCATCATGCCTTAAGGTCATCTTAAAAATTTCTCCTTTATTGTCTTTGGACGTATAGTAGTCTCGATACTTGTTGTTGAAGGCTTACTGCATCTCAGCCCAAGTTGTGATGCTATCCCCAGGTAAACCCATGAACCAACGCAAAGTTGCATTCCTGAGAGTGGATGGGAATAGTTTCAAAAACTGATCATCATTTGTATAATCATAGGTTCTTCATATGATATCAAACTCAAACAAGAAAGTTTATGGATCTTCTGAGATCAGGCCATGGAAATGAGGAAGAGTAGAGGGGCTTATATTCTTCACCTTGGTATCCACATTAGTTTCTCTGATGGGATTGGTAACCTAAACTCTTTCTCTATTTTCTCTATCATTTCTATTTTATCCATTAGGTCAATTGGAATCAGTTATTCTTCTTCTCCTCCCCCTGTAGGCTATTCAAATATCTCTAGTTGTTAACCTAAGAGTTCCTCCATTTCACAGCCACTGAAGAAGAGGGAAGGTTGGTTGTTTGAAGTGATGGGGGTATTTGGAAGAAATTTCCCTAAGTTATCCCTATTCCTACAAGGCATGAAAGAATTGTTTTTGGCTTCTTTTGTTTTTTTCCAAGTTTTGAAAATTTACAGAATTGAAATTGCAAACTAAATGGAAACTAATTGACTGAATGAAAAATAACTTATTGAATGAAATCTCACTTGCATAATGGAAAAGAAAGGAACTAAATTACTTTTGTAGAAATGAAACTAATAGCATAATGTCAAAGATAAGAAATGTAATAAAGAAAGTAGAAATCACATATTACTCAAACACCTCCGTGGCGACAGTGCCAAAAAGTGATGAGTACCAGTATTGCAACAAGAATGTTGCAACTCCTAGGGCTACCAACTTTACTTTATCAACCCGGGGTTTGTACAAGCGTGAAGGTGATAATGTTGTATACACAAGTAAATGTGATGGGTATGCTCTTTGTCACTACTAAGATGGCGATAGACCACTAAGGTTTTTGAATCCAAACCTCTATGGATTCATAAGAAGCTTGATTACTAATAAGGAAAAGAGAAATCTACACTAAAGGAAAGTTTTTCTACTGCAGTGAAGAAAAAGACTGAAATCAAATGCTAAAACACAAAATTTTTCTAACTAAATGCTAAGAGGCTTTGCTTCAAAAGAGTGCTAAGCTAGAATGTATGCAATCCTACTATCCTAAGCATGCAAATTGAAACATCAAACATTCTACTGATGTGCATGTAAATGACAAGAATAACTATGTTTTTCTTTTTTGTCCTTTTTGTGTGAAAGTGTGAAAGCTAACTTATTTTGGTGATGCAACAGGGGGCTTAAGGATGACAGTGAATTGTTGGAAGGCTTGGCAGACAAGTAGGGGTCCTCTTCTAGCTTCTTGGGGGCTTTTTCCACAATTCAGCCTCAAAAAAGGCCACTACAGGTCAACCTATAGGATGTCCTAATGCGTTCTACAAGATGTCCCGAATTCCTACAGGAGCCCCTGTATTACTATAGGATACAGCCGAGAGAAAAAGGAGGAATGTTGAAGGTGATGGAAGGCTTAGGGAAGGTGGCTGGTGGATAGAATGAGGCCAGGGAATTCGTAGGACTACTTCAGAACACAAAACCAGAGTTGGGAGATGGTTGGATTTGCTCAACGAGCTTGGAGAAGTACTCTTGTGAAATGATGAAATTGGTAAGGGTTTTGGTGAAAGGAAGGTATGATCATGGATGGATGAAGTTGGGATGAGGTTGTTGATAATGAAATCTATATTTAATATTGAAATCCATAAACCATATAAACAAGAAGGATTTAAATTAACTAAGGAAAAAAGAAGTTCATGACTTAGCTGCCTACTTCATGCATGAGGGAAAACATGAAAAATAAGATGAAACATTGATGATATCTGAAGTAAAACTGAAAATAGAAGAACTGATAACTAAATCCTATTCTTTCAAACTTATCAAATGTTGGCCGAAGTACAAAAACCCTAAATTCCATGAGAAACTAGAATTCTGTCTTTTTGGGGCTACATAGGGGTTCTTTCCTCAAACCATGATCCTTAAAGAAAGGAGTGAGGCCAAATACACCTTCTGACATCTTTTTGATGTTCATTTATCTCTTCTAATCTACTGCTGAAGTAAAGCAGAAATGGAAGCAAACTAATCAAATCCACAACTACTTGCAATGAAATAATGCTAAAGACAATTCAATTATGAAAGCAACTAAGCATACAAATAGAACAAGAGGAGTCGTTGTTGCTAGGGTTGAGCCCTAACACAAGAGCTTCAGCCTTTTGAGTCAACTCAGTGCTGGATCAAGGAAAAGATCATTCTCATTATCAAAACAGAAAATTACATAACAATGTCTTCCACAAGTCTTGAACTCAAAAATGACTAGTGTTTTTACAGCAAAAATTCGAATCCTAATAGGGTTCTAGGCCTTCGTATTTATACAACTAAAGTCTCCAACAACTTCCTTAAATCTAGGGAGGCTTGGCTCCCGAATTCGAGATAAACTAGCTCTTTAACTGTCACTTGCTCGGCTGCCTTTTGATCTCCATGACTTGGCTGCTTGTACTCCGAGCTAGTGTGATTGATGGAGGAATATTCAAATGAGTGAGGAGTAAATGAGGAGGATCTACCTCCTACAATCTCTCCTCCTTGTCTCATTCAAGTTTCAGCCTTTAATTAGCCAAAATTTCCATGATTTTCTCTTAAAAACCTGCAATCAATGCACATTAGTCCACTAGGCATAATATCTCACTTTGACTCATCTCATTAAGCAAAATACAATCAAAATATGTGATAAATTATGAGAAGAATTCATTTGACTAAGCTAGGAGGTTGATTAAGGTCCATATAGTTACCCAATGATGAGGCTCATCAAAAATATCTACAACAACTTTGCTAGTTAATTATTCAAGTGGTTTACCGAGTTAATATTTTTTCTTCTCAAACAAGAATATAGTTACAATAACTTCATTAACACTCATACAAACTATGAAAATTGGGATTTCCACATAAATTAAATGGTTGGTAAACACCTATAGGTATCAATCAAAGGATTGTTTTTGACATTATTTATATTATAGTAAATAAACATAATTATTTTAGAAATTATGTATCATTGCACAATGGAAGTTAAGGCCATGGTCATTTGAAGATCCCAACACAATCGCCAACTAAACAAGTAAACACTTTGATGCAATTGATAACTACAACCCATTTATGTCTATTTTTCTCAATTTTTCCAATATCTCATAAATGAATATGTAAACAACAATGATATTAGAATCACTATAAAAACATTTTTAGCGTTGAGGGTTAGCTCAATTGGTCAAGATCCCATTGCTAAAGTACTTTTCCATTGAGAGGTTAGGGGTTTTGTTCTCTTTAATAATTAATTATAATATGTTAATTATATATAAATATTTTTTTTAAATGTCTAAGGAATTTTGATAGAAACTAAAGAAGGTACCACTCCGATTATTTGCGAAACGCAAGGTGTTAAATGGTGAAAAAAAAAATATTGGAAATTTAGCACAACAAATTGTACTTATATTGTTAGTATAAATTAAAATTAAATTTTCCAAAATTATAATTGAGGCAATATCATAAAAAAATAATATAAAATTAATATTGAAATACTCTTCAGGACTATTTCTCTTTTTATAAACTTGGTATAAATCTCAAATCAAATATGTGAGGAAACCAAAAAAAAAGAAAAAACCAACACATATTAAAAAAAATTCATTCCTCCAAATATATATAAATATATATATACACCAAAAAGAGGAAAAACCGACCCATTCTAAGCAAATTTCATCCCTCCAAAAAATATTGAAATCCCTGCTTAGTTGTAATTCAAACCTTAGCCGAATTTATTAAAAATGTATCATTATTTTCTTTCCCTCATTTCCTTGAGGGTTTCTCATGTCACTTATTGAAATCCCTGCTAAGTTGTAATTCAAAACTTAGTCGGATTTATTAAAAATGTATCATTATTTTCTTTCGCTCATTTCCTTAAGGGTTTCCCATGTCACTTACTTTGGGTCGAACATCCCTTCTAAAATAGTTTCAAACTTTTTGATGCAGAATTGGAACAGCCAGTCCTATATGTAGTTAGAGTTTCCACCTAATTTCGTTAAAACTCGTGAAATTTTAGATCAATTATTTAAAAAAATAAAATGCAACGAAAATTCCAAATCCAATTTCAAAAGGATTTAAATTTGTAATTTTAATTTAATTTTTAAAGATTTTAAAATCCTTAAAAATTTTAAAATCGAAAACTCAGATAAGATGAATATATCTTTATGTTATTGTTTAACATAAATTCTAATTCTCATTAGAATTGCAAGTTAATATTAATATAGTTTTATTTTTATTGTTTAACATAATTTCCACATGTCTATACGTAAATGAAACAATTTAAAAACAAATTTAGAAAATTAGATTATCATTTTTCATTATTATCATTTTTGACTCGAAATTTTAAAAAAGAAAGCATACCAATGACTGTATAATAAACAGGAATAAATAGTGAACCACCACATAAATATATCATTTTAGTATGGTTGTTTTCTCATTATTCCTCTCTATATGAAGTAATTTGGATTTAGCATAAATGCTTAGAAAGACATGGAAGATTATGTATCTATCCATTTTGGAATTAATATTCAGTTATGGCTTTCATAAGATCTATTGTTACGTGGATTCTCACACACATGTTAAAGGCATGGCAAGTTATATAGTGGTTTAAAGTTTAAACTATTATATAAGTGAGCGGAAGGGAAATAGGAAAGAACAAGGAAGATGATGCATATGGACGAGGTGCTTGAAGCCGTGAGAAGGGAAGATTATTTGCGTGTTGGGTCTAGATATCTCATTGCACAAGGTGATGGAGTTGTCAAAACTTATTTTATTTTGTGAATTCGTGAATTCGTGGATACGAGACTATCTTGGAAAATGTTGGCTCACTGGATGGAGTGGATGGAGGTTGTATGTGCTCCATGTATGGGTTATATCCCCATTTATCACTTTCTAGTTAAAGGATGCATTTTCAACCTTTTGAAATTTTGTTAAGACACAGAAGAAATCATTCCTTCTCTATGGGTGTTTAACTCTTCCAGCTTAGTACTTAAGTTTTGGCACCCAAGATTCGACCCTCAACTCGAAACCCTTGTTCATAAGGAATGTGTGCGTGTTGTTTCTAGGATTTCCATTCCAATTTTGGAACTGGCACAACCTGAAACTTATCAAAGATTTGTTGGTTAATTTTCTCTTCTTTGAAGAGAGTTGAGATCCTCTAATAAGTAGGCGCATGGCTCAGTTTCTAACTAAAATTCGCATTAACAAGCTATTGATTCCTAAGATTGAACTTCTTTGGGAAGCATTCTCATGCTCTCCACTCTTAGACTACTGGGGATTATCATTTCATTGATCAAGATGCAAAGAGATAGGTCATGCCCTAAAAGAATATGAGTCTAGGATATTTGTTAATTGTAGACAAAATGTGCGAAAGGGAAACCACCATAAAGAGTGAGGCCTATTTGGGTGTTGCAGAAGTGGTGAAATCCTTAGGATTATCAACAAAGAGGTGGTTGTGGATGTTGGGTCAATGAACTCCACTAGGAAGAAAGGAATTGGAGGCTAAGGAGAAGGAACGAGTGGACAAGTTTTTGCGAAAGTGTGTTGACGAGGTTGCTGCAAGCACCTTAGAGAGATTAGTGAAGGGTCATGTAGAGGTAACTTGTTAGATTTCAAAACTTAGAAGTTTGTTCCATCGTATTTAATCTCTAAGCAGGGTAAGCAGTGTATCAAGCCTCATGGGTTAAAAAAAATTGGATCTAGGATTTTCCAAATGGTCAACATTTCATATCTTAGAAAATTCAATTCCATTACCCTCAAGGAGCTCGGGTTTGTTTGACCTGAGTGCCTCTGCTATAAATGCAACAATATTTGATGGAGAGGCTGCTAAGGCATTGACAAGGTCCCTTCCATGAAACCTCCTTTGGATTTAAATGAGAAATCTTTTCCATTGACTCCCTTTTCACAAGAACTGTTAACGAAGGAGTTAAATTGTTTGAGTGCCTTAGAGAGACAGGTAAAGCATTCTCATGAGGGGGGATTGTCAAGGAATCAAAGGACAAGATATTTTGTCATTTCTCTTACTTTATGCTTAAGGTAAGCATAGTTCTAAACCTTCCAAGGTTAATTGTTTGGACTCAAGTTCGACTGAAGGGTCACCAATCCAGTATCCATAAATGCAAAGTAAAGGGTTCTTAGGAGTGAATGTAGAATCCAATCAAGGCTGGTTTCAGCAAAGCTCAAATTTTCTTTACTCGAGTGTAGTCGATATAAATATGGAAGGATACAATGGAGGGGCCTCCCAACCTTTGACAGATATTGATGACGCATATGTATGGTCTCCTATGGAGAAAGGGAAAGCCTTCATTCCCATGTTGGATGTTTGCTGGTCAAAGAGACACCTTTTATGGGCACTAGTAGATCCTCTTAGGAAAAGAAGGAAAATGGGGGTTAGGATACTTTGGTCCCCAGTAAATCCAGAGAAGATCAAGTTTTGAGAGTTATGGAGGTTTCAACTCACACTTCTATTAGAGGGAAGAACATGGATGCTCCTTGCTCGACAACTATGTAGGTCTTGCTTGATGAATGTAATGAGATTGAATTGGGCGCACAAGTGAGCATGATATATGATGCTAAGGGGGAAAATATCTCTTTGGTTTCTCAATCAAATTGGTTGGGGACAAAGGAAATAGTTAAACAAATGAAAACTTTCCTTACCGTGGACAATATCTTTGACACCGTAAAAGAAATTTTAATTGGAAGTGATAAGAATAGAAATCCTCAAACAAAGCAAGGTAAGTCTTCTTTATTTGACTCCATCCTACCTTTCCTTTCGTTGGTTTAATTAATTTTGTGGAGTTACGGGGAGGGGGTCATCTAAATCTAAATCATCATGCTGAGGGGGTTTCCAATCCTTTTAATAGTGTTGCACGCAGAGAAGGACCCTTTGTCATGTCTTCCAATCATTCCCCACTATATTGCATGGCAAGGTATTGTACCTTTTTTTCTTTTTTTTTTATGCCCATTAGAGTGGAGTGCTCCAGGCCAGGAATTACCTAATGAATATTTTATCCTTAAATATTAGAGGGCTTAGGGAACCATCGAAACAAGAAATTATTTGTATATGAGACTTTGTTTACTCCCTAGATTTTATTATGTTATAAGAAACCATGGAGAAAGGTTCTATCTACATAAAAATTCATTCAACCTCTTTTGTAGGCTGACACTTTGTAGTGGTTGATGCTAGGGGTCACTCTAAGGGTTTTCTTCTTAGGTTGTCTTCACTTTCTGGTAGATTTAATTGTGTTATATTGTTATGTATCCATATAAAAATAACACAAAAACATAAGAGAGATAGATTTCCAACTAGATAATAAGCCATTTTGAGGGGGAAACCTCCCTTTACTTCACATAAATGAACAATTCTTAGATTATTCAAATGGCAATAACTCTTTTGTATATATAAGAGCTTAAAGGGTCAAAATATAATTAGGTCTTACATAACAATAATAATATAAGGGAACATCAATAAAAATAGTGGGTCTCCATGGGGCACAAGAATAACAATATGTGGATACACTAGTATTATATGGACTTAACATGCCCCTCTCCTTCAAAAAAGTGTTGTCCTCAATACTTGAGTAGTTCTCGATGATTGTTTATAAAATACTCATCCTCCCATGTGGAATCTTCAACACCTAAGCTATTGTAGGTGTTAAATTCTTGAGTTGAGATGCTCGAAATTTCACAATAGTCATCTTTTAATGCCAACATTTCTAGTCTATACCAAGACCCTCGTGAGGACAGAGGTCGAGGAGAAGCAGAAGAGAAACTGAGCAACAAATAGTAAGCAATCAACAGAATGGGTAGAGAGTGAAAAATTGAAATATTAATGAAGGTGAAACTTAATAATATACCCCTAATTAAATAATTTAATTTTCAATATAGTATTATATTATTTATTTTTATTTTTAGTTTTATGTTAAAATTGATTATAATGATTTTATCAATATTAATATAAATACTCTAATCAGTTAAATATATTAATATCCATTTTTCAACATATTTAATTGTTGATTAAATGTATTTAAATTGATATTTTTTTATATTATAACTTGAAAGTTATCTTGTTTTAGTTTAATAAACTAATGAAATGTTGATTAATATGTTTGATATATCTTTTAAATATATTTAATTAGTTTCACTTTAAATATATTAATATATTCAAACAGAAATTTTAATATATTTAAATATCTAAATATTAATTAAATATATTTAAAAAATTATTATTTTTACTATTATTTTTGTTTTATGATATTCTAAAATTAAAGTTATTAAGGGATGAGATGTTGATTAAGGAATATAGGTGTTTAGGTAAGTAGGATTAGTTTGGAGGTTGTAGCTTTGTGTGAGAAGGGGTATCCAACTCATGTTGACTTCAATCTCATTGTCTCTTTTGAGATTAACGATGTGCTTCATGATTTCCAATGCTTCACACATATTTCTTTTGTAATAATGGTTCTCCCTTGAGATTATTTCCATTTCTTCCATGCACACATGATGGTTTGTCTTAGATGAATGTTCGAAAAGTTCTGAGGATCTCACTCTCGCTTTCCTAATATCTACAACATGCTCTTTGAGTCTAATTTTGAAGGATCTTCTGGTCTCACCAATGTAACATTTACCACAAGAGCATTTGTGTTTACAAACACCTTTTTGCTAGAAGTGATCTAGGTTGCCTTTTACAAATTTCATCCTATGCTAGATCATATTCACTAGTTTGAACGAGGTTGTTATTCCTTTCTTTCTCACGACCCTAGCTAACTTATCGGTGACTCTGTGGATGTAAGGGAGATATTCCTTTCCAATTAGGGTTTGTGAGTTAGAAGAGGGGTGTCTAGAAATTTTGGATCTAGATTTTATGATAGCTTTGTTTATATCCTTGTGTCTATAATTGACGTTTAAGAAAACATTTTTTAGATATTAAATTTCCTCATCTACATGTTCCTTGTCATATATCCTTAAATCTCTGGTGAAGAGTGTGTTGAGGACCCCCATCTTCTGGGATGGATGGTGATGAGAATCGACATGGAGGTAGCTATCCATGTGAGCATTTTTCTGTATACTTTGTGACCCAATGATCCATCTATTTTCCTGATAAGAAGAATGCCAAGGAATGGAATGAATTCATTCTCCCGAGTCTCTATTGTGAATTTAATGTCATTGGAAATTTTATTAAGGTGATTCAAGAAGTTTTCTAGCTTTGAATCTCCATGAGGCCAATTCACATTGGTATCATCAACAAACCTAGTGAAAAATTTGGGCTTAAGATGGTAAGTTTCCAAGGAATTATTTTCAAATTCCTCCATGAAAATGTTGGCTACTATGGGGGATAATGGAAACCCCATATCCACCCCTGTGGTATGTTTGAAGTATTTACCTACGAAGGTAAAGAATGTGGAACAGAGACAAACCTAAGTAAGATTCGCAGTTTCTATGTTTGTAGCCTCCTAGACGACCTAGATGGCCTCTTCTAATGGGATTATTTTAAATTATTATTATTATTATTATTATTATTATTTCTTCAGGATCCAATATGATTTTCCCTTCCTCTTCTATTTCTAACAATATAGTTTGAACTAGGAGATTGTCACATATAACCTTCTTTAAGCATGAAACATGGAAAACTAGGTGCGCTCATGAAGGTGGAGGTAGCTCCAATTTGTATGTCATAGTACTAATATTTTACAACCCCTTGTAAGGGCCATATTTTTTGGTTGATCATAATTTATCATACTTCTTAGCTTTCTTAAGGGAAATTTATTTGTATGGTTGTAGCTGTAAAAATACCCAAATGCCCGCATCAAAACTTCTTTCACTGCGATGTCGATATTCCTATTGTTTCATTTCATTTGCACGAGAGTCAGGTTATCCTTTAAGAGTTGGAGAATTTTTTTTGATTCTCTATATGATCTTACATTGGTTAAACCTTAGAATTTCTTCTTAAATATCATGTGATGTATGGTGGATGATATCTGTAAAGTGTCATAAATGGAGTCTTTCTTGTTATGGTATGGAAGGAAGTGTTATACCATGATTCTATGAGAGGTAACCACTTGAATCATTGTTCTTTTTTTATCAAATACAAAGCAACGAATATATCCTTCCAAATATATTTTCACTATCTTAGTTTTCTCATCAGGTTGAGGATGATAAGATGAGCTATGAGATACTTGAGAACCAAGACAAGAAAATAATTATTTCGAAACATTTCCATTGAAAATGGGATCTCTGTCACTTACAATAATCTTTTATTTCCATGTATATCTTGAAGTTTTTCCACAAATGTAGTAGGGACTATACTGACTGGCAAAGGATGAGATAGTGCACAAACGTGTGAATAATTGGTAAGTCTGTAAAGTGCCACCATGATGACACTCTTTCCTTCAGACTTGGGTGAACCTGTGATAAAAGCCATTAATACATACTCCAAACACTTAGTTGGAATGGATAATGGTTGTAAAAGACTTCGAGTACTAATTATATCAACTTTATTTTGTTGGCAAACCTAACATTCTACCACAAACCTATTGAATATCATATTTAAAGCCATCCCAAAACAATTCCATCTTTACCGTGGTAATTTAAAAAGAATATTAAGTGCCTTATTATAGGATAGGTGCGAAATACCAAAAAAACTTTTGTTTTAGTTGGGATTTTATACATGGATATAAACAATATTTTTACCACCATGAATCATTTTTCCCTATAAATGTATTAGATGCATCGGGATCTTGCTACAACTTTTCAATGTGTGTCCGCACCTCCTTTTCATCCTTCTATTCATCCCTTGCTTCAGTTATCCAATTAGGATGGATAATAGAAATGGCATAGAGTAATTTTTCCACATCTACATCCGTTCTTGAGAGTGCATCTACAACAACATTTTGCTTCCCTTTTTTGTAAATGATTTCAAAGTGATAACCCAACATCTTTGAGACCCATTTTGTTTCTCTTCTAAATATAATATTTTCTCCACAAAGTATTTAAGACTATCATGATATGTTTTTACAATGAAGTGTCTTCCCATTAGGTAAGGGTGCCATTTGTTTAGGGAATATGGTATTACAACTGTTATAGACATTTTTGGGCCCTACAACCCCAAGCATGAAATGTCCATAAACCAAGGGCTCCTAAGTCCCTAAAAGTGTTGTTCTAACCCCTAAAGGAACAAGGTAAACAGATTACAGCTTCTCCCAGAAGTTCTCCATGAAAAATTGCTCAGAATTGGTCAAAACAGGATCATTTCAGCTGCTCCACTGGCTAAGTGCGTTGCATCTCACCTAAATACACTATGTGGGTGCGTTGCATTTCAAAAATCCCTTCTATGGGGTGCGGTGGGCGAGAAATGACTAATGGCAGTGTCATTCCGCGAGGTGGAGAGGCAATGGAAGCTTCCAGAAACTTCTCCTGTGACACTTACCTCACTGAATTCGACCAAGGATGAGTAAGAGACCATCAATCTCCAATTGGAAGCAAGAACTATCAGAGGGAAGACACTAATCAAATCATGAGTTGACTCATCTCCATTACAGACATCTATATATGGATCCCTCATCACAGAGATCCGGAGGCTGGAATTTGCATATTGTAAGGAATTGTTGTTGGTTTCTTGAGACAAACATCAGATTGTTGGGTGATCTAAGCTTTGTTTGAGGTGAAGAGGGGCTTCTTTGTTGGGAGGTTGATGCTGGGTCAGAACAACTGGTTATAACTCCTCTTGGCTCTTTTCTTGTTTATCAATAAAAGCTATTCAAGTTTTCCTCCATGCTCTTGTGTCATTGATGCTTGCTACATTTGTATGGTCAATTTATATCTGATCCTAGATTGTTTATGATTATAGATCCATGTCTTTGTATAGTGCTATGCTTCTGTGAACTTACAGGTACTTTGTGAAGCTGGGCGTGCAAGGGAGAAGGTAGCTGAAGACTATCAAAGAAGAGAGGAATCAAATCAGGAGATTAGCGCAAGACAGAGGTTGGTCTTTCTGTTCCTCTCTATCTATAATTCATAAAGGAAAAATGAAAGTAGCTTCTCTCTGTTTGTTTCTAAGGTAGCTGTCACCCTCAGTGGGATAGAGCAGTTCTATATAGACACTTTTCCCTGTAACAAAATGGCGACTCCGCTAGGGAGATAATTGGTTTGTTTGTTTATCATTCTTTGTTGTTTGTTTCATAAACTTACAGGTAGCATTTGAATTGCATTTGCCATAACAAATGCAAAGTAGATAACTGCTACATCAATCCATCTACTGGATATGTTTATGATTTAAACAACTGATTCACAAACTATCTGATTGCCCTTGTGATAGCTCTTAGATCCTCCTTAGATCTACCCCTGATTGTTGCATTACTGATTGCTTTTTGCTCGCACAAAACCCAAGAACTGAACTGCAAACTGTGACCCGGAATCCAAACAGAGTCTCGTTTCTGGCCCAACGCAGGTACTATTCAGAGAATCTGAACTTTAACGCACTTCTCGAGTGGACAAGCTGCGCTGCATTTCAAATTCTCTGTGTTACAGGTGTGCTGATCAGAAGGCTCTGTGCAGTTTTGGTTTCTGTGATTCATTCTTTCCAGTTCTATTACTGAATTTTGCTGCCCTTGATCAGTATATGTCTGTTTGAAACCCCTTTTCCTTGTTGTTATTCCGCCTCCTTTGTACAAAAGAACTGCAGATGTTTTTGTTTGTTTGTTGAGTCATTTACAGTTCTCCTTTGCAAAAGTAGCATAATCGTACTGTCTTCCTTTGATTTGAAACTGTAGCAAGTGTCGATTTCAATCGTAGGAAAGAGTTTGATTGCTGTTGATGGCCGATTATCCTATTACTATTGCGTTTGGTCTAAATTTGTAATTTTCTAGTGTCAAGAACAAGTATTCATTTCAAAATCGTAAGGTGTTGTGATCGTCTCCATTTTTTATTTCGAAAAGAAACTTGTTGATATTTGTCGCTTGAAAAGAAATTCAGATTTGTGCATCAACTTTATTTTTAGCATTCATATACTAAGAAAGTCGAAAACAAATACATGCATGTGCATTTGCATATAGACAGTCTGATTGGCTTGATTTAGGAAAGTGCATTTAGAGTGTGCTCTTTTCTCTTTGTGAAAAGATTCTGTCCTTCTTTTCCTTAGTAGCTAGGATTTTCATTGCACAAAGAAGATAAAAGTTTGTTTATCATCTTAAATTGCATTTTAGGAATTACATCTACATCTCGCGATGAACCTGGAAGGCAAACTTCATAAACAAGATCAACTTAAAATAAATTCAATGAATCTAACAACGCTTTGGAGCTTAATGCACAACATTTAGAAGTCTAGGCTAGAGACGTATTCCGGTGTCGTAAAGCCTGGTAACTGTTGTTCTCACTGATGGTTGGGTGATTCCTCCACTTTGAGACGATAAGTGCCAGTACGGACTTGTGCTCCCACGTATCGTCAAGTATATTTTGGGAGACTCCAATAGGCTTAATCCTTTATCCATAGGAAGCCGTGTCTGCTGCCCTATCGATTGCAATGCACTGAACACAACATTCGGGAAGATTGACTGCCGTACCGTAAAAAGTATTCTGCACTTTTGCGATTGGTTCGGTAATCCCTCTACCTAGATTTCCAGAGCAGTCCCTTTCGTTCCTTTTCAGAATCTTTAATAGAAAAGGTCCATCTGAGCACTTGTCACTTCATGCTCATTAAAAATCTAAGGTGACTAGAGTCATCTTTTGTTTTTTCTCGACTCTTAAAAACTAAAAAAACAAGTTGTGTCAAAGCGTCTAAAATTTATTTTAAATGGAATATTCATTACCCTTTCCTACGTTGATCTTGGGTTGAGAAAATGGAATCCACCAACCAAGGAATTCCCCTTGGGGGAAATCCTAGTCCCTTCTCCTCTTGGAGAGATGTTGGTGCACCCCATATGGCCACATTGTCGCTTCAGGGACTGACAATTGGTTTACCTGTATGGCTCTTCTCAACTTCTGTCGTTTAGATCACCGCAATTCCTGAACAATCAAATCAGCAACTAGACAAGTCCAGAGTTACCCGCCAACCTTCTACTTCGTCTAATTCTTCCTCTCCTCCTTCCTCTTCTCTTGATGGGGCTAGTAAAGCCAAAAGTCAAGTACCTAAGGAGAAGAAGGAAAAGAAGAAGAAAGAGAATAAGAAGAAGGAGCCAAAAGCGAATAGGGGCAAACGAGTGTCGTCTAGCGAAAATCCACACACTACACCAACCAGGCCTAAATCGCCATGTGTCATTTGCAAAGGAGACCACTATCACAGAGATTGTCCTTGCATCCCTTGGATCTTAAGGGACTGGTCTCCTCGTTTGCACAACCCGGTGTCGTCAACCTCTGATGATCATGTTGAAAACACACCGTCAACTAGTGAAAGTGAAGCCCCAGGACAAAAAGGAAAATATAGATTTCCTTGTAAACTGTGCGAAGGCGACCATGCCATCCACCGTTGTCCCTTCTTAGATGAAGCTAAAAGAGTTTTGGACAATCATCCGGTTTCACCGTTATGACTTCCTCCTAGATATAAAAAACTCTTGCCGATTCCGTCACTAGTTGAAAATCCGGCTGGCCCGCTCAGGTGGTCGGCTGAAGCATCTATCATTGAAGACAAACCATCTGAACCCATACCAGATGAAAGTCAAAAGGTCAAGGCGGTAGTTGACCCGGTCTTGCCTTCAGAGGTTCCATCTTCAGATGATACAATCACCGAAGAGAACAATGATGACACTGTCCAAATTCTTTTCATAAGCACAGACTCCAACGAACATGGGGGCAATATACCCGTTCCTTTACCGCAGGAAGGAAGTTCTTCAGAGTCGTACCCGGCCGTCTATTCGGTCCCACCTCCAAGCGACCTAGTTGTCTCCTTCGACTAGAATCAACTAGGCAGACCCCGTTTACCACCTAGTATACCATTCCAAATCATTGTTCAAATATATAGAATGGTTATGGCCGGTACCATCATAGATGAAGGGGCTTCTGTGAGTATCCTTTCCTCAACTACTTGGAAAGCGCTTGGTTCGCCATCGCTTTTTCCTAAGATGAGAAATCTAACAAGCTTTGATAAAGGAACCAGTCGGCCGTTAGGGATCCTTCCCAATGTGCCCATAACATTGAGAGGGAAAACCGTTCACATGAACGTGATGGTAGTTCAAGGACCCCTGGATTACAATCTACTCCTTGGACGAGACTATATTTATTGCATGAGAGCCATTGTCTCATCACTCTTTAGAGTGATGTGTTTTCCGCACGAAGGAAGAGTGGTCAAGCTCGTAGACCAGCTTTCATTTCCTGGATCACGCATAGAAAATAGTCATATACCATCCCTGAATAGCCTTTTCACACAAGAAATGTCTCAATCCCCTGTCCGTCCACCCGATGAGCGCGAGTGATTCGGGGGACATGACTGAAACCCAGGGGGCATGCACCCTGGTCTGCTTCGGCAAGAAAACTTCGGGTATAGGGTAGGTTTCTGCGAGAAAATATGACTAGTCTGTACTCCCGTCCGTGATTGGAAGAGGGGGTTATTCTAGAACAAGATTCTCTTGTCAAAGTTATGTGAGTCCGGTAGCCTCCTTCACTCACCTTTGTCTATTTCGATAGACATCGCCGAAGAAGTGTTTTGTTTGCGCTGTGAATAGAACAATCTTTGGGTAACCTGTAAGAGGTAGGCCTCTCCCGGTAGGACAAATGTTTTAACGGACTAAAGAAGGGGTAACCTTGAAATTCTATTTTATACCTGGGGGCATGCAAGCCTTTTGGCGTGCAAGCGAAGAGCGAATATTTATTTTTTAAATTTGTAGGTCCTCTAACCCTTTAAACTCGCAGGATTGGTCGTTTCCTAACTTGCATAAAGAAAGGATGTGGGGCAAAACTCTAAAAATTGCCATTTTATATGAGACATTCTTATCACACAACTAGATTAATCGAGCAGTTTTAGCACATAGTTCAAGCTCGTTAAAAAATAAACATAAGACATGAGAAAATGTTTCCCCCCTGCGTTTAAGCTCATTAAAAAATTAACTATTCCCCGGTAAATAACCATCGTGAATGTAGTACTTCAGCCATTAAAGCCTTGGTCGTGTTTGCACCATCACCTCCATTTTTGCATTGGCCGATCATTCACCTCCATTTGATTGTTTACCTATTTTGAGGAACAACTGCGAAGAGTGATTTCACTAGCCATCCTTGTAACACTGCCATGATTGGAAAATTCCAAACCTTACCTGGAATCAGTTGCTATCCATTTTATCACTCATTCCTCAAAAGACGAGTCTCCTTTAAGCTCTTTTCAACTGAC
Organism: Pinus tabuliformis; assembly: GCA_031772625.1. Classification (NCBI taxonomy): domain Eukaryota; kingdom Viridiplantae; phylum Streptophyta; class Pinopsida; order Pinales; family Pinaceae; genus Pinus; species Pinus tabuliformis. The sequence continues at coordinate 821,692,809 of CM062804.1, read as the reverse complement.
TCGTAAAATATGAAAAGATTGCTGAGCCATTGGCCTCTCCAGCTCGTTAAAGGGACAAAAAGTGCTATCCCTCCTCTAAATTTTAATCTTTTTGGACCTGAGGGATTATTACAAAAAAAGATCAAGCGCTTGTTTTGTTCGGCTCGTTAAAAGTATCGAAAATTCTTCGCTTCTGTATTGTTTTATACTTTTTCGGACTTAAGGGATTAGATGACAAAAAAGGAATTTTGGAGTTACCTTTACGTTCCTTTTCAGACTCTCTAAAATTTAAAAGGACCGAGTTATCTTTGTCGTTAAACTCGTTAAAATTTTAATAGCGACAAACTTGTCTACAGACAAGAACGAGTTTCACTATCGCTAGGCTCGTTAAAACATAGCGATAGGTTTGCCCGAAGGGCAAATTATAGAACAAGCATATGTTATCCTCCTCAAGCTTGACAAAAATAAAGAGGTACTGGTCAGCAATAACTGGGGAAAATTGGGAAGAAAACTTGAAGAAACTTTGTTGGTAGCAAGTCGCTCTTGAACATGACACTTCCACTCCATGTCTGAGTCGGGTTGGGTTGTTTCATTCACCGGTCACATCACCATGGTCCCATCATACCATCCACATTTTGGGTTAATGCTACCAATCCATCACATCAATGTTGCCGATATGTTCAAGAGAAGTCATTCAGAGAATTCACCTGTGTCTCACCCACTACCATACATTTATACTCCATTCTTTCATGACCGCCACCCTGAACCTTATATCACCAGATCATTTTCACCTCCATAAAAAATCATTTGCTCTATTCCATGTCATTGATGTGGGATTCATTAAGGCCCTCCTGTGATGGATCACTTCTGGTCAACATCAGCTCATTATCCAAGAAGTTGATCTAGGAACACCCCATTCAGTACCTTGAAGCTTGCATGCCTCAATGGCAAGTTTCTCACTTCCGGCGATAGGTTTACATCAATGGCCTTCGACCGAAATATTTTGCGTGGTGTTCGATGCCAAGTCCTTTATTCACACCACGTGAATTGTACTGCAGTACCTTGAGGGTCATTATTATTGTCAGTAACTCCTCTCGCGCCTGTTAACAGCTTACATCATTGGCTGGTAATCAGGCGATGTCTTTCCATGTTCGACTCCAGAACAGCTTTCACATGGATCGACTTGTACTTCAAGTGAAGATCGAACGAGATTGAAGACCCTGGATCTAGTTTCATCCATCCGGGCTGCGATATATATTCAGGGAAATAAAGACATCAAATTTACATCATTGCTGCACAGATAATCATCCAATCAAAGGGATGATGGCTCTATCAGAATCATCAGTCTTCACTCAAACGATTGTCTGTCCTATGTACATGAAAATGAATTTATAAAGCTGAGCATGGGAATGCCCGCCTCAGATAGATCATGAAAATATTATGAAGATAATGTATTGTATTGTATCTTATTACAGGTCTCCTCCTAGCATTGAAAGAACTTCGGATCCTCATAAGAAAGCATTTCACCGGACATCAAAAGATTAACGACCTCATGCTTTAGGGGGCAACTATTATAGACATTTTTGGGCCCTACAACCCCAAGCATGAAATGTACATAAACCAAGGGTTCCTAAGTCCCTAAAAGTGTTGTTCTAACCCCTAAAAGAACAAGGTCAACAGATTACAGCTTCTCCCAGAAGTTCTCCATGAAAAACTGCTCAGAATTGGTCAAAACAGGATCATTTCAGCTGCTCCACTGGCTAAGTGCGTTGCATCTCACCTAAATACACTATGTCGGTGCGTTTCATTTCAAAAATCCCTTTTGTGGGGTATGATGGGCGAGAAATGACAAATGACAGTGTCATTCCGCGAGGTGGAGAGGCAATGGAAGCTTCCATAAACTTCTCCTGTGACACTTGCCTCACTGAATTCGACCAAGGATGAGTAAGAGACCATCAATCTCCAAGTGGAAACAAGAACTATCAGAGGGAAGACACTAATCAAATCATGAGCTGACTCATCTCCATTACAGACATCTATATATTGATCCCTCATCCCAGAGATCCGGAGGCTGGAATTTTGCATATTGTAAGGAATTGTTGTTGGTTTCTTGAGACAAACATCAGATTGTTCGGTGATCTAAGCTTTGTTTGAGGTGAAGAGGGGCTTCTTTGCTGGGAGGTTGATGCTGGGTCAGAACAACTGGTTGTAACTCCTCTTGGCTCTTTTCTTGTTTATCAATAAAAGCTATTCAAGTTTTCCTCCATGCTCTTGTGTCATTGATGCTTGCTACATTTGTATGGTCAATTTATATCTGATCCTAGATTGTTTATGATTATAGATCCATGTCTTTGTATAGTGCTATGCTTCTGTGAACTTACAGGTACTTTGAGAAGCTGGGCATGCAAGGGAGCAGGTAGCTGAAGACTATCAAAGAAGAGAGGAATCAAATCAGGAGATTAGCGCAGGACAGGGGTTGTTCTTTCTGTTCCTCTCTATCTATAATTCATAAAGGAAAAATGAAATTAGCTTTTCTCTGTTTGTTTCTAAGGCAGCTGTCACACCTTAGTGGGATGGAGCAGTTCTATATAGACACTTTTCCCTATAACAACAACCATTTCCTTATCATACATATGTTTATGTAAATAATTTCCCTTGATTGGACGACTTTCAAAAGTTGTGGGTGTTCCTTCTTGCATAAAAAAACATTGATTCCCTTTCCTGAGGCATCACATTCCATAAAAAAAAATTTGTGACGCTTGGTTTAGCTAGCACCATATCTTGAAACATTTCCTCTTTAACATGTTCAAAGGCCTTAGTTGTTTATGGAATCCGGAAAAATACATCTTTCTTCAGTAATGTTGTTAGAAGTGCTTCTATTTTCCAATAATGTTTAGCAAACTTGTGATAATACCCTATAAACCTAATAAATCCTTTAATATGCCTTAAGGTTGTGGGTATTTTCCATTCCTTGAAGGTTTAATTTTGTTACGGTCTACCTCAACACCCTCATGAGATACAACATGATGTAAATATTCCTTTTCCTATACCCCAAGGAAACATTTGGAGGGTTTGGCATATAATTGTTTCTCCTGCAATAGTTTGAGCACCATGTCATCATGTTAAACATTATAATTCCAATCCTTGCTCTATATTATAATATCATTAAAAAATAATAACACAGATTTTCTAAAGGTTTGAAAGTGGAAATCATTAAACTTTGAAATGCAGAAGGTGAATTACTAAGGCCAAAAGGCCTGACCAAATTCATAATTACCTTCATAAGTTGTAAATGTTGTGTTTAGAATGTATTATGTCTTAAATCTAATTTGGTGATATCCTAAACAAGGATCGAGTTTGATGAAGCAAATTGCTCCATGTAGCTCATAAAACAATTCATCAATGACAAGGGTGGGAAATTTATTTTTAATAGTAAGTTTGTTGAGCTCTCTATAATCTGGACACATACACCATCATCCATCTTTGTTGTGCACCAATATTGTTGGAGAAGAGAAAGAACTATTACTAGGTTGAATTATACTTGCCTCTATCATTTTTGCACCCATTCCTTCAATTTCACTCTTCTAGTCATAGGGGTATCTGTAAGTCTTAATGTTTGGAGGAACACCTCCTAGAGTAATGTGAAATGCATCATCATGATTGTGAATATGTGGGAGACCTTGGGGAGACTAAATTTTTTTGCAATGGTTGTCAAGGACTCTTTGGAGATATGGATAAATGGATGAATTAGATGTATGAACATATAGTGAGGATAATTTTTCAATTACCCCTCATTGTTCCCTCTTCAAAATATGTATCATGCCATTAGAGTTGATTATCTTCCTAGGTTTCCATGTGATACCCCATAATTCAATTTCCTTTCCTTCCCATAAAAAATTGTTAGGAAAGTTCTTAAAAATAAAAAGACGTCATCCCAAACTATTGTAACCATTGGACTCCTAATACAGCATCAACACCACCCATTGGAATGGAAAGAATTATTGGAAATACTAAGAGGGCGGGTGAATTAGTATTTCTTTTTCCGACTATTGTTTTACCAGTTAAAACATATATATTCAGAGCACAAGATGAACAACAATAATAAGAGCTTTTATTAATATAAATTGTGCAGTAAAATAGATACAATATATAGATGGTTGCAATCAGTTCCCAAGATCTAACTTAGACTTTGGTGAGGCTCCAACCTCTAGAGCACCAACTCTATTTCGCCAAGACACCAATCATGGACTTAGGAGCACCAACTCCCAAGGAATTCAATCCTACCAATTCTTGAGACACCAGTCCCAAAGACACCTATCCTTCCTACTTCTGAGGCATCAACCCCAAGGACTCCAATCCTTCTTGCTTCTAAAGGCACCAGCCCCAAGAACTCTTATCCTTCTTGCTTTTGAGGCACCAGCCCCAAGGACTCCAATCCTACTTACTTCTGAGGCACCAACCTCAAGGGTTCTTACCCAATGTTTTTAAGGTTCATTTGATAGTAATTTTCTGCTCTTAGAAATCTTCTCTACTGAGTTCTGTTTGATTATAGCTTCATTGCTGTCTCCAAGCTACAACATCAATGACAACTAGTCTTGTTATAAAGTAGTCTTCCCAATTCTTCATACTACCAACACAAAGTGTCCAGTACCCTTCATGACTTCTAATAATGTCTTCACATAGCTTTAGTCAGTCTATTATTAGTTGCACTAAGCTCTACATAAAGAACAATTTTCTATTCAATCTTATGTTCTCTGCTAGCTACTTCTCCCCTTCGACTGTCTGTTGTCCTGTTGGCCCTTCGACCCTATTTCTATTCTGTTAGACCCTCTTGTTGCCTCTATCTCCTCCAGCTTATTTCCACAAAATATGTTCAAAAGTGTTCAACAACCTTCAACAGCATAAGAAAAACAATGTTCTCCTCTTTTCCTGTCTTTTATTCATTCCTCATGCCTTTGTATGTTGGTTTCCTCTCTTCGCTGGGCCTTTGGCTTCCTCCTCAGTCTCTGTGGTTTCCTCTATCTCTTCGTGCTCACCAGCACTCCTGAGACACATTACTTCTTAAGACAGGTACACAAATGCACAGATAAATCATGTCTTACGTTAAACTGTAACAGCGCTCCTTTTTACAATAATTACAGGCATACACAGACACAACATTGTTTCATGGACAACCATGTCCTAATCACAATTGCAGTTGGCTTGATTCATCCTGCTGAATTATAGTTCAGGCCTCCTGAACTATCAGGAGTGTTATTGTATTGCATTTCTGCCTCAAAGGCCCATGCACGACAAATATCAGATACATATGAAAATCAGAAAAAAACACGAGTGAAACACTCATGGCATACCTCAATTTTAATTCACCCGCAACTATTCCTGTATTGAATCCGCAATGTATGTTGCAATCGACGCTTTCCAGGAGTTCTTTATATAGTTACCTCATGAAATTGCCAATGTCCGATGGGGCAATCCTCCTAAGGACGCGATATAATAATAGGGTCCTATATAATAGGACCATCGGGTCTGCATACATTATTGCAAACGCCACTTTCAGAGGTTCTTCTATAAGTCGAGCCTAAAAAATTTCCGATGGCCGATGGCTGATACCAGATGCAATATTATATTAAATTGTTTATAATAGGTCCGTTAGTTCCATAGCTCTATCGCAATCGGTGCGTTCATGTGGCAAGGCTTTACGGCTTACGATATAGCGAAAGACGCGATATTACAATAGGCGCGATATAATAAGGCCACGAGTTCGCATGTATTATCGCAATCAATATACTTTGCTCCTTTAACTTTGTTTATATATATATTGCTTCGTTGTTTATATATATATATTGCTCCGCTATTTATATATACATATTGCTTCGTTGTTTATATATATATATATATATATATATATAGATATATATATTGCTTATGCACCTTGCTCTTGGCATATGCAATAGCTCTACTCCTTCGATAGAGTATTCGTCGTACAATATTTGTCGGGATTCTGTACCGATAGCGAATTTACCTTATAACTCAGTCTTTTTGCCCTGATAGTGTATTTGCATATATATGTCTGTGATCTGATGTATATTAATGCATATATAGATGGGTTTGGCCTCTGATAGCTCCAAATTGTGTAATCTGCTTCCTTTTATGGCTTTGATTTGGCATATATATATGTTATATATATATATATATATATGGCTCCTCCGTTTGCCTTGTTTTCTCCATTTGCTCCTCTTCTTTGGCATATATATTGCATATATATATGCTCTGCTTTGTTTGCTCTATTTTCTCTTGTAGCTCCGCTAACTTTGTTTTGGCATATATATATATATATGTGGCTCCTCCTGAAGCTCCTCTTGCTCCAATGTGGCTCCTCTGGCTTGGCAGTGTCTTTGAAATACCTCCTTGCATATATGAATGCCTCTCTTGCTTTGATATCCTATGATATGCTTTGATCTACCTCCTTTGGTAACTCCTCTTGCTTATGGCTTGGCTATCCTAATGGCCTTGCTCCTATCTCTTCATGGATTTGCTCGGCTTCCCCTTGGCTTCATGTCATTCTATAGTATCTAGAATATTTCCCTATTGACATCAATGACAATGTAGGTCAACAATCTCCCCCTTTGTTATTGATGGCAATATTCTTCTTCTCGCCCCCTTTGACATCAATGGCAAAGGAGTGCTCTGGGACTCCCCCTATTAGCCTGCTTCTATTCTTCATGAATCGTAGATATTCATGGGTCTGTGACTCCCCCTATCATAGAGATCTTATTCCCTTTACTCAAGATAGAAGGATTGATGCTTTATCATCAATTTGCACATTATTCCATCTTCACGTCTCAGAACTACTCTATCATGGCTTCAACAACGCTTAAAGATGCTCTACTTTAATTCTTTCATTCAGATTGTAAATGGTAATACACCAAGTGTCAAAGTCTAGGCTTTTATACTTCAATCCATATTGCTATCTCCATAGGCAGAATTGAGATACCTTCATAGTCCGAATCAAGAGAAACTGCCACTGAGATTGTCTTTCTCGTTGTCTTTCCTCAGATCTAAGTTCATTTGTGTCTCTATGTTTCTTCTTAAGTCACTACCATCCTTTCCTTGTGTTCTTGTACAAGTCTCTACATTTTATTTCTACTAGCAGATTTAGATATACAATCTGTGACTATCTTTTAAAACATTCTGCTAATCTGTATCTTCATGCAGTGCTTCAGTTTTGATATAGGCTGCCAGCTGCTCTTACTTCAAACTCTATTCTAGATGTATATGTTTGTTTGAGGATTGCCTCTATTAGTGTCCAGAATTTATCTGTTCTCACATTAAATCCATGAGTCAAGACATAAACTTTTGTGATAACAACACCATAATTGTTTGCCTTATTTATTTAGTGTTAGATGATTTTCTCTGTTGTTCCAAATACTACTTAGAGATTAAGTGGAAAGCATATTTAACAACAGTCCAAATAATGGTTACCGGATCTTATTCTTCAATGGAGTACTCCTGAGAAATGATCTTCATTAAAGAATGATTGTTAATATAGCTCAACAAGGATTTCATCAGGACCCTTTTCACTAATAGCTTCTGCAATAGTAATCATGAATTTTAGGTTCCCCCTAATTGTATGCATCATCTCATTTTGGTAGAGTCTTCCCATCAAATGCTTAGATTGTCATAATTCAGGCTAATGACATATGTTGTTGGCTGGAGAGCTCAAGGGACTTTCGAACTGTATTTGCTTTCTTCTCCATACTTGTGTAACTTTCTTCTTTTGCATGGTTCTAGCTTGTGTAAGAGCCCATGTTAAGTGACAATTGCATGCCATATGACCAATGTTGTGACACTTTAAGCATTCTACATTGTTCATGAATAAGAATTCATGATTTATTCCTGCAAAATTGTTTCTTGGAGATTGTTGGGGAATATAATATCTATCTTTATGATATGCTTTACAGTCTTTTGCCATGTGACCAAATTTTGTACAAGAATAACAATAACCAAAAAATGAACTTTGGTACCTGCGAGATGAAGGTTTCCCTGTTGTACTTCTAAAGCCTTTCTACATTGAGATCCTTTGATGATAACCATTGCCTCTTGCATCTTTGACATCATCTACATTTCTTCTTGGAGCAGGATTTCTTCTATTGTAGCCTTGATTTTTGTCCTTGCCTTTGATGGAACTGGGAGCATCACCATTTATTTCTGGCTTCTTCACATCTCTTTTGTTTGAAGCATTTTCATTCTTGTTTGAGGATCCACCTACATACCCATGACCTGATTTATCAGATGGACATATGTGATAGCTAAGCATGTCATCTAAGGCTTGAGAGCTCTTCAAGATTTTGTTCATCCCTTCAACCTTTGTCTCGAGGAAGACAATATCTTCTTCCAATATTTCACACTCACTATTATTCTTAGCAAGTTGTTCCGCAGTTTCTTCCTTGATACAAATAGCTTCATCTGCTTCTATTTTAAGGGAGATGATATCTAACTTCATTTTGAAGATTTCTTCATTCTTTCCTTACTTCTTGTAGTTGAGACTTGAGAGAGGAGACCTCTACCTTGTATTGACCTATCTCTTCTTCAAGTTTGTTCAAGCTCTTGTGCCTTTGTTCAAGTTGACTTGACAAGGTATCTTCCTACTTCTTTGCTTTATTTAATTGATTTGTCATGGATATGACTTCTTCATGATTCTTTCTTTTGTTTTGATCAAATTCCTTCTTAAGCTTCGCAAGCTCTTCATCCCTTTCTTGTACCTGAAGCTTGATGAGGTCAACTTTCTTCCTTGTTTGATCTTGGTAACCAACTAGTGCTATCTTCTCAATTTCCTCATTTTCCTTTTTCAAATTGTTAATCTCTTACATGGCAGTCATAAGTTGAACGGGGAGTTCTTCTACAAAATATTTTTCATTCTCTTCATCTTCTATGATGGGTTCTCGATTTCCTTCTTGATTTCCATCATCTTCATGACTGATGGTCATTTTCAATGCCCCTTTTGAGTGAAGGTCATGAAGTTTGTCCCATATACCCTTTGTTGATGATCATTTTCCTAGATTGTTCTTTACAGAATTAGGTAGCCCATTCAATATTGCCTTCATTGCTTTTGCATTGTACTCCTTGGATTCTCTATCCATCTTGCTATCAACAATCATTGATTTCAAGATTTCAATGCCTTGAATCTGTAGGAAATTCCTCATTCTTGCTTCCCATATATTAAAGTTCTCATTGAGCCTTGGAGCCTCCTCAAATTGATTGTCGTCTATTTTCTTAGTAGAGGGAGACACATCCTTAGGAGGACTGGAGACTTTCTTCCTTGACTTCACCATTTGTGTTCTAAATATCAACCCTCGGGTTGTTAGGCTTTGAATGAAGATACTAGATCTGATACCAATTGTTGGAAATACTGAGAGGGAGGGTGAATCAGTATTTCTTTTTCCAACTATTGTTTTACCAGTTAAAACATATATATTCAGAGCACAAGATGAATAACAAGAATAAGAGATTTTATTAATCTAAATTGTGTAGTAAAATAGATACAATATATAGATGGTTGCAATCAGTTTCCAAGCTCCAACTCAAACTTTGGTGAGGCTCCAACCTCCAAAGCACCAACTCTATTTCGATAAGACACCAATCTTGGACTTAGGAGCAACAACTCTGAAGGACTTCAATCCTACCAGATCCTGAGACACCAGTCCCAAAGTCACCTATCCTTCCTACTTATGAGGCATCAACCCCAAGGACTCCAATCCTTCTTACTTTTGAGGGCACCAGCCCCAAGGACTCCTATCCTTCTTGCTTTTGAGGCACTAGCCCCAAGGACTCTAATCCTTCTTACTTCTTAGGCACTAGCCTTAAGGGCTTTGACCCAATCTTGTCATGGTTCATTTGATTGTAATTGTTTTCCCTCATAGCTCTTCTCTACTGAGTTCTGTCTGATTAGAGCTTCATTGTAGTCTCCAAGCTACAACATCAATGACAACTAGTCTTCTTATGAAGTAGTCTTCCCAATTCTTCATACTGCCCACACAGAGTGTCCAGTACCCTTCATGACTTCTGATAATGTCTTCACACAGCTTTATTCAGTCCACTGTTAGTTGCACTAAGCTTTGCATAAAGAACAACTTTTTGTTCAAGTTTATGTTTTATGTTGGCTACTTCACCCCTCCGATTGTCTGTTGTCCTATTGGCCCTTCGGCCTTCTTTCTGTTCTGTTGGACCCCCTCGCTGCCTCTATCTCCTCCAGCTTATTTCCACACAAAAATTTCAACAGCGTTCAACAACCTTCAACAAGATAAGAAAACCAACGTTCTCTTCTTTTCCTGTCTTTTATTCATTCCTCATGCCTCTATCTGTCAGTTTCCTCTCTTTGCTAGCCCTTTGGCTTCCTCCTCAGTCTGTGTGGTTTCCTCTATCTCTTCGTGCTCGCCAGCACTCCTGAGACACATTACTTCTTAACAGAGGTCCACAAATGCACAAAGAAATCATGTCTTACGTTAAACTATAACAACACTCCTTTTTACAATAATTACAGGCATACACAGAGACAACATTGTTTAATGGACAACCACGCCCCAATCAGAATCACAATCGACTTGATTCAACCTCTTGAATTATAGTTCAATCCTCCTGAACTATCAGGAGCGTTATTGTATTGCATTTCTACCTCAAAGGCCCAAGCATGGAAAATATCAGATACATAGGAAAATCAGAAAAAAAACATGAGAAAAACACTAAGGGCAGACTTCAATTTTAATTCACCCGCAACTATTCCTGTATCGGATCTGCAGTCTATGTCACAATCATTGCTCAAGGCTTCTAGGAGTTCTATATATAGCGACCTCATGACATCATCGATGGCCAACGGGCTGATCCTCCTGAGGATGCGATATAATAATAGGGTGCTATATAGTAGGACCATAGGGTCCGCATACATTATTGCAATCGCCACTTTTGGAGGTTCTTCTATAAGTCAAGCCTAAAAAATTACCGATGGCCAACGGCCAATATCGGATGCGATATTATATTAAACTATTTATAATAGGTCCGTCGAGTCCACAGCTCTATCGCAATTGATGCTTTCATGTGGCAAGGCTTTACGGCTTGCGATATAGAGACGGACGCGATATTACAATAGGCGCGATATAATAAGGCCGTGGGTCCGCATGTATTACCACAATCAATATACTCCACTCCTTTAACTATATATATATATATATATATATATATATATATATATATATATATATATATATATATATATTGCTCCACTTTATATATATATATATATATATTGCTTATGCACCTTACTCTTGGCATATGCTATAGCTCTACTCCTCCGATAGAGTATTCGCCATAGTATATTTGCTGGGATTTCGTGCCGATAATGTATTTTCCTTATAACTTAGTCTTTCTGCCCCGATAGTGTATTTGCAGATATATTTCTGCACTTCGATGGCTTTTAATGCATATATAGATGGGTTTGGCCTCCGATAGCTCCTGATTGTGTAATCTGCTTCCTCTGATGGCTCTATTTTGGCGTATATATATGTTATATATATGGCTCCTTCGTTTGCTCTGTTTGCTCTGCTTGCTAATATTCTTTGGCATATATATGGCATATATATATGCTCTATTGTGCTTGCTCTATTTGCTCCTGTAGCACTGCTAACTTTGTTTTGGCATATATATGTGTGTGTGTGTGTGTGTGTGTGGCTCCCCCTGTAGCTCCTCTTGCTCCAATGCGGCTCCTCTGGCTTGGCAGCATCTTTCAAAGACCTCCTTGCATATATGAATGCCCCTCTTGCTCTGATATCATGTGATATGCTTTGATATGCCCCCTTTGGTAACTCCTCTGCTTATGGCTTGGCTATCCTGATGGCCTTTCTCCTGTCTCCTCATGGATCTGCTCAGCTTCCCCCTGGCCTCATGTCATTCTCTAGTATCTAGAATATTTTCCTATTGACATCAATGACAACCTAGGTCAACAAGAATTATACTATTCAATACATTATTTCCCCATGGTTAGATTGATATTATAAAAATTACTAGAGAAATTTATAGTTCTTCCAACTACAACCATCACTTGAAACTGCCCTGCTACATATAGAAAATAGTTCAAATCCTTGTCTATCTAATAATGAATAATATTATGGGTACTATGTAAATCAATAAACACCATTACCTTTTTATTCTTGATATATCCTTCTGTCTTGAGAGTTTGAGGAGTGGTAATTCCCACCAATGAATTGCAATATATTGTTATATTCATTTCTTCTTTTTCAACCCCTGGGGTTGGTTCCTAGGGTATATCTTCTTTTTTGGATGTTTCTTGTTCCTTTTCTACCTCCTCTTCATAATCTATGTAAAATAATTTCTTCTCGCCACACTTATGACCCTTATGTATTTTCTATAACAACTATAAAAAATCTTGCTTGCTCTTCTTTCCACCAATTTTTGTGGTCCAAACCTTGTAGGTTGTGGGAGGCCTGGAGCATCAACACTTCCAAATTTATAGTTGTGATTGGTAGACCTCGTTCTTTCCATAATTTTTCTTTTAATTTCTCTTACCACCCTAAATTCATTATCCAATTACTCAATTTCCCAAAGGTCACCCTCATGTTGGATGTTATCCTTTAAATTTGTCGATGAACACATAGGTCATATGCTTCTCTATATTATTAGTTACCTTGATATTAAATTTTTGGAAGTCCTCAATGTGCTTCCCAACTAAACCCATTTGTTTGAGATTTATATATAGGCTAAATAAAGTACATCTCTTAGTATCATCATAAATTGCTATCATTTCATCCATAGAAATTATTCAAGTGACAAGACGTTGATGAGAGAAAATCCATTGATACTGCGGACATTGATTGGGTTGTAAATGTAAAGATGTAATGCACACCTTTTTTGTGTGTTTCACATCATGTAGATAAAGTAACTACTCCATTCATAGAATTTTTGTGTCCATATCCTTTCCATAAAACCTCCTCATATCATTCTTTCGAAGGTGGTTGGTCTTAAACCCATGTTAAAATCTCTAAAAGCATGATTCACATTCCTTTTGTTCTCATCATGAGTTTCCTAGAATAAACTATCACCATTAGGAAGCATTTTTTGTAGCAAATTTGTCTAACCTTTGTTCAAACCTTTTCTTTCTAATTTTATGCCATCCTTCGTAACTTCTATGTCTCCTTTTAAACCTTCCATATCCCATTTTATGTCTTCTTCCATCTCTTTCAATTAATCTTTTGTTTCTCTTTGTGAGAGAAAAATTTGTTTCATTTGCATTTCCCCCGCTTCTTCATGTGTCATAGTGGATCTTTCTGAGGGCTTAACAGATGTAGGATATTCTTTTTTTTGAGGTATTTTGGAACCATTTAATAATATATATGCTTCACTATTCCTTTTCAATCAATTCAAAATTTATTTTCAAACAAGAATTATGCAAATTTAAATATACACACATTTTAAGAGCTTGATTTTGAGCTTGTGGATATGGTTGACCTTGAAACTATTGTAAATCTGTGAATTGAGCCTCCCGGGGTATGAAACTTCATCTTGATGTACCTCTCTATTTCTTTTTCCAACACCACAAGTTATACCAAGATTGGATTCTTCAAGATAAATTTATTCCAAATCTCCCACGATGAGTTAATTATGGATTGGTCCAATGGAGAAAACTTATACGGGATGCCACGTGTCCATGTTTCTACCTTCAACCCTAAAAATCATACATGAAAACTGATAATCCATGTTGTTCAATCACTTTTGATGGAATTAAAATCTAATTCTTGAAGAGAAATGTATGACAATTTTCCTCGGGACACCTATTTGAGATTGAATTTCGGATCTTACAAAACCCCTAACTTCCTTCAACCATATCTCCAAAAATATAGAGAACCAAGGTTTGAAATTTTACCCACATTTTCACGAAGATCTTAAATCCATGTGCTCAAAATTTTAGCCTCTGGAACCTTACATAAAAAAAAATATAGTCAAAATTTCAAGATAACCTATTTGAATCAACAAAACCATAGGATCCAAAGCTCTAATAGCAAATTTTATGTATCTAGATCAAAATTACAAAAACATAAGAAAATATAGATCATTGGCTAGATAATAAGCCACTTCTAGGGGGAAACGTCCCTTTACATTGTGTAAATAAAAAATTCTTAGATGATTCAAAAGAAAATACCTCCTTGGTATATATAGGAGTCTAAAGGGTCAAAATATAATTAGGGCCTACATTACCATAATAATCTAAAGGCACAATAATAATAATAGTGGGATTATATGGGGCACAACAATAACAATATTGGGGCTACACTAGTATTATAGTAACCTAACATGTATGCCTGGTAGGGTTTTATATTGAAGGAACTTTGTCTTTTAACAATATTCATGTCACCATCAATATCTATGGTCCCTATGAAAATCCTAACGTATTATAAAATCTAGGTGTAGATGAGGTGCTTCTCTCCTTCCTGAATAGAATTAATGGAAGGGATTTAAATATAACCTTTTCTAGGAGAGAAGTGTCAGGATCAAAATCTAGAATGGATCCTTTGGATGACTATTTCTCCTCTCTCTTTTACTTTCTTAACCCCATTGATGTGGAATAGGTCAATATTTCACCTACTTGGAGAAGTAACCAAAACGGGTATGTCATGGTAGAGAATCAACCTGATCAATTCCTTATTGCTTCTTCTCTCCTTGATCATTTTGGATTTGTTAAGTCCTAGGTCAACAATGAACTTTTGTCATATCATAACCAATCTTACTCTCCATGGGGCCCCTGAATGGGGGAAGACTTGTCCCTTTTAAATTTAACAAATCTTGGCTAAAGAAAGAATCCTTCCATTATATATTTTAGGAGAATAAGGGTCCTACCATAGCTTCATCCCAAGTCTTGATGGTCTAACAATCTATCAAAAATATTAAATCCCTAAAGTCTAAAGTTTCCCTTTAGGATTTGGAGAAGAAATGAAACTACTCTCGGGATATTAGGGTGATAGGGAGGAATATTGAATACCTCTTTCTATTAACTCAAGCATCATAAACTATCTATAAGATCATAAAGTTAAAGTCTCTTGAAGGCAGGAAAGAGTTTCTTCTCAGAGAACAAGAGACTACTTGAATATTAAAAAGAGGGTCTATTTGGATTACAAAGGGTCATCAAAAAACAAAGTTTTTCAACCAATATGAAAAACACTAGAGGGTTATTAATCATATTTAGGATCTCAATTTGGAACAAAAGAAATATTTTATATCATCCTTTGAATATATTGTGAGGGAAGGAATAAATGTTTTTGAAAGGTTGTATAGTAGTCCTTCATCAAACCTTGAAGATCAAATGAATGTTTTGAGGGTAGATATTCATTTCTTCAAGAGAAAACCCTAGTTAGTAGAGAATTCACTTTAGAGGAACTCTATGACACCCTCAATATTATGCCCAAGGATAAGATTCCGTGAACTCTTTCGTTCATTACTTTTTTGTTTTAATGAGTTTTGATTTGGTCAAAGTAGTTAAAGATTCTAGGATGAAATCCTATATTCCAAGGAGTTTAAATGTTACTTTCTTTCCATTAATACCTAATAAGGATGATCCTTCCTCTTCTAATAAATTACTTCTTTATAAGTTAATCTCAAAGATAAAAGAAATTGATTGAATGTTGTCCTCTCCAACTTCATGTAAGAAAAATACTTGGTTTTCCTTAAGAATAGGAAGATACATGAGAAATAGGTATAGCTCAAGAAGTCATCCGTTCTACTAAGAAAAGAAAATCCCACCTATCATTTTCAAACTAGATCTTAGAAATGCCCATGAACAGGTTGACTAGGGCTTCCCCAAAATGGTACTTCTCCAAATCAACCTTGACTTTTTGTCTATCTCTTAGATATTGGCCTACTAAAGATATGATAATTTTGTAGTTCTTATTAATGGAGCACCCTCAAATATATTCATGTCTTTCCATGTTTTAATGAAGGGATGTCCCCTTTCTCCCCTACTCTTTCTATTGGTTATTTAAGGTCTTGGTGAACTCATTATTGAGTTAATACTTCCAGGATAGTTCAAAGGGTTTAAGGCTTCTTCAAATTTCTTTTCTACACTTCTCCCTTTTTTGGATGATGTTTTAATTTTTGAGTCAATAGTCTTAGATGAATCAAAGATTTTAAAATAAATTTATGTAGTATTTTGTAAGGCCTTTGGTATGGAATTAAACCAAGAGAATTCTTTCAATTTTAAGCATAATATGGAAAAAAACGTTATAGATCCTTTTAAGAAGATTTATACTTTCCAGATAAAAAATTTGGTGCAAGGATTCAAGTACTTAGGTTTCTATATGTTCTCACTACTAAAACACCCTCCAAAGCTTTCCTACATTAAAATTTTAGTGCCTCATATTGATATGGGAACTGTTTTTTTGAGTCATTGAAGTTGTTCTATGCTTGTCCACATGTTCAACTGCCTTTTCTAAAGAATCCTGAAGTGTCATATTTTGTTAGATACATCGTTGTCACACATTTAAGATGCAGCTCCAGTGCACATTTTTGTGTTAATTAACCCTATTTTTTATTAGAACATGTGTTGGACCCATTCTCATGGCATAGCATGTCGTTCTATCACAATCGACACTTTTGTCGCAAAGGTATATCTTAAGTGTCGCACTTGGATTGAGGTGTCATTTTCCTGTCATTTCACTTTATGCTTGTTGGTTTTGGGTATTGCTAATATTTTTGTTATGTGAATGGGTGTATGTGTGTCAATAGTCATCTTCAAGACCTGTTATATGATTTTAATCTCTTGTCTCATTGATCTCACACTTAGTCAAATTTGGAGTCTTTGTCTATCCTCACCTCTTGCGCAAGTCATGAGCACATTCAACGTATAGTCAAATGATGAGCACATTGTGCACTCTTAGGCATTTGTGAAGAGACACTTACCTCTTGAAGCTACGTGATGCACCCACCTAGAGGAAAACCTCCTTCACTATGCATTGAGAAACTTTAGAGCATATTCAGTCAAACTTGTTGCCTACCATGGATTGTGCACTTCACATTCTTAGTTGATAGTTGAACTATTTTAGACCCCTACAGTGATAGAATATATAAACCTTAGAGTCTCCTTGTTATCCATTGTGCATTGTGATATTACAACACCCAACCCTACCTCCCTTATCTCCTAAAGTTTCCCATTGCACAATACCTTGACTATCCTTGAATTTACTTCACATCACACACTTTCAGTGAGAAGTGGGTCCATCCTTCATCCCTTCCAGTGCTCAACCGCATAATCCCTAGACCCTTCTCCTCATGCACTCCACACTACACATTCCCAATGAGAAATCTTTCCATCTCTACGTCTAGGACCTGTATAATGCATACGAGATTACCCCCCCTTTCGTTTCCACTATGCACTATGAACTCCTACTTCTGAGTCCCTCACTCGTTTCATCCTTTTCCTACAAATTAATCCCATGAAGGCCTCTCTCTCAGCCCTTGTGCACTATCCCATCATAGTGAGCATCTTGCATGAGAAAACAAAGTAGAATAGGTGCTTTTGGAACTGATATTTGCTTTTCATTATTGAAATACACTAGCAGGTGCTATCATCCTAACATGACAATATTATTCTTAAGGAGATCATAAAGGAGAAGCTTTGAAAGACACTTGTGGATGTGAGACACAAAGGAAATATCAAACATGGAGATAACTAAACTCTGAAATATGATAGATGGGTAAAGACTAATATTACATGGAAGACTCTAATACTATAACTACCCCCCCCCCCCCCCCCACGACCCCCATCTTTTAGAGGGTGAAGATGAAGTCAAAGAAAGATATATCATGAAGTACAAGAAGATATAGTAGAAAGGAGATTAAATTGGCACTGATACACTACAATGAAGTCATATTTCATTGTTTCCAAATTATAGCTTCTTAAAGTGTCATCACCAAACACCTTGCCTACTCCACCACTTCCTATTACATTGTTACATGTCAAGCTCATGTTAACCCTTGATATACTTCCACATAATTCTCATATACAGATTTAAAAGGCAATAATTTGTGAACTAAGATTTTTTTTTTACTTTCAAATTCTTTATCTATATATATATATATATATATATATATATATATATATATATATATATAGATAGATATAGATATATATAGATAGATATAGATATAGATATAGATATAGATATAAGTGGATATTGAAATATATTTTTATTATTAAAATATTTTTAAATGTTGGACCTTTGGGTACAAAAGGAATTATACATCTCTTATAAAAAGTCTCTTTGGCTTAATAAATTTGAATTTCGCCTGTTATAAATTTAGTTATGACATGCTTTTGAGAGGCATGGGTGAGATAAGTTCTTAAATCAATAAATTCAACTTTCCATTCAAACATTTTATCCAAATTTTAATTGAAACCTTGTTGAAAGTTTCTTCATTTTGTTTTAAAGAGAACATTTATCATAGAAATT
This sequence comes from Pinus tabuliformis, assembly GCA_031772625.1. Taxonomy (NCBI): domain Eukaryota; kingdom Viridiplantae; phylum Streptophyta; class Pinopsida; order Pinales; family Pinaceae; genus Pinus; species Pinus tabuliformis. The sequence goes on along the minus strand of CM062804.1, from coordinate 821,674,324 downwards.
ATCTACAAAATTTTTAAACCAATGGAATTTGAAAAAAATAACTATAACTCAAGGTAAAACTTTTGGGGATTTTTTTTTTAATCAAGATGTTATGTAATCCTGATAATAAAGATTTGAGGTTGTTATGTAATATTATGTTTTAGAGTTTTTTGGGACATAATTTTATGAGAACAAATGTTATAGTACTGACTAGGTTGAGCAACGTTGACGGATATCATCTATGACATTGCTTTCCAGATCAGCTAAAATACCTGGCCACAATGGGCAAGCCTTTAAAACATTTTAACTATGGTTATATGACTCTTTTTTCCTTCTTTCTCTTTGTGAATGTTGTTCATAGCCTTACATTTAGAGTCAAGGTTTTATGTGATAACTTGTCTATTGGATTCCCCACCAGGATCTCACCTATTCCTGGTAATTTATCACAATTATCTACTAGACAAGATTTTAAAACGTTTCCACTAGGTTTGTATGACTCTTTTTGCCTTGTCGGTCTTTGTCAACGTTGGTCATAACTTTACAGTTACAGTCAAGGTTTATTGGCATAACCTTCCTTCTTGATTCCCCACTAGGATCTCACCTATTACAGGTAATTTATCAAAATTATCACCTATTTTTTTAGTTGTTTTCCTGTGGATCTCTACAGTTTCTTACTTGAAGTTCTAGAACACTAGATTTGGCACTGAAGAATAGATCCAATATTGATATTCTGTGGAGAATACTCTATTTCTCTGAATAGATTTATTTATTTCTTTGATGCATAAAATTCTATTTTCTGGTGCACTTACAAGAGATTTAGTTTGGAAACCTTTCATTGGGAAGTCTAGCACAACAATGCACTATAAACCATAAGGGCATAAAGGGATCACAACACAACAATTTGATATTTAATAATTTTATTTAGAACTATAACAAAATTTCATTTTAGTAGTTAAACTAAACAAACTACATGTTAGATATTTGTTTCTTCCTAACAATATATAGCATGTACTTTACAAGTGCCATGGTTGTTGTTGAGTACAAGGATCATGATGGGAAAAGCTTATTCTATGATGAAGGACCCACTGACAACAATAATATTTTCAAAAGAATTGTAGAGGTTGAACACAAACATGAAGGTTGTGAGACATGTAGAATGGTAAGTTCCACATCATGCAACTTTCCATTAGATAACAATCACGATATAATCTCTTTAACCCAAAACACTGGCATTGATTCCAACGAAAGAAAAATTGTGCCTTTTGCCTTAATATCTAGTAAGATTTGTCTTGCTTGTTATGTTGTGATGGTACAATATAATATACAATGGATATAATATTACATCTTGCTAATCGTCTTTAATATTTGAAGTCATTAACTAAGCCACCAACTGGGAATTGTGATTTTAATAAGAGAGAAATAAGTTACTGGTTATTCTAATAAATTATAATTACATATTTATTATACTAATATATATAATACGAATGTAAACTTATATATTACTTTCTATAATATATAATGGAAAACCACATCCAAACCATTTCGGAAGATTTGAATTTGAATTGAACCTAATCATTCCCGAACTTGAATTGTGTGACATAGCCTTTAATTGAAACTCCTTGAAGCTGAATTTAGCATCAACATTTGAAGTTAAGTTAGTGGATATTATCATATAATGCAAACAAAGTAGACTTTTAGAATGAATATTGAGTCATTCAAGGTTGGAGCTTAACGCCCTTGACAGTTCTCGCTCTTATTGGTCAAGGAAGCTATCATGGGTAACACTTAGTCCATCGATACAATATTTTTTGTATTAGTGTTGTGTTTTAATCGTAATATAAGGCACATTAATTTTTATTTAAAGGGAAACAACATTATGTGAGATTGAATGGGACAATAATTATAAAGGGAAATCTAGAGTGAATTCTAGCTTGTGTGGAGAGATATAATATGTATTACATATCGATGTGAAGAAGTGATGCTGAAGTTGCTATAGTAGTTAGTCCTTTTTAATCTAGTATCTTCAAGGTTGGAATTTGTTCTAGTGATCAAATAAGTTGGACCACCAATTTCTTATCATCTTTAATATTTGAAGTCATTAACTAAGCCACCAACTAGCAATTGTGATTTTAATAAGAGACAAATATGTTGTTGTTTGTGCTAATAAATTATAATTACATCTTTAATATATTATATAAATATAATACAAACATAAAGTTGTATATTTTTCCTTTTTAGTAAAATATTTTCCAAGACTTTACAAAGTTTTATAACTGATTAAAAGTTTTATAAAGTTTAAGGCCTAATCTTTTAATGTCTAAAACTTTAAAGCGTGCTAGCTCAATGCAAGAGGACCCTCTTTACAAGCAGGAGGCTGGTGGATCAATTCCATCATGCCCTAATAGCCATATGGAATGCTGACGATTAGTTTTTGGTGACGAAGGCTCTTTTTCCCATCACCAATGAGCTTATGGTGACATTTTTCGACCCTAACCAAAATATGAAATGGTGATGGTCAATGAACGCCACCATATATACCCATCAATAGTGATGACCATGAAAGGTCTGTAACTGTAAATCATTGTTATCGATATGAAATGGTGTTAGTCAATGTTCACCATTATATTCATTATTCGTGAGAAACCTTGAATGTCACCACAACACCTATACTTTTGGCAATGCAGCTTTTGGTGACAATAAAAAAATGTCATCATATATATGCACCAATAGTGATGACCATGAAAAATCAATCACAATAAATTATTGTAGTTCATATGAAATGGTGACAGTCACTATCCATCATTATAATTAATATTCGTGATGGAACTTGAATGTCACCATAACACCTATACTTTTGGCGACGCCACCTTTGGTGGCGTTCCTTTTTTGGTGACCGAGACTATGGTCTGTCACCACTTTTCATAAGAAATGGTGATAGATGCTATCCATCATTATAAATCATTGTTGGTGATGGACATTGAATGTCACCGAAACACCTATACTTTTGGTGACGTTTAGTTTTTTATGACGAAGGCTCTTTTGACCATCACCATTGAGCTTATGGTGACATTTTCTGCTGCTCACCATTGTCATTTTTTCTTGTAGTGATGAACGAAAAGATCATAGATCTGAGGAGTGGGAAGATCATAGTTCACTAAAATTTCATTTGAAGCATGGAAAGTGGCAAAAAATGGAGCTACAAGGAGAATTCAATAAGATCATATCCCCAAACTATGATGGGGAGTCTTAAGAAGCTGTAGAGGTGTGGTTTGTTAATATCAATAGATACTTTCAAGCCAAATATTATTCTAATGAATTAAAAGATAAATTAACCACATACCAATTACATGGAAAAGCTTCCTTCTAATGGGAAAAAGTCAAAACAATGTATAATTTAAATAATAAGAATGTTAATTAGAAGGAATTTCGGAGACCTTTTAAAGAAAAATACTTAAATACACATTATTTTAATTACAAGACCAAGGAATTTCATGATTTGAAGCTTGGCCAAATGTCAATGAATGATTGAGTGCTGAAATTTACTCATTTTTAAGATATTTGTCATATTTACGAAAAGAGAAAGATAAAGTACAATGCTTTATTAATTTTCTTCCTCTTTCTTTTAAATAGTGGATTAAGTACAATAATCGCAAAAGAATGGATAAGGCCATTAAAAGAGAAAAGGAATGTTATCAGCAGGTAAGAAAAGGAATGAAAATATGAAATCATGACCTAATAAAATGGAGGACATATTTTCCTAAGGTGGAAAATGAAGAAAACCTAGACCTTTTAAGTAATTTTGTAAGGGAATTTGTGTCAAAATTTTAGTTAGAATATTTATCTGACCCAAAGGTCTAAGACATAAACTAAGACCTAGTGTAAATAGATATTATTAAGTAATAAGGTATTTTATGGGAAGGATAAAGAACCCTTAAAAAGTTGTGGTTGTAGAGAACCTGCCTTTTGCGAAACTATCCTTATAATACAGTATATGTGAAAAATCTATAGAATATTCAAGAGCCCTCCATCATTAACGATTTCTCCAAGAATATTCCACATATCAACGCAACATTGGAAGAGTGCTAGGAAGAGCATCAATCCACAGTGTTGGAGATAGAAAGTACAATTTTAAACCAAGTTGTTTTTGTTTTGATAGACCCTGGTGCCAGTTTGAGTTATATTAGTCCCCATATTTTAGTAAAATATAAATTAAAGTGGAAAATGCAAAAATATATCTAGTCTAGTTAGCTACTAGCACAAAAGGGAGTTACTATTTGGGTGAATATTTCCCTTATTGTTCTAAATGGAAACCAACTTGATATGAATCTAAATATGCTACTATTGGGCTCATATGACATTACGGTAAGGATGGGTTGGTTGGAGGGGTGCGAACAAATCATGATTTTTCTTGATAAAGCTTTTACCTACACCTTAGACAATGGAGAAACTCAAATTATAAAAGGCATGCCAAGGCCCATTTCAGTGTGACAAAGAAAGAGTGTTGTGAGAATAAGATGCTAGTTGTTTTACATTCAAGTGGAAGACTACTCACAAGATAAACAAGATAAAGCCTTATTGAAGATGTAATCCCTAGTTTACCTCCTAAGAGAGAAAGAGAGAGAGAGAGAGATTGTTATGTGGAATTTTGCATCTACAGATAAACACAATTTCCCTAGGTGGGTAGGTACACCTAGAACAACAAAATTAAAGTGTTTCACCTTTTTCTATAGAACATAAATAAGACAAGGGACATACCTGTTATCATTTGCTTTCCCTTTGTCTTCTTTGTATGGCTCCTATCGCTCCTTCTCGAACTTAATCCACTCGTCAAGTACCTGCAATCATAAACAGAAGACAAATGCCAATCAAAGCAAGAGATCTATCTACTATAACCAAATGGAATTGAAAGAATTTACGCATATAATCATCATACATAAAGACAGGAACATGGGAAAAGGTGTAAATAACTTTATTAAGTAGAAGGAAGAGTTACAACCATGAAGTTCGATCCAATGTCACTCCTCCAGGTTGAGTTCCATCCAACATCACATCAAAAGCACAACACTCTGGCAGCATAACAATACTTGTTATAATCTCAAACCTCACACCAACAGTATCTCCTTACAAATTCCCAAAGTGCAGCCCTTGATCACTTATATGAGTGCTCAATTTATAGAAAAATAGTAGTGGTTTGGTCATAAATGAGGGTATTGAATGGCCTTACAAACTTAGAGTTAGTTTCCATGGAAGAAGGGATGAGAGGATAGGAGGTTACTTAACTCATTCCCTATACAAGGCATTCAAAGTGATGACTTGTCTAGGGCATGTAGCAACTAGATAAGGGTTTGATGAGCCCTAATAGTACTGATATAAATTTTTGGAGTGATGTGCCCAAATGGATGTGTAACAGCTACACCCTAAAGAATGAAGTCGAAAATGATAATGTCTAGTGATATGCTTTACAATGTGATGAAGAGGTTCTGAAGTGGATGGTGAACTGCATCAATTACAATACATAATATCATGATATTTTTAATTTTTCAGGAAATGCTGAGGGAAGGCATACCCATCCTCAGCATATAGAATTTTCATTACATGTACATAAATCAGATAGTTGTTTACAGATATAGACCCAAGATACGATGACCATCTGTGTAAAGCCATCATACAGATGATTTAATACTCTCTGGAAATTGCAGCCTAGATGGACAAAACTAGGTCTGGGGTCTTCTATCTCATTCAATCATTCACTCAAGTACAGGTCTAACCATGTGAATATGTGATCTAAAGTCGAACATGGGAAGACACTATCTGATTACCGGCCAATGATGTAAACTGTTAATAGACGCGAGAGAAATCATCGATAATGATAATGATCTTCAAGGTACTGTAGTACAATCTACATGGTTTGAATATATGTTTTGATGTTGAACACCATACAAAGTATTTCAGCCGAAGGCGAGTGATTGCAACCTATCATTGAAAGCAAGAAACCTGCCATTTGCAAGCCTCAAGGTAGTAGAAGGGTGTTTCTAAGTCATCTTCTTGGATAATGTGTTGATGTCGATAAGAAGCAACTCATCGCAGGAGGGCCTTGATGTATCCCACATCAATGACTCGAAACAAGTGTAATGATTTTTGGAGACTGAATGCGACTGACTACATAAGGTTTAGGAATGGCGGTCATGAAAATGAAGGTTTATGATTATTGCAAAGGATGAATTTTAACTGAGTGACTTCTCTTGAACATGTTGGTGACATTGAATGAATTGGCAGCATTGACCCAAAATCAAAGTAATGGATGGTATGATAGACCATAGGTGTGATAACCATCAAACAGATAACCCAACCCAAGTAGTCACAGTGATGAAGTGGAAGTGTCATGTTCAAGAACGACCTGCTGCCATAAAGTGGTTTACCCCTTTTCCCATTTTCCCCAGTCATTATTAACCAGTACCTTTTTATTTTTTATCACGCATGAGGAGGATAACATATTCTTGTTGTAAAATTTTACCCTTTGGGTGAATCCATTGCTATGTGATGTGTTAACGAGTCTAGCAAAGGTTAAACTCGGTCTTGTCATGATGGACAAGTTTGTCATTATTTGATGTTTTAACGAATTTAATGACAATGATAACTCTGTCCTTTTCATGTTTAGAGAGTTTGAAAAGGGACAAAAAGAAAACTCCACAAGTTCTTTTTCATAATTTTGTCTCTCAAGTCCGAAAAAACGTAAAAAAATACAAGAGAGAACCTATTAACCATGTTCTCTCAATGTATTACTTTTTCGTAAATAATCTATCTCCATCTGTAAAAGGGTTAAATTCATACTGAGTAGATGTTGTTTCCAATCTGTTAACGAGCTGAAAAGGACAAGTGCTCGGCAATCTTTTCATATTTTGAGAGTCTAAAAAGAGCTTAAAGAGGACTCGACTTTGAGGAACGAGTGGTGTTTAGGATAGACACTAGTTTCGATGATTTTAGAACTTCTCAAAATATGTTCATCTATGTGAAGAGGCTAGCTAATAAGATCACTAATTTCAATTGTTCCTCAAAAAGGGTAAAACAACCAAGTGAAAGTGTATGATCGGCCAAGCAGATAGTGACGATGGAAGGAGAATAACCAAGGCTCATCTGACAGAAGAGGCTGATAGAATGGTAATCACGAGGGTTAAAATGGAGATGGGTTCATTTTTACACAAGCTTGAGCAATAGGGAACTATGCTTGGATTCAGTTTCATGTTTACTACACAAGCTCGAACCATGGGGAACAGTGCTTGGATTCATTTTTATATTTAGACAAGCTTGAAATGAAAAACTATGCTTGGATTTAGTTTCATGTTTAGAAAATCTTGAAACAAAAAACTATGCTTGGATTTAGTTTCATGTTTACATCAGCTTGAAATGAAAAACTATGCTTGGATCCATTAACATGCCCTCAGCATGATGACCCAATTCTACGTGCATGCCCCCCAAGCTTCATTGCATTCACCTAAGTAGACTGCTCGTGGCTATTAGGTGGATGGAATGAAGGATCATTTACAAGATCAAGTGGAAGACTCGACTGGGATTTTATGAGATCTAATCAAAGACTCGAATTGCAACTTTTCTCCAAGGGACCTTGTTTCATTTTTTAATGAGCTTGACACAAGACAAGGAATTTTGCTCAAATTCCTTGCTTCATTTTTTAATGAGCTTGACACAAGACAAGGAACTATTCTCTTAGACTTGTTTCATTTTTTAATGAGGTTGACACAGTAAAATAACTATCCTCATATTCCTTGTTTCATTTTTTAACGAGCTTGACACAAGACAAGGAACTATGCTCATACCCTTTGTTTCATTTTTTAACGAGGTTGACACAAGACTAGGAACTATCCTCATATTCCTTGTTTCATTTTTTAACGAGCTTGACACAAGACAAAGAACTCTGCTCATAGACCTATCTCATTTTTTAATGAGTTTGACACAGTAAAAGAACTATCCTCATATTCCTTGATCATGACCCATAAGAGGTCATGACTTCCAAGAGGTTCTCATCAGATGGGAGAACAATGCTTTGGAAGGGATACGTAGCAAGGAATCCATTAGAGATCTGGTTCCAATGCCCCCAGTACACACTACAGAACATCACGCAATTGATCGTCACTTGATGTAGGCATGGAATAGATTGCCACATAATTGACCCGTGGTGGGGAAGATACCATTTAGGGAACATGGTTGACTAGAAGTTATATTTGGACCGGGAAATGAAAGTTGGTGAATGGTGACAACTCTGCCTTCATGTAGGTAACAAATCACTCAAAAGAGTGTTGAAACAATAGCTCCCATATCATAAACATAGTCACGACCAAGAAGTAAATTGTAATCTAAATGGCTTCGGACTACCATCACATTGAGATAAACAATTTTTCCTCCCAAAGTAATAGGAAACTAAGGAAGGAATGTAATGGTTGATTGGTTCCTCTATTAAAAGCCAATAGATTTTGGGTAACAGGCACAAGTGGTGCCGAACTGAGTTCTTGCCAAGTAATGGAGGAAAGGATACTCACTGATGCACCTTCATCTATAATAGTTCCCGATACAACCATAATAGAAACCTGTACTATGATTTGGAAAGGCACATAAGAAGGAAGATGACATCTTTCTAGTCGATTGAAATCAATGGAAGTGACCAGACTACTTGGAGGGAGTGCCGTAAGAACGAGAGAATTACCCCCCTGAGTTACAAGAATAGGAGAATTTTCCTCCTGTCTTGATGGAACATGAGAGTTCCCTCCAAGCTCATTGGAATCTAAACAAATGAAAAGAACCTAAGTGGTATCATACACACTCTCTATCGGAAAGCTACAATTAACTGAAGGTGAAATCGGGTCAGCTATTTGCTTGACCTATGATTGGTCAGGTATAGACTCATGGGATTCACATTCACAGAGAGTGGGTTTGACTGACGGTTGATCTAGGTCAGTCACTTCATCAACTAGTTAAGGATTAAGGGAGAGTATCTTGTAACCAGATGGAAGTCGTTGTGGAGAAGAAGGATGGTTATCCAACACTTTTTTGGCTTCATCTAGATAGGGACAAAGGTCAATGGGGTGATTCCTTTCACATAACCTACAGGGAAACTTAACTTTACCCCCCTTTCCAAGAACTTTGCTACCACTAGTTGATGGTGTGTCACCAGCATGATATCCAGAATTTGATGACACAGGATGATGTGAACAGGTAGACCATTCTTCTAAGATCTATGGAATACCATAACAATTTTGAAGAAGATCGTCTCCTGTACAAAGTTTGCATCAATATCGAACTTTGTGAGGCTTATCAGATGGTTTCTCATCAGAAGTTACATTCAATGCAATGGTTGCTTGGTTTCCCCCTGCTGAATTTTATTCTTCTTCTTCTTCTTCCCTTTATTCTTCTTCTTAGCCACCTGGTTACTAGTGTCAATACTTTAACTAGGCGAAGAGTAAGAATGCAAAGGGTCTACTTTAGGATCAATTCGAGGTTGATTTTGTCCAGTTAGAGGAGTACTTGATTGCAGAAAAATAACGACATTTTGAACCAAGGAGGTTGAAAACAACCATACTGGAAAGCCAATGGTAAATCTCAGAAGAGACAATGTAGCCATATAAGGAGCACCAATATTTCTGAAAGGAGGAAAAGGACTAGGATTCCCATCAAATGGAATTCCTTGATAGGTGGACTCTAGATTTGTTGCCATATGTTTCAACCTAAGATAAAATAAGGAGTGACGTGGAGGATGTTATCCATGGTCAATTAATTTTATTTAATCAAAGTAACATAACAAAACAAAAGAGGGATAATCTAGGCAAAAGAATTACCAAGCAACCGTGAACTGCAATGTACTGCCTCAGTAAACCAAGGACTTAACATACGTGCAGGAAATCTCCCTGAATGTTGTGTTTGGTGTATCACAGTCTACAAGGCGGCCGACTCGGTTACCTATGGATGGATAGAAACCTAATGTAGTGCTCCCAAATATACACGAAATTATGTGGAGGCCCAATCAGTGTTAGCACTATCTAATGCGAAACTGCACAGTGAGAGCATTCCTTTATACTTTTCGTATTGTAACACCACCCTATATACTCAAAGGTACGTGGAAAAGCTATGATATACTCACATACATGGAATGAGGTATCACACTTGGAATGGATCGCAAACAAATTAGTTATAGCTGCTATGTTTTATGACTTCAGAACACGTCTCTAGCCTAGAACCTCTAAATGTTTTGCATTAGGTGACAGTGCTCCATTAGGTTAATTGAGGTTAATTTTAAGTTGATCTTGATTAAGAGTTTTCCTTTTAAGGTTCACCACGTGATGTATTTGGAATTCCTAGAATGCAACTCATATGATAAGCATTCTTTTCATTCAATTTGAACAATGAAAACCTTAGCTAGTAGGGATAGAGCAATCAGATTCTTTTAATCAGAAAACAAAGAGCATATCTAATGTAATTTCCCTAAACTATTCCTATGAGCACACACAAAAATTTTCAATGCACGATGCAAGTTTTTCTTTTCATTCCACTAATGTTAAGATGAAAAAAGGGAAACTAATACACATACAATCAATAAATCCTTTTGCAAGAACGAAGACTTTGCGATAGTTGCTTTTCGAAAAAAATGAAGACTTTTAAGTCACTTTCTTTTGAGCAAATATTAATCGACTATAATCTAACTTTGAAAATGAATTGATAGTGATAAAGAAATCATTTAAGAAACACTAAATAATCATGGTCAAAGTAGCACTAGGAAGAGAAATACAAATTGATTTTAGAGACACAACAAGGAATGCATTTGCATGCTACCTTGGGAGAAGCAGCCCATGCATGCAAATTATTTTTTCTCAGTCTTGGAGGGAACAAGTCAACCCAACCATACATGCAACAATATCCTAAGCTGAGGGGAAAAAACACGCATTTTTTGGATGGCGCTAGGTTGGCTACCCTGAGGGATTGCATAATTTCTGGGCAGAGTAGTAAATGTTGCCTAGAATTGTGCAATTTCTGGGCAGAGCAGTCCTGTTAGAAGGAATTACATAATTTTTCCAGTGAACAGTGACAAGAATTTTTGCACAATTATGGAGCAGAGCAGCCTTCCAGACAGGATTGCACAATTTCTGGAGAGAGGGTTGGTTACCCTCCAAAATTATGCAATTTTTGGAGGGAAGGCTGGTTACCCTCCAAAATTGTGCAATTCCTTGAGGGAGCTTCTCAGCTTGTAGCTAGACCAAGTCCAAAGAAACAACCTATGAGGGGAATGCAACAAGATCTGATGCACAGGTTGGCATTCTGCAAGAAAATTATTGAAGCTTGTGTACTTGACGAAGAAAGACATGTTATTGTAAAAGGTTGGTAGGGAGGCTCAAAAATGAAGCTAAGGAAAACATTTGGAGGGTGGTTGTAGCTGCTACAACACTTGGCAACATAGTGGTAGAACTCCAACTCTCTGAATGGACCTTATTTATGAAAATAAACTAACACCCCCAGAAGTATTGTTCAGTTCTCAGTTCGTCTCCGTTTCCACACATGCTTGATTGTAAGATATAGCATTTTCCAAGCTATTGGTTGATTGGCACACATTCCAACCCAAGGAAACATACTTGTTTCGATTGGGGTTGAGGGGTACATTGGTGAACAAGTGGTATAGTCATCAGAGTATTAGTTTCATCTCTGATGTTGCTCCGTTGCTAGCAAGCCTGAACAGTATCCTGACAGAGTCACGTAGGAACAAAAGCATCGCTCCACTACCAACGAGCCTAGTCAGTACCCTGGAAGAGTTACTTGCATCACCTCTCTGCACAGGAAGCCTTTCTCTTCTTTCTCCTTATTAATTTTTTTTATTCTTTCATTTTTCACTTTTCATTTTTTTCATTTTTTCATAACTTTGGATAGCACTTATTCACTTCAGAGTTGGAAGAGGGATGCCGACTTATTGAGAGCAGAAGAGGTTGTCCCTTCAGAGAAGTAGTTTATGTATACCTCTAATGTTCTTATTAAGGTCTTCCCCCTCACCTTACTCTACTTGAATGAGCTGCCAAGGGTTAACCCAAAAACAACTGACTAGAGTAGGTGACACTAGTTAGCGCACAAGAATTGTGTTTTCACCAATGTTCACTTGAAACAATATGTATTTTCCATCTATGTATCATGGACTAAACACGAAAATTTCTTCATATGGAGCAAGATGATAGATAACCAAGTAGTGATAGCTACACAAGGCCTCTTGTACTTTACCCATCTTGTTTCAAGAGTCATACATGGTTTCATGCAAAACTAACTTACAGAAAATAACAACCAAACAAACCAGAAAGAAAAGAAAGAAGTAGAACCAACAGTGAAAGCAAAGTGAGTAAGAAAACAAACGAGAAAGAAAACAAACACACAAAGAGAGAAGTAAATATTCATGCAAGAAAACAACTCAAAAGAATACATTATTCCTACTCCTAAGCTAATAGTGCATGGGTCATCTCATGTTAAGTGATACTTCAAATGCAGCCACCCGCGCATTGGTTGACCCCATGTTGGTGAAGGCATGGTTCATGAACAACACAGTTGTGCAAACAAGTAGATGTGAAACATACAAAAATGAAGACAGACACACTCCAAGATTACCAACATCCACAAAACAAAAATGATTGAAAGAGCATGACATGCAGTCCATGGACATACCATGATGCAGTGTGATGCTACGTGCAGATGTGAAGAACACAGATACTCTTGACTGTGACATGTAAGAACATGTGAGGAAGGTAAACTACTTACGTTGTGCAAGTGTGCTTGCTAAGTAAGATTCCTCCAATGGATGAGTGATGGGATCATGTAGTTTGAAGTGAGGAAGTGAAATTTGAGTGTGAGATTTTTATTCAATACATATAGATGAGTGATGAGGAGCCTGGCATGTTTGAACAATTTCATGATTAGAAGTGAAACCAACCTCAAGACAACAAGGGCCTGACATAACCATCAGTTCAGGTTGAAGTGCCTCGACAGTCTATGGGGTTTTGACTTCATTGATAGAGGGTCATCGTAGACCATTGGCTTTGATGGATTAACAATGAGTGAATCAACATCATGATCAGATGATGAGGTAAAGAGATCATGACAACCAAGATCATAAAACTTAGGATGTTGGTCATCATCCTCATGATTTGATGAATCACATAGAGGGGTAGATGAGAAGCAAGAATGTTCATCCTCTACGTTTATGGAAAAGATAGATGAAAAATCAAGTGGATGTTCAAAGAATTATTGGTCATGTTTGTTGTCAGATGATGGACTGACATCTAGTGTGTCCTGTGAATGATCAACAATCGGTGTGTACATGGATAGAGATACACATGAAAAATCAAGATGGCAGGATCACCAAGGAGGTTAGGAAAAAATGGAGGAGGTACAGACAGACAGGGATGGTCCTGTGCTGTCAGTGGATGTTCAATCTCCCAGTCATACTCTTCATGAATGATAACGCATGTTGGTTGTGCAACACCAAATCCGTTGATAGATCGATCCTCGTTCAAAATGGGTGTAGAGTCCAGAATGGGAGAACACAAGACAATGAAATCTTGAGGATGATCAAAATACGAGGACAGAGGTTGAGGTACGAAATACATATGAAAACCCATGGGATTCCCAACCAAGCTTGCTTGAAAATCAGAAGGAGAGATGTCGGGAGGGTGTGACGGTTGAACAGATGTGTGTTCATTCTCTCCCACATCACTCCATGATGGTGGAGCTGTTTGATGAGGGGACGATGGATAGTCACTTGTGACAATGACCGTGTCCATCTATGATTTCACAACTCCATCATCGAAGTATGTTGAGTGGGGTTTGAGATTGAACTTCTTCTTGGGATTGACATATTGGATAAGGAAATATTCAAATCTATCCATGAGATACTGAAATTTCATCTGAATTTTCAGGGCTTCAAACATGAATAGATGGAAGCACTCCAAAAACTCCATAGGTGATTCATACGGGGCCTTCCGTTGCTTTAACAAATTTTTATCAAGTATTTTAGGATCAAAACTGTGGAAAACAAATACAATTAGATCAGTGAACTACTTGAATGAGTGCACAGGGTTATGAGGTAGTGTGCCAAACCATTGTGATGGGTGGTCACAAAGTGTGTGTGTGAGCAATGAATAGATCTTTGTTTCATTAAAATCTTCCATGCCCTCCATGAGCACATGGAAGTCATATAAGTGCTCAGGTCAGGCCACTTCACCTTCACCATCATATGTTATTTCTCACAAGTGATCCCATAACTCCCTCTCGATGTGAAAGATATGTCCATTCGACAGACATTTCAGAGGGAAAAATATAACACACTCCATGATAAATGTGCAAAGACTCAAAATAGATGATGATTTCTCATCTTGTCATTTGGCCCTCCTTCTAGTGCTAGAAATGTTGATGGTGCTAGACCCGCCAACATGTCAAGGGATTTCCCTGGTAAGAAGTACCAATGAGAACTTAGACCATTTGGTGTAGGAGTCGCAGCAGTGGGTCATACAATAATGCCTTAACCATGGTTTAGCACAGAGGGAAGTAATATGTCCCTATTGGTAGCAAGGGTGTGACAGTTGCAGTAAGTCAAGGAAGGTGCATGAGAGGTTCTAACACACCGAGGGTGAGGTGACAGTGCCCTTTGGAAACCTATAATAGTACATGGCTTAGAAGGGAACACACGAGTGAAGATGCATCACAAATTGGAAAGAAAGTTAGCAAGCAATCCAAAGTGATGGTTGAACCAACAACACATTCCAAAAAGATTCGTACATACTTATACAGAATAGTCCATACATGCATTCATAACCAAACAAAAACATATGTCATCTAGAGTAAACAAGATAGCTGGAATGCAGTATAACATATGCATGAAACATGATGGCTCTGTTATGTTAAGAAGTGTAAGTTCCAATCATACAATACATTCATGTCCAACCAGTAGTTCTGATAGTGGATTGTGACAGGCACAACCACATGCTCCTCCAAAGGGATATACTAGCTATGCACAATGGAGAAGCCAAGGTGAATTACAATATTGTCCAAGCTTTCTCTAAGATACTCCTATCGGAGCTTAGCTAACCAAAAGACTCTACAATGAGTTATGAGGGACTATTTATAGAAAAGGGTGGGGTGGCGCTTGATATTACCCTTTGTGAGAGTTCATCTACCCTCATGACTCTTTATCTACTCTATGACTGCTAAATCCAACTATTGACATTTGAACTTCCACTTGACAAGACATTACATTATAATGCACATGTACCCATGTGAGACAAAATGGCTTGAACAAGCAGCGCAAGACATCACTAAGACTTCAACCATTGTGGTGAGACCAACTCTTTACAATGCTTGTGATGGTCGAAGGTGGTGAGCTGATGCCAAGCTTGGTTGTCCGTGATGTTGTCCCTACGCTCAATGGTGATATCTTGATGAAGCGAACTCTTGCCTTCATTGCATCTGGGTGCATTGATATGGCTCCTTTGTCCAACTCATCTTATAGCATGCGCATGGTCTTCTTAGTGCGAACGAGCTGAAAAAATGTTGATGTATAGTGTCTACGCTACTCTCCAAGGATATGTTGGTGGTTGTGCACATCAACTTGTCAAAGTACATGTTCAACTCCATTCGGACTTGCTTCTTGTCTTTGCCTCGGTAGTGTGCCGAATGGGTGGGATCGCATGTGTGTGCACAATGACATGCATGCTGCTGCATTCCCTTGCATGCGATTAAAAACACTACTCACCTTTTCTGCTCCATGCTAGCTGCTGGGATGGATCTATAACTTGTATGGGTGCAGTTTTGTCCATGAGTGCATGTTGCGCCCCCTCTTGTACCTGTTCTTATTACAACTCATTCTTTCGTCTATGCAGCTCTTGTTCTTCATTGAGTTGTTGCTTCAACACAGGTAACTCCTTCTCTGTTCCATTCTCTACCTTTGTGTGATCTTCATTTCGTGCCATCACCTCATAGCCTGAGTCTCCAAAGTTGCTTTCATCACAAGTGGATCTGCTTGAGCTTGCAACTTTGTTCTGCCTTCGTGTTCTCAACAACCTTCCTCTTATGTCTGCTCCATCCAGTATGCTTCCTTCAGCTGTTGTTGATGGTGTTGCTTGTTGTGATGCTATTGCCCTCATATCTTGATGTCCTTGTCTACGAACTACTTGATGTCTTTATGGGTAGGCAAGTTCATAGACACTTGATCGACTGCATCCCTAAGTGTGCTCTAAAGAGTGTCTTCAACTCTGCTCTCCTAGAAACCATTATACCTATGGTACTGAGAGGCAGATGAACACGTGCAATACCTAGAGACATGGCAACACTCATGGCAATCAATATGTCAGTCATAAACCAAAACGAAGTTGAGAACTAACTTGCAACATACCTATGTAACTGATCATGAACATTGCGCAATTTCCGCCGAGAGGTCAAGAGACTGACTACCAAAACTGTGCAATGCATGGTTCAGGCTATCAAGAGGATGACTGACTATTGGAATTTCACAATGCACAATCTAGGCTCACATGCTGAGGACTGAAATTGCGCACAGTTGTGGCATGCAACCAACAAATTTGATTGCGGAGTCACGACACTGCCTCCACGAATTTCACAATGCAAGCCTAGAGGTCAGTGCATGGCTAGACTTGCACAATTTCTGGAGGGAAGGCGAAGCCTTTTCTTTCAAAAATGTGCAGTGCTAGTTGGGTAAGGCACGGTCTGGGCCAAGGCAACCCAATCTGGCTGATGGGCGACTAAAACATAAGAAGTGTGAATGCATGATGAGATGAGTGCCAACAAGAGTGAATGATAATTCATGCAAACATCAAGTGCAGGATTCAGAAAATAGGAAGGCATGCATGTGTGTGAAGCAAGTCGTTGCAACAATGACCGTTTGTGCAGAAAAATGTCATGCATGTGAAAACAGTGAGATGAAAACAAAAAATGAAATGATGCTTATACAAGCTAACATACATTCAAATGGTACTAAACACTCACTGAAATCAAGCAGACAACACTCACACAAACCGATACACAAAAAGTGATAGAAACGCAATGGAAGACATGAAAAGTGATCTTACCCCAAAAGAGTTGAGTTGAATGTGCCGTCGACTCCTAGATGTAATGTGGGATGTTAGGATTCAAGGTTGATGTGAGGAACGAGCTCTATAGCATCTGGTTTCTGCGTTTTGATAACATCGAGGTTGTGACGCGCATGCCACAAATCTAGGAAAAGCGACACTTGGCGGGAGGTTTCTCAAATGATCCTTGCATGTAACCTCCAGCTGCAAAAAATAGATACCTGAATCAAGGGATGCCTTTGCATGTTTCCTTGCGAGATGCAACCTATGCATGAAAATTAGTTTTTCTCGGTCTTGGAGGAAACCCGTCAACCCAATTGCACATGCAACAGTCTACTAAGCTGAGGGGAAAAAATGCACATTTTTAGGAGGGAGCTGGGCTGGCTATAGAGAGGGATTGTGCAATTTCTAGGCGAAGAAACTGATTGCTGCCCAGAATTTCACAATTTCTAGGCTGAGTAATCCTACTAGGAGGAATTGTGCAATTTTTCCAGTGAACAATGATAGGAAATTTTGCACAATTCTAGAGCCTGGCAGGTTGCTAGATAAGATTGCTCAATTTTTGGAGGGATGGTTGGTTACCCTCCAGAATTGTGCAATTTATTGAGGGATCTTCTCATCTTGTAGGTGGATTAAGTACAATGAAACAACCTGTGAGGGGAATGGAACAAGCTCCGATGCCTAGGTTGGCATTTTGCAAGAAAACCACTGAAGCTTGTGTACTTGACGAAGCAAGACATGCTGCTGTGAAAGGTTGGTATAGAGGCTCCAAAATGAATCTAAGGAAAAATTTTGGAGGGTGGTTGTAGCCACTACAACATGCCCTTAATAATGAAAAATTTAATATATATCTCTTTCAAATTGTAGACCACTAAAACTTTGTCTCCAAAAAATCATTAAAAATCAATCAAATAACAAAACTCAATGTTGGAAATAGGCTTTAGGCTCACAATGCATCATGACACATAAATTAAAGGGACTCTCAAGGAAAACATATATATATATATATATATATATATATAATTTTTTACTCTAAAGGAAAACACCAATATACAAATATGACATACAACTTTTCAATGCACATTACTCGCTGCATGAAAAATGGAACTCATAAATGTATGCACTAGTTCCCCAACTAATGCAGATTCACACTCTCCAATCATAAAATACAACGTATTCTCCACTCAACACACTTAAATCTCCATAAACAACATGTAATTTAATGAAAAAAACTCTTATGAGGAGATTCAATGCACTTACTAATTCAATGCACAAAGAATAAAATATGAATGGGATACATGAAAAATCAACCAACACATCTATAAACAAGAATTTTAGCTTAATTTAATACTTCATCCCATATAATATAAGGAGATTAAACATACAGTTCAATATGACCTTCACCATAGTCCATTCATCACACAAATACTGAACACAGAGAGTTCAAATTAACGAAGCAGATCCAATGTGCATGCGAATGGTTGTACTTGTACAACTTTGTCTCAAAATTTTGCAACCCATACCTCCCCATTAATAGGATAAGGATCTAAAGATGAAGAGACTTCGATGTAGAATCAATGTTATTCAATGCAGCATATGCTCTAGCAATACATTCGACACTCAAACTAACACTAATTCCAATGCACCATATCCTTTCAAGTAGGAATGAAGCTATGAAATGTTATATGAAGTTTGCACAAACCCTAAAGC
Organism: Pinus tabuliformis; assembly: GCA_031772625.1. Taxonomy (NCBI): domain Eukaryota; kingdom Viridiplantae; phylum Streptophyta; class Pinopsida; order Pinales; family Pinaceae; genus Pinus; species Pinus tabuliformis. The sequence goes on along the minus strand of CM062804.1, from coordinate 821,655,521 downwards.
ATTGTTTATAGTGCATAAATATGGTAAGAGAGTTTATTAACCAAGACATGAACCAATATTTTAAATTTCTATGAAATTCCAACATACAAGTGTGTAGGAGAGGTAGTTTTTGGTAGGGGGACTAATATTTGCTATCAAAGGAGTTACAAAGTGTTATATGGAATCTACGATTGCAGATAGAAGTATATTACTTAGACCTATTGAGTGGGTCTAGAACAACAAAAAGAAAAGAATATAATATTTCCCTTAAGGTAATTAAATAATGGGATGAGGCTTACCTAGAATCCGTCGCAAGCTTCACTCTCCTCTCGTCTTGTATGTTCGAATCCTAGCTTTTATCGCTATAATTAGAACCTATACATTTAATTAAAAAAACAAAACATCTACGACATCTATCTTGCATAATCTAATTAATTTATTCAATGGATCAACAAGGCTTCCAAAAACATTATAGTAAATATAACATCACATATAGGAAAACAATGTACTCTTTGTATTAATAGAAAGTTGAGAGAGTTACAACCAAATATAGAATTTGATCTTGTAGAGAACTACCTAAGTTGACTTGTCCTTACTTTCCATAAAACACACCTATATGTCAACCTAATGCATGAGGATAATTACTCACTTAGGTCCAAAGCAGCAACATGAGGGAATAATCAATCTCCAAATGCCAACCCCTAACTTGTGGATGGAAAAAAATATATAGGTCAGGGAAGTAGTTTAGGAATTCTTATCCATTTACCAATCTAGGCTTGAGATACGTTTTATATGGGAGGATGAGCCTAAGGGATAAGAGGTGAAATCTCGAAGGTAGGATTATATAGAATTCAAAGTTCTTACCTAAGTTAGATGGTTGGAACAACATTTCGAATCTTATGGAAGAGGAAAATTCAAGATTTTTTTTATTTTTCATGAATTTCTAGAATCAGCACACCCCCAGCAAGGGGAAACATACTAGTGATCAACGCAAGTCCATGGAAGGTCAAAGTAGTGGGCAACTCTGGTCCCTCAAGGGCCAGGGTGCACTAGGCATTAAAAGCATGGAAATGAAGCAGTTAAGATCAGAAGCTCGGGGGTTTGAGATAGTCATGCTTACGGCTATGTGAAGGGATGATGAAAAGGTGTCGAAGGATGTGAATTGATCTAGTTTGAAGGCTTATTGACCAGATGTGACAAAATGATGTATAACGGATTGCCCACTAAAGCGCAAAGTTAGAAATGACAATTGATGACTGAAGTGCTTTACCTTGTCACAAGTGATGATCAAGAACAAATTTTAGGGGCTAATGTTTGCCCAGTGGGCTAATTTTTCCATGATTTTTCACAAAAATGATTTACCAATTTCCAATTTTTATAAAAGATTATTCACCCAAATTTTAAAATATATTTACCTTAAAAATAGCCAACATTATATAGAGACTATATATAAAGTCATTATAAATTTGAATAATTTTACAAATATATCAATAAACATTTTATAGTTTCCATATTAGGGATTAGTGATTCGCCAATGTTTTTAAACTTCAAGAAAATTTTCCATCGTTAAAATTTTCTTTGGGAGGCATACCGATGTTGAGCCCATACAATAACATTACATCTACAGTGATCAAGAAGTCATGTCCACTAATGAAAAAGGGTGGACCCATGATTGGACGACTATCTGTATGATCATGTCCATCATACATTTTGATCTTGTATTAATCCTGAAATCGCTACTGGATTGATGAAACTAGATCCCAGCTCTTGTATCTCATTCACATGATCATCCAATGTATGATTATAACCATGTGAATCAGTGAACTAAAGTCAAACATAGTAGAAACCATATGATTATTGACCAATGATGTAAGTCATTAATAGATGTGAGAGAAACCACCGATGATGTTAATGTATCTCAAGGTACTACAATACAATTCATATGGTGTGAATGAATGAGTTGAAGTTGAACACAACGCATAATTTTCAGTCGAAGGATAATGATGTAAACTGGTCGTCGAGAGTGAGGAACTTTCCGTTGATGTATGCAAGAACCAAGGTACCAAAGGGATGTTTCTAAGTCAATTTCCTAGATAATAAGCTAATGTTAGAAAGAAGCAACGATGTATCCCCCATTAATGACATGAAATGGTTATCATGATTTGAGACTGAATGATTAGAATGATGCTGATATGGAACTGGATCAAGAATGATAGACATGGAATGAAGGCTTAAGATTCTTGTATCATATATTGATTGAATGACTTCTCTTGAACATATCAATGACACTGAATGGATTTGGTAGCATTGACCCAAAACTGAAATCGAAGGCTTTGATAAGGTATGATGAACCAAAAGACAAGTAGATTTCCCAACGCAATAGACATGGAGATAAAGTGGAAGAGTGTCATGTTCAAGGATGACTCGCTATCATTAACAAGTGGAGTACCCTATTTTCCCAATTTCTCCAACAATTACTAGTCAGTACCTCTTTATTTTTTACAATCTTGAGGAAGATAACATATGTTTGATCTATAAGTTCATCCTTAAGATGAATCATTTTGAGAAATTTAAATGAACCCAAAGAAGGAGTGGTTCGGTCCCATCATGTTCGACGAGTCGATCGTTGTTTGATGTTTTTACGAGTCCAGCGAAGATGAAAAAATGATTCTTTTCATGTTTAGAGAGTTTGAAAAAAAGGAAAATAAGAAAACTCCAAAGGTTCCTTTTCATAGATAGTCCCTTCAGTCCGAAAGGCATAAAATGATACCCAAGAGAGCCTCTTAGCCATAGTTGACTAAGGTATTATTTTTCATAAGTAATCTATCCCATTCCGGAAAAGGGTTAAACTTATAATGGGTAGATGTCTTTTCATTTAATTTATCAAGTTCGAAAAGCCATGTGCTCAAAAATATTTTCATGTATTGGGATTTTGAAAAGAGATGAAAGAGGACTTTAGGGGATTTCTTTTTCGTGAGTTTACATAGCCCAAAAAAGTGAAAAAAGTGTGCTCTTGGTCAAAATGATCTATTTCCATTCAAAACATGACAAAATCCATTAAACAATTTTCAACCTACTCAAAATGCCATCAAAGAGATAAAAAACACATGTTTCATGATAAAATGAAATCATAACTAGTTCAAACCATTAAATATTAATAAAATAATGGGAAAAATGACTATAAATAACCAAAATGACAATTCATTTTTACCATTTCAAATTTACCCTTTCATGTTAGAGCTCTGAGTACTTTTTATGCTCGATCTTCTGTAAATGATTGAGATCAAGCGGGGACCATTCTAGGCATCGTAACTTTTAGGTATGAGCTAAAACCATTATCTTTCGTTTCATGGTTTAATTTTTTGATTTCATGCACATTTTCATAATTTTTGGAGGCCTTAGGGCACTAATTACTCGCCTTAATATCAGTGCACTGCTAGAAGGTCAAAAGGTGGGTTGATCTGGGAGGATTTTCGTTCAGAGGAGCATTGCAACACACTATCCTCCCTTAGGAGGGTGTGTTGAGTGCAATTCCCAATTTGTTTCACTAGTTTCTCTCAAACTTTCTCAAGTTCTTTTCATGGAAAGGTTCCTAATGAGTCTCCTTGTTATGTTTCAGGACTTCATCGGAACAAAATGTGTTTGATATGGAGGGAAAGAGAACATGAATAACAAGATATGAATGCAGGAAATAACCCTTCTAGAATCTAGGCATTAAGAGGTTGTGAACTACTAAAATTCTTCTAGGTTCCTGGAATGAGGCGACAAATGGAATTACTAGAATATCTTGTACGTGGATGGGATGATTAGGCTCAGACATTTGGAATAGGATCACATCTACTTGAGATACAGGTTGAGGACATATATTTTTTGACTGGTTTATCTAGGAGAGGTGCTCATGTCTCTTTCACGAGTATGAGAAGGGGAGGAAAGACAGTCAAAGATTATGCCATCACTCATTTCAATCCTTGACTTGAGCCAACCAAGGATGGGAAGATCAACATAAAATATGTGGTCTGATTCTTTAAGGATAATGCTATTCATTATTTGCATATTGGCTGGAAGCTATACACTACTCGTGGCCAATAGTTCGTACATGCAGTACACTCTAGAATGTATAGAGCCAACTATTTTCAACTGTGGTGAGGAAGTGTTGGTCAAAATGAAAGAGTAGCCAACTAAAGAAAAAGATGGAAGATTTAAGAACTTTTACTATTTCTCGATCTTGTTTTCCTTCGATTTAGAGCAGATTCCATTGCTATAGACTCATCATATCTCACTCAAGCCACCAATTAGAGAGTTCCACAGATGAGGAGGTCGGTGGATCTCATGTCCCAACATTCAGGCCCATCGTCTATGAGCTTCACACCAATTTTCTTCAAATGGTTGCGCATGTAGTTTATTGGTAGATGATTATCCATACACAAGTATGGATTCCCATGGATACCCTTAGCTCATGCTTCCTGAGGGTGATAAATGGGGTGCTATAGGTAAGACATCTTGACAATTTTTTATTTTTGGGTTTTACAATTTTATTTTTGTGTTTTTGATGTATCTGAGACTAAACTATTGATTTTTACAGGAAGATATTAGACCCATTCGACCATTGGATGCGTCATATCTCCAGTTTGCAGGGGACCCACAACAGACACTAGCACCAGTACAAATTGTTGCATGAGGACAAGATGTACTATAGGATCTCAATGTGGTAGAGACCCTTATAGAGGTTGAGTGTCATATGGAGGGGTTGACACATGCCATAGTTGAGAGCACCGTCGACTACCTTCCTATGAGACAGGCTACAATTAAATTTTATCGAAGTACCTCTCCATATTAGTTGACTACTGTGAAAAATAGCTCGCATAGTGGTGTGTTACCATGAGCACTATGATTAATCTACTAGGAGGCTTATAGCCATATTTTTCATGTATATGTTTGGATAAGATAGGTCATGTGGCAATATGTGTCTCAGGCACAAATTTTGTAAAACCAAACTCTTATATATATGCAACTATCTTCAGTGTCTCTTATGTTTGTATTATCTCTTTGAATGGATGTGATGTGTATTGAAATTTGTTTACATGTGTCACAAGTGTCCATCTAAAACATGATTAGCCGATGCATCTGTAAATGTATTTAGATTTCTAGAAATGTGTTGATATTGGATGAAATAAAATTGTATTTCTAGAAGGAGAACCCTTAAAAACATGTGGATCATAGTTGGAATTATAACTAAATAGACATTAGTCAGTTGTAGTACGACAAGATGTCAGTGAAGTCTGATAACTATATGGAGGATACCATGTGAAATAGCATCAGAAAATAGCTCGATAATTGTGATATACTTAGCGATGTTATTGGTATAGTGACTGATACAAATCCCTTGTAGACTCACTAACTCGCCATGTTGAGGAAATATAGCCCACACTACGGAAGATAGGTTGTGAGTACTATGACTAGAACCATCAACATAACCAATGTAGGCTTAAAGGGATGTTGAGATCTGAAAACCAAATGTAAACGTGATTAACGGAAACCATAGGAAACTCAGAAGGGACACACTGCAAGCACACTCAACACACTTATATACAACATGTACATAATGCACTACACAAAAGTCAAGCATACTATTTCTTAAGGTACAATCCATTTCTAGGTTACGCAATTGGAACTCTATCAAAATCAATTAGCTTATAGGCCACTTTAGAAAGAACACGTTTCACAATATATGGACCTAAACACAATGGATTGAACTTTCCTAATCCTAATTTATCAGACTCTTGATCATAAAGTAGGACAATGTCTCCTTCCAAGAAGATAGGAGGGTTGACATACTTGTCATATTGTGCCTTGATATGTTTCTTATGGGCTTCATTAGACATGGAGGGATCACACCAGGATTCATCTAAGCACATCAGATGTAAGAGATGTTCCTATTCTACAGAAGTTGTAGGATTGAGTTCTAGAAAAAGTTTCAGCGGAAAAATTTCACATTAAATTGGAAGGACTAATTCCATACCATCAACTAACTGCAATGGTGTAAATCTAGTAGAAGTCCCAACAGAGGTTCGGTATTCCCACAAGGAGAAAAAAGGGAGAAGATGTCAGTTTGATTTATGGACCCCTATCATACGTTAAAGCATGGTTTTGAGAACTTCATTAATAGCCTGAACTTGTTCATCCACATGAGGATAGTATGGAGTGGAACTTTCATGGGAGAGTCCTAACTTGGCAGTCAGTTCAAACATCATTTGATTACGAAAATGTCTTCCATGGTATGTAACTATAGCTTTTGGAACACCAAACAAATGACGTGTTTAAAGAAAAAATAAATAGTTGTTTCACTGATATTGTTAAATATAGGCATCCCTTGGCCCACTAGGTAAAGTAATATACCACTATGATGATATAGCCATGCTCGCTAACCATGTGAGGGTTACATGTCATCCAATCGATACCCCATTTCACAAAAGGACCTATGGAAATAATAGGTTGCAAAGGTGTGGGTAGAGCATGGGTCTTACAGTGGTAAATATGGCATGCATGACACCTTTGGATGACAAGGATACAATAACGAAAATATGGTGGGCCAAAAGTAACCAGCATGAAAGCTCTTTTGTTTGGTGGAATAACTAGACAAATGACTTCCACATGCCCAAGAGTGGAATTCATTGAGGAATTTCTTAGCCTCCTCATGGGTGGGGCCCCTTTGAAAAATCACATTGATACCACGACAATAGAGGGTCTCATTAATGATGATGTAATTCTTGGCTTGATATCAAATATGTCATTTCTCAGAGCGAGAGGTATCAGACCAAAAAGTCTAGGTCTAGAGATATATAATTTTGTCTTCATAGCATGGGTCAGATGATGATTTCATAAACAACGACTCGTCTAGAATGGAATTTTTAGACGTGGATTCAAAATCAACATTGGGAAGGTCACAAATCGGCTCAACAAAAACTAAGATTTTCTTTCACTTAGATTCGATAAATTCCAACTCAAACTCCTACAAGATGATGATCCATTTCGATTATTCCCCCCCTAGTAATTGACGTGAAAAAATGTATTTCATAAGGTTGCAATCGGAAACAACCATAGCATTTGAAAGGAGGATGTCATGGTGGAATCTTTAGATGGCTTGGACAGCTGCCAAAGCTAACTTTTTGACATGAGTATACTTGACTTCAATGTCATTAATATTATCGCTCAAGTAATAGATAGGATGCTCAGTCTGTCATCCTCTTGGACCAATACTATTGCGATGGTAGTAACTGTAGCGGCGAGATACAAAAAATAATCGCGCTGGTAATCCAGGGGATATAATAAAGATCCCTGAATCAATGCATATTTCAAGGCATTAAACGTCATTTGAGTAGCATTATCCCAATGGAAGGAAACCCATTTCTTTAATAGGAGAGTAAATCCTTTGGTCAATTTAAGATAGTTACGAAGAAACCTCCATTGAAAGTTAGCCTTCCCTTGGAGTCATTGAAGTTGAAGGAGGCAAGAAGCAGTAGGCAGATTGGTGTTCACCTGAACTTTCAAAGGATCGATACGAATTCCATATTTTGAAATAAAAAAATAGAGAACTTGGCCAAAGCTAATGCAAAACACATATTTTTGGGGATTGAGTCAAATATTGTAATGTCTATGTCCCAAAAAGATGATGCTATGATGAATCAAGTGATCATCCTGATGTTTCGAGTGAGCAGGAAAATCGTCCAAATAAGGTTGTGTGGTATGTTTGATGTGTTGGAAGGTGTGATTCATCTCCCTCTGAAACGTAGCCCCAACATTCTTTAATCCAAAAGGGAGTTTTTGGTATGCAAATGTGCCCTGTGGACAAATGAATGCAGTTCTAGATTGGTCTGCTTAGAGAATGTTGATATGATTAAGGCCAGAGAACCCATCCATAAATGAATATATCTCACACCTATCACATTCATTAATAATCTGGTCGATGAAATGGGTGGGATAATTGTCCTTCAGATGAGCACAATTTACGTCCAGATAATCGACATAGACATGAATTGTTCCATGTTTCTTCATGACACAAACTAATATTGACACCCAATCAATTAAAGGTACCGGGTATATGAAACCAACACATAGATTTTTTTTAACTTCAACATTAATTACGACAACTTTCTTAGGATGGACCGAATGGAGGCACTGCCAAATTGTTTTGGCATCAGGATATGTTTTTATTTCATGCACCACGATGTTTGGATTGATGCCTAGAATTCCCTCATAAGAGCAGGTGAAGAAATCTCAAAACTCCTCGAATAGGGATTTATCTGTCTTAATCTCGTCTGGTGAAGAAGACGCACCGATGTGTAGATTCTCAACAATTTCAGGTTTAATCGAGATATCAAGAGGGATAGTCTCTTCAATATCTAATAGGTTCTTCTCATAATTGACTTCATGAATGGATACAAAATTCGTAGATAACTCAAAAATATTAGGTTGATAAAGGTCACTAAGATTATCCTCGATGGAATCTCAAACGGAAGAGCGATGGTGATGATCATCCCATGAGGCATCATGTGGCATCACAATATTCATGATGCCCTAATCGGTAGGAAACATGTGAGAGAAATGATCAAAGTATGTGTCATAATAAAAAGAATGATCAACCGAATTTGTCAGAGAGGAAAGATTGGAAGGAGTCACACAAGCTAAATGGATTGCTTCATAATCAAGATCGATGGGGCTAAAAGGCATACGATCAAAAAAAATGTTGATATTAGTTTCATCTGCTACTATCCAAGGGTCAGTTGGTGTAGTAGAAGAAGATATCATATTGATATAGGGTACCAAAGGAGAGTTTAAAGGAAGCAGAGGACGAAGCGAAAAAGTTCCCATGTGAGAGGAATCTGTAAGTAGTCCAACCCCGACATGCTGGTATGGGTGTATAGTTTCCCCTATGAGATGGACACTCATAGTAACTTGTGAATAGGAGGTAAATAAATTGATTTGATTGATGGCTACGATATTGCATTTATGAGGAAATGTGATCATTCAGAAATAAGTCAAAACTATAGAAACCACAGTGTAAACTCACATATGACACAAAATAAATTTATAGTCGAGCGGTTTGTCGATAACTTCGACTTCTACGAATACGAATTTGCCTCCTAATTCAACTTGTAGGGAATTCAAAATTCCACAAGATTTATAAGTTTTTCCATCAAAAGCCTTTAAGGTGGTCGGTGAATAACTTAATTGAGGAGAACCAATGGCCTTCTGGAAAGACAAGGACATAGTAAAGGTTGAGGCTCCCTCATCCACAATAGAACGATGGAGTTCTTACTGTGGACAAAAAATTGGATCATAAAAGATAATTGGGCCGGAAGTTGAGGTGAATATTTCTCATGGTTGAAAATGACTAGGTTGGAATCTGAAGGATCAATACATCCAATAGCAAAAAGAAAAGCCTTGTTCTAGGAAAATAGTTTTGCAACACCTCGATATTGGACATAGATGAAGGAGATTGATTCAGGTCCTCAACTAAATTATAATTCTGAGTGGCTGTCGTGTGAGGGTTGAAAGTAGATTTATGGATAATGCCCTTGGGAGTATTAATTATCAATTTTGTAGGAAGTGAAGGTGTAGGAGGATCTAATGGAGATGAAACCAAATTAGTATTTTGATCAGTAGCTTGACCATTTGGAGGATTCACATTACCATAGTCTTTAATTCAGGTGGACCCCATAGTGTCGGTTTTTGAATTAGCAGAGGAAAGCAATAAGACCGAGTTAGAGCAAGCATGGTCCTGAGAAACCATATGAGTCTCATGATTTGGAAATGAATTTGTCAACACAATGGGTGAGGTAGAAGATTTTAGAAATTGGTTCACTTCTGCCCCGTGGGGATAGTCATGAGTGAAGTTCTACTCATTACAGACTGGACATGGAAAATGAGGTTTCTATTTTTTGCCAGAAGACTAATTTTTTTGTGTATCCTGTCGTGAAGAATCTTTCTTCTTTTTACCTTTCCCTTTCTTCTTACTTCCTAGTTGTTGTTGAGATTTTTCTTTATTGGAATGAATGACATTGACATCAGAGGTAGAAGCCATAGGATAATTGGATGGAGGTCTTTGGGAACTCATAGTAAGAGCACTAGATGGTTTACTCACTAACTACGAACTGGAAGAACCAATAATACCATCAGTAGCATGAGATTCTTTACCAGGAGTTTGAGCAATAGTATTGGAAGGTCTTGGAGCATTTGGTATCTTATTATAAAGTGTGCCAGATTGAGTATAAATGAGATACAAATACTTTGCACTAGAAATCACTTTCTCTTCTATCACAACTCCACCCTTAGCTATGTATTCTATTATGGGTGATAACATAGGCTTAGTAAACCATTTCATTAAAAAATGATAAGAAACATACGTTTTAACCAGTCGAAGATGATGTCACCACTCATGGATGTGATCATAAATGTGAGTGGAATTAGATTATTTGAAATTTGTCAAAAGTTCTATTCCAATCTCAAATTAAATGGGTAATTGGAAATGTGTTATGAAAGTAGTAGCTAAGGAACTGTAATTATTGAATGAATCTCTCAGTAATTCAATGTACCATTTTGTTTTTGTACCAGTAAGTGTGCACTAGAAAAGTCGTAGAATGATAAGTCATGACATGCGTAAATGGGTCTTCTCTAGGATTTCCATTGAATTTTGGGATATCACTTGGCCACTTCGTGGGAATTATAGGAGACTAAGGAGAATGTAAGATGGGATTATTGGTGAGTCGAGTCAGATCAAGAAATTTAAGAGTTACTACAAATGTCAACTATTTTTTGAAATTTGGTGGAGGATACCCTAGATAAATGATAATCATGACATGCGTAAATGGGTCTTCTCTAGGATTTCCATTGAATTTTGGGATATCACTTGGCCACTTTGTGGGAATTATAGGAGACCAAGGAGAATGTACGATGGGATTATTGGTGAGTCGAGTCAGATCTCAAAATTCAAGCGTTGCTACAAATGTCAATTGTTTATTGAAATTTGGTGGAGGATACCCTAGATAAGATGTGATGACCTAAGAAATAGGTATTTGTGCTCCATGATAAGGAGGGTTCTGATAAAGAGGAACGTGGTTACCATAATAGTGACAATTCTGATAACTATAATACACATGACCTTATTGACAAGATCAAAGATAACCTTGTAAACGTTGAAACAACTCAGTTTGGACTTGCTAGCCTTGATAAGGCACTTGAGGGATACCTTGATAAGGTTGATACTATTGTCCTATGGGATTTTACATAATCCCACCATAAGGTTGATTCGGTGGAGGCTACACCATACCATACATAGTCTATCCTACTAGAATTTCAGGAATACCTTGTCCAGCGGTTGAGACTATAAGGTACCTTGTAAAGGTTGGGTAAGTGGAACCATGGAGGTACCAGATACCAGTGTGATGGATTGATTCATAGATACAGCTTGTAAAGGATGAATTACATTGGTTTGAGCTTATTGAGGTATATATTGATAGGTATAAATTTGAGATGCATATGGCATAGGCTAATGATGCAAGGATGGATCCATAATCGAACCAGGTTGTACGGGAAAGGTAGGTTTGAAAACATTAGCAGCCATCCTAGGATATGGAGGATTCTAATAAAACTTAGCACTAATTTGATGTATAGCAATGACAGGTTCCCCCATTCTAAACGAGGAGGGGATGAAGGAGGTAACTACCCCCCAGCTTGAGGGTACCCAACATAAGGAGAATGGGGTTATTGAAGGTTTACATGCCCACTGACATAAGGGCCATCTTGCTGCTCAACTGTAAGTGTAGGTGGAGGAGAAGAAGAAGGATTCATAACATTCACTAAAGAAGTACCAGATGGAATTTTTGAAATAGATGACATGGGAGAGGTCCATGGATTGGATACTATACCAGAGAAGGTATTAGAAAAATATTGATAACCAAGTGGGACTGATGGGCCACCATAAAAATGTGCCTCTGGTGATGTCACAAACATGGATGAGGTAGCATATTTTCTTGTCCCATCCATATTAGTGGATACAAGTAGGAAAACCATAGCAGATTCTTTCATGGTTAACTCTCCCAAGGAGGATTACTATGAGAAACCCATAGATGAGTTGAAAGGAAAAGAATGAGATAAAGGATCTTGCGATCGAGTTTGAGGAGGAGGAAGGAGATAATTTTGATAAATCTGAAGCCTTATCAAATGAACATGAGAAGAGGGAGGAGGTTCTTTCTATGGAGTCTCCTCAATAATGAGAAGACCGGGTGGAAGTGCTTCACCATCAAGTCTAAGATATATATTTCGCAGTTGTGTCTAAGAGAGAGGAAGAGAAGAGGAAGATCTTGAAGTAACAGGTGAATATGGTTGAGGTAACTCAGGTTGTATAACCTCAGGTAACAAGGTCTCTGATTCAATATAGTTAGTCTCAAGAACCTCAAGAAATAAAGTCTCAAGTGCTTCTATTTCAACTTTGTCAGATTCACCAGCAAATTAAGAAGTAATCTCAGGCTCACTACTTAAAGGAAAGGATGATTCTACTGGATCAATTTTAGGAGGAGGAACAGAAGTAATTCTCAAAGTTCCTGATTGGGTAGTTTTTGTCTTCTTGAAGTTCTGACAATGACCAAGAGTAGCGCCTGGTGGAACAGGAGGCTTATTTTTCCTTCTATGTGAATGACAGAGGGGAGGGGTGTGTTCTTCCACGTTGGATTAAAAAATTTTAACAACTAACACAAAAATAAATAAAAAAGGGGTAAACTAGGAATAAATGTTTTCCAAGCAACTATGAACTACAATATATCGCCTTGGAGAACCAAGGACATACTGTATGGGCAAGAAATCTCCCCTAATGCAGTGTTTGTTGTATCACAGTGTACAAGGTGGTCAACTTAGTTACCTATGGTGAGGATAATAACCTATGGTGGACTTCCAAAATATACTCGACAGCATGTGGAAGTGAATTTTGTGTTAGTTTTGTCCAATTCATAACCCTTCTATGAGAGAATTCCCATATACCTTTCATGCATGGAGCGACATCCAATATACCAAAAGGTACATGGAGAACAGTCTGATATGCACTTACATATGTGGAACGAGATACCACCCCCGAGATGCAACGTTGGAAACTAATGACAACTCCCATATTTATAGATGTCAAAACATGTATCTAGCCTAGACCTCTAGATGTTTATGTTAATGTTACAAATGCTTCTTAGGTCAATTCAATAGACTTTAAAATGTATCTTTGATTAGGCTTCAATTTCAGGGCTCACTACGAATTTTGCCTGAATATCTTAAAAAGGCAAGCTACCATGATGAAATGAAACTTTCCTTTTCAATTAAAATATATCTAAAGGAGGGAGGAGATAAAGAGTATGCATCATACAAAATGCAACAAACAATATGCTAAGTGAAATTCCCTTAAATGTAATTGTTCCAATTCGAATTTATACACAAAACCCTATATGCAATGTAAATATATTTTTCTTTTCAATTCCAATTAATTTTCAAATGAGATGAAAACGAAGATGCATGTCTAATTACTGATAAAATAAAATTTTCAAAACGATGATTGGAACACTAATTCTTTCAAGCACTCAATACTAAACAATTCAGTTTGCTAATGACCTAATCACAAGAAGAAAGAAAAATCCAAACAAATCCCTATCAATATGGAGGTTCTTGAGAGACCCTAAGACACTTAGGGACACAAGGAAGAGTAGCTAGAACAAAGATGGAAAGAAAGAAAATCAAAACAAGGCAAATTTTTCATGAAATAGGCATCAACGTAGGTGCTTAAGGGGTACCAGTGCTCTGCAATGTAGGTACAGGGAGGGCTAGGGTGCACCACACCACATTTTCTCTAGACCAGCAAGTGCATTGATTAAGGTAAACCAAGTTCCGACAGAAAAATGCAACTTAAACTAAACGAAAATGTATTCCTAGGTCTATTTAGGAATACTTAAACTAAATGAAAATGTCACCATAATACTTGAAGATAATGACTCTCTTAGGTCCAAAATAGCAACATGAGGGCATAATCAATCTCCAAAAGTAAACCCTTGGCTTGTGGATGGAAAAAAATGTATAGGTGAGAGAGGGAGTTTAGGAGTTCTTATACATTTACCAGTCGAGGCTTGAGATCCACTTGAGATGGGAAGATAAGCTCAAGGGATAAGACATGAAATATCCAAGGTAGGATCATATAGGATTCAAAGTTCTTATCCAAGGTAAATGGTTGAAATAACCTTTGGAAGCTTCTGGAATAGGAAGCTTCAGGATTCTTTTTATTTTTCCCGAATTTATAGAATCAGTGCACCCCCAGTAAGGGAAGACCTATCTGTGATTAACGTAAGTCCAAAGAAGGTCAACCTAGTGGTCAATGTAGGTCTCTAAACGGCTAGGGTGTGTTATGACTTAAAAGCGTGGAAATGAAGCAGTTAAGATTAGAAACTCAGGGGTTTGGGAGAGCCATGCATAGGATTTATGTATGGATTATGACAAGGTGAAGAAGGATGTGAATTGATTCAATTTGAAGGCCTATTGACCAGATGTGACAAAATGGCCTATAACACAAAGAATGCAAAGGAAAGAAAAAATGAGACTTGCGCTTTGACACCATGTCACGCTTAGTATTGGTATGTCCGCAAATGTTGAAATTCAATTAATAAGAATAGTTGCAATATATATAAATAACGGAGAGACTCTTGGGATCCATATTCCAATACCTCTTCCTTTTATTATTTTTTATGTAAATATTTACAAATATTTTCCCAATCCCTAAGGATCACGTGTCAACAATGACCTTTATATTGAACATGTGGCGGAAAAGTCAAAGTGGAATAGTTTATATATTTATTCGATTAATAAAATGGAAACTATTTTGTCTCTTATTATTATTGATAATATATGAAAGGCTATCATGTGAGATATTAGACTCCTAACTTTGAGGGAAATAGTTGGAATCAATTATGTCAAAGAAGGGGCAGGAACAAAAGCAGAAAATTCCTGCATTATTTCCATTCAGTAGGAATTTTCAGTTGAGTAGACCACTAATAAAAAAATACGATTGGAGATAAATCTATGGGTTGAGGATGTTTTAAAGAAAAGACGATTTTGCAATATCAGGAAGTCAGAAGAAAATAATAGGCCACCCGGAGAGAGAGACTGGACCTGAACCCAGAATTAGGAAGACGTCGCTTGGGGTTATGGAAAAAGGTTGAGGAGAAAATCCTAAGTTGTCTTCTTGGCAGTGAGGAGTAGAGCTCAAGGGGAACTACTGAGACGTAGTGCACGGTTGGAAAGAAGCATGGAAAGCTTTAATATATTTCCAAGAATTAGATAAGTATATGAATATCTCGATTTTTTTTGTTAATTTATTATTTCTATAGTTTAGAGTTATGAACATAGGATTTCATTTATTTGTGTTTCCTAGGTGTGTTCAATAAAGTGAATGGATAAAACCTATTAATGTTATTGTGAATAAAATGTATAGTTATATATTTATAGATGGTTTACAACAAAGCTATGGGTTAGAGGCATAAATATTTAACTTAAGGGTTTCTAAAGGTAATATTGAGTATTCCGCTATTGTGGGGAAAAGGGAAGGAGACCACACCCATGAACCAAACCTGGTATCTGTTGTATAGGTGGATATGAAAAGAAAATTTAAATAATTAACTAAAGTAGAGGAATTACACATGTAGTAAGGAGAATAGAAATATCCAGACATTCTATCATATAGAGTAACATTTCGTTTGTGTTAAAACTAAATTCTTGCTAAACTATAAAAGAATATTTATATATGTAAGACGATAACTAATGTTATTAAAAAAATATATAAGTTTTTCTAGGTTATCACATTACAAGTTGAAGACGAGGAAGGGGAGACCTCATCGACTAACCATAGATCACACAATCCTTTACAGGTTATTAATAGGGCCTTAAATAAAAATTTAGTTGAACTCTCGCAACATGAACCCACCAGGCCTCCCCCCAACCCCGTGTCTTAGAAAGAGAAATTAACCATATAGTGCATTGGATCATGCATTTATAACGGCACATCAATTAAAGTGCATATTTTAAATTTACAAAAATACTCTTGTGTGCATGCATGAAAAAAAAGGAAAAAAAAACTAGCAGGCAATAAAAACCATAATACAAGCGTGGACCATAACTCAAGTCTATGAGTATGAAAATTAAATTTAACAAAGGGGAAACCCTTAAATTCGAAATAATTATTTTACAGTGTTTCCTACAGCAACCGGGCTTCTACCCCAAGCAGTTTAATGAAAAATCTCCAAACATTTATATAAAAAAAAATCGGCAACCCTCGCCCATTTTGGCAAGAAATTTTACGTAGCTGGCCAACAAGGTGAAGCCTGGTAATATCATCGAAAACCTAAAAAAGGTAATGGTAAACGAGCACTTGTAGTGGTCGGAGAAATAACAAATTTTCTAAAATTTTAATCTCGAAAATACCTCAAAGAAAAGCCCAAGTACTTCCAACGACTAACTTACGAATAGCAAGAGAAAAAACCTTTAGACAGATCTTGGCTTATCCAATAAATATTTATAATAAAATTATAAAATAACTTCAATGAAACCCTTGCCTTACCTTAGAGGAATATAGTCAAAACCTTCATGACAATACCCTATTGCAGTAGAAAACACATTCAGTGGTAAAAAAAATTAAGAAGCCCCATTGGATAAGAATAGAGTTAGGGTTGTAATTTTTAGATGGTTTTTGAGAATTTACGATCACGAAATCCCAAGAGAAAGGTATAGAAACTGCATGAATTTTGGAGAGGGTGGTAGCCACGAAGGAACCTCCAAAGAAGACAGGATTTGACTAACCAATACACCACAAAGTCAAGCGAATTATTGATTACAATCCTCGTAAACCGTTGACAAAGATGCACAAAGATTATACCAGGGAAGAAAGAAGAAAACAAAATGAGGAAGTCAATTTTAAGACTTCGTGTGCAAACCCTATCTCGGTCATCAAGCCATCATAGTTCCAGTTAGAATGCCAAGCAAGACAATAAGAATACGGTGGAAAATCCTTCGAGTACAAGGTAAAAACATTGTTTTTATCAACTTAACATTGAGGTTACCTATCTTATCTGTCAACCCATGCAAAATGAAAATAATTCCACCGTGGCCGAGAGGCGAGTGTAGGTAGTTACCCTAACATATTTAGAGTAATTTACAGCATTCATTAAACCCAAGTAAATAATCATCGTTAATTAAGACATGCGGCTAGGGTTTGATCAGTCTATATGGGCCCTATTCCACATAGTTGTAGCATGTGAAGAGAACACATAAGTCCTCCACATATGTGCAAGGTGTCAAAAGGACTTCAAAGGTGAAGAACCTTCATTGCACATCATAAGAATATAATTTCCGACATAGAGAAGCATTCCCAACATAATTTCAAGGATACATATATATATATATATGGTAATGGTACAAAGGAGAACATAACAATAAGCCCATTCCTTTACTTATGCAGTAGGTTGGCTAGACGAAAACTATAGCACAGCCATAGCCCTAAAATTGTGAAAGAAATAATTGAGAAACAAAGAAATATATAAGTATACTTCAATACCATGTCCAACCAGGTTGGGTGACAAGCCAAATTTAAAATGCAGAGACTATACAATATTTCTTAATTGTTGAAGACTCAAAAAAGAACGTTGGAAACCGATAAGGTGTTTCCTTTCCGAAGAAAAATTAAAAGGTAATACAACTAATGTGGTAATTAATGTATGTAGTATTAAAAAACAAATTACCATTCTAATTCATAATTAATGTATGTAGTATTAAAAAACAAATTACCATTCTAATTCATAGTGCGATTTCGGAGGGATGTTACAATATATGTACATATAAAAATTATGTATATATAGAAGTATCTTGAGTTGCATATATATGGAAGAGTATATATACAAAAGAGAATGAAGATGTGTACATACAAAAAATTTGTCTATATATAGAGGTATATGTGAAAAATTTTAATATGCGTGGCTTTTGTATATGTGGGTATGTAAAAAACGGTGTTGATGCATCTGAAAGCTATGGATATACTAAAGTTGGTTTCCATATATCCAAAAAAATTGTAAATTGCACATATTTTTCGTGTATGCATGCATAAGCCATGCATATATGGATGATGGATTTTGTAGATGCACACATATACAAATGTTAGCTTCCAATAGGAGCCCTCATATGTGTGGTATCAAGGATGCCGGTATGGGTAAGGATGCACAACCTTCCGATACATTTCTGGCACTTTAAAACCTTATCAGTTATAGGGAATACTCTTGGAAAAATGTTAAAGATCGATACAGAAAGACACATAAAAGGAATTTTTACCTTTGCTAGAATATGTGTAGAGGTAGATCTCAGCAAAGGGCTACCAGAAAGCATCATCCTGAATTTCAACAACACACAGTGGAAACAATCTTTGGATTATGAGAATACAGCATTCAGATGCAGGGGATGTCAACAAACAGGTCACCTGTTCAATGCATGTAAAAGCCTAAACAAAAGCAAGCCTCAACAAAGGAAGCATAAAGGATGGCAGAACATAGACTCTGTCAGGAAGAAGAGAACAGCGGAAAAGAAAGCCCCCCCAGTATCAGAAGACGAAGAAACAGAAGTAGAGGAGGAAGACACCACCAGTGAGGAGGCTGAAATAGAGAACCAGAAGGAAAATCCAACAATCAACAAGGACTCACAGCCACTCTCAAATCAGGCAGAGTCCCAGCAAAATCAGGTTGAGATGACAAGCGTGGATCAAGGCATTGGAGGCATCAAGCGGCATCATCACTCAGATACTTCAGATTCAGACAAAGAAACAGGGCATCTAAAAGTATCATCCCAGCTAGTTATTGCCTCAACCGAGCCCACTGTGGGAGAGTGGCGCAAGGTTGACAAGAAAAAGGGGAGGAAAACCTGAAGTGTCCCTCCCCCATCTCTCTTCTTCCTCTTTTCTTATTCTTTGTGCACGTTAGTTCTATAACGTTGCGTCTGAAAATGTTCAGCTTATGCATTGTAACTTTTTATTTTTCTTAATAAAAAGTTCGCTTTTTCTTCGGAAAAAAAAAAGGAGCCCTCATATGTGGAAGTCTATTTCTATAAGTGTGTGAATTCCGTGAATGTGCACATATACAAAAAAAATGCATACATAAAAGCATCTTGAGTTGTGCAAACATAGGAGAGCATGCATAGGCGAGTATATATGAAAATGCAGATATACAAAAGAACACACATATGTGCAAATATATAGAAGTTGCACAGATAGGGAAGCATATATGAAAGATGCATTCATAAAGAAAAGTTGAATCTCATATATGTGTGGCTTATGTATAGATGTGCTTGTGGAAACAATGTCAATGGATATTAAAGTCACACATATCATAAGTTAGTTTCCATATATACACATATCTTTCATGTTTGCATGCATAATGTTTGCATATATAGATGTTGATTTCTATACGTGCCCACATACATGGAATATGAATTTTATAAACGTGTGTCTTCTATATATGTGCAGATATAGAAAAATCATGCATATACAAAAATATCGAGCTATGCATATATGAAAACACACATATATGGAAAAGCATGAATATGAATGTATATAGATAATCTATATACATATATAAAAGCATATGTTAAAGATGTGCCCATAAACAAAATCAAAATTTTCTATATGTGTTGCTTTTGTATATGCATATATGGAAGTCATATTCCACACATGAGCACATATATAGAAGTATACTTCGATAAATGTGCAACATCTATGTTTGTGCAAATATATAAAGATCATGCATGTACAAAATTATTTTAAGATGCACATATACAAAAGCAAAGATGCCTAACTATTAAACTATCAAATGGAAACTGTACCGAATACCCATTTTATTGAGGTAGAAAAAAATCATCTGAATTTGAAAAGTGTTGATTTAAAATACACCTTTTTTTTGGAGCTTATTTTCTACAGTTTAAATTTTCTTACGTATCAAGTATGAACATTGTTTTTAAAACGTTAGTGATTTTCAAGAAAATTTTGAAAACTGATGATCCAACATCAACGCCTTTATTCATAGGGCTTGTTTTTGACACATTAATTTTTCTAGAGTATTAAGTGTGGATAATTTGTTTTAGATGTTGGTGATTTTCATGCAGATTTTGAAAAACATCAACATTTTTTTTAAGCCATATTTTTGACACTTTAAATTTTCTTATGCCCTAAGTATGCACAATGCTTTTATAAATGATGATTGCTTAACCATTTTCCAGGTTGTCTTATTCCTCTTCTTGTTTTTTTGTCCTAAGATGTTTATTTTTTAAGGGTTTTCCAAACATGTATTTTTTGTTTTCTTCGCAATGTTTTCTTGTAATGAAATTTATAATTTATTTTGAAAAAATTTAAAAAAATAATAACATTAATATTTTGAGGTTAGGTTTTTTTAGATATTTATATATTGTTAATTAATAATTCAATACAGTTAAAATAATTGTCCCAAAAAAATAATAATTTTAAACATTGGATAATAAATATATATGTGCATATAGATATAATTTAAAAAATGTGTATTTAAGAACCCTTGCACTAAAAATGACATGTTAAATAAAAGCAAATTACGAAAAAATTGAATAAAAAAAGTTGGAAAAATAGGACTTTTGTGAAATTTTTATGAATTTTATATCCAAAATGATGACATTTGATGATTTTCTTTTTCAAAAAAGAAGATTCAGATAAAATTTTAAGTAAAAAAATAAAAAAATAAAAAAAAAAAAACATACAACTTAAAAAAACAATAAAATTAACAGAAAGAAAAAGACAAAAAACCTTTCAAAAGAACTTTAAAAAAATAAAATATACAATTACCTTAAACCAAAAATTATTGAAAATTAAAACATAAAAAATAATAAAAACATTAAAACAATTTAACCCAAAACAATATCAAAAAAATGAATTAAAAAAAAAACATGAAAATGAAAATAAAAAGGCATTAAAAAATAAAATCTATAAAAAAAAATAATGAAAAATAAATTAAAGAAAAAAAAATAAAAAATAAAAAATAAAATTAAAAATAAAATAATGCAACCCCACGAGCCCTACGCGAGGCTTGGACGATGTCCTTGCCCCACCCACAACCTGTGGGGCCGAGCGTTTGGGTCAGGGGGAGCACACAGCTCCCCCCATCCCAAGCCTTCGACCCCAAAGGCCTTGAGTGGGGCATGGCCATCATACAAGCCCCGAGCAGGGCCTAGTGGGTCGTGGCGCTCAGCAGAGGGGAGCTTGTGCAACTTCCCCCTACCCTACCCAACAAAACTTGTTGCCTAACGGGCCCTAGGCGGGTGGGGCATTGCGTGCAGCTTCGCCCTACCCAATCCCGCATCGATTTGGGTCCTAGGAAGGGAGATCTAATTCTCAAAATCAAATATGCGTCCCTAGGGCCTGTGGGGCCACAATCTTTAATTTTTAATTTATCATTTCTTTTATTTTGAATGTCTTTTCAATTTTTTTTAATTTTTGTTTTTTAAATTGTTGTTAATTGTTTAAAAATTGTTTTTTTAAATATTGTCATTTTTTTGTTTTTATTCTATTTTTATTTTAATGTTTTCTAGGTTATTTTTAATTATTTAATTATTTGTTTTTAATTTTATTTTAATGTTTTTTTTAATAATTATGTATTATTATTTTTTATTTTTCTATTTTCTATTTTCTAATCTTTTAATTTATTTTTTTGTGTTAGAATAAGAATTTTATTTTAATATTTTCTATTTCTTTATTTTTATAATATTTTTTGTTTTATTTCTAATTTTTATCGTTAATTTAGTTTTTTTTTTTATACAATTTTTTATGTTTTATTTTAATCTATTTTTTGTATTTTTTAATTTTTAATTTTTTAATATATAGTTTTATTTACTTGTTATTATTTTTTGAAATTTCCATGTTTTTTTTTGTTGTTTTAGTTGTTATTTTTCTTTATGTGTTTTTTGGTTATGTTTTTTAATTTTCTTATATTTTAATATATATATTTTTTACTTATTATTATTTTTTAAACATGTTGCATTTTTGTTAGTTTGTTTATTTCAATTTTTTTTTTTTTTGTATTTTCATTTTTATTTATTTATATATTTATGTATTATTCTGTTTTATTTCTTTTTTTCTGCAAGGTCCATGTCGATCTTCGACTAGCAACCTCATCACATTATATGTCAATTTAATAACTAATTTTAAAGTTTTTGTGATAATGGATCGAGTTCGCCCATAGAATATGTCAATTCCATGATTGTTCTTTAGGTTTTCATTACAATGGGTTGAGTTTGCCTACATTACATGTCAATTTGATGGTTGATTTTTAATTTTTTATTGTAATGTGTCAAATTGTCTTAGGCTAAGATTTTAAAGTCGTTATACTTTCAACATTTAAAAAATAAATTACTCTTTGTATAGTGACTATTTGATTGAAGTGTTCATTTCTAAAGTTGGTTTAGTCATAAAAACTTTCCATAATGCCATGGTTGAAATGTGTTGAAAACATAAGATTTTATGTAGTCATGACATTTGGTTTTAATTATATGGTTGAAAGATAGTCAAAATTTTAAGGTTTTCTGGGTCATGATATTTTATCTTTAACGCTACGGTTGAAAATAATTAAATGTATTTTATTTAAAGGTTTTTCATAGACGTGATATGTTATATTTAATGTCATGCCCGAAAATCGTTGGAATTTTAAGGTTTTTCATAGACGTGATATGTTATATTTAATGTCATGCCTAAAAATCGTTGGAATTTTAAGGTTTTTTAGACTCATGATATTTTATCCTTAACGCCATTACTAAAAATTGTTGAAAATTTACCTCGAAAAAACGAGGCGTTATTCCAGCATCAACACTTTTTGTTTTCAGGGTATGTCTCATATAAAAAAATAGTTTTATTGATTTTTACTACCCATTTTTTAAAATATTGAACATTTTCTACGAAAAATAAAAATAAAAGTAAAACGTTATTCCAACATCAACACTTTTAATTTTTCATTTGTTTTCCTTTTTTGGGGAGCTTTTCTGCTAGATTTCTCATTTTGAGTTTACAGTTCTTGTTTGGTAGTTTACATTGTTATTATAGAACATTGAAAAATATTTATAAAATCTTATTTTTATATGTGTCAATCTCCTAAAAAAATAAAATTCTAAAAGTATTCTCTAAATGGCCACTTGGGATGACATTATGGAGCTAGACAATGATGATCTCAAAGATATGATAGATTGTTTAGCTAAAGATCTAACATGGATATAAATTAGACCAAATCAAGTGTTTTCATTCCATATAGACGACTTGAAGATTCCATAAATGGGGATAAATTAAATGAAGATGCTCCGACTAAATTTTCTGTTAATACAAATTTATCTAAGGAAGTGAATGAGGTTTTACATGCCCACATTAACGAATATCAAGAATATGTTGAGGCTTTATTTCATTATGTAAATTTAATTCAAGTTAATTATGCTTCTAATTTAAGTTCATTATGAAAGAAATATGTACACCTCTTTCATAATTTGTGATCATTCTTCTTAACTAATTATTGTTGTACATGAGGCGTTATTCCAGCATATTGAGGGAAAAATGACATAATATATTGAGCATATAATAGGGGAGTAAACATTTTTTATATTGTGAGATGTAAAAAATAGAGTTCAAAGTAAATGAAAAACTATAAAAGGGCGTAAAAAATGTTATGAAAAAATGGATACCGACAATATCTAGTGAAAGTAAGGGTTTTATGAATTGGGAAGGTTTACTGGGTTCGTATTGGTATATAGTTAAATAATGTGACTTTTAGAGATATTTTCTAATATATAGTCAAATTAAAGGTATTGTTTAGTATACCCTAAATGCACATGATATGTCATAGGTTTAATGAGTGAAATGACCGTATTAGTATGCATATAATTCAAAGTTCACATGCAAACTCCTAAGTGGTAAGACTACCATAAATCCACATGGATCACCAAAAAAACACACAATCTACAACTTAAGATAAAATTTGGTGTAGATGTGATTTTAACGAGCATCGCCTTTATATGCATCCAAGTAATGTTATTCTAACATACATGGATTCTACGCTTCTTGATAAATCTAATATTTTGTGTCACAAGAAGAATGCAGTGGGTAGACCTAAAACATTCATGTAGGAACCACATATATCATTGGATCTACTATCGAGGGTCAAAGGGATTATTGAGGATTGTTTTGATTATATGATGGTTTGAGAGAAATTAATATTTAACAGGGAACACCAATCTGATGGATACTTTTAACCCAACAATTCTATTTCAAAAGATTTTACATTTATTAGACATATATATGGGGTGCATAATTAATTTTTTGATTTCTTTGTGGTGATAAATTGAATTCTTTTTGTGTTGAATATAATATTTATACACATGCTTTCAATGTTGTATCAACTTTATACGTTAATGGTATTCGACAACATCATAATGGTGTCTGAGTGGCTTGGGTCATTTCATCACATAATACAACATATGATATTAAAAAATAGTTGCCTGCTCTATTTACTATAGGATGAAAGAAGAATCAAATTGACATATACCAGCATTTATCACATGAGATGATGCTCGTACTAAAATTCAGTCATTAAAGTATTATATTTGATTTTTTTCAAATAAATATGAAAAGTTAATATTAACTTTATTAATAATCATAAATAAACCAAATATAATTTGAATATATATATTTTTTAAATAATATTTATTGTAATTTAATATTTATATTATAATTAGACATAATATTTTTAAATTAATTTATTTAATTTAATCTAAATTTAATAAACTACATTATAATAACTATGTAAAGATATTTCTCTAAATAGTAACAACATTGCAATAAGATCGAACATGAAATTCGATGAATATGATTAATTCATTGAAGGTTAAGATGTGGCCATTGGAGCTCATTTTGATGTGGAATAAGCGGTAGCATTTTCTAAATGAACCTGTGGAGATATAAGGAAGAAGATAATTTTCAAAATTTTAACTTTAGAATTGTAATAGAAAATCGTATATATTTATACCAACTGCAATTTAAGAGATGGGAAATGGGAGATCAGATCTTTCCCTAACTCTTAACTCTCATTAAAATTGCGGATAATTAAGATCCAACGATTTTAAAAGAAAATTGAAATTAAAATATATATATATATATATATATATATATATATATATAAAATTATAATTTAATTTTAATCTTTGAAAATTAAAAACTTATATTTTCAAAACTTAGAGCATAATTTCAATATGGATATAGGAAAGTGAAATAATTTAAACACAAATTTATAAAACTAGATAATCATTTACCACATTTTCTTTCAAATTTCGAAAACGAGCGTAGCAATGACTATAATATGCAAGGAGAATAAAGAGTGAACGATCAAAAATAAATATATCTTTTCAGTGGAGTGGTCTTCTCATTCTTTCTCTCTCTATATGAGGTCATCTCGATTACGCATAAGTACTTAAAAACAGCATGATAGGTTGTAGATCTTTTTATTTTGCAATTAATATCTGGTTATGGATTTCATATAAATTTTTTTAATTGAATTCATACACAATTCACACTCTAGTTCACACGTCATTTATATAATAGTTTTGGTGTGTCCTCAATATTTTGTGATGTAAAAAAGAATGGAACTTGTCGACAAATGTACTATTATTTGATTTACTCTGTAAAACACAAGGCTCATAAACTTTATATAGATCACAAAAGCCTCAATTCAACAAAAGAATGAAACGAATAATAAGCTGCTTAAAACCAGTTTCCATTGAGAACAAAGATTTTCATATTGAAATGAGTAGCCACACTAATGGAGTGTCCAATCAAAACCCATAATGCTACTAATAGAGAAGCATTTGAAGTAGATAATGATAAGTATTTTTTCTTTATAGAATTCCATTTTTCTTCGTTGTTGATTTGAAATGTGGAGATAATTATTTTTCTTATGGATAATTTTAATTTTCAATACTTGTCTCATATTATTTGACAAATATTAATGCATTATAAAAGGATATAAATCTATCCAAAATTGAAAAATTGAATAAACATATAGTTTGGAATTGTGACACTTTATTATAAAATAAAATTTAGTATACACATTAAATATGGGTAATTATATATATATATATATATATATATATATATATATATATATATATATATATTTTGTTTGCCTTAAAGTCTACTTCAACAATGTTTACTTCCACGTGTTTAGGGATGGGAAAGCATTAAAAAATATTTCAATGTGAATATAATAAAGTGCCAAAGGATGAAAAAGGAAGTGGCTCTAATTCCTAGAATTCGTGGATTCTATTAACTTTTTGTAGACTTAGGATTAATGCACTATAATTCCTAGAAATTCTTTCTAAAAGTAGATATATGATGATAACATTACCTTAAATAACTGGGTGTCTTTCAAATGATGCTAAATTTTCGTATTTCATTCCCTTTCCCCCTACGTTTTATGGAAGACATGTTGGTTGAATCCTTTATATGTCTAGAAATTAAGCTATAAAGAATTATGGTCACACGTTTAGGGTTGTTGAGGCAAAGGAATGGGAAACATGGAGCTAAAATAGTTTGCAATGGTGGTGGGGTGGGAAACATGGAGTTAAAATAGTTTGCAATGGTGGTGGGGTATTTGTGGTGGTTATAGAGCACATGTAATAAATTGTTTTTGTTAAGGTTCTAACTCTTGGTGACATTATTGCTTTTACTTTCAAACATTTAGCAATAAAGACAAAGTTCATTGAGATTGGAATACACATATTGTTACTCCCATGTACATAACAATCTTGAGATATAAAGGATAGTTTGTTTTGTTCAATATATGCCTGTTTTATGAATTTTGTAATGGTTTGAAGCAATGATTTGACTTTTATACGACTTGTGACTTTATGTAAGTGTAGTGATGATTTAAAAGGATTGTGAGTTTCCTTGTGAAGATATATTGATAGAATGGTCATGATTTTGGAAGACAACCTACAGTCGTTTCTTATTATAATCCCCAATAACTTATATCTTGACGAATCATGGTGGCTACTCAAATATAATAGCCACTATTATTAGAAATTTTGTGTGGTGCTACTTGCCTTGTCTTTCCTTTAGCGCAATTCATTCTTGAGAATGGAGGAGGGTTTTTTTAGAGGATCAAGAGATGATTGTTTGAGTTGGAAATGTAAAATATTTCCAGATAAATTCCATTAGCACATTCAATGATTTTAATCAAATTTAGTTATTTTCCGGACATGGGGTGATGAGGAAAGATCAGGTGGGGTTTTCCACCACCCCACACAACAAGTAGGTAGGGGGATGTCGCAACATGACCCCTGCAGCTCGTAGATCTAAATGACTTAATGATTCGTAGAAATGAGACAACGACAATATCCTAAATCAAAACACTTAGAAGAATTAGTGTGGGAAAGAATGGAGCTTAAGGAATTTAGCATGTGAGGTTTAATGGATGGGGGTGGATTAAGAATAGTGTGTATTGTCCTCTTGACAACAACCAGAATGCAACTTGCTCTAATTCAATCAAGGCACCATCTGAGGGATAGGAGAGAAGCAAAGCAAGGATAGAGCAATGAAGGAGTGGTTGTACTAGTAATTATGGAGAAAATGAAAACAATTAATGGTACTAATTAGGGAGAACCAGTTGGACTCATATTGGCACTTGACTTTGGAGCTACTCAATTCAAGCAGGAGATAAATCGGGAAGATGTGATGAGGACGATCTGAATTGTCAGCCTCTTCGATTAGCAATGAGATTCTCCTAAGGAAATAATCAAGCATTGGGAAGGTCACAGAGTCTATGGGAGGTAGAAAATTTGTGATGCGGGCAATTATATACAAGCACGAATGGCTTCTCGATTGTAACATCTCGTGAATTTGGAGTTTCTATAATGTCAGGGTTAGAAAAAAATTGAATTCTCCAATAGGGTAATGTTCGGACATATCAATCACACTAGGATATCAGACTTCAAAGGGCACCCAAGTAACAATTCTCCTCAGTCTAGGAACTCCTCTATTTTTTATGACTCTAGACAACTTTCTATAACTTTATTTGGAATTTAAACTCCTTTACCAGGCTACTTCTAGGACAGTTGGGTCCCTATATTGTTGTGAATGGGTTCTTAAACTAGGAACATAGTATAGTAGGGCAAGGAAATGGAATTTGGGAGGAATTCAAGTGGTAGAGGTAAGAGTTGTGAAGAATAAAATGTAGGAAGTTGGGCATGCCAACTATGCATACTCATATGGATGAGGGTATAGGAGAGTTGTGGCAACCAATTCCCATACCAATACTGTATGGTGGCTCTAGTTTAGACTCATATTCCCCACATATGAAAAACCAAGTCTGAATATTAAGGCCTTTCCCATGGAAATAGGGCTCATTATCTACTACCTTATAGTCTACTTTGAACAAGTCTTTGTCCCAAATTATCGTTCATCTAAGAGTAATGGGTTGCAAACTACCTCTCTTATAGTGGGTTAGGGCTACCTCATGGGGGGTGAATAGTTAAATTCATAGCACAAGGCTATACATAAAAGGTGGGGGATTCATCACTAGCTGTCATGGGGGAAAGATAATCCTAGCTGTAATAATATTCAATAATACACAAATATTTTTATAGACTTCGTCACAACTAGGTAGGGATACTTACTTGACTTCCATCATGCCATAATAGAAGGGAAAACCAAGATGGGGTGCTACATATTATGAAGCCCGAGCTAGTAGAGGAGACTCTCGCCTCCAAAAAAAAGCAGGTTGATGTGCAATAGGATACTATGACACAATTCCTTTGGAGATACAAGAATAATTGATCCAATTGCAAAGGGATGCAACCACCCAATGAGCTACCCTCCTTGATGCAGCTATTAAGGGAGATTGGGAACCTTGGATCCCTGACACAAGTAAAACTTGGAGTAGAACCAAATAATATATGAAGCCCATTAACCTATATTGGAAGGTAAATTCTTTCTTGGTAGAGCACTAATGGAAATATATGAAGTGAAGCGAAAAATGCAATAGACCCTTGGCCATATGGACGACCATCTCAGGTCCTCTGGTCATCATCTTGACATGATGGACCATCGACTAGCCAGAATCGCCTTGGTATACCTACGATGAAACAAAAATTATTAGTTGACCAGATATGTCCAATGTCAATAGTACGATCAAACCCTTACCCCCTTGCTTGATTGGATGAAGACACATGTTTTTGAGGTGTTTCCTACAATTTTATTCGTCTATAGTTATATAGGATGACATTATAGTATACTTGCCTATTTCAGTTTGATTATGCTATGCTTTGCATGTTTCCTATGATGTTAAGCAGAATCCATTTTTTTCTATGTTCTGGTCTCCCAATTGAGAGATTGGATTGGACTATGTAATTTTTAGATATAAGCATGATTTTACGAGGTATTAGAAGTTTAATTTATAAAAAAAGAGTAGTTCTTTAGGACCTTCCACTCTTTTCTACAACTTTTGAAATGATTTTCAAGACTTCATATGCCTCCCATCGCTCTTATGCATATATGGGCACAATTAACATATATTTTACCGTGCCACTCTAATAATGTAGGAAAATAGATTTAATAGGTATGTATGCATGAATATTAGTAGTTAGCATGAAAATAATTTCATTTTTAGGTGCATCATATTTATTTATTTATTTTTCTAGACTTCAAGCTTCAATGCATATAAGTTGTTCATATTTATATAAAATTTTCTTAAATATTTTTGTAAATGGTTGCATAGAAATATTTTTGTGGGTATCTCTTCATTACAGGCTTATTTTTCACATGGCATTCTTAGCCATGGGAACAATACACATCTATATTTGAAATACATCTCATATTTATAAACTTTTATTTGTGAGTGACACTATAATTAATGTATAACAATGACCTCGGTTATTGAACATTGATCATAGAAAAAATATGTCTAAACATAATATGTACAGATTTTGATTGTCGACACAATTAAATATGAGATTACTTCTCCTATGTTTTGTTATTTGATTGTTTAAAATGTATCATATAGGTTTATTTTCTATTTAAAATGATGTGGAATATCAATAAGTCATGTTCATTAACCCACATCTGAACCTTGAAGACATGCTTAAAAACATTACCATTCAATACCCAATCACAAAAAAAATTAAACTAAAACCAAATGTATATGAAATTATACCAAGTACATTAATTACCATTGTTTTGGATAAAAGCCATAAATTCACTTAGACCTTTAGGGTCATGCACACAATCTTCATCTAGTATATGAATTTCTCTAGAATTTGAAGGAATCTCCTATTTTTTACACTTTGTAGGCCTTATTATTCCTACCTCTTTTGAACATTGATTGTGAATATAATATAGTTCCACTTTTCTCATAAACACAAATATTATCCATTCCACACATTTGTGGCATGCATTTTCTACCTCATATAGTTACATGCTTTTTAGATACATATGGTAGGACCCAATTTCATTGTTGGTGTCGTGGTTGGATTGTGGAAATTTCCTATAGGATTTTTCCAACATATTTGGAAAAATTAATGACTAAAAATTATATGTAACTTAAAAGTTAATGACTAAGATAATGAAAGTATAGAACAATATTGATAATTTGATGTCCACTTACAACTTTTATTATTAGATATCCAAGTGGTGTTAAAATATAATTAACATATAACAATGACCTAAGTTATTGAACATGGATGAGAGCACAAATTTGTCTAAACATGATATGTACAAATGTTTATTGTAGACACACTTAAATATGAGATTATGCCTCCTATGTTTCATTATTTGAATGTTCAAATTGTATCATATAGCCTTATCTTCTATTTAAAATGATATGGAATCTCAATGAATCATGTCCATTGGCCCACATTTGAACCTTAAAGACATGCTTAAAAACATTACCATTCAATGCCCAATCACAAGTACAAAAAAAAACTCAAACCATGTGTATATGATATTATACCAAGTATAATGATTACCACTATTTTGGATCCAGACCATAAACTCATCTATAATTTTAGGGTCATCCACACAATCTTCATCTAGTATATGAAATTATCTATACTTTGAGAGAGTCTCTTGTTTCTTAGATTTTGTAGGCCTTATAATTCCTACTTTCGAAAATTGATTCTAAATATAATATATATCCACATTTGTGGCATGCATTTTCTATCTCATATAGTTACCTACATTTAAGACACATTTAGTAGGACTTAATTACATTGTTTCTATCTTTGTTAGATTCTGCAAATTTCCTATAAGCGTTTCCCACATATTTGGAAAAAGTAATGACTAAAATTTATCAGTAACTTAAAAAGTAATGACTAAGAACATGAAAATATAGAACAATAGTCATAATTTGATGTCCACTTACAACTTTTATGATTAGATATCCAAGTGGTCTTAAAATATTTCTAAAACTTTTCGTTTTCACTAATTTCAAAATATATTCTTCCAAAAAAAATTGCGGACTCATCATCCTTACATGAGTGCATGATTTCCCTTAAAAGCACGTATAAATAAAACTTTTTTTCCTTTAACTTTGACTTTGTTTCCAACATTTTTCACCCATTTTTGATGGACATTCCATAGACATAGTAGGATTGTTGAATTACTCAAACTTTTAAAATGGTACTACATTAGACTAGATTAAATTATATGAATGTGGCATTAATTTCGTATATTTTTTTCAAAAAAATAAAATAGTGCATCTTAATTCCAAAATCTCAAAAGCACCATCTAGACAAATGGTTATACATGTTAATTTGGGTGTTATTTCATTCCCATAGAAAATACATCTTACAACCATTTTTTAATATCATATGTTCTATCACGTGATGAAATGACCCAAGCCACCAGGAAACCATTACAATGTCCATCATATAAAATTAACATATAAAATTGATAATGCATTCAAACCACACATGTATAAATATTATTTTCTACAAAAAAGATATTCATTTGATAACCATAAAGAAATAAAAATATTGATAATATGAACCCATACATATTTGTACTAAATGTGGAATCGATGGACATAGCATTGTTGCATAAATGCATCACCATCATGGAATACATCCAATGTGTTTGTGTGCCTATAATAAATGGTGTGTTTTGCATAATATATTTCTTTTCGTAGGGGAAAAAACTATCTGGAAATTGATTGTACCATCAATTGACATTTCTTGTATCACTCTCATCCTTCATATTTATTTCTTTCTAATATTATGTTAAATTTTAAGAATATCCCTCTTTTTTATGAAGGTATCTTGAGTCACCCTTATGAATAACTCACAAGATTGGCACCTCGAAGATTAAATTGACCCAAAACATCATGACATTAAAACCATCTTCACTTTTCTTTTTGACATTATATAGTATATCCAATTATATATGTGGTGTATATTTGAAGGTTTAAGGTGTATCCACCACATTCTCCTATGATACGTAGCACCAGATTTATCAATATGCTTATCGTTTGTGTATGTTAGAATAACATCATTTGTATGCATATATAGTCAATGAATGATGAAATGGCATCCAAAACCAACTTTTATCATGAGGAATGGATTGTGTTTTTTTTTGTTGATCCTTGTGGATTCATTGTAGTCTCACCACTCAGGAGTTTGTATATGGACTCTCAACCATAGGCACACCAACAACTAGATAAGACAAATGATCACAAATTAAGAAACGTGTGTACACATTTCTTGCATAATGAATTTAAATTTGAAAGGTAATTAACTTGAATTAAAACTATATAATTATATTCATGAAATAAAGAATCACATAGCATATTCCATATGTGTGTTAATGCGGGTGCAAACAATCTCCTCCACTTCTTTAGATCGATTTGTATTAACAAAAAATTTAGTGGGAGAATCTTCATCTAATTGCTCCCCATTTATGAAATCTTAGAGTCTACTATATGGAATGACAACAACTTGATCCCCTCCAAATTTTTTCCATGTTAGATATTTAGCTAAAAATTCTATCACATCTTCTAGATCTTTAGTGTCCAACCCCATAATGTCATCCCACTTTCTCATTTTTAGAATACCTATAAAATTTTAAAATTTTAGGAGATCAACACACATGACAATAAGTTTCTATAACAAAAATCAATATTCTATAGTAATTAGTGTTGCAATACAATCCATTTAAATGGCGTAACATGATACTTGTAACTTTGGAAGAATGATGAAAATGACATAATTTTATGAATATTTAGCCCTCTTAGCTATCATATTTGTTCAACTTAAAATAGTTTTGTACATACATGATTTTTTTATATGTGCATATACATAGATGTTGTGCATTTATGGAAATAGGCTTTTGTATATGTGCGCATGTGTGGAAGTCGATATCCATATATATGTATAAGTGTGCATATATGTAATCCAGAATATATATATGGATCACTTATATCTATACGTGCATACTCAAAATACAACTTCCATATATGCATATATGGATATAAAATGTCCACAGATACATTAAATTTTCATTTCATTTATGTGCACATCTCTCACACATTATTCCATATATAAAAAAAAAATTGTATATGTGCATATATGCACAACTCAAGATATTTGTGTATATGCATTACTTTTGTATTTGAGCACATACATATAATTCACACATTTATAATAGTCAACTTCCATGTATGTGGGCATGTAAAAAGGACGACATACATATATGCACATCTTATGCATTCATATATAAAAAATATGTGCACATATACACTAGTTGTGCATACATGGAAAGTAGCTTCTATATAGGTGTGATTTTCCTATGTATTGGCATGGTTTCCACATGCACATGTATACAGAAGCCACTCATATATGAAAATTGGCTTTTGGGTATTATTGAATCTTTCACATATGCTTCCCTACACACATTTCTCTATATGCACACATATGTGTGCTCCTTTGTATATGCACACTACCTCATATGCCCACATATGAATTCTCTTATGTATACACTCAACTCAAAATAATTCCATATATGAACATTTATTGTATGTGCACACATCCATAGAAGTGACAAATTTATAGAAGTAAATGTCAATGTATGTGGGCACCTATCAAAATATAAAATTTGTATATGTGTGCATGTATAAAAGTAAAAATCCATGTTTTCATGGCTTATGCATGCGTACATGAAACGCATGTGTGCATATACAAAGTTGCGCATATATGGAAACCAACTTTGGTACATGCATGACTTTAATACACATCGACATGGTTTCTGCTTGCACACATATACAGAAGCCACATATATATTAAATTTTGGGTTTTGTGTATGTGTACATATTTCATATATGTCTTTGTATATACATAACTTTTGTATATCCACACAAATCTGTGCTCTTTCATATATGCATGCTTCCATATATGCACAACTCAAAATACTTTTGTATATGCATGACTTTTCTATATATGGATATACATAGAAGTCATGCATTTATAGAAGTTAACTTCCATGTATATGGTCATGTCTGAAATTCGAAATCCATATGTGTTAACTCCCATACATGTGCACACATACAATAGCCGACATTTATATATTCATGCCTTATGCATGCATAAATGAAAGATATATAAACATATATAAAAGATGTTCATATATTGAAATTGATCTCTATATATGTGCAACTTTCATATGCATTGACGTGGTTTCTATATGTGTGCATATATAAAATCTAGACAATTATGAAATTTTTCTTCTGCATATGAATTCATCTTTCACATATGTGTCCCTATATATGCATCTTATGTATATGCACACATATGTGTTGTGTATGCAAACTTCCATATATGTGGGCCTTTTCATATATGCACAACTTGAGATACCTAACATCTAGTCATCCAAGATTTCAAGTTAATATTTTATCTTCTCAACCATGAAAATTGATGAGCACCAGTATTGTAGCAAGAATGTTGCCACTCCTGGGGCTACCAACTCAACTTTATCAACCTTGAGTTCGTAGAAACTTGGAGGTGACAGTGTTGTATACACAAGTAAATGTGATGGGTCTTCTCTTTGTCACTGCTAAGTTGGAGATAGACCACTAAGGTTGTTCAAACCACACTTCTATTGATTCAGAAGAAGCATGATTAGCAATGAGGAAAGAGAAATCACCACTAAGGGAAAGCTTGTCTACTGTAGTGAAGAAAAAGACTGAAATCAAATGATAAAACGCACCATTTTTCTAACTAACTGCTAAGAGGCTTTGCTTCAAAAGAATGCTAAATTAACACGTATGAGATCCTACTGTCCTAAGAATGAAAATTGAAACATCAAACATTCTAGTGTTGTGCATGTAAATGACCAAAATAACTCTATTTTTCCTTTTGTCTTTTTTAAGTGAAAGTGTGAAAGATAACTTCTTTTGATGATGTGGCTGGGGGCTTAAGGATGATGGTCAATGGTAAAAAGGCTTGGGATACAAGTAGCGGTCCTCTTGTAGATTCTTAGGGTCTTTTTCCACAATTTTTCCTCAAAACAAGCCACTACATGTCAACCTACAGGATGTCCTAATGTGTTCTACAAGATGTCTGGAATTCCTACAAGATCCCCTCTATTCCTATAGGATACAGCCGAGATAAAAAGGAGGGATGTTGAAGGTGATGGAAGGCTTAGAGAAGGTGGTTGGTGGATGGAATGAGGGCAGGGAGTGCCTAGGACTACTTTAGAACTCAAAACCAAAGTTGGGAGATGACTAGATTTTCTCAACAAGCTTGGAGAAGTACTCTTGTAAAATGATGAAATTGGTGAGGGTTTTGGTGAAAGGAAGGAATGATCATGGATAGATGAAGTTGGGATGAGGTTGTTGGTCATGAAATATCTATGTAATATTTAAAATCCTTCATGGCATCAACCATTGACATTTATCCATAAACCATATAAATAAGAAGGATTTCAATTAACTAAGGAAAACAAAATTTCATGAGCTAGCTGCCTACATCATGCATGAGGGAAAAATTGCAGAATAAGATGAAACCTTGATGAGATATGGAGTAAAACTAAATATAGAAGAATTGATAACTAAATACTATTCTTGAAAACTAATCAAATTCTAGACTAAGTACATAAAACCCTAAATTCCATGAAAAACTAGAATTCTATCTATTTGGGGTTGCATAAGGGTTCTTTCCTCAAACCATGATCCATGAAGGAAGGCGTGAGGAAGAATCCACATGCTGATATCTTTTTGATGTTGCTTTATCTCTTCTAAGCTACTATTGAAGTAAAGCACAAATGGAAGCAAACTAATCAAATCCAGATCTACTTGCAATGGAATAATGTTAAAAACAATTCAACTATGAAATCAACTAAGCATACAAATACAGGAAGAGGAGCATTTTCTTCTACGGTTGGGACCTAACCCAAGAGCTTCATCCCTCTGAGTCAACTCAATGTTGGATCAAGGAAATGCTCATTCTCATTATCAAAACAGAAAATTACATAACAATGTCTTCCACAAGTCTTGAACTCAAAAATGAATAGTGTTTTTACAGCAAAAATTCGAATCATAATAAGGCTCTAGGCCTCCTTATTGATACAATTGAAGTCTCCAATGACTTCCTTAAATCTAGGGAGGCTCGGCTCCCAAACTCAAGATAAACTAGCTCTTTAACTGTCACTTGCTCGACTGCCTTTTCATCTCCATGACATGGCTGCTTGTCCTCCAAGCTAGTGTGATTGATGGAGGAATATTTGAATTAGTGAGGAGTAAATGAGGAGGATCTACCTCCTACAATCTCTCCTCCTTGTCTCATTTGAGTTTCATCCCTTAATTAGCCAAAATTTCCATGATTTTCTCTCAAAAACATGAAATAAATGCACATTAGTCCACTAGGCATAATATCTCACTTTGACTCATCTCACTAAGAAAAATACAATTAAGATGTGTAGTAAATTATGAGAATAGTTAATTTGACTAATCTAGGAGGTGGATTAAGGTCCATATAGTTACCCAATGATGAGGCTCATCATCACCCCCCTACTCAAAGTGTTTCTTATCCTCTGCGCAACTCAATCAATATCCATGTCCTTCATTTCTCTAGTGGCCTCCCTAACATCCCATGCTTCTGCTGTAGTTTCCTCTTCATGTGCATAGAATCCTGACTTCCTTTCTATCTCCTCCCACTACTTTCTTTATTCCTCTTCCTTCCTTCCTTCCAACATTCCTAAGAGCAGTGGTGGATTGAGTCTCAAGCCAATCCAATTGACTTTGAGTCTCTGGAGAGCTTGATTGTACATGGGTGTCCTGTTTAGTGCTTCTCTCATTCTCTGATGAGAATGGTACTATCTGATTTTCAAGCTGTAGGGAAGAGTGTTCCATCTCATTTGGCAAGCTTGCATGCTTTCACCCCCTAATAGCCTAAACATGTCCCCAAAGTGTGTGATTTCTTGCTCTTGGGAAGTAAGGTACCTAGGTGCAAGTTGAGAGTCATTTGCAATCAACTTATGGGTGTTGATGATAGCCATTGGATTTGACTACTCAACTATTATCATTAGAGGTTATGTTTCTTCCCTTGCCATTATTTTCTTCATTTCAGCAGCCCTTGCTTCCTCATGGTTCATCCATGATGGAAAAGCCATCAACTGTAAGTCCCCTAGTTTTGAATTATGGTCCCACACATTCAGATATGTCAAGGCTATGTTATGTAGGTAGAACTCATACATTTTAGCCCTATCATCCAATGTGTTTTGATCACAAATATCAATGAATTGTCTATAATCCTCGAATGGCATAGTGCTCTCTGTGCTAAAGACTTGATTTGGAACTAGAGCCACTATTCCTTAAGATACACTGCATAGGACTTAGCTGGCGTCCTGCACTGGATTGCCTTTAAGGATAGACTCACCATGGATGCCAATTTATTCTCTCACTCTTGTAGCTTTCCTCTTGACCATGCATTTTCTGCCTCCAACTGAGCTTTAATCATTGCCTCTCTATCCCTCAGGCTCGTCAGTTCTCTACCCATCTCCTTTACTTTCTCCTCCATGTAAAATATGTCCTCCACTCCTTTGGATTTGTCAATTTGCATCCATCTATGTGTTCTTGCCCTTTATTTCTCAAGATCAAATAATAAAGGGATGGAAAATTTCTATGGAATGACCCTACCCCCTTTAATGCACCTGTAGTAGGAGTCGAGATTAGGTTCAGGACAAGGTTCCCTTAGCTATGGATCCTCCTTCTTTGTTTCTTTCTGCATACTCCCTTCTTTGTACAATTTTTTAGCTTCCTGTAGGTTTAGCAAAGTTTACTGTAGGATTGCCTCTACTTCTTGTAGGTCCTTATGTGTATCCCGTGTGATGCCTCTTCCTTTGGATGAGGTGGACCTAGTGACAAGCCTCCTAACATAAGTGATAGGAGACTTGGCAGAGTCTTGTCCTGATGATCCTTCTCCTTGATTTTTCATAAGAGGAGCTACCTTTTCCTACAGTTTTGGTGAGTATTCAATGAAAATAGGAACCTTGGTGGGAGTTTAAGAATTTCCTTGCCTTATTCTTGTACTTTTTCTTGTCCTAAAGTATAAGGGATTTTATCTCTGTCTCTTACCTTTTTGTTTGATACGGGTACGAAGGGCAGTGAGAGCATTTGTTGCCTCTTTCTCACTGGGTTTTGGGATACCCTGGGTGATTCTTCCTTGTCTTTTGTCTCCCCTTTTCCATTCCCCTTCTCATCTTTGTCTTTCTCCTCTCCTTCTTCTTCTAGTTCCTCACTCTGTTCATCAGTTTCCTCCTTTGCATCTTCTTTTGTCTCTTCACTACTTTCCTTCTACTTTTCCTCCTTGTCTTCCTCATCTATTTCCTCTTCATCCCCCTCTATCTCTTCTTCCTCCTTTTTAGTTTCTTCCTCATCCTTCTCTATTTCGCCTTCATCCCTTTCACTGGAAGTGGGGCTCTTGTCATATTCAAGGGATTTTATATCTTCCTCTGTCTGCATGTCTCTAAAAGTCGCCCATGTGATAGGGAGCCTGAGGTTTTGGAGGGCATCTTCTATGATAAGTCTAATTAACCCACGATGGGATAACTGTTGATGGTTTCCTTCCTGCACCTTAATGCTCATATCTATCACTGATTGAAGAAGGAAGTAGGGTATGCTGAGTCTATTTCGAGGAGGTGCATCAACTCCAAACTTCAACCCTTGGAGAAGCCTAAAATGGTATCCATATACCACACTGTACCTACCTTCACATGAGATATACCTAATAAGGTGGTAGATAATTTCATTCAAAGGATATGAGAGGTTTTCTCTTATGACTCCATTTTTGTCTTCCATGGCCTTCTCTCCTTCTAAAAACAATTTCTTCTTTGCAATTTGGTTATTTCCATTATCCTCCTTTCTCCAAGGCATCCCTAAAGGAAGGGTGGTTATTATGGCTATGATTTCAGGGGTGAGTTCTATAGAGAGGCCTTTCACCACAATAGTGGCATGGGTCCTAGTTAGTGGAATGAGGGAGAGAGAAAAAACTTTGGCTACTTCATTATCATATCCCCTCAATTTCTCAAAGAAACCCATTCAATTGTGCCTTGTGAATATCTCTAGTACAAGAGGGTGCTGATGAATCCTCACTATGTTGGTGGGTTTCCTATTATTAAATTCCCCTTTCATTTTCTTTGATGGATGGAGGATTGTATATGTCTAATACCAACTTTAATTAATGAGGAATTTTAAATGAAAATTTTGTCTATACAATTCCCTTGGACTGCAATCCTTTTCAACACAAAAGATGCCTTTTCTATATCCTTTTCACTTGGAAATTATGGGAAAGTATAGAGCCTACTTCCTTATCACTGCTTGATGAAGCCAACCTCTATTTTTCCCTTGTATAGCTACTCACTGCCAATTCTATAAGTGTTGTTCTGTATCATGTAGGATCCTGTAGGATTTCCTATAGGATCTTGTAGGTGCTCCTGCGTAGGGAAAAAATGAATTCTACCTTTCTTATAGACTGCTTGAGGGCCGAGAGCGACTTTTCTAGTGTGTAGCCTTAAGAATGCGAATGCCTCTATGCATGGGGATCAACATTTATTTCCTCATATGGGTGATTTGAGTGGGGTGGTGTGCTAGAAGGCGAGGTACAGATATCTATTTTGGACCATTGGTCCCACTACCACATCATCAGTCTCCTCACCTCATAATTAACTCCCACTTCGGGCATCGGTAGCTTAACTACCTTCGACCTCACATCTCCTTTTCCTTGACTTGACTACTGCCATGTGTGTAAGGACTAATTGTCTTCTCCTCGTTGACTGAGCGAAGGTGGCCAAGTTATCTGGCCACCTTTCGCTTATAAACCAACTCTTTCACAACTTTTACATGTTTGCTCTTATTATGCTAACGAGAGAGTGGAAGCAAGATACTTACCTATGGTAATGATGCCTTGATGCTGTTTGTTGAAGAATCAAGTCCTTGTTGTGTACTAGCTGCATGTGTTTTTCTCCTATCTTTTTTTTTTTATTATTTTCCTTTGATGTGCAAGTACTGGGTATTGATGCTGATGATACTGATGCTGCTGCTAAGCTCTGAAGGAGCTTCCTTAACCTCTGGATATCCATGCTTGAAGTTGACTATAGCCTGTGATTTTTGTTTTGTGGGATAGGCTGCTACATGATTTCCTAAAGGATGTCCTATAACTACTTCTCCCTCAAAAAATCTTAATCATTTTCCACTTCTAGAGCATGAGGATGGTTGGCATGGGCAGACAAAGGGTCTAGGTATTTGTGAATGTGGAAAATAGCCTTCAGGTGTTGTCCCCTTTTTCTCTGTCTTCATCCTCTTTTCTCTGTTTTTCTTTTGAAAATTGTAATTTTTGAAACTAACTTTGTTTATGAATGCAGGGATGATCATGGCGGAAAGATGTATGGTAATGAGATGGTGAAGTAGAAATCTATTTTTTTGGCATGGGTGGGTCATCCCCTCACTCTAGTGTTACTTCATTTAGGATACCCAAGCCACTATTTTCAGGGAATCTTGTAGAAAACACAGAACCCTTACAATCTGAGCTAAATGAGTAGAAAAATGAAGGGAATGATGGAATGATGAAGGATAATGAATGGATAAATAAAAGCATGAACTGGATAGGTCCATTTTGATCCTCTCTTGTTGCTCCAATCGTCCTGCTATTGACCTACAAACAATATTTTCACGCTTTTTCTTTTCTCTCTTTTATTTATTTAATTTTTTGTTGCTTTTTTTAATTTTTGAAAGCAACTAGTCTGCCTCCAAGAGGTTTTCATCCTAGCTACTTGCCTTGGGCGCCTAAAAAGAGATTTTCACCTAGAGATATTTTTATTTCTCTTTTTTTCTTTTGACACCATTGGGCCACCTCAAGAGGTTTTCAACCCAACATTGGGACTGATATGCCTCACGGAGGTTTTCACCTGAGTCTCCTTATTTTTGTCTTTTTTGTCTTTTTTCCTTTTTATTTCTTTTTTCTTTTTTCTTTTTCAGTCACTTTATGAGGTAGAGGTTGTGACTTGCTCCACCACCATCACTGTCTTGTTGATTCCATTAATGAACTCTTTCTTTGACAATGGCTTCTTGTAAACCTTCAATATGTTCCCATTAACAATTAAAGGAATGGCCTTTGCATCAATGGTTCTAATCTACATTAAGCCAATATCATGACATTTCTCTATGACATAAGGCCCTAACCACATAGTCCTTAACTTTCCCTTAAAATATTTATATCTGGAATCCTATAACAAAGCCCAATCACCTTCTTGAAATTTTTTGTCCTTGATGTTATTCTCATGCCAGATCTTCCTTTGAATTTGAGTCACCTCTGTGTGTAGGAGGGTCTGCATTCTAAACTCATCTAACCCATTCAACTAGAGAAATCTCTCTTTTTGTGCACTGCTGAGATCTAGATCTAGTTGGGCTTCCATCCTCAATGTATTGTGCTCAGATTCAATGGACAATAGGCCTTTTTTCTTGTATACCAACTCATAGGGTGTGAATCTAGTGGTGGTCTTTCAGGTAGTATTGTAGGCCCAAGTGGCCTTAACTAATCTATCTGTCAAATCTTTTCTGTTGTTGCTGACCACTTTGGTCAAAATGCCTTCTAACGCTCTATTGGTCACCTCTACTTGCCCATTAGCTTGTGGGTGACAGGGAGTGGAGCTTCTATACTTGATCTTTTGTTGGCTTAACAAGTCTTCGATCATGTGATATGTAAACTAGCTGCCTTGATCAATGACCAGTTCTCTAGGGTACTCAAACTTGTAAATTACATTTTCCCTTAAGAACTCAACGACTTTCTACTATGTTGCTGACTTGATTGCCTTGGCTTTAGCCCACTTGTTCAAGTATTCAATGCACACAATGATGTACTGCTTTTCCTTGGATGGAGGGTTAGTAGGTCCAATGAAATCCATGCCCCACTTGTGAAATGGCTCGAAAGTCACTTGAGGTTACAGAGGCATTTCATCCCTTGGAGTAGGATTTCCCATCCTCTATCACCAATCACACTGACTAATATACCTTCTCACATCCTAATGAAGAGTGGTCCAATAATAAACAACTTGTAACACCTTGAATGTTGTCCTCTTGGCTACGAAGTCATCTCCATAAGGCCAATCATGGTAGGTCAGAAGGATGTCAATGACTTCCTCCTCCTTGATGCATCTTCTCAGAATTTGATCCATGCCTAGTTTGAAGAGGTTGCCCCCATCCAAGTGAATGGGGTGCTCTTCCTAACAATCTTGCTTTTCTCTTTGGAGAACAAATTTGGTGGGAACTATGTAGACACCAAATAGTTTGCTATGTCAACAAACCCTGGAGAGAAAACTGAGATGGCGAATAAGTGTTAATCTAGTAACTAATCATCAACCATTCCTTCCTCCCTCGCAGCCAAAGTTAACTTGGATAAAAAATCTGCAACAACATTTTCCATGTTAGGCTTATCAACAATAGTTAGCTCAAACTATTGTAATAAAATCAACCATCTAATAATCTAGGCATTCATATTAGGTTTATTAATCAAATATTTAATTGCAGTATGGTCAGTATGTAGAAATGCGTTGTAACCTGTAATGTAATGC
This sequence comes from Pinus tabuliformis, assembly GCA_031772625.1. NCBI lineage: Eukaryota > Viridiplantae > Streptophyta > Pinopsida > Pinales > Pinaceae > Pinus > Pinus tabuliformis. Next base: position 821,612,338 of record CM062804.1, on the reverse strand, counting down.
CTAAATTTTCTTAATGAATGCACAACAGCTAGGAGCTCCTTTTCGGTCACTGTGTAGTTCATTTCGGCCTTTGACAAATTTCTACTGATAAAGTAAATGGCATAAGGTAACTTGTCATCTATCTGTCCTAGAGCTGCTCCTATGGCTTTGTGTGAGGCATCAACATGTATATGAAAAGGAAGGGCCCAATTTGGGCCTCAGAGAATAGGTGTAGTGGTCAACTTGTCCTTCAGGGTGTCCAAGGCCTCTTGACAACTTTTTGACCATATAAATTCAGAATCTTTGGCCAATAACCCAAATAAAGGATAAGCTAAATTTCTGAAGTCTTTTATAAACCTCCGATAGTATCCATCTAAAACTAGAAAACTTTTGACATCCCTTTATTTTTGTGGAGGTGGGACCCTTTGGATGATGGCTATTTTGTTTGGTTCCACCTGCAGTCCTTCCTGAGATATTGAATGACCAAGAACAATCCCTGTAGTCATCAAGAACTCACATTTTTCCGGACTAAGGGATAGGTTCATTTCAATGCATTTGTTCAACACCTTACCTAAGTTGGATAGAGCCTCATGGACATCACACCCATAGAGTGTAAAATCATCCATATAAATCTCTACTACATCATGGACTAGCTTGGCAAAGAGACTCGGGACTGATCTCTGGAAAGTGGCATGGGCATTGCATAGGCAAAAAGGAAGGATCATATAGGCAAAAGTACCCCAAGGACAAGTGAATGTGGTTTTATCCTAGTCTTTCAGGTTGATCTGGATTTGATTGTACCCGTTGAACCCATTTAGGAAAGAGAAACACTTTTTCCCTGCTAGGCCATCTAGCACTTGGTCAATGAAAGGTAGAGGGAAATGGTCCTTCTTTGGTTCTTTGTTTAACTCTCTATAATCAACAAAAATCCTCCACTTCCCATTTTTCTTTTGAACCAACACCAAAGGAGAAACCCACTCGCTGTTCGAGATAGGGTAAATGAATCCTGCATCTAGAAGCTTTTGCAGTTCTTCTTTGACTATATCCTTGAGAGTTGGATTCATTCTTCTTTGGGGTTGGCGGACTAGTTTGAAACCTTCTTTGATATAAATGTGGTGAGTACACACCGATGGGTGCACTCCCTTAATTTCCTTGTAATTCCAAGCAAAGGCATCCAAATGTTCCTTAGCATGTTGCACAACCTTTCTTCTTGGTGTACAGAAAGAGATGGGTTCATTTTCAAAGTTCTCTCACAACCGAATTCTATGGTTTTGACATGGGTAGGGTTTGAATCAACTAAGCATAGGTCAATCTGATGGTTGTTCTTGGTTTCCTTTACTACCTCCTCTAAGGAAAATGTGTTGAGAGTTGGACTTTGGAGTATGTATCTAATCAAATCATCTTCATCCAGTTGTCCTCCTCCCATGGATGTTTCTAAGATATAGAGTTGGGCTTAATAAACTTCATATTCTTCCTCCTCTTCCAACTATAAAGGTAATTCATGTTCTAGAGATGGCTAAGTAGGAGGGTACAGAACTAACTGCTTGGACATATTCCCATTTTTTATAGTCATATTTCCAACCATGCAACTGATGTAGGCATCAGTGGTCGCTAACCAAGGCCTCCCAAGGATGAGAGGGTTACCAGTAAGCTTGGAATTAGGCTGGAGAACTAGGAAGTCTGTAGGGTACTCCTAAGATTCAATGGAGACCATCACATCCTCCACAATCCCCTCAGGGGTCACTGTCGAACGGTCTGCAAGTTGCAAGATTGTTGTGGTCTTTCTCAATGAACCCTGGAGTTTGATCTTGAGCATGGTGTCCTTAGTCATCACATTAATGGCAGCCCCAAGATCAATCAAAGTTTGTGGGACAATGGTTCCATTGATGTGCACATCTACTATAGGGCTTCCAATGTCCAAATACATTAGAAAAATTAGCTGCCCCAGCATTAAGTCAGACAGTTGTCCAATGACATTAATGGTAGGGGTGTCTATTTTTCACCTCCTAGATGTTTGAAGCACTTCTCCTTAATAAACTTGTTGTAAATATGTACATCCTATGTGGATTAGAGAAGTGGAATTTTGAGACATAGATTTTTCAATTCACCGAGAATTTTATTCTCTTCTGGGGTAGGCTGGACTAGATGAGTTAATCTCTCAAGAAAGGGTGGAGGATTTACTCTAGGCATGCTTTCCTCTCTTTCTTCCTCACCCTATCTAGATGGAGGTAAAGGTTGGTTGTCTGAGAGTACTCTCCCATATCTCAGGTTGATTTCCTACATCTCCACAACATAAGAAAGATAGGATGTCTCTCCACTGTATCCTTGTTGTGCTTATCTTTTGTTCGGGTTCGAATTTGGTTGGGTAGGAATCTGGGGTTTTTTAGGTGGAGAAGGGTGTAAAATATGTGGTTGAGTAGGTGGTGAAGGAAATAAAGTTGTAGCACTATTTTATGGGGGCCTCCGCCCCTGGGGCGGTGCATTGCACTGAGGTTGAGGTGGAGCATATTGGTGAAATTTCTAGTTGGTTGGCTTGGAATGGTACTAAGGTGCAAAGGACCAAGGAGGAGGTGTAGAGTAGGAAGGATGAGCAAGGGGGCCCTAAGAGGGAATGGATGTGGTCTAGTTAGGGTTGTAATAGGCATGGGACTTCCCTTGCATTCCTTGTTGGTATGGATGAAGCCCATGACGTCTCCTTTGATTTATGTAGCACAATTGTTCAGTCACCCCTTTAGCCCCCTGATACACAACTTTTAGTCCAGGTAGAGAAGGGCACTTGTCTATGGAGTGGTTTTCTTCACAGACCAAGTAGACTTCACTCACATTCAATGGACATTCATTCCTAGGGTGCCTCCTTATGCATCTAGGCTAGAAAATGGCTAAGTCTTTCTTTGCCTCCTCTTGCTTGCTCTTGATGTGCATAGTGTCCATCTATAGGGAAATGGTTTTCAACATCTCTCTCTTGAAATATTCCAGCATATTTCCAATTTCACCTTTGATGGATGTATTGGAAGAGGATGGACTTACCATAGGTTGACCATCCCTACCCTTTTTCCTAGCCTCCCTAGAATAGTTCCTAAAGACAATCTTGATATCTTCATAAGGTAGTTGGTAGATTTCCCCTCCTGCTAGCAAGTTTAGGGTATCGAAAAGATCTTCCCTTACCCCTCTAAGCATAACTAGCTTTAGTGACTCAGGATCAAGTGTGCACCTGGCCCTTTTGTAGCTAAGATGAAATCTTTCTTCATAATCCACTAGGATTCATCATGCCTTAAGGTCATCCTAGAAATTTCTCCTTTAGTGTATTTGGACTTGCAGTAGTCTCGATACTTGTTGTTGAAGGCTTGTTGCATCTTAGCCCAAGTTGTGTTGCTATCCCTAGGTAAACCCATGAACCAACACAAAGTTGCATCATTGGTATAATCATAGGTTCTTCATATGATAGAAAACTCAAACAAGAAAGTGTCTAGATCTTCTAAGGTCAGGCCATGGAAATGAGGAAGAGCAGAGGGGATTATATTCTTCATCTTGGTATCCACATTAGTTTCTCTGATGGGAAAGGTAACCTAAACTCTTTCTCTATTTCCTCTGTCATTTCTATTTTCAGCCATTGGGTCAGTGGAATGGGTTATTCTTCTTCTTCTCCCCCTATAGGCTCTTCAAATATCTCTGGTTGTTCACCTAAGGGTTCCTCCATTGCACAGCCACTAAAAAAGAGGGAAGGTTGGTTATTTGAAGCGATGGGGGTATTCAGAAGAAATTTCCTTAAGCTATCCTTGTTCCTACAATGCATGAAAGAAGTGTTTTTGGTTTGTTTTTCTTTTTTCCAATCTTTGAAAATAATTGCAGAATTGAAATTGAAAAATGAATGGAAACTAATTGACTGAATGAAAAATAACTGCTTGAATGAAATCTCACTTGCAAAATGGAAAAGAAAGCAACTAAATTACTTTTGTAAAAATGAAACTAATAGCATAATGTCAAAGATAAGAAATGGAAGAAAGAAAGTAGAAATCACATATTACTCAGACACCTCCCTAGCGACAGTGCCAAAAAGAAATGAGCACCAGTATTGCAGCAAGAATGTTGCAACTCCTGGGGCTACCAACTTTACGTTATCAACCCGTGGTTCGTACAAACTTGGAGGTGACAGTGTTGTATACACAAGTAAATGCGATGGGTCTACTCTTTGTCACTACTAAGATGGTTATATACCACTAAGGTTTCTCAAACCAGACTTCTATGGATTCATAAGAAGCTTGATTACTAATGAAGAAAAGAGAAATCTACACTAAAGGAAAGTTTGTCTACTGTAGTGAAGAAAAAGACTGAAATCAAATGTTAAAAAACACCATTTTTCTAACTAGATGCTAAGAGGAATTTCTTCAAAAGAATGCTAAGTTATCATGTATGCAATCCTACTATCCTAAGCATGAAAATTGAAACTTCAAACATTCTACTGATGTGCATGTAAATGACCAAAATAACTTTGTTTTTCTTTTTGTCTTTTTTGTGTGAAAGTTTGAAAGCTAACTTATTTTGGTGATGTGGCAGGGGGTTTAAGGATGATGGTGAATGGTTTGAAGGCTTGAAAGACAAGTAGGGGTCCTCTTTTAGCTTCTTAGGGGCTTTTTCCACAATTCAGCCTCAAAAAAGGCCACTACAGGTCAACCTACAGGATGTCCTAATGTGTTCTACATGATGTCCTAAATTCCTATAAGATCACCTATATTCCTATAGGATATAGTCGAGAGAAAAAGGAGGTATGTTGAAGGTGATGGAAGGCTTAGGAAGGTGGTTGGTGGGTGGAATGAGGCTACGGAGTTCCTAGGACTACTTTAGAACACAAAACCAAAGTCGGGAGATGGTTGGATTTGCTTAACAAGTTTGGAGAAGTACTCTTGTGAAATGATGAAATTGGTGAAGGTTTTGGTGAAAGGAAGGAATGATCATGGATGAATGAAGTTGGGATGAGGTTGTTGATAATGAAATCTATGTTTACTATTGAAACGCCTGCACTGCATCAACCATTGACATTCGTACATAAACCATATAAACAAGAAGGATTTCAATTAACTAAGGAAAACAGAAGTTCATGACCTAGCTGCCTACTTCATGCATGAGGGAAAACATGCAAAATAAGATGAAACATTGATGATATTTGAAGTAAAATTGAAGATAGAAGAACTGTTAACTAAATCCTATTCTTTCAAACTAATCAAATGTTAGTCTAAGTACAAAAACCCTAAATTCCATGAGAAACTAGAACTCTGTCTTTTTGGGGATACATAGGGGTTCTTTTTTTAAACAATGATCCCTGAAGGAAGGAGTGAGGCCAAATCCACCTTCTGACATCTTTTTGATGTTCCTTTATGTCGTGGCGGAAAAAGTCGTTTGTGCGGACACAACTGACCTCCCTAGGAGTCTAAACTCTCTAGCGACAAACAAGACAAAATGGAGCAATCTTTCTCTAAATACATCTTTTAAAACATGAAAACTACAAGTGTTTAGGCTTACCTTATTCCAAAACGCTGTTGTTGTAGTCCGTCCTTGCCGATCTGGATGAGCTCCTCCTTCACATCAATTCCTGCAACCACAAACAATCAAACAATTACCAAGCACTTGCATCTCATATAATAAAACATATATTCAACATGCAGACCAAGGAACACATGAAATAACTCATTAACACAAGCTATTGAGAAAAATGAACCAGTTTGTATTAATAATGAAACAAAGAAACTCTTGCAACCTGGCCTTGGTGTTGTGCAAGTTCCTCCCAGGGTCCATCAAGGGTTTTCCTCTACTTTGACAAAGCTCACCCACTTCCAAGTAGAATCAAGCAAAGACAATCTCTCCTCACAAGGTTCTAAATGGGAGTCCTAATTCCTGCAGCATTTACCCAAAGAAAATGTATAGCTTCAACCTCCCCTCCCTCTGGCTCAATGCTTTTATTTATAGTGCTGTAAAGAGGTTATTCAGGTCCACCATCAATGGGATAATCCCCCTCTTTGGGTGGGATAGCTCCCTTATTGATGGGATAAGTTCCTCCTTAATAGGGATACATGAACCAACTGGAGGCGCATCCATTTCATCAAACCGACCTCTAGAAGGTTCTAGAAGTAACCACAAGTAACTTTTTTAAGATGAAACTTGCGCATTTTGCCTTTTACAGAAGGACGCACCTGTCCCTTAACATACAGAGCGTCCAAAGACGCAGCCTTTGTGAACATTGTGAGCGTCCCTGCAGCTAAGGCTTGAGATAACCTGCGTCCCCAGAGATAAACACATTTTTTACAAGACTTTCTCTCTTCTTTGAGTTTGAGATGGATAGCAGAGGCATAAGACTTGCCTAAGAGGGTAGCATGACTGTTGATTGAGCCATACTAACTGTAAATAGTCATGGTGACATTTTTTAGTGTAACAGATTGCCCCCTAAAGTGCGAAGCCTGGAATAGATTAGGGTTTTGTAATTCTAGGAAGGGTGAAGCGCTTTATCATTTCAATGATTGTCTTGTGGATGACCTGGTTGGAACCTGCAATTTTCAACACAAAATACATGTATAAGATTATATCATCACTGAGGTAGGCATTCCCATACTCAGATTCAAAACTTTAACTAATGGACTAACTACTCTGATACAGGAATGATCTTGCAGTACATCATTTTTATAGACTTTTGTAGACACAGTATGGACGCAGCCATCTGTTTATGATTAGTCTACATAGATAATGAATACAAAACTCCTCGCAGCCTGGATGGTAGAAACTAGATCCAGTGTCTTCACTTCTACTTCCCGAATTGGTACGATTCTAGCCATGTGATTAAATGATTTGATGTCGAACATGTTAGAAACCACTTGATTACCAGTCGATGATGTAAACTGTTAACAAGCGTGAGAGAGACCACCAGTAATGTCAATGGTTCTCAAAGTACCAAGCACAACCCGTGAAATGTGAATAGATGTTTTGATGTCGAACACTTCACGGAATCCTTTGATCGAAAGTCAATGATGTAAACTGACGTCAAAGGCGAGAAACCTGCCATTGATGCATGCAGACTTCAAGGTACTGTTGATTCCTAAGTCATCTTTCTAGATAATGTGTCGATGTCGATAGAAAGCGACCCGTTGCAGGCAAGCCTGCAACACGAAATCATTGTTCAAGTTGAAGAAATGTTGCTGTAAGGACTGACACAGGGATGGTCAAATGGATGACAAGTATTTTGCAGATGAAAGTTTTGCTTGCAGACCTCTTGAACACATAACGACACGACAGATGGCTTGGTGACGAATAACTCAAAGTTAATCCCTAGAACCCGGTTAAAGACTTTCAAAGTGGTTTGATCAATTGTGAGGTAAAAGATTTCCCAACCCAGGTGAATGAAAAAGTGTCGTGTTCAAGAGCGGTAATAAAGTTTCTTTCGAGACAAAAAGTAACAAACAGGTTCATTCTTCTCTCTTTTCCCCTACCATTTCTGGCAAGTACCCCTTTATTTTTAACAAGCTTGAGGAGGATAACATATGCTTGATTATAAGCTCATCCTTCGGACGAGTCCAACCTAGTTTAAATTCGAACCCTAGGAAGGAGTGGTTCGTTCCTGATTGTAATTGAACAGGTCCTCTACTGTAAAAGTTTAACGAGCCCAGTATAGGAGAAACTCGGCGTTTTTCAATTTTAGAGAGTCTGAAAAAAAACTAAAGGAGACTCCACGTTGAACTTTTTCGTACATTTGTGTCCCTCAAGCCCGAAAAAGTATAAAATGATACTTGGGGGAACCGCTTGATCTTGCGACCAAGGAGTACTTTCATAATAGTGTCGTTGACATGAAAAGTAAAAAGCGATCAAGGACACGTCGTTTTATTTCCTTATCGAGTTTGAAACGACAAAAACCCGGCAATCTTTTCTTGATTTTGCGGTCAGAAAAGAGCTAAAAGGGGACCGTCTTTTAATTCCGTTTTAACGAGTGTAAAAGAAACGCTCGGCAATCTTTTCATGTTTTAGGAGTCAGAAAAGGGCTTAAAAGATGACTCTGATATTTTTGTTCGTGAAAAATGACAATTTCCCTCGAAATCCCTTTGTCCTGCACAAAAGCAACACATTACTCATACCTGTTTAAAATAGGCAAAAATACATCGAAAAACATCTTTTCATGGTAAAAAATGAACTAATTCATCCAAAAAACCTATAAAAAGACCTTTTACCATGTCATTTTTACCGTTTCACTGTTGAGGTTGAAAAAGGAGCTTTTGACAAGAAAATTTCCCGTGGTCGTTGTGGAAAATCCGACCGTCGGAATCGAACGCCGTCTTATCCAGGTATTTTACACATCCTACTCTGCATTTCTATCCGTTTAGAATTAATTTTTAGGTCTTAGTTTCATTTTTTGGGGGGGTTTTGGTTTTGGAATGCGCCTCTCGGCGGACGCGGGTGCCCTTCGGGTGACCCGTGTCCCCCGACTTTTTCCTATACAGGAAAATGGTTGGAAGACGCGGTCCACCTTCAGGCCAGCCGCGTCCGGGCGCCCTGTGCTGTAAAGTCGGGGTGCGTCTTCCGTGAAATGTGCATTTCAAAACCCCAACCCCCTCAAATAACTATCTAAAAATTCCCAAATCAATTTCTAATGACTATTTCTGGTGTGCAGGGCATTAACCATGTTAGATTAGAGAGAACGAGAGCATGTAGAGGATGATGAAGTTGCAATAAATCATCAACCTTCCCTGGATGCCCTAAGAGCATGCGGGTTATACAAATACTGGACCATATCGGGCATGAGGGGCCAGGTAAGATTCTTGGAATGGTTGGTTGAGCGATGGAATGTTCAAGAACAATGCTTTTACATAGGAGGGCACCAGCTCGAGATAGAGCCCTCGGATGTATACTTTCTCACTGGCTTGCCGAACAGAGGCGAGCAACTCAGTCTTGCGGGGACTAGGCTGGGTGGCCAATCCCTTAATAGTCTCCGCGACGAGTGGTGCACACCTGGGGCTCACCATTCGAAAGGCATAGAGATAAAACACATCACTCTGCGTGAACTCAAAGTCATAGCGTTCATGGTTACCAGAATTTGCGGCGCGGCCGCTTTACACATTGCTTCCGGATCCCAAATGCGGATGGCAATTGACTGTTACCAAGGCACCATTTTCAACTGGTGTGAAGCTGTGTCGGCTCATATGAAGAGCCAACTGACCAAGGCAAAGAACGGACGACTAAAGACTTTTGGATATGGGCCTCTAGTCGTGAGCTTTGCCTTGGAGAGAGTTCCAATGCTGATCCCTCAGCAACTCACTGTTGATATCTTGGGTCCTCGGGAGCCAAAGCTGATACGATGGGTTGCGGTGATGGCCCGGCATCCTGACGAGGGCACGGCGGTGGTTTGATTCTCAGATAGTTACTTTCACTGGTTAGAGGACCAGGTTTTTTCGATATAGGACTTTCCGTATGCCGGAGTGGATTTTAGAGGTGATCCGGACATGGTTCTTCCACCGGGAGAACAATGGGATGACAGAGGTACTTTATTTTTCACAAGTTTTCTAATTATGTATTTTTTTTATTTTTCATATATATCGTCTCAAAACTAACAGTAAAATTTTCAAAATGCAGATGTTGGTCCACAGCGTCCAGCCAACCTCCGGCCTTTTGATAGACTACATCCAGTTGCACCGGTACCGGCCCCACAGGATGCGGCTGCAGAAGTACTAGCTGAGTTGGAGCATGATCTAGAGCGTCTCACGGCAGATATACCTGAGACTACTATGGACGCCATTCCTACCAGGCTTCAGCGCTTCGTAGTCGCGGTCCCTGGACCGTTTAGGAGATTTTTGCGTAAGGTAGCCCGCGCAGTGGTGTCATACAGAGAGCACCACCAGTGATTGACTAGTCACTTTTGTAGTCACATGTGACATTTTGACTTTTTGTACTATCATTTTGCCGATCATAAGGTGTTTTCAACCTATGATCGAAGACGATGTATATATTTTTTGACACACTCCTATCTATATATATATCACTATTACCGGCTTATCTTGTTTAACATATGTGATGAAATGTTTTTAAATTTACTTGCATGATTATTGTAAATGTCTGTCCAACATTCGAGAAGCAATTGCATCTGCTAATGTATTTAAAGACCTTGGAATATGCTGATATTCAATGTAATCAAATTCACGTTCCAAGAGACGCACTCTCAAAAACAACCTTAATAACACAGGATTTCTAATGGCATAAACTCTATTAAGCTGTAATACAACAAGTTCAGAATCTAACCTCACTATCAAACGTCGAATTCCAAATGAAATAGATTCGGATAATAATTCAACCACTGCACTGTATTCTGCAATGTTGTTTGTTGTTTGACCGAGGCTTACCCCATGCATAGAAACTAACTCGTCAGAGGGCGAATAGATAACCCAAGCTGCGGAAGAGATATTCCGTGTACTACGACAAGCACCATCAGCAAATCCAATGTATGTTTGGAGAGGCGTCGACATCTGCAATATCAAGAGTAAAACCAAGATAAGCCAGAATAACGACGAAAACACACTCTCTAAGCTAAGCACACTGACTAAACTAACAAACACGCTAGCTAGAAAGAAAATCTAACCTATCTAAAGATTTCTCCATACCCACCATTTAAGCATAATACCTCTTTAGGTAAAGTCCATTTCTGGGTTTACCCAAAGAGTCCCCATCAAAATCAACCAGCTCATAAGCCCCTTTTGCTAGCTTTCGCTTTACAATGTAGGGTCCATGCCACATAGGAACGAATTTTCCAGCACCTAGCTTATCGTTAGCTTGATCATATAATAGCACTAGGTCTCCTTCCGAAAAACTTCGAGGTGTTACATTTCTATCATACTGAGCTTTCATTCGTTTCGCGTGAGTCTCGATTGCCAATGTAGCGTCACGTCGAGTCTCATCTAATTTAGCCAAGTACAATAAACGTTTCTCCTCTTCGGAAGTAGCTGGAAGTAATTCGACAGCCATTTGAAGTGATGGGATTTCGCATTCAATGGGTAACACAGCTTCCAAGCCATAAACTAGCTGGAAAGGAGTGAACCCTGTTGAATTTTTCACTGAGGTTCGGTATGCCCATAGCGCTGAAAATAACATGTTGTGCCAATTCGACCGATGAACACCAATGGTTCGTCGGATCATGATAACTAGAACTTTGTTGATAGACTCAACCAAACCGTTGGCTTGCGGATAATAAGGAGTAGAGCTATCGTGGCGCAAACCAAGCTGGCTTGTAAGCTCAGTCATCATGATGTTTCGAAAATGGCTCCCATGGTCAGTAATGATTGCTTGTGGGACACCAAACCTAGTTATGATATGATTGAATACGAAAACTGCAGCTGTTTTGCCGCTTGCGTCGAATGTAGGCATCGCCTCGGCCCACTTAGTAAAATAATCAACCGCAAGGATGATATACGCATGCCCCCCGGCCGAGTGAGGGTTACAAGTAATAAAGTCGATACCCCATTTGGCGAATGGACCAGCGGCAATTATAGGGTGGAGAGGAGCAGGTGGAGCGCGCATCTTGCGATCAAACACTTGACAGTTGTGGCATTTCCTGACGGCAATGATACAATCCTTAAACATAGACGGCCAGAAATAGCCAGCGCGCAACACCTTCTGAGCTGTGGCATACCCAGACATATGACCGCCACATGCTCCAGAGTGACAATCATTCAAAACCCTCTCAGCCTCTTCGTGAGTTAAACAACGTCGAAAAACTAAGTCTGCCCCCCGGCGATAAAGTGTATCTCCAATAATTTTGTATGGCTGGGATTGAAACCGAATTTTTCGACGTTCCGCTTTGGAAGCTTCAGGCCGAAAGGTTTGGGTTTGGAGATAGATGATTATATCCCCGTACCACGGATCTACAGTACTGATAAGAAACAAAGATTCGTCCGCAATGGACTCTTCTGCCACAGTCTCTGTGTCAGCACTCGGGAAATCACACATCAATTCCGCGAAAACTAAGGATTTCTTAGACTTGGACTTCTCGAACTCCAAGTCGAACTCTTGCAGGATAACGATCCATTTAGAGTACTTGCCCCCTAGCAATTGTTTTGTCAAGATATAAATCATAGGGTTGCAATCCGAAATAACTGTAGTTTTACGGAGAAGAATGTAGTGACGAAAACGCTGGACAGCTTGAACGGCTGCCAGGGCCAATTTCTCCACATGCGAATATTTTAACTCAGTGGGATTTAAGGTCCTACTAAGATAATATATCACATGTTCCGCTCCGAATTCATCTTCTTGAACTAACACCATTCCAATGGTGGAATGCGAAGCTGCGAGGTATAAGAAGTAGTCCTGGTTGTAGTTGGGAGGATGCAACAACGGTGCATGGGTCAACGCGTGTTTAAGTGCATCAAAAGATTGTTGGGCAATCTCGTCCCAAAAGAATTGTGCGTTCTGTTTCAACAACCGTGTAAAACCTTTAGTGACCTCGGCGTAGTTTGGGATGAATCGGCGTAAAAAGTTCGCTTTCCCTTGCAAACTTTGGAGTTGGCGCAAACTCGAAGGAGGAGGCAATTTGATGATAGCCTCGACTTTCGAGGGATCGACGCGAATGCCGGCTTTTGAAACAACAAATCCCAGCAATCGACCTGTTTCTATACAGAAAACACACTTGTGGGGATTCAACCGAATTCGATAATGCCTACACCTCATAAAGATTGCTCGTAGGTGGACAAGGTGATCAGCTCGATGTAAAGAATGAGCAGGCAAATCATCGAGATAGGGTTGCACAATGTGCTTGATGTCATGAAATGCATAAGACATCGCCCGTTGAAAAGTAGCCCCGGCATTCTTAAGCCCAAAAGGTAATTTGCAATAAGCAAATGTCCCCCATGGACAAATGAATGCCGTTTTTGGTTGGTCGGCAGGTAGAATATTGATTTGATTATAGCCCGAAAAACCATCCATGAAGGAAAACATTTCACTTCCGGCACAATCATCAATAATTTGATCGATATAAGGCGTAGGATAGTTGTCTTTTGGACAAGCTCGATTTATATCCCTATAGTCGATACAGATTCTTATTGTTCCTTGTTTCTTGTTAACCGGAACAATATTCGATACCCAATCCGTTAACGGGATCGGATAAATGAAACCTGCTTTCAACAGCTTTTCGACTTCTGCTTTAATCGCAGCCGCTTTTCGAGGGTGAATCTGACGCAACCGTTGCCGGACGGGTTTAGCATCCGGGTAGGTCTTTATTTCATGAACAACAATGGCAGGATCGATTCCCGGCATTTCCTCGTAAGACCAGGCAAACACATCGCGGAATTCTTGGAATAGGGCCTTGTAAATTTGGATTTCTCCTTCAGTACATGCGGCACCTATATGAATGTTCTCCTCAATTCCGGGCTTCACTGAAATATCAATGGGAATAGTACGAGAAATATTCCCCAAATTCAACTCTGAATCAGAATGTTTCGTTGGATCCTGAGCGTCTTTGACATATTCAGCGGTAAAGATAGATGAAAAATCATTTTCAAATGCATCATCCTTAGGTAAAAACGAAGATCTGTGATGGAGATCCTCCCATGGTAGATCATCTACACTTAGGATTTCGCGAAGTTGTTCGTCAGATGACACGACTTCGGGAAACGCTATCCGTTCTAAGGTTGAGGTGAAAAGTGATTCTTCACTGACCACATTCATTTGGTCGATTTCGGTTGAATGCGAGTCGGTAAAAGACATGACAACTTCATAAGCAATTTCATATGGACTCAAAGGCATAGCATCACCGAATGAGTCTATCTCAGAGTCAGATGGGACAATCCAAGGATCGTCATAAACAATGTTTTCTGATGTAATCATATGAATTGTTGCAAATGAAGGGTCTACGTTGAGTGGAGGGAGAGGAAAAGTTCCCAGTAAACCGGAATCCTTAACTAAACCTACACCAACGTCCCTATAAGGGATTGTCGTCTTACCGACATGCTGGATACTCTCTGAAGAGGCTGGGTCGGATGAAAAGTATGTCAGCTGATCAATAGTCACGATCTTACCGTTATGTGGAAACTTGATTATTTTGAAGACCGATGAAACAACCGTTGTCATAGCATATGACCAACTTCGACCCAAAAGAAGGTTGTAGTCTAGAGGGGCATCAACCACTTCCACATCCAGACTAACGGTTTTACCTTCTACCCCTATAGGCAATTCTTGTAGAATACCAAACGGACGGAACCCACGGCCATCAAAGGCCTTAAGGATGGTGGGGGATTGGTTCAACGAAGGAGAACCAAGGGATCTCCAACATTGAATCGACATAATACACGTAGAAGCTCCCTCATCAATCACAGTCCGATGAATAGGCCTGTTTTTGACTATCACTGGAATTTGGAAAGCCATTTGATGGGGGAGACGCGGTGTACTATTTTCTAGATCGAAGATCATTAGATTCGGATCCTGAACATCAACAGCTCTGATAGCCGACAAAAGCAATTTTCGTTGCGCTGGGCATGATTGCAGCACTTCTAACGCCGACATTGCTGAGGGTGAAACAACTAAGTCCTCAACAATGTTGTAATTCTGGGCTGCTCTCGCATGTGGATTGAAAGCAGACCTTCGAAGTACACCCTTGGCGGGCGGCTTAATCACTAAGTCTGGGTTAGGTTTTTTGATCTGTAGTGGATCGGAACCAGGAGCTGAGGTTGATGGGTTAGAGTGAGAAGATTCTGCTTCCTTACCATCAACAGGATTCTTACTACCATAATCTTGCGATCGAGTCGCAATCCTCACATGAGACATCATCAAAATGGGTTCTTCACTGGCATTCGAAGAAGAACCTATCATCTTATTCTCCTGCTCCGGAAATGGATTTTTTAACACAGCAGGAGTGGGAGCACCTTTGACTATTTTCACAACCTCGGCCCGATGAGGGCAATCTCTCGTAAAATGATCCTCTTCACAAATAAGACAAGGATATCGAGGTTTGCGCTTTTCGTCATTGGTTTCCGACTTTTCTGTTTTCTCCTTCGGAGCCTTGTCTGCTTTAGCCTTCTTCTTTCCTTTCTTCTTTCCACCGTTTTTTGATTTGTCCGTAGATGACTCTACAGCGTGAATATCGGCGGTAAGTTCAGGAGGAGAAGACTCTCCTGTCGGAGAATCAGGCAAAGTGATAATTGGAGTATTTGAAGCCTTGGAAGACTTCTTCTTGCTCTTCGTAGTCACGATACCAATCATACCATCAGCGGCATGAGATCCCGAAGGAGTAGCAGCGATTTGATTTGACTTTGGAAGATCTGGAATCTTCTCGTGTAATGTACCCGACTGAGTGTAAACTAAGTCAAGGTATTGTGCCTGAGCAATGACTTGCTCCTCAGTAACTACTCCGGCCTTAGCTACATCTTCAGTAATCTTCGGTAATAATGATTTGACAAACCATTCAGCTAAGATTTGGTCCGGGATAAAAACTTTCACTAACCTCCTACGACGTCTCCACTCATGAATGTGATCAGAAATATACGTGGACGTCGATTGTTTTAGTGAAGTTAATAACTCCGTGCCGTTATCGTATCTGACCGGCAACTGAAAGTGAGTTAAGAACGAGGTAGCTAACTGGCTAAAGTTGTAAAAAGAGGCCCGTGGTAACTCAATGTACCACTTGGCCGCGAGACCAATGAGTGTACGTTGAAAAAGACGTAAGCGGATGGAATCATCTGAGATAGAATTCGAAGCACACCAGAGGTGGTAAGTCATCACGTGATTGGACGGATCCTCTCCAGACTTACCTTCAAACTTGGGTATATCACTGAGCAACTTGTTTGGCATTGGCGGCCAGAACGGAAGATATTGAATTGGATCGTTCATTAGGCGCGTCAAGTCTGGTAAATCCAAAGTTGCGATAAACGGTAACTGCCGGTTAGGATCTCTAAAACTCTGGGTCACAATACCAGCCCCAGGAGGAGGATATCCAGGATAACTAGGAACAAGAGTCGCATTTGGGATATTATATCCTCCTGGAAAACCAGGATTAACCGGACCGTACTGGGGTTGTTGAGGTTGTTGATAAGTGTACCCAGGATACGGTTGATACTGGTAAACCGGTTGTTGGACAGCTTGCCCATGTTGGTACTGTCCCTGGTACGGAGGTTGAACAAATTGAGGTTGAGTAGTAACAACCGTACTTATACCAGGCTGACCTATAGGCATCTGGACCGTGGTTTGAATCGTAGATCCAGACAACGGTAAAGATGTCTGAGGTGTGGTAACAGGGACAGTAGAAACTGGAGCCGTCGATACTCCAGAAGTAAGTATGGTAGATGTAGTGGTAGTTGCAACAGCCGTTTGAGATGGAGTACTAGGTGCAATTGGCGGCTGAGTAACTACCGAAGTTACAGAAGTTTGAACATTTGGCTGGACAGGTTGCGGTTGCTGGGTTGGACCAGAAACTACGAGTTGTCCATCTTGAGGAACCATCTGTACACTTGGCTGCAACACCTGTTGACCCTGTGATGGATCCCATACTAATATTCCAGGGTATTGACCCGTAATAGGTTGAGGATACTGAGATCCATAATCGGATTGAGGGTAGGATTGATAATTGTAAGGTGCAGTTCCCATACTTGGAACATATGACTGACCTTGAGGCGGTTGATAACCTTGACTCGAGTATTGACCTTGAGGTTGATAACCTTGAGGTAAATACTGATACTGGGGTTGACCTTGACCTTGAGGTTGGTACCCTTGAGGTTGATAACCTTGGGGTTGATACCCTTGAGGTTGCCATCCTTGAGGTTGCCATCCTTGAGGTTGATATTGATACTGAGGTTGACCCTGGGGTACATATTGAGGCTGGGGTTGACCTTGAGGCGCGTATTGCACCATAGGTGCATATTGACTTTGAGGTTGCCCCCCAGACACGATTTGTGTACCTTGAGGTTGCCCCCCAGGCGTTAACTGCGGTTGCCCCCTAGGCGGTAATTGGCCACCTTGAGGTTGAGAAACGGGAACTGAACCTGACATCATGTAAATGTCTCCTACACCCAATGGTACATTACCACTGTTTCCAATTAATAACCCACGATCAACGGGTTGAGGAGATGCTCCCGCAAAGGTACCAGAAAGAGATTGATACCCAGTGGGGACAGAAGGACCGCCGTGTAAGAAAGATTCAGGACTTTGAGTAAACACGGACGACTGACCAGTCATATTTACAGGAGTATAAATACCTGCAGGTGGAAAAGGAGTACGAGGTGGAGAAAAACCTACCCCTGAGTTGTCTAAATAATTGGTTAACGAAAGGTACCAAGTAGTACTTCTAGGAGGACTGTAAAAGATGGATTCACGCTCCCTTAGATCAATAGTAAGTTGACCTTCAAGGTTAGAGACACCTATATCCTCCTCTGGAGCAAGTTCTTCTATAGCAATCAAACCAGTAGGAAGATTTTCGGTGATAATTCTTTCTATTCTCGGTGAATTTGGAACACTAGAAGTTGGAGTAACAGGTTCAGATATTTCTGGTTCTTCGCCTGTATCACTAGCAGACGAAAAACTACCAACAAGCTCGGAAACTGAAACAGCTTCGGGATTATAACCTGTCTCTAAACTTTGGTAATCTGGATGGACTACCAAGGAAGATTCTCCTTCTTCAGGTGAACCTACTCTACTGTCACTAGGAGGAGTTACAAGGACCTTTAACCCTTCGTACTGACCCGGAATGTCTTCAGGAGATTCACCCCGCGATTTACGGAGTTTTCTTAACAAATCTATTCCGGTAACAATCTCAGGAGACTTGCCCCGAAGTCGACGGGACTGTCTCGGTAATTCCGCAACAATTAAAGATTTTTAACTACAACACACGAAAACAAAGTAAAAATTTCAAATCAAACCACCTAAAGTCTTCTAAAGAAGCAAACAAATTTGAAGCACATGCCTAAAGAATCTAGAGCGTCAAACCAAACACAAACAGTAGTCTTCCGGACCAAAAGCGCTAGTTGGTGATGAAGCCCAACCTCGCTGGATTCAGTACAGAAATGGCGGGTGGAACAGTTACCCCGGCAACCTGCTTAATGAATAGACCGGCACAAGTTCCTCCACTTTAACCGTCTCGAAGTGAAGTGAACCCCCCGGAAAATCCAAGTGAGTATAACCGACGTCTGCTCCAGGTACAGTGGGACCTTCCCTCCATCGTCACCTCGGTAGAACCCTAAAGATTATGGTCACTAAAGTTACCAATCACAACAATTACACCTGGGGGAATAGTCTAAACTCCGACAGCACGCAAGGGCAGAGTAACAAGCTCAATCCCCTTACCGGTTCCTTGACAGTAATCCAAGGTTTACCGATAAGTGACCCCTGGCTCCTCGACAATGGTTAATCCGAGGTTTACCGTTTGTAATACGTACTATCTGGCGTCGTTCCCAACGAGGGGGGAATGATCCCCTCACTGGTTCGGACACGAGCTCGTGCTTCTCCTTTAAGAGGAGCTTTCCCAGAGTGCAATTGAAACAATTGGATTTATTCTACTCAAGATAAACTATCTGTTTGGTTTTGTAGTCTTGGAGAGTTAAGTACTCACCTACTCCAAGACCCTAGCCTAAGCTATGTTGGTGTTTTAGAGCCCTAGAAAAATAAAAATTACTAGATTGATTTTAATTTAAGCGTTACTTTTAAGGTTGTTTCTTAAGTCAAAAGGTGATGGAAGTGAAACCAGTGGTGTGTTGACTCGACTCGAAACCACTACAAAATGCACCTAGGATGATTTACCCACTACTATACTTTTTCGATGAATTGCTTAACTAAAAAGTTGAGAGAATGCAATTTTTATAAAAGCAACTTCTTAATTAAAGACAACCAAAGAAACAATTCATTTGTCTTTTCCAAGCATAAAAACATGACCGCTCTTTACTTGCACGAAAAAACTCTTTTTCTTCCAAAAACTTTAAATGCTACTTGAAACAAAACTTTTAAAAGGAGATGTTTTTGTATTTTTCTTATTTAACGAAAAACATAAATCTATTTTAATAAAAATCAATTGCAAACTATGAAATCTATGAAAATTCACTCAAAAAAAAAAACAAATCAAAAGGAAATTACCCTAATTAAACCTAATGAGGCAAAGCCAACAATGATTATTCTAAGGTGTTTTACTTGATCACAATCAAATCAAGGACTAGCTTATTGCAGAACCAAAAACTAGTCAAAACAAAACTCTAATCTTTTTGTTCTTTTGTAAAATGGAAATCAACACTTTATAAACAAGTAATTCGAAATTTGACCCAAAAGACAACTTAAATGGCAAGCTGCTCACACAAGGAGACTTTACGACAGGCCCGACTTCTAAGAAGACTGACAAACCAGAGAGATCTAAGGCTGGACAACTTCCTACCGTCAAAGTCACTACAGGACCTATTCAAAAATCAAACCCTAGGCCTAAACTTCGTTGAAATCCACTAAAACACTCAAAGCTCACAAAACAAGTTCAGGTGAAAATTTTTGACAGGGTACTAAAGGATCTGGGCAGAAAACACTAAGAAAAAACAAAATCTAAAAGCAATTAAAGCAAAAATGGAGTTTTCCTAAATTTTTACAGGAAGACGCAGGCAACCCGTTAGAACAGGCGCGGGCCCGCTCTGTGAAAACGGCAACAGCGCGTCCAAAGACGCACTGTGCAGTCCTCAGAGGGTTCGTCCTTCTGGAAAAGTTAAGAAAGACCAAATCTAACTAAATCTAAAGCTAAGCCACCCAAATACTAATTCTCACAGTCAAAAACCAGAAAATAAAAATGATTTTCTCAGAGCAAAGTTCACACAAAGGAAAAGACTTTCACATCAATGGAGTCCCCAGCGGAGTCGCCAATTTGTCGTGGCGGAAAAAGTCGTTTGTGCGGACACAACTGACCTCCCTAGGAGTCTAAACTCTCTAGCGACAAACAAGACAAAATGGAGCAATCTTTCTCTAAATACATCTTTTAAAACATGAAAACTACAAGTGTTTAGGCTTACCTTATTCCAAAACGCTGTTGTTGTAGTCCGTCCTTGCCGATACGGATGAGCTCCTCCTTCACATCAATTCCTGCAACCACAAACAATCAAACAATTACCAAGCACTTGCATCTCATATAATAAAACATATATTCAACATGCAGACCAAGGAACACATGAAATAACTCATTAACACAAGCTATTGAGAAAAATGAACCAGTTTGTATTAATAACGAAACAAAGAAACTCTTACAACCTGGCCTTGGTGTTGTGCAAGTTCCTCCCAGGGTCCATCAAGGGTTTTCCTCTACTTTGACAAAGCTCACCCACTTCCAAGTAGAATCAAGCAAAGACAATCTCTCCTCACAAGGTTCTAAATGGGAGTCCTAATTCCTGCAGCATTTACCCAAAGAAAATGTATAGCTTCAACCTCCCCTCCCTCTGGCTCAATGCTTTTATTTATAGTGCTGTAAAGAGGTTATTCAGGTCCACCATCAATGGGATAATCCCCCTCTTTGGGTGGGATAGCTCCCTTATTGATGGGATAAGTTCCTCCTTAATAGGGATACATGAACCAACTGGAGGCACATCCATTTCATCAAACCGACCTCTAGAAGGTTCTAGAAGTAACCACAAGTAACTTTTTTAAGATGAAACTTGCGCATTTTGCCTTTTACAGAAGGACGCACCTGTCCCTTAACATACAGAGCGTCCAAAGACGCAGCCTTTGTGAACATTGTGAGCGTCCCCGCAGCTAAGGCTTGAGAGAACCTGCGTCCCCAGAGATAAACACATTTTTTACAAGACTTTCTCTCTTCTTTGAGTTTGAGATGGATAGCAGAGGCATAAGACTTGCCTAAGAGGGTAGCATGACTGTTGATTGAGCCATACTAACTGTAAATAGTCATGGTGACATTTTTTAGTGTAACACTTTATCTCTTCTAATCTACTGCTGAAGTAAAGAGGAAATGAAAGCAACCTAATCAAATCCACAACTACTTGCAATGAAATAATGCTAAAGGCAATTCAACTATGAAATCAACTAAGAATACAAATACAACAAGAGGAGTCGTTGTTGCTAGGATTGAGCCCTAACCCAAGAGTTTCAGCCCTTTGAGTCAACTCAGTATTGGATCAAAGAAATGATTATTCTCATTATCAAAACAGAAAATTACATAACAATGTCTTCCACAAGTCTTAAAATAAAAAATGACTAGTGTTTTTACAGCAAAAATTTAAATCCTAATAAGGCTCTTGGCCTCCTTACTTATACAACTGAAGTCTCCAATGACTTTCTTAAATCTAGGGAGGCTCGGCTCTTAAACTTGAGTAAACTATCTCTTTAACTGTCACTTGCTCGGGTGCCTTTTGATCTCCATGACTTGGCTAGTGTGATTGGTGGGGGGATATTCAAATGAGTGAGGAGTAAATGAGAAGGATCTACCTCCTACAATCTCTCTTCCTTGTCTCACTCAAGTTTCAGCCCTTAATTAACGAAAATTTCCATGATTTTTTCTCACTAGGCATAATATCTCACTTTGACTCATCTCATTAAGCAAAATACAATCAAAATATGTAATAATATATGAGAAGCATTCATTTGACTATCCTAGGAGGTTGATTAAGATCCATATAGTTACACAATGATGAGGCTCATCAAAAATATCTACAACAACTTTGCTACCACTCATATAAATTATGAAAATTACAAATACTACTTTAATTTAATTATTCAAGTGGGTTACCGAGTTAATATTTTTTCTTCTCAAACAAGAAGATAGTTACAATAACTTCATTAACACTCATACAAACAATGAAAATTGGGGTTTCCACATAAATTAAATGGTTGGTAAGCACCTATAGGTATCAATCAAAGAATTGTTTTCGACATTATTTATATTAAAGTAAATAAACATAATTATTTTAGAAATTATGTATCATTGCACAATGGAAGTTAAGGCAATGGTCATTTGAAGATCCCAACACAATCAAACACTAAACAAGTAAACACTTTGATGCAATTGATAACTACAACCCATTTATGTCTATTTTTCTCAATTTTTCCAATATCTCATAAATGAATATGTAAACAACAATGATATTAGGATCACTATAAAAGCATCTTTAGCCTTGAGGGTTAGCTCAATTGGTCAAGATCCCATTGCTAAAGTACTTTTCCATTGAGAGGTTAGGAGTTTTGTTCTCTTTAATAATTAATTATAATATGTTAATTATATATAAAAAAAAATTTAAATGTCTAAGAGATTTTGATAGAAACTAAACAAGATACCACTCCTATTATTTGTAAAATGCAAGGTGTTAAATGGTGCAAAATTTTTTTATTGGAAATGTAACACAACAAATTGTACTTATATTGTTAGTATAAATTGAAAGTAAATTTTCCAAAATTATAATTGAGGTAATATCATAAAAAAATAATTTGAAATTAATATTGAAATACTCTTTAGGACTATTTCTCTTTTTATAAAGATGGTATAAATCTAAAACCAAATATGAGAGGAAACCAAAAAGAGAAAAAACCCACACATTTTAAGAAAAATTCGTTTCTCCAAATATATATATATATATATACTAAAAAGAGAAAAAACCGACCCATTTTAAGCAAATTTCATCCCTCCAAAAATATTGAAATCCCTGCTGAGTTGTAATTCAAACCTTAGTCGAATTTATTAAAAATGTATCATTATTTTCTTTCCCTCATTTCCTTGAGGGTTTCTCATGTCACTTATTGAAATCCCTGCTGAGTTGTAATTCAAACCTTAGTCGGATTTATTAAAAATGTATCATTATTTTCTTTCCCTCATTTCCTTAAGGGTTTCTCACGTCACTTACTTTGGGTCGAACATCCCTTCTAAAATAGTTTCAAACTTTTTGATGCGGAATTGGAATAGCCAGTCCTATATGCAGTTAGAGTTTCCACCTAATTTCCTTAAAACGGGTGAAATTTTAGATCAACTATTTTAAAAAATAAAATGCAACAAAAATTCCAAATCTAATTTCAAAAGGATTTAAATTTGTAATTTTAATTTAATTTTTAAAGATTTTAAAATTCTTAAAAATTTTAAAATCCAAAACTCAGATAAGATGAATATATCTTTATGCTTATTGTTTAACCTAAATTCTCATTAGAATTGCAAATTAATATTAATATAGTTTTATTTTTATTGTTTAACATAATTTCCACATGGCTATACGAAAATGAAACAATTTAAAAACAAATTTAGAAGATTAGATTATCATTTTTCATTATTATCTTTTTTGACATGAAATTTTAAAAAAGAAAGCATACCAATGACTGTATAATACACAGGAATAAATAGTGAACCACCACATAAACATATCATTTTAGTATGGCTGTTTTCTCATTATTCCTCTCTCTATATGAAGTAATTTGGATTTAGCATAAATGCTTAGAAAGACATGGAAGATTGTGTATCTATCCATTTTGGAATTAATAGTCAGTTATGGCTTTCATAAGATCTATTGTTACGTGGATTCTCACACACACGTTAAAGGCATGGCAAGTTCACACCTCACTTATATAATAGTTTCAACTATTATATAAGTGAGCTGAAGGGAAATAGGAAAGAACAAGGAAGATGATGCATATGGACGAGGTGCTTGAAGCCGTGAGAAGGGAAGATTATTTTCGTGTTGGGTCTAGATATCTCATTGCACAAGGTGATGGAGTTGTCAAAACTTAGTTTAATTTGTGAATTCGTGGATACGTGACTATCTTGGAAAATGTTGGCTAAGTGGTTGGAGGTTGTATGGGCTCCATGTATGGGTCATATCCCCATTTTTCACTTTCTAGTTGAAGGATGCATTTTTAACCTTTTGAAATCTTGTTAAGACACAGAAGAAACTGTTCCTTCACTATGGGTGTTTAACTCTTGCAGCTTAGTACTTAAGTTTTGGCACCCAAGATTTGACCCTCAACTCGAAACCCTTGTTCATAAGGAATGTGTGTGTGTTGTTTCTAGGATTTCCATTCCAATTTTGGAACTAACGTGACCTAAAACTTATCAAAGATTTGTTGGTTAATTTTCTGTTCTTTGAAGAGAGTTTAGATCCTCTTATAAGTAGGAGCATGGCTCAATTTCTAACTAAAATTCGCATCAACAAGATATTGGTTCCTAAGATTGAACTTCTTTGGGGAACGTTCTCATTCTCTCCACTCTTAGACTTTTGGGGATTATCATTTCATTGATCAAGATGCAAAGAGGTAGGTCATGCCCTAAAAGACTATAAGTCTAGGATATTTGTTAATTTAGACAAAATGTGCTAAAGGGAAACCACCATAAAGAGTGAGGCCTATTTGGGTGTTGCAGAAGTGAAATCCTTAGGATTATGAACAAAGAGGTGGTTGTGGATGTTGGGTCAAGGAACTCCACTAGGAAGAAAGGAATTGGAGGCTAAGGAGAAGGAAGGAGTGGACAAGCTTTTGCAAAAGTGTGTTGACAAGGTTGCTGCAAGCACCTTAGAGAGATTAGTGAAGGGTCATGTAGAGGTAACTTGTTAGATTTCAAAAGTTATAAGTTTGTTCCCTTGTCTTTAACCTCTAAGCAGGGTAAGCAGTGTATCAAGCCTCATGGGCTAAAAAAATTGGATCTAGGATTTTCGAAATGGTCAACACTTCATATCATAGAAAATTCAATTCCATGACCCTCAAGGAGCTCGGGTTTATTTGACCTGAGCGCCTCTGCTATAAATGCAACAATATTTGATGGAGAGGGTGCTAAAGCGTTGACAAGGTCCCTTCCGTGAAACCTCCTTTGGATTTAAATGAGAAATCTTTTCCATCGACTCCCTCTTCACAAGTCCTATTAATGAAGGAGTTACATTGTTCGAGTGCCTCAGAGAAATAGGTAAAGCATTCTCATGAGGGGGGATTGTCAAGGAATCTAAGGACAGGATATTTTGTCATTTCTCTTACTTTATGCTTAAGGTAATCATAGTTCTAAACCTTCCAAGGTTAATTTTTTGGACTCAAGTTCGACTGAAGGGTCACCAATCCAGTATCTAGAAATGCATATTCAAGGGTTCATAGGAGTGAATCCAATCGAGGATGGTTTCAGCAAAGCTCAAATTTTCTTTACTCGAGGGTAGTTGATATAAATGTTGAGGGATTAAATGGAGGGGCCTCCCAACCTTTGACAAATATTGATGACCCATATGTCTGGTCTCCTATGGAGAAAGGGAAAGCTTTCCCCTTGATTCCCATGTTGCAAGTTTGTTGGTCAAAGAGACACCTTTTATGGGCACTAGTAGATCCTCTTAGGAAAAGAAGGAAAATGGCACTACTACATGTAGGGGGGTTCTAAGACAATATTTAAGACAATATTTGAGTCAATTGTCTTAACTTAAGACAAAAAGAAACTTGTGTATTGTCTTAAATATTGTCTCTAAGCAGGTGTCTCAAAATATAATGTCTCAAAAATTTGTCTCTATTAAGACAATATAGAACACATATTATTATTGTCTCTATAAAGACAAGAATTATTGTCTATTAAGAGACAATTTGATTTGTCTCTCTAGAGACAATTTCATTTGTCTCTCGAGAGACAACTCCATTTGTGTCTTTTTAGAGACAATTAAATTTTTGTCTTTTTAGAGACAATAGCTGAGATTAAAAACATATTGTCTCTATAGAGACAATATGTCCATAATTCAAACTATTGTCTCACTAGAGACAATATAAAAAATTATTTAAAAAAAAATAAATGTCCATAATTGTTTCTCTAGAGACAATATAAAAAATTATTTAAAAAAAAATAAATAAAATCATTTTGAATATTCTTTCAAAGTAGTTTCACATTCAAAGTTCAAAAATAGTACTCGTGTATGAGAGAAACCACCACAGAAATTGTTGTCTGATAGAAACCAATGCATATGGGTTATTAATTACGTCGTAAGGCATTCCCCTCTGAAATCAACTCCCCTGCTTGCCTACATGTCATCTTGTGCACCATACGATTAGATGTTAGACGATTGCACAAATTTCAAGCGTTAGATCAAAATAGTTACAAATTAATTACAAATTAGTATGCATTAGTTATTGGTTATTACGTGTAACGGTTCGCGACTACCATTCTTTGAAAGACTGGCAAAAAACGGTTTACAACCGCACTAACAGTTAGGGCAAACCTTGAAGCGCCCATAGTTGCATTCACAGTTAATGACAAAGCTGCACACAACCCTTCTTCCTCTGTAACATCTGCAAACAGTGGAAACCAGCTAGCCACACCGTCCGTGACTGAAGCCATGACCTATCATCGTCCTCTGTTCGTGTGCAACTAAAATTCGAGGAAGTGCCGAAAGGTACCGTCTTGATGCCAGTTTATTAATCTCCTATTTCACATGTTCCGGGTTCATATAGTATGCTATTTTCTTGATATGCCACGAATTCTTAAAATAGATTGCAGCAGGGCAAATTTGAGTCATAAGAGTTTTCTTTTGGCAATGCATATAGTGTTTTCTGTTTTCTCTGTAATGGCGTATTTGTTTTCCCCATGTTTTTTTTAATTACCGGATTTGAAACTGTATCTATGATATTTCCGCTGAACTGCGCGTTTGTTAAGGTGCGTGGCTGATGCAGTATTGAGGGTGTGTACTGCAGACAGTCTGTGGGAGGACTCATGTTGGTCAACGTATCCCCCTGCAGCAGAGACTACATAATCTGTGGGAAGTTGTGCAACCCTTATACATGAACGTTCATCGACATTCATAAATAAATTAGACTATATTCTTATTAAAAAAAAAACAGGGTCAGAATGCGGTGGAACAGGGAAATATTTTCCTAAAGACCAGGTTCTGGTCATGACTCTGCAATAGAGAATTAAGCTATTTCTTTCAAAGGAAAGTACGCAACCAGAGGTGAGTCCAAGACCCTGAATGTGAGGAATCAGGCCTAAACCCTGTCGCTCGATGTAACAGAATTAAACTCAGAGGGATTACTCGTTTAAATTCTTTAAAGAAAAACATGGTTCGACCCCATTTCTGGGTGGATGAGCTTCCAAACCCCAACTGTAACAAAACCCCAAGTGTAATCAAACCCAACAAATATCAACGGAGATAATTCCAGCTAAAAGCACATCAAGAAATAGCGAATAAGTATACTGTCTGGTAACTGAGACGATTTACGAAACCAAACCCTCTGCAGAATAGCACAACCAGAAGGACATAAAGAAAATAATAGTCGATAAGCCAGCAATGTATGGCAACATCGCATAAGTTTAGAAAACATTCTATGTGGACACAACCCAGGAAGAGTAACTCAAGATAATACAAAATCGACCATTTTATTACACATTAACAAGCTTAATAGCGTAAATGTCTTACAGTGCCAAAATTAAAATAGAGAATGGACTTACAGAAGGTAGCTATTACAATTACAGAGTTGGCCAGTGTGGCTCAAAATATTAGAGGTGAAATCCCCTCAAATTTAACAAGCTTCTTAAAAAAAAAAAAAAGACATGATTTAGAAATAAATTAGACTATGTTGTTATTAAAAAAAAATAGGGTCAGATTGTGGTGGAACAGGGAAATATTTTCCTAAAGACCAGGTTCTGGTCATGACTCTGGAATAGAGAATTAAGCTATTTCTTTCAAAGGAATGTATGCAACCACAGGCGAGTCCAAGACCCTGAATGTGAGGACTCAGGTCTAAACCCTGTCGCTCGACATAACAGAATTAGACTCAGAGGGATTACTCGTTTAAATTCATTAAAGAAAAACATGGTTCAACCCCATTTCCAGGTGGACAAGCTTCCAAAACCCAACTGTAATCAAACCCAACAAATACCAACGAAGATAATTCCAGCTAAAAGCACATCAAGAAATAGTGAATAAGTATATTGTCTGGTAACCGAGATGATTTACCAAACCAAACCCTCTGCAGAATAGCATAACCAGAAGGACATAAAGAAAATAATAGTCGATAAGCCAGCAATGTATGGCAGCATCACATAAGTTTAGAAAACATTCTCTGTGGAACATAGCCCAGGAAGAGTAACTCAAGATAATACAAAATCGACCATTTTATTACACATTAACAAGCTTAAGAGCGTAAATGTCTTTTAGTGCCAAAATTAAAACAGAGAATGGACTTATAGAAGGTAGCTATTACAATTACAAAGTTGGCCAGTGTGGCTCAAAATATCAGAGGTGAAATCCCCTCAAATTTAACAAGCTTCTTAAAAAAAACAAAAGACATGATTCAGGCCTCCAGACCGAAGCTAGAGGGTCAGTGCCTCTTCATAAGCATACACTTAAACATTTTCCAAAATATGAACATTTGCCCAAGAGGACGGCTAGACTACGCAGGAAGGGTGAACCATCTCCTTCCGCGAAGAAAACAAGAAAAAACTACAGCATGTTGTAAGACAAACTAGGGCGGAAACCCTCATACCCGGTGGAAAACCTCTGAGTCATCTCTGTTCCTCGAAGGCACCGCTCCCATCTGGTAGCAAACTCGAAAGTGAGAGCAAGGTGTACCTACGAGAAAACCACCACAAATAGATTAAGTATTCGAAGATTTCCTTAGAGAAGAGCTTAGTCTGCTATGGAGAAAGGTTAAAACATGGTTGCAGGAAAGAAAAACAAAAACAGGAAAACTAACCAGCAGCTAACTTACCCAGAATGCCAACTCTGGCAGTGAGGACAAGGATTGGCACTTCGAGCGCCTTTCAAAAACCTCAATAGAGCTCTGGTTCGAAGTAAGCACATGCCATGGTGTACAAGGGAATGCTTCCCGATGGTCATCGGATTGCTATGAAGAGACTTAGAAACTGCATGTTGGAAGGGGATTTCGAATTCCTCAACGAAGTGGAGGTCATCAACACCGTTAGGCAACCAAATCTGGTCATTTTGAGGGGCTGCTGTGTGGCCAGTGACAAGAAGGAAGGGCACCAGCAGTTTCTGATATATGATTACATGTCCAATGGAAATTTGTATGAGCCTCTCTTTGGAGAAAAGTCCAATGCCCAATCTTTGAGCTGGCCGCAACGGATGAACATTGTCCTAGGGACTACCAAGGGACTAGCTTATCTACACAATGGCATCGAGCCTGCAGTTTATCACAGAGACATCAAACCCAGTAACATTCTATTGTATGAGGAGATGAATGCCCATATGGCCGATTTTTGTCTGGTGAGGATTATGACTGAAGTAGGAGAATCCCATCTGACGACAAGAGTAGCAGGGATGCACAGCTACTTGGCCCCCGAATACGCTCTCTATGGCCAACTTATAGACAAAAATGATGTGTACAGCTTCGGGGTTCTGTTTTTGGAGATAATGAGCGGAAGAAAGGCTCTTGACACCACTGCTCAGTCGGCCCCCAATTATCTCATCACGGATTGGGCAATGGCCCTAGTGAAAAATGGCATGACTAGTGAAATAGTAGACCAGAGTATCCATCCGAGCCTGGAGGAGGACGTGATGTAAAGATTCGTTTTGGTGGGTATTTTGTGCTCACATGTTATGGTGGCATTCAGACCTCGAATGCTGGAAGCCATGAAGATGCTGGAGGGGGAGGGTGATATTCTTGAAATCCCAAATAGGCCTGTGCCACTTACGCTACAGGGTCCACCTGCTATAGACTAGAATGGTTCATTAATCCTTCTTTCTGATAGCGTTTCCTGGCTTGCCTTCAGCTCGATGGAGATGTTGAATATGTCGGTAAATGTCTTTCAGTGCCAAAATTAAAACAGAGAATGGACTTACAAAAGGTAGCTATTACAATTACAGAGTTGGCCAGTGTGGCGCAAAATATCAGAGGTGAAATCCCCTCAAATTTAAAAAGCTTCTTAAGAAAAAAGAAGACATGATTCAGAAATAAATTAGACTATGTTATTATTAAAAAAAACAGGGTCAGACTGTGGTGGAACAGGGAAATATTTTTCTAAATACCAGGGTCTGGTCATGACTCTGCAACAGATAATTAAGCTATTTCCTTCAAAGGAATGTACACAACCACAAGCGAGTCCAAGACCCTGAATGTGAGGACTCAGGCCTAAACCCCGTCGCTCGATGTAACATAATTAAAATCAGAGGGATTACACATTTAAATTCTTTAAAGAAAAACATGGTTCGACCCCTTTTACGGGTGTACGAGCTTCCAAACCCCAACTGTAACCAAACCCGAACTGTAATCAAACCCAATAAATATCAACGGAGATAATTCCAGCTAAAAGCGCATCAAGAAATAGTGAATAAGTATATTGTCCAACAACCGAGATGATTTACCAAACCAAACCCTCTGCAAAATAGCATAACCAGAAGGACATAAAGAAAATAATAGTCGATAAGCCAGCAACGTATGGTAGCATCACATAAGTTTAGAAAACATTCTCTGTGGAACATAACCTAGGAAGTGTAACTCAAGATAATACAAAATCGACCATTTTATTACACATTAACAAGCTTAAAAGCGTAAATGTCTTTTAGTGCCAAAATTAAAATAGAGAATGGACTTACAGAAGGTAGCTATTACAATTACAAAGTTGGCCAGTGTGGCTCAAAATATCAGAGGTGAAATCCCCTCAAATTTAACAAGCTTCTTAAAAAAAAACAAAAGACATGATTCAAGCCTCCAGACCGAAGCCAGAGGGTCAGTGTCTCTTCATAAGCATACACTTAAACATCTTTGAAAATATGAAAATTTGCCCAAGAGGACGGCTATACTACGCAGGAAGGGTGAACCATCTCCTTCCACGAAGGAAACAAGAAAAAACTACAGCATGTTGTAAGACAAACCAGGGCGGAAACCCTCATACCCAATGGAAAACCTCAGAGTCATCTCTGTTCCTCGAAGGCACCGCTCCCATCTGGTAGCAAACTCCAAAATGAAAGAAAGGTGTACTTATGAGCAAACCACCACAAATAGATTAAGTATTTGAAGATTTCCTTAGAGAAGAGCTTAGTCTGCTATGGAGAAATGTTAAAACAAGGTTGCAAGAAAGAAAAAGAAAAACAAGAAAACTAACCAGTAGCTAACTTACCCGGAATGCCAACTCTAGCAGTGAGGACAAGGACTGACACCTCGAGCACCTTTCAGAAACCTCAATAGAGCTCTGGTTTGAAGCTGGAATGAGACCATGGTAAGCAGCAGCAGACCAAGCAGGAGTCATGAGCACTGATGGAAGAATGAGACCTTGATACAGCGCCAAGGGTAGTGAAAGTTGAAGGAACCAACCCTGGCCGTTGGATCACTCAACATGCCTCAATACCGTCAATAAAAGGGGAATCCCAAGGTGGCATCTAGGGCTGGTCAGGTCCACCCACGCCACATACAGTGGAAGGTGCAGGCAGTTAATGTAACATCAGAGTTATCCAAAATCAAATGCAGCTAACTGAACGACTAAAGGACAATGAAATCCACAAGCCTCAATGCGCATATGATTACCATATAATCCAACGATTTAGGTTGAATTGCTTCAAACAGTGGAGTCATGTCATATATGCGCAGCGGTACAACCTCATAAACCAGTGGAGTCAAGTCATAAAAACACAGCTGTATAAACTATTAAATGCATTGAATTAATGAATTTGTAATGGTAAATATTCGTAGGTCCATGACCATATAATATGTTCTATTTATGTTTATAATTTTACCAAGAAAATAAAAGAAAAATTAACTAGGTTCATGCCATGACTAATTATTATGGCATATCCAATAAAGGTGAATAGAGTCGATTTTGTCCTAAATTGACTATGTTAACCATGTATCTAATGTACTTGATATGTCTCAAACTTTAACAAAAATAAAATCTATTAATACATGAAATGTATAAGTAGAAATGTAAGAAATGGCAATTAATCATTTTATTGGTAAATGGATAAAATGTTATAAGAATGGAAAAAATGTACTGATTGGTAGATTAGTGTATTTATGAAGCTTATAAGTACATGTATTATATTATTTTTAGTGTAGCATGAAATGTATAAGTAGAAATATAAGAAATGGCAATTGATCATTTTATCTATAAATAGATAAAATGTTATAAAAATGGAAAAAATGTATTGATTGGGAGATTAGTGTATTTATGAAGCTTATAAGTACATGTATTATATTATTTTTAGTGTAGCATTTACTAATCAATCTATAAGAAAGAAGAGTTGCTAATAGAGGTTAATGGAGTTTGATAGTATTGTATTTACATTAGGGCCAAGAATTGTATTCACTTTTTTTCAGCAAGACTCATTAATAAGTCAAGAATGTTGGTAATATGATAAATCTTTTTAAAATTAGAATGGATATGGAAGTTCATAAGTCTAAGAAAAATTTCTTTTCATCTTCACCCGTCTTAGTATGGCACAAGCATAGACTTTTTCTTCCCATGTTGTTTTGAGAAAGTGATTTTCATCTTCAACCCTATTTATATGGCACAAGTTACACTCTTTCTTCCCATGGTGTTTTTTCAGTTGGGAAACAAATGGTTTCACTACGAAGCTCATTAGAATTAAATCTTATATTAGAAATGTTTGTTTTCTTCCTAACATAAGCCAAGGCACATAAATTTTTTATTGTTTTCAATATTTAACTTATGAGCTCCTTATAATAACTTAGTTTCATTTTTCCCTCCATAAAATAAAGTATTAAGTGAAATAATAATAAAAAATAATCATAAAATATAATATTCATTGAATTAAAATATATTAATAATAAATAATATATTGATTCAATTCATATTGTTATATTGTAATCTCATTTTTATTAATAAAATTACAATCATATCACATTAAAAGAAACAAAAAGAACAAAAATTCATATTGATAACCATATATTTATATAAAAGGTATAATTAATAAATATTAAAAATTTAATTAATTTAATTAATAAATATACAATTAAAAATCAAAATATTTATAAATATAAAATAATGATGTAGGAGCATTATATAAGTTTCATAGTTGGACTTATAGAAAGTCAATTTCAACTTACAAATGGGACTTGGATTCCCAAATTTAGGATTTATGGAGCTATAAAGAGATAAGGGGAAAAGGGAAACTAAGATATTATATGGAGTTGATCAACTATAATCTTGAAAACTATAATTATTTATCTATCTTTACTAGTGTTAAGAAGAAAATGAACATTTCTAAGATAAGAAATAATTCTCTTGAGCTTCATAATGAAACTGGGCATTAGCTTATTCCCAAAACAACATGGGAAGATTCAGTTTGTCAAAATAGATGTCAAGCTACCAACCTACTTGACCCATTAAGCTAGAAAAACTATGGTGGTCTGGAAATGCTTCTCTAACTAATTTTCAAAAATAGAAATAATATGTTAAAGAATTTTGATTATTCTTTTTTCCTTCTTAAGGATTCATGATTTCTAAGGCTAAGGAAGCATGTATTGCAGTGAGATTTCATTATAGCATGGTCTTTGCCTTTTCTTGATCTTTTTTTTCTCTTTCAACACTTGTCAAAGAACCATTATTTTGTTTTCATTATGGCATGGTCCTTGCCTTTTCTTGATCTTTGTTTTTTGTCTTTCAACAGGTGACAAAGAAGCATTAAATTAGTGTTATATGACATAAGACTCGTGATTTGTAAGGCTAAGCAAGCATGTATTGCAGTAAGATTTCATTATAGCATGGTCTTTGCCTTTTCTTGATCTTTTTTTTCTCTTTCAACACTTGTCAAAGAAGCATTAATTTGTTTTCATTATAGCATGGTCCTTTGCCTTTTCTTGATCTTTTTTTCTCTTTCAACACTTTTCAAAGAAGCATTAATTTGTTTTCATTATAGCATGGTCCTTTTCTTTTCTTGATTTCTTTTTTTGTCTTTCAACAGTTGTCAAAGAAGCATTAATTAGTGTGATATGATAGAAGCATTAATTAGTGTTATATGACATATGACTCATGATTTGTAAGGCTAAGAAGCATGTATTGTGTATAGCATGGTCCTTTCTTTTTGTTGATTTTTTTTTTTGTCTTTCAACAATTGTCAAAGAAGTGTTAATTAGTGTTATATGCTATCTATTGCCTTACTTAGCTAATTAGTATTATATGCTATCTATTGCCTTACATAGTGTTATATGTTATCTCTTGCCTTACGGCATTTCCTTTGCAACATCTGGTGCAAATGCTAGTATTACCTTTGTTTAGCAAGAGGGGATTCAATTCATTACTAAATTTATGCCCAAGTTTTACTTTGTGTTCCAACAAAACCTGGCACCCCTATAAATCTGTAGGTTTACTTTGCCAATTAAATAATAACAAGCTGTGTGTGTGGAGTGCTCAGTCCAACATTCACATTTCCACACCAGTAATTACCAACATCACAATGCAGCATTCCATGCCTGACATGGTTTTCTTCCAACAGACATGAAGACAAGCAACACTTCAGAAAATATTGCTCGAGCATTAAACATGTCAAACCAATAGCAGATAAAATGTGATGCTTAAGCAATAAAACGACATAGAACTATTTCCTTCAAAGCCAAAGTTACCCAGCATTGGCATGAATATAAGTGATAAATATATAAAAGTGAGGATTGACAATTGATGTCGGAACACTCCTATAAAATCTAAATCATGCCAACATTAATACAGAGCAGAAAATGCTTTCCTCCAAGACCACGTGAGCTGTGATGCCCCGGGATAAATGTAAATATTTGATTTTACTGTGGTAATTGGTAAACTGAATTGACTATTATTATCTGTTTGATTTAATAATATTTCATGTAGTTCTTTTTTCTTAAAAATAAAATGTTTCTTGGAAAGCTGGAAACTTGCCAAAGTGGTTGCTGTGTGTCCTGATATACCCTAACTGCTTTCCTAACAGGGTTTTTTCCGGAGGAAAGGAGGCAGGAAGGGGGTTCCGCACTGTAGGGACAGGCAGAGGGAAAGAAACACACAAACAAAGAAAAGCTAAGTCTGGTGAGGACTAGATAGCCACACACGAAGGTGCAGCAACTTGCTGAGGGAAATCGTCCAGCAAGGGAGCTAGGGGGGAGATTTTGGTCCTGGAGGATGAATCTCAAGGTTGGGTGGCATATTGGAAGCGGGAGAAATAGAGGAGGCCCGACTCTGGAGTACTTTTAAGCTACAGCAGTTCAGGTAAGTGAGTAAACATTTATAAGTAATTCTGTAAGGACATTAGAAAAAGGTAAATGTACTGTATAGAATTAACAACTACTGTTAGAAAACTCAAGAACTTGTTGCTGCCACCGAGGTGGTGATAACTGAAAGAAAAAACATACATAGGATGTATTCCCCTGTTGTTTAATAAATGTTTGTTTAAAAAAAAATCATAGTAGCAGTGATAATCGAAACCTCCACGAAGGTGGGCGAGTGCTATGGACGCTACCGAGCGGTTGTAGTTGACAATTGTTGTTGGACTATTCCTAAATACAGGGGGACTGTATAGTAGAGGTTATGTTGGGAAAAGAACTGTTACAGCATCCTTGTTAAACACCCTTAGCAAACAAGTCATACAAGATTTAGTGCGATAATTAATAGAAGTACAGGTTTCATAGAATGCTATAAGCTCCTTGCCGTGAACGAAAATGGAGCTAAGCACTAAGGTTTCCAAAACAAAAAAAAAGGAAATAAAGTCAAGTTGATTCCTTCATGGAATATGCCCTGGGTTTGACAGCTTGAGCATTGGAACCCTTGTGAGACGTGTCGAATTGGAAATTCGTGGACTCTAAGAGTATAAGCCCTGGGAATGGGGAGTAAGAAAAAAAGATAAATCCTCTGCAAATTAGGATGAGTAGTAAACATTCTACCTACAAAATAAGTGATGTTTAATAATCCGGAATTCTAGTGGAACAATTCCTCCAAATGAAAAAGGGAAATCTCCACTACCAGGAACGGGTGAGGTTCCAGTTCTGTGGTTTACACTGCATGCACCCACATTAGAAACCGTTGGGTCTAGGAGAGTGTTGAACTCATGGGCAGGGGGTCTCGGGTCTTCGTCGCACTGATACGTGGTAACCAGAAGATAGGTTACAGTGGTTGTGAGTGGCAGGGCCATAATCCTCGAAAACTCTCATGCGGGGCCAAACCCCCAAACTGATTAAAAATAGTAAATACATCTGGTTGGATTAAGCAGAAAGCACAACAAATGACAGAGTTAACACTGAAAATCAATTCTTCGGGATGAAACGTAAAGCTGGAAACCGAATAAATATATATATATGCTGTTGTATAGAGCCACAAATTTAGGGAGTCGAAAACAGCTCTAAACAATCAAATAGAACTAGATCTGAGCGATAAATCATTTTAGTGAAGCCATAATACATGTTCAAGATTTCAACAAAAATTTACATGTTCAGTTCCAAGTCTAGTAGACAAATAAATGGAGCACACAATACATATTACATTATCAAAAGATGGGCCATGAAAATGGAGAAGCCGCCTAGGGACATAAGTTAATTCCAGGCAGACCTAGTATAAGTAAACAATTAGAACAGCATGCACAGCCAGTGCGCCTCAGAGAAAGCAAACCATGAGGAACGAAGCCTCATATTCATCTAACTAAAACAACAAAAGCCCTCTCGAGGATAACTTCACCAGAACCCGAAACCGGGCGACCTATCCACGAGCTCTGGCAAGCGGTAGACACAAATCAGGTGGAATAGCCTGCAAACCAGGTCCAGATCCCATTCCTACAAACAAAAGAAAGTGGAATTTCATCATACCGGTGGAATCTAGGATGGTTATCCGCTCACCACTCCTTCCAATGCCATCCGCAACCCAAACAGAAGGAGTGGGGGTACCTGCGTGTGAGAAAAACACTGTGGTTAAAGAATTGTAAATACTTATCCTATATATGATGGGTCTATCTACAAATCGAACTAGGAAAGGAAACTGTCAAATAATTACTCGGTCGATAAATTCTGGTTGTGGGATTAGGTTCTGAAACCTCGCTCACATGTCCTCTGCAACCAAACCATAGAGCCGAGACTGTCAAGCCCTCAGCTAAGGCAAGACGCGGAACAAGTTACAGGTCTTCCCACGGAAGAATGGGACTACAACCCAGCACCAAGAGTAGCGTAAGCTAGTAAGCATCCATGGCAGCAGTAGGATCGCCTCTCTTGTCTCGTAGTCGTTGATACATGAAGGATCCCGAGGTGGCAGCTGGAGACTTCCCACGCCATGTACTCTGGCTGGGATAGACAAGTTAATGCTCAATTAATGTTAACCCAAATAAATTTGTATCAAACAACACAAAAACCACAACATCGCTAATTTCATAGCCCTGGGGGATTACACGAATCATCGGGTGGAGATCGTGTCATTTGCTAACAGGTTCGATTCATGGAGAACTGTGTGGGAATCATCGCAGTCCTATCCAACCGGTTGGGTAGTTGTACAGCTATAGGACTTGTTTCAATCAAGTTTTAAAGTGAGTCATTATGTGAGTGTACACAAGAATAGGAATTGCGGACCTGTCAACCGTATAGAGAATAAATCATGCGTTGACAATTATGTACACATGATATAGGACCATCAACCTTATAAAGCATGTCTATGTGTTGATAATTATATAGCTGTGTATATGCATATATTAAAAAAAAAAATTGCAGCGGGATATATGACATAAGCTTAACATGGCCACCCATATATAAATGTAATGTCCAGCCAGCATATTTAATTACTGTCAACTTTTCAACAACATTCCATCTTATAAAGTTTTAATATCTACTTCAAATGGGAGTCATAAGTTTGGATTTAAGATGCTACCTTAGCTTTGATAAGCATTCCATCTCCCAGTTTTACTATAGTTAAAGAATAATCTGTAGACTGTTGAATGGAAATGACTTTAGATTTAGACAATGCGAATCTTTATGCAGAAATCAATCGAGAGCCCAATTAATGGAATGGCAATACCTTTATGTGTTCGACAAACAACATACCCACAAGAATACCCAGGCAGGCTTGATAGCCACAGTTATCAACTATGTAAACCAATTTCAGAGTTAAAATAAATCCTCAGACATAGCTAGAATTTTCAGAGAAATTTTTAACAAGCCATAATATATTACAAGCAACAATCATCGCAACTAGAATTCCCCCAACAGTACACAATGAAAGGCACTTGAGCATTCTTGAAATATTTGAAGAGTACAAAAAGTTCTTGTGCAAAATGTGCAAGAGTATATAACGGAAAAAATTGTCTTAGCATATAAAAATAGATCTGTAGTGGAGTTGAACTAAGATAGCTTAGCCAACTCCACCGATGAAAACATCTGCACAGTACCCAAATCACATATAGAGAGATGCGATAATGTTATTCTAAGCCCCAAATACAAATCAGAATTAAATGTTGGAACTCAAGAGCAAACTCCAATGATACAAAACTAATTGAATCTGCCAATCCTGAAATATGCAAAAGCATCTTAACAAATCTATTCAAAAGCATCATCATCGTCATCTGGAAGGGGTTGGGCCACAGCTACTACAATTTCTTCCTTGTACCTGACAACATAAAAGATTGTAAGCCAAAGTTTCAATCTTTTAGAAATGGAACAAATTATTTCAATAAAAGTTAACAAAAAATAATAAGAAAATAGCATTCTACTTACTACTGCTGGGTTTCAAGGTCTATCTGAACCTCAAGAGGACAAGAGCCAGTGACTCCACAAAATGAAGGTTTGGATCCCTATAAAAATAACCCATTATAGAATCAATGCAAATTTTTTAATATAACATTCATATTAGGGAGCATCAAAAACTAGATTAAAGGCTCACCCTGAGAGCTTCCGTGCCAAGTACAGAAATGGCTTCTCAAAGTTGTAGTTACTTTTTGTAGATATCTCATAGTACTGAAGATTCTTCTTTCTATGAAAAGTAATTTTCTTAGCTTTCACTTGCCTATTCTTCACATCAACCTTGTTTCCACAAAGAACAATAGGAATGTTCTCACACACCCTGAAATTCACAAAGATATTTAGCTAATTGGTTCAGGCAGTTGTGCCACCACACAATTAAGGAACCTTCATTTCTACTTAGAGATCCAACCCCTCTGTAAAAGAGATACCTGCAGAGATATTTGTGCCACGCTGGGACATTCTTGTAAGTCAATCATGTAGTAACATCAAACATGATAACTTCACATTGCCCATGAATACTGCAACAAACAAAATACCAATCAGTAAATAAGAAGGAAATAAATAAATGCTTAGGTAGACCCGAAATTAGACAAGTGAATGGAATCACCTCAAGACCAGCATTACTCAGTAATGGCTTGCAGCCTTTGGGCCAAGCCCCTTTCTTTAAGAGACATAGGTGTATATAATTAGAAAAAATAAAAATAAAACAACTTCTGCTTGCCGCAAACTATATCAACCCTAATCTAAGGCACAGATTATTGCAGGCTGTGTTAAGATGTGGTAGAGCATTTCCTCTGTAATAAGGAAGGCCAAAAAGCGGAGTGGTGCAGCTGGAGACTTGCTCTGTGGACATTATCTATGCCAAATGGAACACCCAAAAAGGAAAATTGGGTTTGGAATAGAATGGAACAGCAGGTTGGTAGGGTTATTATCTTGTCCGCGTTTTAACTCTTTCCAGCATACAAGTATTAATAACCTGAAAGCAATCAGGAATTAATTCAAAAGAACGCTCTAATTGAGGGGCAGGGTTCGGACCCTCTCAACAAGGGAGGTTGTAAGCTTAGGGGATAAGACCCTCTTCATTCAATTACATAAAACATCATATAAACTGTATAGGAATGTGCAGCTAAACCAAACAAAAAACATGACATAGATAAACATTGTGTAATACTATGAACTCATAAAACAAAAATGAGTACAAATTCCTGTAAAGAAAGGCCGAGGATCGGTAACCTTTAAACAAGCACAAATGAGGAAAAAATATTCTATCATTAAAAGCAATATACCCTCACAATAAATTATAATCTAGTAAACAAGGAGCCTAATATGCCATGAGCAAAATAAGCACAGGTATGGATTAAAATATATAAACAATTACAATTGTCCGAGCAGAGGAATTGCAGTCGGACATCCAAATTCAAG
This sequence comes from Pinus tabuliformis, assembly GCA_031772625.1. Taxonomy (NCBI): domain Eukaryota; kingdom Viridiplantae; phylum Streptophyta; class Pinopsida; order Pinales; family Pinaceae; genus Pinus; species Pinus tabuliformis. The sequence goes on along the minus strand of CM062804.1, from coordinate 821,572,393 downwards.
AGTCTAAAATTATATTTGTCATGTCCATGGTAACTGGAGCCTGGAGGGAACGAATAACCCTCCCCACCCTGGTTCAATCAAAAATAAAAGTGACCTAGAGGGTTACCCTCCTCTAAACACAAGAAAAACTTTGAAGAAAAACAGACATAGCCGTGGCCGGTAGGATTCCCCATACCTGGAACTCAAAACAGAACAGGGTTGGGGTTTTCCTTAGTCTTTAGGCCGTGTGAAGAATAGGTGCCTAATCTGTACAAGGAGCAACCCGAATAGCACATGTTAGACAACAATAGAAGTAATGCAAACTGCAGTAAAACAAAAACTCAAGGAATTTATCCTCATGCTTGCCAAGACACTTACCACTAAAGAAAACTCCAGCCAACGAATGAACAACACTCGTTCCAGTGATGTAGGAGGACCCGATTACCGAATAACCCTGCAGACGCATCATGCATAAGCATAATTGAGATGTTTATCAGTAAATCGAAAAGAATGCATAGCCAAAAGGTTACAAAAGGAACAAGACATTGTGTGGTTATCTACCTGAAGGGTTTGGAAACAAATCCTCTGGCATTTGAACAGGGTCTATGAGCTAGGATCTCTGAGACAAAATGCATGGACTGAACCAGAGCAAAGCCACAGAGAAAGTTCCCAAAAAAATGATCCCATCACCCAAGGCAAGCATTAGTTTAGGCGGCAGCCCGCAGAGACGATCTGTCACCATTGGATTACGAAGTGTGCCCTCCACCGTTGATGCAAGGCGAAAATACTGGACAGCCTGCTGGCCTCGTACAGTACGAAGTAGAGAAGGAGATAATTCTCATAGTAATGGATAAGGGGTGCCATGTGATGGCTAAAGGGAAAACATAAAGTTACCCCTGGAACCATTGTCGTGTGGTTAACATGCGTCCAAAACATATTACAGAGATTTTTAGTAAAGTTAAAAAGTAGTACACCAATCCCTTAAACCATACCCGTATGACAATTGGCATGCATAAAGTGACATAAGGTAAATGAATCATAGGAAATTGTATATATAATTGCAAAGGGTAATCCCGGTTATGTAAAACCTTATGACTATATATATATATATAGATATATATATATATATATATATATATATATATATATATATAAATTATTCTTGAGAAATGGGGTTATGACAATACATCATGAGATTGTGGTCTTAACCAGATGTCTGGCAAGGCCAGGGGCTCGTTTGCCTCGTAACCGCTTTAGAGGCCAGAAAAGAAATCCAAACTCCTTGACTGTAGGTTTTCCAAAAGCCAATGCGGATAAGGAAACACCATCCTTAAATGCTTTATCCTGCTTCTATATGATATTTTCATGGGAGCGTATACTTTCATAATAAATTTCATTGCAATACATGTTTTGCTATGTATCGTCACTCGTTGTTTAGGTTGTGGCGTTGGGGAATTACATAATTCATATTGTGTTGACTAAGATTTTCTACGTGGAAATAATCCTTATACCCTCTCTTGGAGTGTTGTGTTTATTACATTGACGAAAACATTGGTTGCATTAGTGGAAAATATTCACTTATGAAGGCAAATCTAGTTAATCCTCGTCCATTTTCTTAAAGCAATCAATGGTGAACATTATCGCATCCTCAAGATCGATGAAACCTCAGAAGCATCATATGCATGATGTTTATGCTAAGACGAGCCCCAAAATGTGATTTAGTCAAAGTCCAGAGTACTTCCAAAAGCCAAATCAAAACCATTGTGAGTGTCAAAAATAGACTCAACAAAACCACTTATAGGAATTCGCTAAGAAAAAGTAAATAAGAGAGACAAAAATAGTAATAAAAATAAAAAATAAAAAAATTTGTTGTTTTATAAACCCTGCCAATTTGCTAAATGCCAAATTATTTATCTGCCATATTGGTGAATTCTCCACATAGAAAGATACAAGTAATAAACATCACAACGCTGATGTCGTTAAGAGATATATGATAATAAGGCAGAGAGAAAAGAGGTGTTGGGCACATGGGATAATGTGAAAGACGAGAGACGGAGAGGTTGCTTTAAGGCAAGACGAGTTTTTAAAGAAAAAAACTTAATAGGTTGCATGTGTTAACCTTAATGCATTAAGGTTATTAAAATTAGTGCTTATATTTAATGGAAGTGATAATATACATATACATTAATATTAAAACAATATAATGGACACCATGTAATTCATATAACTCGTTAACATAAATTATATAATGGGTTGAGGTTATAATCAATATTTATGGATGACTATAATTCTTTATTAGAAAAAATAGTATTTACAGGATGTGGTATTATGAAAATATATTTAAATTAAATTTTAAAATTATAAGTAAAGGTTTATATATATATATATATATATATATATATATATATATATATATAATGAGTGTTATTTTATATTATATAAAACATGTATTAAGTATAGTATAAAAATGACTCACCAAGTTTTAAGGAATGAGAAGGAATTTATATAATGTGGATTTAGTCATTTAATAAATTAGATAATAGAGCTTAAATTTGTTTAATTATTATCAAAGTATTATGTTGAAATGAGTAATAAAAATTGAATTTTTTTATTTAATATTAAAATATTATGTTGAAATTGATAAGTTGTTATTTTACTTTATTATTTATTGGAAGTGTGAATATTTATATTATTATTATTTTTAATATATTGTGTGTGTGGTATTTTGAGTTAATAAGAAATTTAAGTATAAATTGATTATCGATAAAGAATTTATTGTCAAAAATATTAGGCATACCAAATCATTTATGGATGGTAATGGTGGTAGTGGTTCCAATCATTTCAAACTATAAACTAAAGATTTAATGAGTGAAAATTAAGGTGGAAGAATCCCTGGTCTAACTTGAAGATGGATGAATCTATGATAAAAGATATCAAGTGGGAACTTGATGAGATAAGCCAAAATTCACAATGAAAATCATGCAAGTGATGGATAAATCACTAGGAGACAACAAGCACATCATTTCAATTGTGGGGACTTGAACCCAAGTTGCTCTAGTAAGAGCCAAGTATCTTGACCTACTAGGCTACAATGGAAGCATAACAATGGATTAAGCCTTCATGCAAGTGGATTAAGCATAACCTAAGACTTAAATAAGGATGACCTCATGTATGTGTTCCATTTGGATAAGCACAATATGTATAGTGATCATGGAATTTTAACATGATATTGATGATTTAAATGATTTAACAAACGATAATATCTTAACGTTGAATTTGACTCAAATGTCCTTGGGGAAGGAAGAATATTCAACAAGAGGTTAAGGCTCAAGATGATGAGACTCATTTGAAATTTAATGATGTACTTAGATGAGTATACCTATGATGTAATGGTTAACTTCCTAATAGAAAGAACAAGAAATGTATATTGAAAAAGTATTTGGTACCTTGATGAAAACATGACACTAATAGTACTCATGGGATAACATAATCCTGTTCAGGGTTGGACCACATCCTCACATAGATCCTAGAGGGATGTTGAACTGTTTATACAAGTAAATGAAATTAATTCATGATAAGAATGCTTAAAGTGTATTGTTGTTCTATATTTGATAAGTATTGAGATGATTCTCATATTAACGATGTTTCGTGATATGATGGTATGTGGTAAATGTATATAGTTCTAATGAGAGGTTAACGATGTATATGTGGTTCTTATTTATTTATTTGTTATGATAATGATGTTGAATTCTCATGATGGATATGATATGCATAGGGATCATGATGTAAATTGACACGTGGTTCATTTATTATGAGATGTCATGATATATCCTTGATGTTGATATGTTGATGTTATAACTTATGAGAGTATTTTATGATGTGAAACATGGGGTAATTGCATGCAAATTTTATGAAATTCAAGAGTATGCAGATCTTTACTATTCAAAATGTTGTGATAACAATCAATTTATGTTATTACGATGAAATGAAAGTGTTGGCATCTGGACTATTTCTCTGATACTATGATTATATCTAATGCATTGATTGCATGTTGAGATGTGGTGATTGATAGGAAATCCACGAATGGGATGAGAGGGCTGATTTAATTGATGATCTCGTGGGCACCCATACCTGCGAGGGAGAATATGTAACACCATTGAACCGGAGACAACCGAAATCAACACTACATATGCTAGTGGTTCTTTTGTATTGTATAGCTCTTGATGGATAGCTCTTGAGGGGCTATGGGACCATCTTGAGAGGGGTAGCTGATGGTTCCCTATGCTAGGTCAAGTGCTTGCAATGTATTAAAGATCAACTTCTGCTGCAAAGTCTCACGAGGAATATGATTATGCAATACTGCACCTAAAGAATTGGAAGTCAAAGTCTAGGACTCATTATAAAGAAGCGGTTCAAACAATAACCACTAAGTTTTGAATGGGATCTAAAATTTGACTTTCTCAAAATTGAATGAAGTTGGAACCACTCTGAAACAACTCGAAACAATTAATGTTAATATTAAGAATTTAAGTAGAAGCTAACATTATCCTTAACCTTCCTTTTCAAAAAGGAAAGATAAGGAGAATGTCAACTTTTACTTTAACTTTAAAAATTAAATATTACCATTAATTACTAGGGTTAGGTTTTGTAGGGCCCTCGAGTTAATAATTTTTTTTTTCCTTTTCAGTATTTTTTTTATTAAAAAATTATTATTTGGTGATCATTAGCTATGTTGCACTACATTCTTTAGAATTGATCAATTTATTAGAGAACTAATGAATTTGGTGTTTTAAGGTTAGTCCAATACAAGACCAACCTTAGCCAATCTGAACCACCAAACTAGACTAGTACAACTCTAAAACCATTGGGACCAGCCAATTCCACTAGTTCTAGCCTAGTTCCAATAAGAGTTTTCCCTTCTCATCTTCCTCTGAAGTTGTTTTGTTGGATCCTTTCAAGAATGGTGATTTGGAAAGTGCCATAAACTGTCGAATTGTTGTGAGCACCTAAGATCATAAGTAGTTAAGCCTTGGCAAACAAAAATTTACAAGGACCTAGTATAAACATCCCAAAAGATATCTAGTGAGGATGTGCATGCAAGGAACTATTACAGACCTCCCAAGATACTTAGTGAGCACGTGCATGACCAAAAAGCATAAAAAAAACAATATCCACCCTCAAAAACCATGCCCAAAACATTCAAGTGTGGTGCAAAACAAATTGTTGGAAGGCTATTAATGCTACCAACAATCATTCGCTCTCTAATTTCACAAGAAGCTCCTAATCAAGCTACCTCCTCCACTATGGTTATAGCAAGTTCTTGCAACTATGTGAGCTACAAGAAATTAAAACTACCTTCTAATCTCCACCAATTTTAGGGGACTTGACTTCTCTTCATGCCCCAACTATTTTCGGTTGATTGTTTAGTTAACTAGATGATCACCGAGTTTGATTGAAGTCCCACTGCTTAAATGACCTTCCACTAGTTCCTCCAAAAGTTAGAACTAGTTTAACTAACAACAACCTGAGATAATTGACCTTTATTGCCACAAGTTAGCAATCACATATGCAGAACTAAACTCTAACTCCTCCAACTCGAATTTATTGAGTAAACTAGGTGACAAAAGCCATGTCACAGAAGTTAACATCATCCAAGTTGTCTGTTGATGTGGAAATTTGAATTTTTTGAATTTAATCAAGGGAAAATCAAATTGAGAATTTCTTGCTGCATTTTTCAACACATAGTTGATTGGAATGTATTACTTTCACTATGAACTTGGCATAGTTCACATGTTAAGTTCATAAGGTTTTGGGCTGAGGTGGTTCTATGTGTTGTGTATATAAATAATAGGTGTCCAACTCTTGCTATTAGAAACAAGGCTCCCTATGAAATGTGCTATGTCCACATTCCTTCGATGAGGCATCCCAGGGTTTTTGGTTCATCATATTATGCCTTCATACCTAAGGAACAGATAAAAAACTCAGTGCAAGGAGTCACAAATGTATCTTCTTTGGGTACTCATACCTCCAAAGAATACCATCTCTATGATGAAGTGAATAAGAAGTTTATAATATCTAGAGATGTGACCTTTCTTGAGTCTTCCAAGATTGACAATGTTGTTGAGTGGTAGCTTAATTGTTTGGATATATTCAAACATGCAAAGTATTTTCAAGAGTTTGATAGTGAGATTCCACATCTCCTCCTCTTAGCTCTATAATTTCTATGAAGAGCCTTGAAGAAATCAGGTTGAAGGAAATTCCTTCACCTGCTTTGTCAGGAAAGAGCTAAGAGACTATTGGTAGCAGGTAGCCAAATCAGACAAGCGGTGAGGGTACATGCAAGATACAAAGCAAGGATTAATGCAAAGGAGTAATGCAGAGGAGTGTATTGACTACATACATATCATCAAACATCTTTCATCCCACTTAGTATGCCTTGCATCATGTCTGGTTAGTCATAAGATCATGTTGGTCACAACCTCAGTAGCTTAAATAAAAAAGTGGTAATACTCTTCATCTTCTAAGCTATGTAATAAACAAGTGAAAGGGAGCAAGACATGTAGATTAAACACATGGAATGACTTTCAGTTCTTGCAACCATGAATGTCATTGAAGATGGAATGATACGACAATGATAAGAAAACCTTTAAGCTACATTAAGAGGTGTATTTCAAAAGACGTGATTTGTTTTCCATACCTAGCCTCCAAAGGGTTATGCATCAGATGGAGTCTTGATGTAGTCCTAATATTCTATCATACCTTGGGTTTCTTGGTCCACTTATTTTTCTCCTCAGCTCCTTGAGAGTCATCTATCATGTCATCTTTCTTCGTGGCCCTACTTGGGACGAGGCCCTGGGAGGACACATCTATGCAATTTCAAGCTGCAAGGTACACTGGGTAGTCAAGGGACAAAACTGCACAGTTTTTGGAGACAGTGGGTTTCAGCTGAGGGAAGGACACTGGAGGAAACCAATTCACATTTTTGAATGGTAAGGGAGGTTGGGATTTTTTCTCATTGCACGGTTCGAACAAGCAACGAAAAAGCTTGAGGGTTACATATGTGAAGTGTGTAGTTCAGGAAAGTTGGATGAGGCTAGGTTGCTAAGGAAACTCCGAAATTTAGCTAAGTGTGGGATCAATGGAACTTATGTGAATAGTGATAAAACTTCACTATGATCACACACTTGAAAACTTATCGATACAACATAGACCATCCAGAATATATAACACATACTTCACTTAATGCAACAACCTTTGTGGCAGCTTACGGCAAGTGCGGCTTCGATTATAGACTTTGGGAGGATAAAGGTGACACTTGTGTAAGAGTGTGTGAAATGAGTGTTAAACATGTCTCATTCTCATAAATATTTCCCCTTGAAGCAAAACAAACCTCCCTTTGCATGACAAGTGATTACCCCCATGCCCAAAGATGACACATTCTATGTAAAGATAAAAGCATAAATGACTCTTAAGATCGAAAAGGGGAGCTTGAGATCATCAACTTACCAATAAGTGACTAAGGAATGATTGATCACAATATCCATAGTAGGCTTTGAAATTTAAGTGCATGCCAAAATTTTGGAGGGTGTTACAGCCTCTACAACAAAGCCTTCAACTTCTTGCTAGCTTCGTTTTCAACTATTGTCTTGAATTCTACGAACTCAGAGAATGTCTCATCTTTATTCCACATGAAGAAGATCCAACACTTCCGTGAGAAGTCATCAATAAAAGTGACAAAATATTTTTGTCTGACAATGTAGGTTGTCGAGAAAGGTCCATAAACATCATAGTGGATCCTTTCTAGGACTACATGTGCTTTGTTGTCCTGATCATGGAATGTGGATTTTATGTACTTTTGTAATGTACATCCTTTGCATATATATTATTGCTTAAGTGCTCCTTTAGAGAGGTGAGTTCCATATACCTTGATTCCAAATTGTTTCTATTCCTCCTGAGGCTCCTCTTGCCTCACTAATGCTTCCTCTATATTGTCTCTGCTGCTCAATGACTTTATTCATTTCCTTGTGGTTTTGTTTTGTTTCTTGTAACATAATATTCCTGGCTTCTCAGAAATGATAAGATCCCTTAGGGCTGCTACCTTAGAGGGGTGCCCAAGTCCCCTAATGTTCCAAGATAATATTTTCATCATTGGATATGTGGTATGCAGGGAGGTGCTCGTCCCCCTTAGTCCTTGTTGATTTCTTTTTTGTCATGCTGCGCCAGGATATAAGTTTATATGGGTGTCTGTGCTCCCATTGTTATGTCCTTTTGCGCATTCTGATCCCTGTGCTGCTTAGCAGATTTCCTGCCTGGGCCAGGTTTCTTGGAGGGTTCACTAGAACCCCTGTGATATTTAGATGAGCTTCTGGTGATTTTGTTGAGGGGACGATCATGAAGAGGCTGAGAGGAAATAGTAAGAGGTAATGACGATTCAATAGTGTCTTGGCGTTGGCTTTCAGGGAGAGGGAGCTCCTGGGGATCAAGAGGAGAGTGGGGGGATGAGGGGTCTTCTTCCTCCAAAGATTCGAAGGGGTTTGATGTAGAGGGTAATGGCTGACTCAAGATGGGAGGGGGGGAGAAGGATGCAGCTTGGATTTCTGTGGGAGGCTTTGGTTTTCGGCCAGACTGTTTGGGGTTTGATTTCTTTTTTTTGACTTGTTTCCATGTGTCTTCACTGGCTTTAGCATTATCATTCATTTAATTTTCTTTTAGTTTACCTTACCTATTAGCAAAATGACCATATTCATGGCATACCTTACATTTGAACGAGATTTGTTCATAGTCGAGCTGCTAAATATGGATCCATTGGTCCACTTTGATCTTGATTGCTTCCGGAAGGCCTTTTCCTAAGTCGAATTCAACACAGATCCTTGCACATGCATGCATGTTGTCCTTTGGTTCGCATCTATTGATGTATTTTTTGACAGTGTTCCCAATGGCTTTGACTGATTCATCTCCCCAGCAACGAAGAGGGAGATGGGGCAAGCAAACCCAAACCGAGACTGCATTAGGTATATCCATTTCTGGGTTGAATTCAGGGGACTATCTGTTCAGATAGAGACCTCTCGAATCCATGAAGTAGGGACCATTTCTGAAGATGAGATTTCGGTCTTCTTTGCCTTCAAAGAGGAATGTGTAGTAACCCCTTCCACAAAATCTTATTACGATTTTTCCTTGGATGTTCGTGTTCCTGTTGCACTCCACCCATTTCTGTACAGCTCTGGGAGAGGGCCACAGACCAGTAAATTGTCCAACCAGACCTCTCTCAATTAGAGAGATCGCTGCCTTCCTTGGGAGACTAGGGGGAAGGGAGATTTCTGGGATGTCAGCCAGTTTCTTAACGAACTTTGAAGCTGTGGGTTTGTTACGGATGGTAGCATTTTCATAAATGAGAGAGGCGAAGATCTCAGCCTGGTCTTCATTGTCTTGCATCTGGGAGGGGTCGATCCTAGCCATGGAAAGGCCAGAAGGGATCCAGTCGCAGCATTGACAGGAGGAGGAGGGCAGAGCCCAACTGCGGGGGTGCCAAGGAGGAAGACTAGAGGCCCAGCAACAGGGGCTGCCAAGTGGGAGGCCTGCGGAGGGCCGCAAGAGGCAAGGTTTCAAGGGCGCAAGAGCTCCAGTTCAAAATCTCGTGCACAATCAAAAGGTCGACATTAGAGCTTGTACATTTTTGCGCCTTCTGGTGGTGCGAAATTTCTCCATGTCTCTGTTATCAGGTTATGAAAATTAGGGTGATTCAGCCAAAAGGCGTCAAAGCGAAAGGACCTGCGAACATTGTCTCCCAGTCTTTGCCAGTGAAGCCTAATAGGCCAATGGTCCGAGCGAGAGAGTAGCAATATAAACACCAAGAGATCCCCACCAAGATGTATTGCATTATCAAAGATCAAGAATCTTTCTAACCGAGATGCAATTTGGTGGGCATCTGCACACTTGTTGTTCCAACTATAAACTCCATTATTGAATTCCATATCTATAAGCCTGTTGTTATGAATGTATTTTTTGAAGTGTGTGCTTTCACAGTCTAGCTTGATCCGTCCTCCTGTTTTTTCCTCTAATATTGTAATCATGTTGAAGTCCCCTCATGTGATCCAAAGTGGGTGGGATCTTTCTGAGTTGATGTGAGTTAGGGTGTTCAATGTGTCGACTTTGTTTGTTGCCTCCTGGGGGAAGTAGACATTAGTTAAGTGTCCATGAACATTTGTCCCTGTTAAATGAAACTTGGCCTGAATAAAGTGCTTACTGGCATGTATGTTGGTAAGTGTTATAGCTATATCATCCCAAATGATGGCTAGCCCTCCTGAGGCTCCCATGGCTTCCACCGCCACTTCTTTGCTTCCTGGCCATGCTTTGGAAAGGATCTAATCCAACATTGTGGAATTACACTTGGTCTCCTGCAAGAAGAGAATTTTAGGCTTTTCCTGTTGTAGAATGTTCTTTACTAATCATCCCTTCCCCGGGCTGTTGAGCCCTCTGATGTTCCATGAGATGAGCTTCATGATGCACGATTCGGAATGGGATTATAGTATTTGGTGAGCTTGGAGTATCTTCCAGATTCCACCAGCATCAACCCTATTTGGATGGTTCTCTGAACATCGGTTTTTCGTCCTCGTTTCTTGTTGTCTTTGAAGATATTTCTTCCATCCCGCTGACTACCAGTTTGGACGCCTAATGATCTTTGCTTCTATGCTCTTGAGAGAATTACTTCTAAGTTCTCTAGCTGTCGCTCAGGACTTTTGTCATATTCCTTTTTCTTACAAGTCTGTTCAAGTCCTAGTATATCTAGATCTCCGATATCGAAGCTCTCTGGTTCCTCTTCCATGTGTTGTACTATTTCCTGCTCTACCTCTCAATCATCTACAATCATGAGCTGCATCTAAGTGTTATCTACCTCAATACCTTGAGTAGTCCTTTTCTGCATGTTACTGGGAGAGGGCGTTTTGGTGTCCACGAGTTGCTTAGAAGTGAGGGCTTTCTTTGAGCTTGATGGAGCAGAATGGGCGGAAGTCTTAGGAATGGCTTCAGGTTGTTTCTAATTATCTAAAATATGAACCTTCGGCTGGAGCAGGATTTCAAAGCTGTTGCTTGTTGAAGGCAAGGAGGTGTTGGTGACAGGTTTTTTGATTGAGGTAGAGGGCTTTTTATGGGTCTTTTTGTGATTGGGAACTTTTGTGAACCCATCCGGGTCGGATTTTTCCATTGAAGGGGTGGTCGTGGATTTCATATTAGAGGGACAGTCTCAGAATAAATGGCCCAGGGCATGGCATTTTCGACAGCGGAGTGGTACATGCTCGTAATCTATTGTTTGTAACCATTCATAATCATCATGGTAGAGGCTTACCGCGTCCGGGAGAGCTTTTCTGAGGTGCATGTATACACAGATCCGCGCATAGGAGGTGTATCGCTTCAGCTTTGTCTCCTCTGCCACTTTGATGAATTCACCTAAACCATTCCCAATGTCTCGCAAAGAGTCTTCGTCCCAATACTACAGAGGGAGAGAATAAAGGCACAACCACAATGGGGCCTAGCTTAGATCTTCTTTGTCCGGGTTAAAACGTTTGATCCATCCTCTTATGTATAGCCTTGCTGCATTGAAGAAATATGGTCCTCCATCCAATACCCTGTCTCGGTCCTCTAGACAATTGAAAATGGCAGTAAAGAAGCCCTTATGCCTTAACTGCAGTGTTATATGCCCTTGTGGCTTCCATTTGGGTGCGATCCAGCCGTGCAAAGCTTCTCCATTGGACAAAGGCCTATGAACGTTACTATCAAAGCATGATCCCTCATAAACTGGATCTCAGTGTTGATGCACTGACTTGGGAGCTCGATTTTCGGTTTTTCAACTGCTACCAGCTTGCAGGTGTTTCACGTCACTCGTGGTTCTTCATTTGTTTTGTTATTCGTTGGCGTATTTTCATTCTCTCTTGATGTATCTTCTGGATGGTCCATCTTGACATTTTTGGTCTGTCGCAGGCCATTTTCCGTATCAACGAGGGGAGGCATCATGTCCTCCCCCTGAGGGGATTCCATTATGCAATAGTTGTTCCTTATTGTGTTGTAGTTGCCTTATGGCTGAAGGTTAATGGCAGAACGACATAGTCTGTGAAGGTCTACTAGTTGCAGAGCAGCGTCAAACCCTAAGCGCTCGGCTCTCCATTTTCTTTTTTTTGACATAAACGGTTAGATTTTATTTAAAATTCGGCAAATCAACTACCAAGGACTTTAACACTGAAACCCTGTATTTCCTTGTTATAGTCAGCAGGGAAAGAAGATTTTTCTTTTGAATAGTCTGTTGAATGAGTTACACTTTGAATGTAGATAGAAGCTTGAAAAAGAACTTGATTTGGTTTCAGAATGGTGCCTTGAAATTTCGCTTCTTTTGCTTTCCGTGGCGTAGCTCTGCTTCCTAGCTTGCATAGAGGAGATCCAATGCGCTAGAGTGCCGGATCATCCCACGAATCACTACATTTTCTTTTTGAAATGTCTGTCGGAGTGTTATATAGTGTTCAAGAATGCCAAGAGCAATAAAGTGGCCTTGAAGAGGCCATTATGAACTCCCCAGCACCTACCCAGATGCAGCAGTGAGTTCCAACGATGAACAGAGATCAAAAATGCCACGACTGCATTTTGAATTTTCCTTTGTGGATGATTTTGCATTTCCTAATAGCAGCCAACTCAAAATGGTTTGGTCCTGAAGTCTAGAGAATCTGAATCAGCGAAATTCTCAAAGGAACAGAGGCCCAGACAACTCCAAAATTAAGGAATGTTGCAGTCTGATTCAACATCATTTACTAACAGATATCTTCTGCTCCTGAGAGAGCCTAGGTTGGTTGCCAAGTCCGCCTGTGAGTTTAACTTCCTCAAAACATAATAGAAGGAGATTTTGTGGAGCTTACGCAACAATAGTCTGATTTTTTTGAGGATGGGGGCTAACTGCACCTGAGAAGGGATCTTTTGAGAGTTCATAGCCTGTATAATTAGTCTGGAGACTCCAAAGACTGAGATGGAGAGGATATTCCTCTTGATAGCTAGATTTAGACCCTGCCACAGAGTAAGAGCCTCTGCTCTGTTGTTTGTTTCATGCCCCAAACCCCAAGAAAAGGGCAGCTCAGTTGAGCCACCTGGGCTTAAGATAACTCCCCCCCACCTGCCTTTCCTGGGTTACCTTTAGAGGCCCCATTGAAGAATAGGCGGTGATCATCCAAAGAAGATCTCCATTTGATGAATTCTTGTTGTTCCAGACGAATTTCCCAATGAGAAGGGGCTTTAGCAGGAGGAATGGATCTATTCTGATGATTTGGAACAAGCTCTTTTAACCAGTGATCTTCCTCGCTGTCCAGAATCATGCCATTTCTTATGGTGGGTTTGGTTTCTAAGGCTTCCCCCAACAGAGCTTTGATCTAAGTGATAATTCTCACTAGGTTACAACTCTCCTCCCTAAATATTCTATTATTCCTCTCCAACCACAGTTTCCAGCATGTGAATTTGGGGATCCACATCCAGCCAGTCTTGAGAAGGATTTTTTTGGAGAGATAGAACGGGGATAACTTGGCCCAGTTTCTTAGCAGGTCCTGAATATTTCTTGGAAGCTCTATTTTGTCAGGTCCTAACATCAGGACACCCTTCCAAACTTCTTGAGCAAAGGGGCACAATAAGAATAAGTGGTTAGCTATTTCTTCGTTTGATGCACAAAGAGGGCACCTGGAGGGACCTTCCATTCCACGATTCCTCAGGTTATCTCTAGGGAGGATACTTTTATGCGCCAGAGTCCAGCAAAAGAAGTCAATTTTGGGGAGAGGAGGAAAAGACAAAATCAATTTCCATTGAGTTGGCTCTGGGGGGACGCTAGGGACAGCCATCATACTTTTGTAACCTTCTTCCACTGAGTAAGAGCCTGAAAGAGAACCCCACCCTATTTTGTCCTTAGAAGAGGCCTTTAAGGGAGATTTTCCTTGGAGCAAATCCAACAATAAATTGGCTTCACCATCCAGCCAATGAGGGACCTCCCCCAAATTCCAACCATCCCATAGACTTTCTGCATCATTGGTCCAATTGGAGTTGTCCCAAAGGGGTTCCAGATTGCTAGCCTGAAGCCAAGATCTGATATTTTCCAGTTCTGCCATCTGATTCAAGGGCTGATCTCCAAGAATCGAATCTTCCAAAATTTTTATTTTTTTCCCATTACCAAGGATCCAATAAATCTTATGACTAAAAAGCTTCAAAATTGTGAGACAGAGTTTGAAAACTGGTGATCCTTTGGAAATTCTAGGAGGCTAGTCCAAGCACCTCAAATGCTACCCATGAAAATATTTTTTCCACAGAATTCTCTTGCTCCAACTAGGATTCCCAGAAACAATGTTCCAAAGGAGCTTAGAGCCCAGAGCAAGATTTTGGGCTGCCAGATTCCGCATTTGGAGACCTCCTTCCAAGAATGGCTTCTTAATAGTGTCCCAATAACTAAATGGAGCCTTCTTTCATTATTTTTCCCTCCCTCCCACAGAAATCTTCTCAGGAGACCATCCACTTTACTAATAAAGGTTTTAGGGGCTAGTAGAATGGAGTTCTAATAAACTGGGAGACTTATGAGAATAGATTTCATAAGGATTACCTTCCTAGCATTATTCAACCATGAGGCTCCCCAAGCTTGTATTCTGAATTTTAGCTTGTCTAACAGGGGCATCAAGTGAGCTACCTTAGGATTTGATTTGAAGATTGGCATCCCAAGATACTTAAATGACTCCCAGGTCAGGGTTCTTTTCCATTTCTAATAGCCTTGTTATGTCTGTCAAATTTTTGATCGAGCAATTCTAACCATAGATCGTGCTTTTTAGATAGTTAATCTTGTTGCCCGAAACCTCCCTATAAATGTCTAGCTCCTTCTTGAAGGTTCTAGAAGAATTTATGCTAGCTCCTCCAAGCAATAATGTATCATCAGCAAACTGGTCATGATTTATGTCTTTAACATTGTGAGCCATTCTCAGGCCTGGCAGAGTTTGGATCTGTTGACAGTAGTCTAGCTGGAAGCTGAGCATTGAAGCTTGAATGACCTAAAGAAGCGGGGACAAAGGGAAACCTTGTCTTAGTCCCCTCGAGGCCTGGAAAAATTTCGTTGAACAACCATTAACCAGAGGCGCTATCCAAGGGGAGGCAATGTAGGCTTTCACCCAAGTTATGAGAACTTTTGAGAAGCCAAATTTATCCATCATAGAAAACAGGAAATCATGTCTCACCCTGTCAAAGGCATTTGTAAAATCTAGCTTAATCACCATGCCTTTCTTATTTCAATGGCAGCTTGAATGAATTACTTCTTGCACCAGCACAATATTGTCAAGAATCTTTCTCCGTTTAATGAATCCTCCTTGGTTTTCAGGGATGATGACCGACAAAATTTTCTTAATACGGTTGGATATTATTTTGGTAATTAGCTTATAACTTTTATTACACAAAGAGATGGGCCTGAATCTGCTGAAATCAATGGCGCCTTTGTCTTTCAGAATCAAGGCAAGGAAGGCCAAGTTGGTACTACCTCTAATCTTGGTGCAGGTCTGAGATTTAAGGCCAGCAAGTCAGGTAGAACATTGCAGTGAACCCATCAGGGCCCGAGGCTTTATCCAGATCCATGTAATCCAAAGCTTCTTTAATCTCATTCATACTGATCAGACCAGTTAGCATAATATTGTCAGAATCTTGAACACAGTGAGGAATAAGATCAATCGGATAGGCTTGAGAATCGATAGGAGGGTCTTCCGGGCCAGAGTAATGATATTTGAAGGAGTGGGCTACTCGCTTTATGCCTTCAGAATATTTAACCATAGTGTTTTGATAGTGAATTTCATTTACTGTTTTGAAGTGATTACATGCTTCGACTTGCTTATGGAAGTAGCTTTTATTTTTGTCTCCGGCCTGTAACCAAAGATTTCTAGACTTCTGTCTCCAGAACTCTTCTTCATCCCTACTTTCTCTATGGAGATCTTTTTGCAGCTCTACTTCTTTTTGAAGAAGGATTTGATTTACATCGGAATTCTCCATTGTTAATTGATGGCCTGCTAAACTATCATGCATCTCCTTTCTTTTGGAGGTGGGCGTTTTCAACCTTTTAGCCCACTCCTTGAGCTCCCTTTTAAGTCTCCTCATTTTTTCTTCCCACACAAAGAAAGGGGATCCTTCATGAACTTGCCGGTTCTACGCCTCAGATACCACCTCCTGGAATCCTTCTTGATGAACCATAGAGAACTAAATCTAAAGGGAATGGGGCCAAGATTTCCATCCAAGGAGAGCTCAAGCAGAATGGTTTTATGGTCAGAGGTGTAGTTCGGCAGAATTTTAGAGGTGGCCATTAGACCACAAGTGAAGAAGGAGGATTGGACTAGAAATCTATCCAGATGAGCAGCAATGTGGTGGGGGGCTATCTTTTTGTTTGACCAGGTGAATTTCCCAGATGTGGGCTTGATATCCTCCAATTCCCAATCTAAAATGAGGTCTTCAACCCATTCTCTAGCTGGGTCCCTGACCAGCGAGCCCCCCTTTTTCTCTTCTGCAGTGAGTGTAACATTCAGATCACCTGCAATAATAATGTTTTCTAGGTTGTGCAAGAAAAGATAGGACTGGAGCGAGTCCCAACAAAATTTTTTCTCAGATGGTAAGACCGGAGCATAAAGATTGAACATACTTACTTGGTGGCCAGATTCATTATGGAGGAGCTTAGTGAGTAGCCAATGGGGGCAACATTCTTCGTGAATCAGATCATATTTGGAGCTGTCCCAAAAGGAGGCAATCCCTCCAGAGGCGCCTTTAGCGCTGACTACTCTCCCTTGGCCTTTATGCCGGAATGCTTTGCTTGCTTGGAGGAGTAGAAGGTCCTCCAGTTTTGTCTCCTGGATGAGAAGGATTTCAGGTGAGTACATCCTTACAATGTCTTTCAAAGCTTCTTCTTTCAACCTGCTGCCTAACCCTGTACAATTCCAGGAGACGTATTTCATTATTTACTGGCTTGGAAGGTTGTGGCTCCTTTTGGAGCCTGACCATGCTTGCGCCTAGAACTGGTATTCATCATTCCTTTGAGAGTTTTCTGAGAGCCTTGGAGAACATCCTGATAAGTTTGTTCCTCTCTTTGTTTCTTCTGAGACTTTTGACCCCTGGCTGACTTTATAGGAGTGACTTGCAAGCTGTCTAAATCTGAGTCTCCAACTTCCGAATCTCCCTCAGAATCGGAGCCCAGAATGATGCGCTCGTTGTTTTCTTCTTTTTCCCCTTGTTCATCCTCTGATGGAGGAAGAGTTGACTTTTCCTCTACTTCTTTCACTTTCTTCGACGGGTCTTCTGGTTGCTCTTGGGTTCCAATGGCATTTGTCTTTACCCCAGAGGAAGAACCCTCTTTTGGAACTTCTTTGGCTTTTGGTTTAGGCCGGGGCTTCACCAATGGCCCTAAAGTTTTCTTCTCAGTTGGTTTTGGGACTACGTTGCCCTTTTTGAATTCATTCCATCCTTATTCATCCACTTTGTCCCCGGTTGGAGCTTTTGGGCAATTTCGTTGGAAGTGTCCATGTTCTTAACAGGTTCTGCATTTGAAAGGCAGTTACTCGTAATCCAATTTTTTATATTGATGCCATTCTCTGACTGTAAGCTTTACTACTTCGGGCAGTCCAGCTTCCAGATCAACTTCCACACAGATTCTTGCGCAGGTATATTGGCCCTTGTTATTTGCTTTGTCAATGAAATGGCCTAGTCCATTTCCAATCTTCTGCAAGGTGTGATAGCTCCAGCAATGGATTGGAAGATTGGGAAGCCGGACCTAGACTGAGACCTCTTTAGGGGTATCGATTGAGGGATCGAAGTCGAGGGTCCACTTATTAAGATACAGACCCTGATTTCCCATAAAATATGAACCATTTCTAAAAACCAAATCTCGATCTTCTTTGGAGGTGAACTAGAAAATGAAATACCCTCTTTCGACAACATAGCAGATCACATTGTTTTCCAGCTGGGGCATCCAGTTGCATTGGATCCAATCATCTGTTGTTTTTGTAGAGGGCCCGCATCCTATAAATTGTCCTACCAACCCTCTATCAGCCAGGGCTAGGGCGATTTTTAACGGTTGGTCTTCTGGCAGGGTGGTCTCAGGAATTTCCTCCAGTTTTTTGATGAATTTCGGGACTTCTGGAATCAAATGTTTCTTCCCTTTCCGTGAGAGAAATATTCTGAATGCTTCTTCTGAAGAGATTGGTGGGGTGGGAGAAGGCTCCCCACCCCTAGGGGCACTCATGGCGGTGGCTACGCTCCTCTGCGATCGCAAAACCCAGACGCGGACGCTGTGCCAGCAGCAGCATTGGCCGAAGGAGGGAGGCAGAGCCCGATTGGGGGGATGCCAGGAAGGATTGAGAGCCTAGTAGCAGGGGCTACCAGGTAGGGGGCCTGCGGAGGGCCGCAGGGGCCGAGGAAGTAGGGGCGTGGGAGCTCTAGTTCAGAACGCACGCGTAGATCACCCTGAAACTCAGTGCTGCCCTCCATTTTCATTCGAAGTGAAATATCGTATTAAACATAGGTTTGATCTAAAGTGGTCATTGTATTAAATATAAAGTTTTGTCTTAAAATATTTTTGTCTCAAAATGATTTTGTCTCAAATATAAAGTTTTGTCTTAAAATAATTTTGCCTTTAATTGTTTTCGTCTTAAAATAATTTTGTATTAAACTATTTTTGTCTTAAATATAAAGTTTTGTCTTTAAATTTTTGTCTCAAACTACTTTTATCTTAAATATAAAGTTTTATCTTAAAACAGTTGTCTTAAATTGTTTTTGTCTTAAAATAATTTTGTCTTAAACTATTTTTGTCTTAAATATAAAGTTTTCTCTCTAAATTTTTGTCTCAAACTACTTTTGTCTTAAATATAAAGTTTTCTCTCAAAATATTTTCATCTTAAATTATTTTTGTCTTAAATATAAAGTTTTGTCTTAAAATATTTTTGTCTCAAACTACTTTTGTCTTAAAATATTTTTGTCTTAAACTATTTTTGTCTTAAATATAAAGTTTTGTCTTAAAATATTTTTGTCTCAACCTATTTTTGTCTTAAAGACTATATTTAAGACAAATCAATTGATATTAATTTTTAATGTAAAATAACTAAAATAAAAAATGAGTTTTTGAGACAAAATATTTCTTTTGTCTTAAAAAAATGTCTCAAGAGTGCCCTTGGTGTAGTAGTGTGGGGGTGAGGAGACTTTGGTCCCTAGTAAATCCAGAGAAGATCAAGTGTCGAGAGTTGTGGAGGTTTCAGCTCACACTTCCATTAGAGGGAAGAACATGGATGCTCCTTGCTTCAAAACTATGTAGGTCTTTCTTGATGAATGTAATGAGATTGAATTCGGCGCACAGCTGAGCATGATACATGAGGCTAAGGGGAAAAATATCTCCCTGGTTTCTCAATCAAATTGCTCGCAGAAAAAGGCAATAGTTAAACAAATGAAAACTTTCGTTACCATGGATGATAACTTTGACACCATAAAAGAAATTTTAATTGGAAGTGATAAGAATAGAACTCCTCAAACTGAGCAAGGTGAGTCTCCTTTATCTGACTCCATCCTACCTTTCCTTTCGTTGATTTAATTAATTTTGTGGAGTTAAGGGGAGGGGGTCATCTAAACCTAAATCATCATGTTGAGGGGGTTTCCAATCCTTTTACCAGTGTTGCACGCAGAGAAGGACCCTTTGTCCTCTCTTCCAATCATTCCCCATTGTATTGCATGGGTAGAGGTCGTTGGAAAAGATAAAATGTTTGTTCTCAGCAAGGTATTGTACATTTTTTCCTTTTTTTTATGGTCATTAGAGTGGAGTGCTTCGGGCCAGAAATTACCTAATGAATATTTTATCCTTGAATATTAGAGGGCTTAGGGAACCATCGAAACAAGAAATTATTTCTATATGAGACTCTGTTTACTCCCTAGATTTTATTATGTTATAAGAAACCTTGGGGAAAGGTTCTATCTACATAAAAATTCATTCAACCTCTTTTGTAGGCTGACACTTTGTAGTAGTTGATGTTAGGGGTCACTCTAAGGGTTTTCTTCTTAGGTTGACTCCACTTTCTGGTAGATTTAATTGTGATATATTGTTATGTATCCATATAAAAATAACACAAAAACATAACAGAGATAGATTGCCAACTAGATAATAAGCCATTTTGAGGGGGAAACCTCCCTTTACTTCACATAAATGAACAATTCTTAGATGATCCAAATGGCAATAACTCCTTCATATATATAAGAGTTTAAAGGGTCAAAATATAATTAGGTATTACATAACAATAATAATATAAGGGAACATCAATAAAAATAGTGGGTCTCTATGGGGCACAAGAATAACAATATGAGGATACACAAGTATTATAAGGACCTAACATGCCCCTCTCGTTCAAAAAGTGTTGTCCTCAATACTTGAGTAGTTCTCGATGATTTTTTATAAAATACTCATCCTCCCATGTGGAATCTTCAACACCTAAGTTATTGTAGGTGTTAAATTCTTGAGTTGAGATGCTCGAAATTCCACAGTAGTCATCTTTTAGTGCCAACATTTCTAGTCTATACCAAGACCCTCGTGAGGACAAAGGTCGAGGAGAAGCAGAAGAGAAATTGAGCAATAAATAGTGAGCAATCAATAGAATGGGCAGAGAGTGAAAATTTGAAATATTAATGAAGGTGAAACTTAATAATATACCCCTAATTAAATAATTTAATTTTCAATATAGTATTATATTATTTATTTTTATTTTTATTTTTATGTTAAAATTGATTAAATTAAAAAAATTGATTATAATGATTTTATAAATATTAATATAAATACTCTAATCCATTAAATATATTAATATCCATTTTTCAACATATTTAATTGTTGATTAAATGTATTTAAATTGATATTTTTTATATTATAACTGGAAAGTTATCTTGTTTTAGTTTAATAAATTAATGAAATGTTGATTAATATGTTTGATATATGTTTTAAATATATTTAATTAGTTTCATTTGAAATATATTAATACATTCGAACAGAAATTTTAATATATTTAAATATCTAAATATTAATTAAATATATTTAACTTAATATTATTTTTATTATTATTATTTTTTTATGATATTCTAAAATTAAAGTTATCAAGGGATGAGATGTTGATTAAGGAATATAGGTGTTTAGGTAAGTAGGATTAGTTTGGAGGTTGTAGCTTTGTGTGAGAAGGGGTATCCAACTCATGTTGACTTCAACCTCATTGTCTCTTTTGAGATTAACAATGTGCTTCATGATTTCTAGTGCTTCACACATCTTTCTTTTGTAATAATAGTTCCCCCTTAAGATTATTTCCATTTCTTCCATGCACACATGATGGTTTGTCTTAGATGAATGTTTGGCAAGTGCTGAGGATCTCACTCTCCCTTTCCTAATATCCGCAACATGCTCTTTAAGTCTAATTTTGAAGGATCTTCTGGTCTCAACAATGTAACATTTACCACAAGAGCATTTGAGTTTATAAACACCTTTTTGCTGGAAGTGATCTAGGTTGTCTTTTACAAATTTCATCCTATGCTAGATTATATTCACTAGTTTGAACAAGGTTGTTATTCCTTTCTTTCTCATGACCCTAGCTAACTTTTCGGTGACTCTGTGGATGTAAGGGAGATATTCCTTTCCAATTAGGGTTTGTGAGTTAGAAGAGGGGTGTTTAGAAATTTTGGATCTAGATTTTATGATAGCTTTGTTTATATCCTTGTGTCTGTAACTGATTTTTAAGAAAAAAAAAATTAGATATCCAATTTCCTCATCTACATGTTCCTTGTCATATATCCTTAAATATCTAGTGAAGTGTGTGTTGAGGATCCTGATCTTCTAGGATAGATGGTGATGAGAATCGACATGGAGGTAGCTATCTGTGTGAGTCTTTTTCTGTATACTTTGTGACCCAACGATCCATCTATTTTCCTGATAAGAAGAATGCCAAGGAATGGAATGCATTCATTCTCCTCAGTCTCTATTGTGAATTTAATGTCATTGGAAATTTTATTAAGGTGATTCAAGAATTTTTCTATCTTTGAATCTCCATGAGGCCAATTCACAGTGGTATCATCAAGAAACCTAGTCCAAAATTTGGGTTAAGATGGTAAGTTTCCAAGGAATTATTTTCAAATTCATCCATGAAAATGTTGGCTACTATGGGGGATAATGGAAACCCCATATCCATCCCTATGGTATGTTCGAAGTATTCACCTAGGAACGTAAGGAATGTGGAACAGAGACAAACCTGAGTAGGCTTCGCAGTTTCTATGTTTGTAACCTCCTAGACGACCTGGATGGCCTCTCTAGTGGGATCTTTTTAAATTATTGTTATTATTATTGCTTCAGGATCCAATATGATTTTCCCTTCCTCTTCGAGTTCTAACAATATAGTTTTAACTAAGAGATTATCACATGTAACCTTCTTTAAGCATGAAACATGGAAAACTAGGTGCACTCATTAAGGTGGAGGTAGCTCCAATTTGTATGTCATAGTACTAATATTTTACAACCCCTTGTAAGGGCCATATTTGTTGGGTGATAATTTATCATACTTCTTAGCTTTCTTAAGGGAAATTTATTTGTATGGTTGTAGTTGTAAAAATACCCAAACACCTGCATCAAAACTTCTTTCATTGTGATGTCGATATTCCTATTGTTTCATTTCATTTGCGCGAGAGTCAAGTTATCCTTTAAGTGTTGGAGAATCTTTTTTGATTCTCTATATGATATTCCATTGGTTAAACCTTAGAATTTCTTCTTAAATATGATGTGATGTATGGTGGATGATATCCATAAAGTGTTATAAATGGAGTCTTTTTTGCTATGGTATGGAAGGAAGTGTTATACCACGATTCTGTGAGAGGTAACCACTTGAATCATTGTGTTTGTTTATCAAATACAAATCAATGAATATATCCTTCCAAATATTTTTTCACTATCTCAGTTTTCTCATCAGGTTGAGGATGATAAGATGAGCTATGAGATAATTGAGCACCAAGACAAGAAAATAATTATTTCGATGCATTTCCATTGAAAATGGGATCTCTATCACTTACAATAATCTTTTATTTCCATGTATATCTTGAAGTTTTTCCACAAATGTAGTAGGGATTGTACTGACTGTCAAAGGATGAGATAGTGCACAAACATGTGAATACCTGGTAAGTCTGTCCAGTACCACCATGATAACACTCTTTCCTTCAAACATGGGTAAACCTATGATAAAAGCCATTGATACATACTCCAAACACTTAGTTGGAATGGATAATGGTTGTAAAAGACTTCGGGTACTAATTATATCAACTTTATTTTGTTAGCAAACCTAACATTCTGCCACAAACCTATTGAATATCATATTTAAAGCCATCCCAAAAGAATTCCATCTTTACCGTGTGGTAATCTTTAAAAACTATTAAGCGCCTTCTTATAGGAGAGGTGTGAAATTCCAAGAAAACTTTTGTTTTAGTTGGGATTTTACACATGGATATAAACAATATTTTTACCACCATGAATCATTTTTCCATATAAATGTATTAGAGGCACTGAGATCTTGCTGCAACTTTTCAATGTGTGTCTACACCTCCTTTTCATCCTTCCATTCATCCCTTGCTTCAGCTATCCAATTAGTTTGGATAATAGAAATGGCATAGAGGAATTTTTCCACATCTTCATCCCTTCTTGAGAGTGCATTTACAACAACATTTTGCTTCCCTTTTTTGTAAATGATTTCAAAGTCATAACTCAACATCTTTGAGACCCATTTTTGTTTCTCTTCTAAATATAATATTTTCTCCACAATGTATTTAAGACTATCATGATATGTTTTTACATTGAAGTGTCTTCCCATTAGGTAAGGGAACCATTTGTTTAGGGAATATGGCATTACAACCATTTCCTTATCATACATATGTTTGTGTAAATATTTTCCCTTGATTGGACAAATTTCAAAAGTAGTGGATATTCCTTCTTGCATAAAAAGACATTGATTCCATTTCTTGAGGCATCTCATTCCATAAAAAATGTTTTTGTGATGCTTGGTGTAGCTTGCACCATATCTTGACACATTGCCTCTTTAACATGTTCAAAGGCCTTAGTTTTTTATGGAATCCAAAAAAATGCATCTTTCTTCATTAATGTTGTTAGAAGTGCTTCTATTTTCCAATAATGTTTAATAAACTTGTGATAATACCCTATAAACCTAATAAATCCTTGAATATGACTTAAGGTTGTGGGGATTTTCCATTCCTTTATGGATTTAATTTTGTTATGGTCTACGTCAACATCCTCATGAGATACAATATGACGTAAATATTCCTTTTCCTATACCCCAAGGGAACATTTGGAGGGTTTGGCATATAATTGTTTATCCTCCAATAGTTTGAGCACCCTGCCATCATGTTAAACATTATCTTTCCAATCCTTGTTCTATACTATAATATTTGTTGAACACACACATGGCAGCAACAGAATATTAAAAATAAAACATGAGAGCACATTTTTTATGAACAAATGATATACATTTATAGTACATGGTTTAACCGTCAGGTTCCACATCCCAAGGTCTCTTGGACTTCCTTAGTCTATTCCGCTTCCACACTAACCCATAGAGGATTAGGTGTCCAACATTCCCCCAGTTAATCCAAAGGGTTATGTATGAGTCTAAGAAGAGAGTTGTAATACAAAATGTGCAAAAATTCATGGTAGCACTAGGCTGAATGTGCTCTCGAAAATGTTGGTATAAAGGGTGGTGATTTAAGGATGACCACCAACACTGGAATGCTTAGTGAAATTCCTAGAACTCTTCCAAAACTGGAAAGAAGCTGAAGTCTTCTACTAGAGGAAGTGCTCCTATTGTTTTGAAGAGGGGAACCTTCAACCATGAAAGGGAGGTCTCACCCCACATAAACGGGAGAACTTCAACCTGAAAAGGGAAGTCTCAACCTATGATGGTTTAAGGATGACCAACAACTCGTGAATGCTTAATGTAATTCCTGGAACTCTTCCAAAAATGGAAATAAGATGAAGTCTTTTGCTAGAGGAAGTGTCCCAAACTCTATTCCTGGAATTCTTCTGAAACTGGCAAGAAGCTGAAGTCTTCTGCTAGAGGAAGTGTCCCAGATTACCAAATGAAGGCATGCTCAAGGGCATCTTTGTATCTAGTTACAACATTGAATCTAGTATGGCAGGTTATGGATCAGGCTCACTTGTAGATGACCATCATTTCCCCCCCTGTCAAATACAAGATGAGATGATGGAGAAAAATCAACTGCAAGACTATTAAATACTCTTCAACAAGTTCTGACATGTGACTGAAATATCTTCTTGGCTATTGATGCCCATTAGCAAGAAGCAATCCATCCAAGATGAATCTTTTTTCTTGCAGTAGGCTTGTTTCTGAAGCATCTGTTTGAAGAATCACTGGCTTTATGACAATGCTTAAATGGATGAAGATCAAAACAGTGATATTTCAGATGGCCAACTTAATCACAGTGTTGGCATTTCAAAATTTGTTGTGGTTTCTATTGCTGTGGAAGAGGGGCAGAATCTAGAACAACTGAAGGTGAACTGTCATGAATGGATCCAGCACTTTGAAATTGATTTGGTTTGGAGTAGTTTGGAATATGAAAGCACACGTCCTTGTCATATCCAAGACCAGTTCTATGGTTGTTGTGGACAAGCTCTTCCCAAGGTCTGATGATGGGCTTGGGAAGTGCAAGTTGAACTTCTGCATCTGCATGTAACCTTGCTACTTTATTGGGTACTAAATCTGAATAAACTGTAACATTATTATTTTGTTGTTTATGGGAGTGTGTTTCAATCTTTTGAAAAGAAAAAGATTCAGAACGGCGACTCCTTTGTTGTAATTTTGCTTGCTGTAGCTGAGATTCAAGATGAAAAAATTCAATCTTGTCATGTACATCTTATAAATAACTATGAATATCGGTGAGAAAATCCTTGTTTATTTTGATTGTATTATCCATAGTATAGAGTATTAGATTGTCTAGTGACTCTAATATTGCACCAATTGAAGCCATTTCTAACCTCAAAAAATAGTAAAACAATGAGGAAAAGATGGACACAAATTTCACTTTTATATAAACTTATGGCAACAACTTCAAATCAATCTTGGCAGCTTGCAATAGATTCAACACACAAAGAATGGTGATATCCAAAAAATAGACTCCTCGTTCACCAAAGAATTTAGCTTCCAACAAGGCAACAAGAAATTTAGGCCTCAAAAAGATATGTTCCTGTACCAGCCTTGAATCCAAGACAACTTGTCCTGGCAACAACTTCAATCTAGTTCAATAAAAATCTCTAATATGAACAATCTTTAAGAAAATACACCAATTCGATCTACAAAGGATAGTCTTGGCCTGAAACAATTTCCACTAAACTCCTAAATAATGCCAAATTGCTGCAACTTTAAAGAGTATAAACAATCCCCAATTTTTCACATAAAAGGTGGCTTACAAACATGTACATAATCTCATAAACTGCAAATCTGAAAGCACATAAGAAGCACCTTACATTTTCCAATTTTGAAATGGCAGATGATGAAGTTCTCACCCCCGAAACGCTAGGATGAAACTTTGTTACAATTTTTCCAAAACAAGTGCTTACAATATCATCAATTTCTTCACATAAAATAACCAAGATTGTAGTGAATGGTAGCACTCAAAAAACACGCATCCTAAGTACAAAAAATTAGCACATTCAAGAGGCCATCTCTATCAGCCCTTACAGGAAATAATCATCTTTTCTCCACGAAATGAAACTATTGATCTTCAGTTCAGCAGCGAGTAATGAATTAGCTTGCTCGAGATCTAAGAGGCCAAACAGTGATCATTTTTATTTTATTTTTCTGATATCATGAGGTTTGACATCAAATGACCAAGGCTGGAAATTAGAAACAAATTTCTCTTCATTTACTCCCTCGAGTAATAGATATACCTTGATTTTTTTCATTATCCTGATCCCAGCTGAATGATCCGAGTGTTGTGTAGGATGCTTCCGGTCTTTTTGCAGCAGAGGTTTCTAAAGGTGCTGCTATCTTTACTGGACCTTTTGACTCTGAAACTGTTGAATCTCATCAGTGAGTAAAGCCCAAATTCTAGGCCTTTTCTCAATGGTTAACAATAAACAAAGCTCCTCAATGTCTGCATTCAAATCTCTCGTTGTGGTGTGCCAAAGCTGAACAGCGTATATATGCCAGAACAGTATTTAAAAGCAACACACACACACACACACACACACACACACACACACACACATATATATATTTCAAAACAACAGCCACAATAATATGACCCACTAAGATTTTAATTTTGTAATAAATGATCCAATTCGACATCGTTCCATGGGAGAGTGCAACAACTTATAGGTTGAATCAGGAGTTAACGTAGAACCAGAAATATGACCATAATATATCCGCATATCATTCAATGCACATTTGACTGTTATGCATCTCTACGCTTGCCAATGCTCGAGGTTCTACTCTAGCTGCAATGGTATGACAGGCCCATGTTGTTGGCTCGACTCTACAAATTTCACGTAGGAAAACCAAATGCTGCAACGGTTCTTTAATCAAGTTGATCCGCAATCCTCAGTCCTTCAAATAACGCTTCAAGAATATCTTATAAAAACGTTTGGCAATGGAATAGCACTGACAGAGTCCGTATTCTCAATCATAATCTTGATGGTCTGAGATTCAAATGCCACGACATTCGACTATGAACTTGGCAATGGAGGTGAAAGGTTCACATAAGGGGGAGGCCTCTCAAGCGATGCTGAAATGGAATTCCCATCTTACTGTGACGTGAACCATGAGAATTTTGAGAGGGTATTGGTCAAAAGAACTGGCACAACTCTGGTTGAAACAATTGACACAACCTTTTAAGCTTAGATGTGGGCACAATTCACTTGAGAAGACTGCAACCGTCAGCCTGAGGTTTCAACGATGGGTCTCTCAGCAAGGACACATGCATACAATTTGCAGCAGTAATAAATAGACCATTTCAAGGTAGCAAAGACCCAAATTTTAAATCCTCCATAGCACTGCAAAGCGGCAGACAACTTTGTAATACAATAGGAAACTCAAAAACAACGTTTTGGGGTCTTGGGATTTTATTCCAAATCAATTTTATAAAAACAAATCCTACAATTCATTATTTCATCGCTCTATTCTGAGTAACGCTTCAACACCAGCATACAGAACTCAACGCAGCTGACTAAAATGAATGCAGTGTCTAAGTTTTCAATGTTTTCAACCAAATTCACAGCGTCCAACACAATTCAATGTATACATCCCACATATCAAGAGTAGCGACCAGAATGACACGCAGAGAAAGGCCACACACACATAGTGGCTCACACTTGAGCAGGGCAGGAATTCGCCCGCTCTGATACCATGTTAAACACACACATGGCAGCAACATAATATGAAAGATAAAACATGAGAGTACATTTTTTATTAACAAATGATATACATTTATAGTACATGGTTTGACCATTGGGTTCCACATCCCAAGGTCTCTTGGACTTCCTTAGTCTATTCTGCTTCCACACTAACACGTAGAGGATTAGGTGTCCAACAATATCATCAAAAAATAATAACACAAAGAAAGTGGAATTCATTAAATAATGAAATGTGGAAGGTGACTTAGTAATGCCAAAAGGCCTGACCAAATTCATAATTACCTTCATAACTTCTAAATGTTATGTTTAGAATGTCTTATGTCTTCAATCTAATTTAGTGATATCCTAAACAAAGATCGAGTTTGGTGTAAATTTCTCCATGTAGCTCATAAAACAATTCATCAATGACAAGGGTGGGAAATTTATCTTTAATAGTGAGTTTGTTGAGCTCTCTATAATCTGGACACATACACCATCATCCATATTTCTTGCGCACCAATATTGTTGGAGAAGAGAAAGAACTATTGTTAGGTTCAATTATACTTGCCTCTATCATTTCTGCACCCATTCCTTAAATTTCACTCTTCTAGTCATAGGAGTATCTGTAAGTTTTAATGTTTGGAGGAACACTTCATAGAATAATGTGAAATGTATCATCATGATTGTGAATATGTGGGAGACCTTGGGGAGTCTAAAAATCGTTCCAGTGGTTTTCAAGGACTCTTTGGAGATATGGATAAATGGATGAATTAGATGTATGAACATCTAGTGAGGATAATTGTGCAATTACCACTCATTGTTCCCTCTTCAAAATATTTATCATGCCATTAGAGTTGATTATCTTCCTAGGTTTCCATGTGATACCCCATAATTCAATTTCATTTCCTTCCCATAAAAAATTCTTAGGAAAGTTCTTAAAAATTAAAAGATGTCATCCCCAACTATTGTAACCATTGGACTCCTAATACAACATGGAAACCACCCATTGGAATGGAAAGAATTATACTATTCAATACATTATTTCCCCATGGTTAGATTGATATTATAAAAATTACTAGAGAAATTTATAGTTCTTCCAACTCCAACCATCACTTGACACTCTCGTGCTACATGTAGAAAACCGTTCAAATCCTTGTCTATCTAATAATGAACAATATTATGGGTACTATGTAAATCAATAAACACCATTGCCTTTTTATTCTTGATATATCCTTCTATCTTTAGAGTTTGAGGAGTGGTAATTCCCACCAATGAATTACAATATATTGTCATATTCCTTTCTTCTTTTTCAACCCCCGGGGTTGGTTCCTAGGGTATATCTTCTTTCTTGGATGTTTCTTGTTCCTTTTCTACCTCCTCTTCATAATCTATGTAAAATAATTTCTTCTCTCCACACTTATAACCCTTATGTATTTTCTCTCACAACTATAAAAAATCTTGGTTGCTCTTCTTTCCACCAATTTTTGTGGTCACATCCTTGTACGTAGTGGGAGGCCTGGAGCATCAAAACTTCCAAATTTATAGTTGTGAGTGGTAGACCTCCTTTTTTCCATAGTTTTTCTTTTAATTTTTCTTACGACCCTGAATGCATTATCCAATGACTCAAGTTCCCAAAGGTCACCCTCATGTTGGATGTTATCCTTTAAATTTGTCGATGAACACATAGGTCATATGCTTCTCTGTAATATTAGTTACCTTGATATTCAATATTTGGAAGTCCTCAATGTGCCTCCCAACTGAACCCATTTGTTTGAGATTTATAAATAGGCTAAAGAAAGTAATTCTTTTAGTATCATCATAATCTTTTATGAGAGAAAATCCATTCATACTGCGGACATTTATTGGGTTGTAAATATAAAGATGTAATGTGTACCTTTTTTGGGTGTTTCGCATCATGTAGATCGAATAACTACTCCATTTGTAGAATTTTTGCTACCATATCCTTTTCATAAAACCTCCTCATATTGTTCTTTGGAAGGTGGTTGGTCTTAAACTGATGTTAAAATCTCTAAAAGCATGATTCACATTCTTTTTGTTCTCATCATGAGTTTCCTAGAATAAATTATCACCATTAGGAAGCATTTTTTGTAGCAAATTTTCCTAAACTTTCTTCAAACCTTTTGTTTATACTTTTATGCCAACTTTCATAACTTCCATGTCTCCTTCTAAACCTTCCATATCCCATTTTATGTCTTCTTCCATCTCTTTCAATTGATCTTTTGTTTCTCTTTGTGAGAGAAAAATTCGTTTCATTTGCATTTATCCCTCTTCTTCATGTGTCATAGTGGATCTTTCTGAGGGAGTAACAGATGTAGTGTATTCTTTTTGGGAGGTATTTTGGAGCCATTTGATAATATATATGCTTCACTATTCCTTTTCAATCAATTCAAAATTATTTTTCAAACAAGAATTATCCAAATTTAAATATACACACATTTTAAGAGCTTGATTTTGAGTTTGTGGATATGGTTGACCTTGAAACTATTGTAAATCTGTGAGTTGAGCCTCTCGGGGTATGAAACTTCATCTTGATGTACCTCTCTATTTATTTTTTCCAACACCACAAGTTATACCAAGATTGGATTCTTCAAGATAAATTTATTCCAAATCTCCCATGATGAGTTAATTATGGATTGGTTCAGTGGAGAAAATTTATATGGGATGCCACATGTCCATGTTTCTACCTTAGGCCCTAAAAATTGTACATGAAAACTGATAATCCATGTTGTTTCAATCACTTTTTATGGAATTCAAATCCGATTCTTGAAGAGAGAGGTATGATGATTTTCGTCAAGACACCTCTTTGGGACTGAATTTTGGATCTTACAAAACCCCTAACTTCCTTCGACCATATCTCCAAAAATATAGAGAACCAAGGTTTGAAATTTTACCCACATTTTCACGAAGATCTTAAATCCATGTGGTCAAAATTTTAGCCTCTAGAACCTTAGATAAAAAAAATATAGTCAAAATTTCAAGATAACCTATTTGAATCAACAAAACCACAGGATCCAAAGCTCCGATAGAAAATTTTATGTATCTAGATCAAAATTACATAAACATAAGAAAATGTAGATCATTGGCTATATAATAAGCCACTTCTAGGGGAAACCCCACTTTACATCATGTAAATAAAAAATTCTTCGATGATTCAAATGAAAATACCTCCTTGGTATATATAGGAGTCTAAAGGATCAAAATATAATTGGGGCCTACATTACCATAATAATCTAAGGGCACAATAATAATAATAGTGGGATTATATGGGGCACAAAAATAACAATATTGGGTCTACACTAGTATTATAGTGACCTAACATGTATAATTGGTAGGGTTTTATATTGAAGGAACTTTGTCTTTTAACAATATTCATGTCACCGTCAATATCTATGGTCCCTATGAAAATCCTAATGTATTATAAAATCAAGGTGTAGATGAGGTGCTTCTCTCCTCCCCAAATAGAATTAATGGAAGCGATTTAAATATAGACTTTTCTAGGAGAGAAGTGTTAGGATCAAAATCTAGAATGGATCCTTTGGGTGACTATTTCTCCTCTCTCTTTTACTTTCTTAACCTCATTGATGTGGAATAGGTCAATTTTTCGCCTACTTGGAGAAGAAACCAAAAAGGTTATGTCATGGTATAGAATCAACCTGATCAATTCCTTATTACTTCTTCTCTCCTTGAACATTTTGGATTTGTTAAGTCCTAGGTCAACAATGAACTTTTGTCATATCATAACCAATCATACTCTCCCTGGGACCCCTGAATGGGGGAAGACTTGTCCCTTTTAAATTTAATAAATCTTGGTTAAATAAAGAATCCTTCCATTATATATTTTAGGAGAATAAGGGTCCTACGATAACTTCATCCCAAGTCTTGACGGTCTAACAATCAATCAAAAATATTAAATCCCTAAAGTCTAAAGTTTCCCTTTAGGATTTGGAGAAGAAAAGAAACTACTCTCAGGATCTTAGGGTGATAGGGAGGAATATTGAATACCTTTTTCTATTAACTCGGGCATCATCAACTATTTATAAGATCACAAAGTTAAAGTCTCTTGAATGTAGGAAAGAGGGCATCATCAACTATTTATAAGATCACAAAGTAAAAGTCTCTTGAAGGCAGGAAAGAGTTTCTTCTCAAAACACTCAGACTTCTAAGAACAATTTTAGGAATAATAAGAACAATTTTGTCACTCCTGAGGTGCCAAACAAGGTTTCACCACCTACCACTTTAGCACACCTTGCCAAGGATGAAGACATTGAGTACAACATCATTGATAGTATAGAGAGATATCATGATGATATATCCATCTATGAGCTAGCGAAATTGGGATGCCAACATGAGTTGATGATCGAGGATTTCATATCTCAACCTATTTCAGGTAAGACAATTTATGCTTCTCAAGCTTCGTTCGGTAAATTTACCACTATAATTGAATTAGTGGTTAATTCTACCAATGTAAATTCTATATCCACTTTCCCCCCTTTTCCCTCAACTTTTGAAATTTTCAATTATAATGTTTGTAATTGCCTTGTTTATTCTATTGTATTTTTAAATTTTATGGATTTATCTATCACAAAGAAAATTAACGCTAAACAGGAAAATATTAATGCCAGAGTCATACAATTAGATATATAACTAGTGAAGGCAATCAGTGAAATATAAATGTTATAATTATATTATGTTATGATCCCAAATTTCACTAGTGTATCAACATAGTTATTGTGGATATTCCGAAATCCTATGGATTGCTTCTAAGTAGAGATTGTTCTAAAAAGTTGCAAATATATTTTCCACAAACTGGTTTCATTTGTGGCTTCCTTATATGGGAAAGAATAATCATATTCGAGTTGAAAGTGAACCTTTTATGAAGCATACCATTACGGTGCTTGAAGCACACAATGAGATGATTAGCTTTAACCAAGTAAGATTCGTGAATTATTTTTTAGAAGTTGATCATGGATGTTATCTTGTGTAGCCATCCTTTGTACCACCAGATACATAGTTGGAACTCCTTCCTTGCAATCCAATAGCTGCAAATGATCTTTGTAACATAGATATAAATAGTACTAGTCTAGAAACTAACCTAGTTGCTACTAACGTTTGGACTTTGTATTTTGATGGTTCAAAAACATAGGAGGGTTCTAGAGCTGGTTTCATTTTGATTTACCATCAAAATAAGTATCTGATATCATGTTGATTGGAATTCGAGTGCATGAAAAATATTTGAGCATATGAAGTACTCATACAGGGACGATAGAAAGCCATAAAATCCAAAGTAGAAGTGGTAAACGTAATAGGTGACCTAAAGATTGTCACGTGTTAGGCACAAAAAATTATTCAATATGTGTCATATAATATTAAGAACTACCAACAAGAGGTATATCATCTTATATCTTCATTTAAAGCATTTAATGTTGATTATGTTCCTAGGATTAGTAATGTAGCCACATACGCTTTAGCTAATGCAACTGCTAGGTTTTCACCACTTAGAGATGGTTTTTATGTTGAGATGATTTATAAGCCACATAAACTTGAAAATATCACTAATTTATGTGCGTTCAATGATGACAAGAAGATATTGGATTTTATGGTTGATGTTGACAAGTTTAAGGATGTGGTGATTGATGAAGATGAGCATGAGAAGGATTTACATGAAACAACTTAGGCACATAAAAGAAACAAAATACCAAAGTGTGTTGTATCTCTAGAGAATATCTATGACCTGTAAAACTATTTTAGGGGACCAACCAACACAAAGACCCAATGTTCCACATTATTTCCCGAACAAGTTAACTTGAGAACCAACGAAGTTATGAAGTATGTGAACCTCAATACATGTTGTTCTCCCCAACAATGACAAGCTTTCATTCATCTTTTCAAATAGTACCAAGATGTGTTTTCATGGACATACGATGATTTCAAAACCTATCATACATGAATCATCGAGTTGGTGATACCTATAAAGGAAGTGGTAAAGCCATTTCAAAAATGTTGAAAGTTTTCATCCTACGCTTGAGCCCTTAATTCATAACAAACTAAGGAAGTTGTTGGATGCTTGAATCATCTTTAAAGTTCATAATTATACTTGGGCTTTTAATTTTTCTCTAATTAGAAAGAAATCTGGAAAAATACGCTTATGTGTATATTTGCAACATAAACCAGACTTCTAATAAGGATAATTATCCCATTCCATCTATGGATTAGATACTCTAGACAATATCCATATCTGATATGTTCTCACTATTGAACAAATTTTCATGATACAATCAAGTTCTAGTGGCAGAACCCGATAGATTGAAAACAACGTTCAGGACAAAATGGGTTACATTCACATTTAGGTAAATGTTATTTGGACTTATAAATGAAGATGTTACATTTCAACGAGACATGGAAATTTCCTTTAGGGATTTGATTGTTCAAATCATAGTCACTTACTTAGATGACATTATAGTGTTTTCTAAGAGAGCATTAGACCATTTTCATCATCTAAATAAAACCTTCCAGTGGTGTCGAAAATATGGCATATCATTAAATCCAAAGAAAGGAATCTTCAATGTGTCAAAGGGAAACCTTTTGGGACACATCATAGCCAAGAATGGAAATAAAGTGGATCCAAAGTGGGTGAAGATTATTTCTAAGATTCCCTTTCCTGTGAACAAGAAGGCCATGAAATCCTTCATGGGGAAAATTAATTTTCTTTAGATGTTTATATTTGACTATTCATAAATTGTTAAAACTTTGCAAGAGATGATCAATAAGGATGCAATATCTAAATGGTACCTAAGGGAGAGAATTGATTTTGGAAAAATAAAACAAGCAATTGTTTATGCTCCAACATTATATATTCTAATATTCAATAGATATTTCTTTTTGCATACAATTTCTTTTGATACATTTATTATTGTTATTCTAACTTATAAGGACAATCAAGGAAATGAACATCCAATCTCGTTTATAAGCGCTAGCATACAGGGATTGGAATTAAATTATCATGCCATATATAAACAAGTGTATGTAACCTACAATGCAATGAAGCACTTTAGGACTTATCTCTTGAAAAGTCATGATATCATATGCATGCCTCATCCAACGGTTAGTTCACTCTTTGTACAACAAGAGTTGTGTAGGAAGGTAAACTAGATGACAAGTTTGTAGGAATATGATTGTTAGGTCCCTATAATACTAGTGATTCCCCCATTACTATTCTCGTTGTCTCGCTTATTGCTATTGTTGTGCCCCTATTGTCCCCATATTGTTATTATTGTGCCCCATAGAATCCCACTATTGTTATTTTTGTGCCTTTATATTATTATTGTTAGGTCGTCTTGGTTATATTGTGATCCCTTAGGCTCCTATATATAGAAAGGAGGTTTTGTCATTTGAATCATAAAAGAATTGTTCATTTTCGTAATGTAAAGGAGGTTTCCCCCTTGAAGAGGCTTAATTCTAAGCCATTGATCTATCTTTTCTATCTTTTTTTGAGCTGGTTTCATAACATTTGGTATCAGAGCTTTGGATTCTAGGGTTTCGTTGCTCCAAATAGGTCATCATGGAATTTTCGCTATCAATTTCTTTTTGGCGACATTTTAGAAGCTCAAAAAAAAAACCATTTGAGACGAAATCTTTTTGAATCTCAGGTTTGAATTTCAGATCTTGTATTGCTATATTTTTAGAGATATGATCTGAGGAAGTTAGGTTTTGTGCAAGCTCCATAATTTCATCTAAAACAAATCATTGTGAACTTTTTGTTATAACTCTTTCACTACAAAGTTTCAGAAGCTAAAAAAAAAACCAATTTAAGAAGAAATCAATCTGAACATAGGCTCTGAATTTTAGATACTGTCTCGCTATATTTTCGAAGGTATAATATGAGGAAGTTAGGGTTTTTGTAGACCCCTGAATTACATTCCAAATAGGTCACCGTGGGAAAATCATCATAACTTTCACTCTGAGCATCAGATTGAATTTTTGTCAGAGGTTACAGAAAGAGGACGAACTATAGTTTTTTGGGTATCATTTTCAAAACCTAAGCTTGAAACAGTGGCTTGCGGCATGTTGTACAAGTTCTATCTATTGAACCAGTCTATACTTAGGTCATCGTGGGAGATTTGGCATAACTCTTCATTGGAGAATCCAATCTTGATCAGACTTGCGGGGTTAGAAAGATTGCTCAGAGGGTTATGATAGGAAGCACTTTTAGACCTTGGAGATCAAAAATTATAGAGATACATCAGATTCAATATCAAGCTCCTACAAAGTGAAAAAATGTGTGTAGTTTTTTTTTAATTTTTGCATAAGCTTGGTTTGAAAAAATATTTTGAAGAAATTCAAGGGAATAGTGAAGGATTATTATCAGTAATTGATTCCCCAAAGAAATAAAATGGAAACACCTAGTAAGAAACCTAAAATCTCTAGCATGACTCATGAAGAAGAGGAAGAAATGCAACATGATATATCAAAATTACAAGACCAAGTGCAACACATTTCACTCGCATAAAAAGTAACAGAAGCTAAGATGGATGGTTTAAAGAAAGACGTAGAAGCTAAGATGTATGGCGTGGAAGCTAAGCTGGATGTTTTAAATAAAGGCATGGAAGCTAAGATGGATGGTTTAAAGAAAGGCATGGAAGCTAAGATGGATGTTTTAAAGAAAGGCATGGAATATTTGAAGACAAATTTGACAAAGTTTCTACAAGAAATGCTTACTAATGGAAAAAGGGTAGTAAATGAAACTCATGATGAGAACAAAATAAATGTTAATCATGATTTTATAGAATCTAACATTGGATCGAAGAACCACCATGTTCCAAAGATCGATATGAGGAAGTTTGATGGCAAGGATCCTAGAACATGGATACTACAAATGGAGGAATTTTTCAATATCCATAATGTGCAAAACACACAAAAGGTACGCATTGAAACTTTATACTTGGAACCAAATAAGTTTGTATGGTATTGATGCCTTTGATCTCGTAAAAGAATTGTCACTTGGGCTATTTTTACGGATGAAATGATAACACATTATGAGGGTACAAAAAGAAACACTCTTTTTAACCAATTGATAAATCTCAAACAAAAGGGTTCAATGATGGATCACATTGAGGACTACCAAAAATTGAATATAAGAGTAAAAGATATTCCAGAGGAGCAAAGGAATCATGTGTTCATAGGGACTTTAAAATATAACATCCAACCCGAGGTTCGCCTTTGGGAATGAGATTCATTGGAGAAGGCATTCAGGTTGACAAGAAAAATGGAAAGCAAAATTATGGCAACAAGGAAGCCTACCACTCACAATCATAAAGATGGAGGTGTTTCTACCCCTAGCCATCCACAACCTACAAGATTGACACCACGACAATTGGAAGAAAAAATATCAAAAGGGCTTTGTTATAGTTGTGATAGAAAATACACTAATGATCATAAGTGTTCCGAGAAGAAATTATTTTACATAGATTGTGAAGAGGAGGAAGAAAAGGAACAAGAAACTTCAAAAGAAGAGGATATACACGAGGAACAAACTCTAGAAAAAAAAAGAAGTGAATCACCACACCTCAAACTATCAAGATAGAAGGGCATATCAAGAAGAAAAAGGTAATAGTGTTAATTGATTCGGGAAGTACCCATAATTTTATTCATTGTAAGATAGCTAAGGAATTGAATTTCTTCCTATATCCAGCACCACAGTGTCAAGTGATGGTTGCAAGTGGATGAACCATAAATTGCTCAGGAAAGTTCCATAATATCAAGTTATCCATGGGTGAATATGCATTGAATAGCCCAACGCTTTCCATTCCAATCGGTGGTGCTCATGTTGTACTAGGATTCCAGTGGCTACAATCCTTGGGTGCAATAGCTCTTAATTTTCAAGAACTTTTCATGAAATTCTTTTAAGAAGGAAGTGAAGCTGAATTAAGGGGTATCGTAGGGAAATCGGGAAAGATAATCAGCTCTAACGGAATTACAAAGCTTCTAAAGAAAGAACAACGAGGCATAATTGCACAATTATGTTCACTAGAGGTTCCCACAAATGTTTGGAAGCATATATTTGTTGCTTTGTATCTGATAAATAGACACAATGGGTCAAATTGTTACCTCTGGTTGAATAGTGGTACAACACTTCCTTCCATACTGCAATAAAAATGACCCCATTTATGGCACTTTATGGATATCATCCACCATCGATCACATCATATTTAAGATAAAATTCTAAGGTTCAAGCAGTGGAAGATCACATTGAGCATCAGCAACAAGTTCTCCAAATCTTAAAGGATAACCTCACCTTGGCATAGAATAGAATGAAACATGAGGCAGATCAACATCATAGCGAAAGAAGTGTTGATGTAGGTGATTGGGTATTCCTACGGCTACAACCATATAAACAAATGTCCGTCAAGCAAGCTAAAAAGGATAATAAATTATCACCAAAGTATTATGGTTCGTACAAGGTGTTGCAAAAGACAGGTACTATGGTATAAAAATTGGAGGTTCCTGCAGCTTCCCGAGTGCACCTAGTTTTCCATGCTTGATGCTTAAAGAAGGTTATAGGTAACAAGCTTCCAGTTCAAACAATATTGCCAGAACTTGATGAGGAAGGAAAAATCCGATTGGAACCTGAAGCAGTCAAAGAAACAAGAACTTGATAGCTATGAAATCGATTAATTTCAGAGTATCTCATCAAGTGGAAGAACTTACCCATGGAAGATTCCACATGGGAGGATGAGAATTTTATACAAAAGCATCCAGAACTACTCAAGTGTTGAGGACAACACTTTTTTGAAGGAGAGGGGCATGCTAGTTCCCTATAATACTAGTGATTCCCCCATTACTATTGTCATTGTATCCCTTATTGTTATTTTTGTGCCCCTATTGTCCCCATATTGTTATTATTGTGACCCATAGAATCCCGCTATTGTTATTTTTGTGCCTTTATATTATTATTGTTAGGTTGGATTGGTTATATTGTGACCTCTTAGACTCCTATATATACAAAGGAGGTTTTGTCATTTGAATCATCTAAGAATTGTTCATTTGTGTAATGTAAAGGAGGTTTCACCCTCGAAGAAGCTGAATTCTAAGGTGTTGATCTATCTTTTCTATCTTTTTGTGAGCTGGTTTCATAACAATGATATAGAATTCAAGCTACTTCATATAATTAAAAGAAATGGTATCTACCATCTTGCAATAGAATCAATCATTTTTCTAGAAGAACATTCTTCTGGATGGGAACAAGAAATTGATATGGACAACATTGATCAAGTTACCCTACAAATGCAGCCATGCTTTCGTACACTGATGTACGTCAATATCTAGATAAATGAAACTTACCCTTACAATTATTGGAAAAAAAAGAGGGAAACTTGTCTCAAAGCATTATCTTATCAACTTTTTCATCATGTGATTTTCTGAAAGCACCACAATGGAGATTTACTTAAATACTTGGAATTGTATGATTCAAGAAGGGTGTTAAGGGACCTTCATGATGGGCTAGCTAGTGGGAACTACGTAGGTGATACTACATATCAAAAAGTAACGAGGATTGGATATTATTCTCCCACACTATTTAAGGGTGCACATGCCTATGCCCATAAGTGTCTTGTATGTCAAACATCTGTTGGTCGTGATAAGAATTCAGTCGCCCCATTGCAATCCATTTCCATTGAAGAACCATTTCAACAATGGGGACTAGATGTTATTGGAGATATTTTTCCTCATTCACTGAAGCATCACCAATACATCTTAACTACCACTAAACACTTTACTCGGTGGGATGAAGAATTTCCATTAAGATAAGTGAACGAGAAGGAAGTCATTCACTAAATGAAATATAATATCATTACTAGGTTTAGCATTCCTACATCACTTGTGTTTGATAATGCAACTTACATTTTGTCATTAAAACTTTATGAATTTTCATTGGAAAATGGTATTGTTTTAAAGAACTCATCTAACTATTACCCTCAGGGAAACAAATTAGTTGAATCTACAAATAAGAATTTAATTCATATCATAAAGAATTCTTTTTACTCTAAGAAAAGGAACTAGCATAATGCATTGGTGAATGTTTTACGACATGACTGTGTTACCCATAAGCCTCCTCTAGAGATCTCATCTTACTTCCTCATATATGGAAAATAAGTTATTCTTCCTCTAAAATTATATCTCTCGGCCTTACAGCTTTCCCAAGAATATATACATAAACTGTGTCCAACCATTTATAGCAAGATAGATACCTTTCTTAAACTTGAGGAAGAAAGATGCAAGACAAAGGAAAAAGATTGTGCACCAGAGTCATATCAAATGCTAGTTTGGCAATAAATTTGTGGGGAACAAAGAATTTGGTGTAGGAGACCTAGTATTGAAATGGGACAAAGCCCATGAAGAGAAAGGTAAACACACCAAATTTCAATCCATATGGATTGAACCCTATACGATTTATGAAAATCTTGGCCATCATTCTTATCATATTTAATCCTTATATGGGATGATTAACCCTCTTCTTATTAATGGCCATGATTTGAAACTTTACTTTCATTAGTAGCCTCAGTCTGCATTTCTTCCTATGTACATATTTCTTTCCTCGTTTATATCTCATTGTTATTTTCACTTATGTCACATCTTTTTTTTCTTTCTTTGCATTATTATAGTCAATGTACATAAATAAGACCTTATTTGGAAGTGTCTTGTTTGGTCCTAATAAATTTGGTGAAAGCTTTTAAAGGAAATTGTGACATATAACAACACTTGGCTAACTTTTGGTCCCTCTTCTTTTCTTGGGTCTAATATATTTAAGGTCAATAATGTCTGAATAGAAAATAGTATTCATTCTGAATGGAAAGTTGTAAGAAGAATTATGATGCATGTATCAATTATAGGAACTTCATTCCTTGACTCAACATTATAATTAAATGGTATTTTTTTTCTACCAATCCAATCAAATATAGAAGGGAAAGGAGAAAATTAAAAGCGAGCACAACAATTTCAAAGGTGAATATAATAGTCTCTATAAAAGGAACAACCTCTCTTGCTTATAAATAATTTGAGATCCCTCTTCCACTTGGTGATAAAACATAGATAAAATTGGTCATATTGAAAATAAAATTAAATGGTGAAAGAAGAGAAAGGATTCTTACCTAGAGGGGTGAAGCAAGAAACTTCGTCAGGGTACTAAAAAAGCTCACTGACAGGAAAGAAATGCTTATGTTTCCTTAAAGTGACTCTTTTGGGGTACTCAATAGACTTGCTAGCAATACAACAACACTAGAGATGGAACTTAAACTCTGATCATCCAAAACTCATGAATATATACTATCCTTCTTCCCAATTGAAACAACTGATATATATCAAGACTTCTAAATGTATTTGAACCGAGAGAGGGGATAGGAGAGACCATGTCTATAATATCAATAAGTGGGTAAGTTCATGTGATCCAAACAGCGAATCAATATGTCGTGAAAGGCTAGATCTTGTGCATAAAGCTAGTCCTCAATAAAGAATATGGGGTTCTTCCTATGAATCACCAAATGTTGTTGTTGCTATAACGCCCTCCAAGTTTTTCCTACATTAAAATTTTGAAGCCTCCCATTGATCATGTGAAATGTTGTTTTGAGTTGTTAAATTTATTTTATGCTTGTTCTCTAATTTTTTATAAGTGTTCAACTACCTTTTCTAAATAAGCCCAAAGTTTCATATTTTGTTAGAGGTAGCTCTAGAACACCTTTAGGAAGAAACTGCAATGGACTCTTTTGTGTTAGCTAACCCTATTTTTTATTAGAAAATGTGTTGGACATATTCTCATGGCATAGTGCACCTTTCAGTTTCAATTGACACATGTGTCATAAAGGTATATCTTAAGTGTCGCTTGGAGACAAGTGCCATTTTACTATTATTTCACACTATGCTCGTTGGTTTTGTGTATTGTGGATAATTTTTTTATGTGCATGAGTGATCATGTTCAAGTCCTGTTATATGATTTTACTCCCTTGTCTCATTGATATCACTCTTAGTCAATTTTGGAGTCTTTCTATATCCTCACCTCTTGCACAACTCATGACCACATTAAACTTCTAGTCAAGTCATGAGCACATGGCACACTCCTAAGCCTTAGTGATCAGACCCTTGCATCCTGGAGTTGCACACTGTGCCCACCTAGATGAAAACCTCATTCACTATGCAAGCTTGGACCAACCGTTCCCTGGATTGTGCACTATCTATTCTCAGTGGATAGTAGGGACTTTTTGGACCCCTACAATGATCAACTGTGAAACCCTTGGAGCCTACCTATCAGCCACTCTACACTATGTAGCTACAATTACCAAGCTTGCCTCCCTTGTCTACTCAAATTTTCCATTGTTTAATACCTTGATTAGCCTTGCCTTCAATATGTATTATGCATATCTACTGGGTAGTGGGGACATCCTTCAGCCCTTGTGGTTCTCAACTGTGCTATCCCCCGACCATTCTCCTTAAGAATTGTGTACTATGCATTCTTAGTGAGAAAGCTTGTCATCTCCACTTCTAGGACTTAAAAAGCAAACCATATTGCCTCCTCATTCCTTTCCAGTAAACATTGCCCACTCCTAGTGCCTAGTCTGTCACTCCTTTCCTCCTAATCCTACACACTGCACCAAAGAAGGCCTCTCTCTCAGAGCTTGCACAATATCCCATTATAGTCAACATCTTGCATGTGAAAAGAAGGTATACAAGTTGATTTTGGGACTAATATTATCTTATCATGAGTGAACTA
The DNA here is from genome assembly GCA_031772625.1 of Pinus tabuliformis. NCBI lineage: Eukaryota > Viridiplantae > Streptophyta > Pinopsida > Pinales > Pinaceae > Pinus > Pinus tabuliformis. The sequence goes on along the minus strand of CM062804.1, from coordinate 821,529,206 downwards.
CATTAGTAGGTGTTATCATCCTAAGATGGAAATACGATGCTCATGTAGGTCATCAAGGAGAAGTTGAGAAAGACACATAGGGAGGTGAGACACAAAGGGACCCTCAAACAAGGAGATAAAGGATCTCTAGTCTATGTCATATAGGTGAATACCAGGATGACATGGAAGACTCTAATACTATAACCACTCCCATTTTGAAGGGTGAAGATGAAGTACAAGCAATATTTATCATGAAGTACAAGAAGACATAACAACAAAGAGAATAATTTGACATTGTTACACTACAATGAAGTCTTATGTTAGAGTTTGCAAATTATGGCTTCTAAAAGTGTCATCACAAAAGTATTATGTTGTCCTTTCGTTTTTCCATAATTTGTGGAATGTAATTTTGTATTTCCAAATAAAATGAGAAAATGTAAAATGTGTGGAAGTCCAAGGGTCACACATGGAATGTGGAAAGTCACTAGAAATTCCTAGAGTCATATAGGGATAAAAGGTCACATAAAATCTCAAGAGACATGAGGGAGTTCAAGAGTCACAACATTTGTTATAAATACACCCTCATAACTGAAGAAAGGGACTTTTTAGCTTAGGTTCTCAAGCAAGGCATAAGAGAGAAAATAATCCTTTTGAGTAGCAAGTGGTGGATTAATGTTCCACCATTGGATCTAGTGATGTATAATTGTAATTATGTATCATGAAACTTTAACTTAATGATTTGAATCTCTCAGTGTCAACACACTTTCATGCATGTATCATGAATGTTGTAACATAATTATTTCAATATTTGTGGTGTATGTTTGTATTTATATATGCTAAGGAAAATGAACCATTTTGTTGGCTTTAGCATACATATTTGAATTGCGTGTCTTTTTTTTATTATCATTCTTTCTTTGTGAAGCATTTCACAAGATAATTAATCTTTCTTTTATATATGTGTGTGTCTCCTTATTAGGTTAGTACTATTACTTTTTTTGTGAATAATCACATTCTCTTTTCCATTTGTGAAAGACCTTTACACGCATTGCAGTTGATTACTTCACAAGGGTAACTCACTTTCTTATATGGAAAGTATATGCGTACTCTCTAATGTTGTTTATTGTAGTCAGGGAAAATAATTAATATTATGGGAGCCGAGCATATTTCTTCGATGGTGCTCCTACTCCAAATAGTGTGAGGTATAGTTGGGACTTCAAATCAGGGAGACCTATGGTATGTTGGTGGTTTCTAGTACTGTCAACACTATATTAAACCTAACAATTCCAAATTTTCTGATTAACATTGTCTAATTAGGAGGATGCAAGAAAAAAAATTTGTTGTGTGATTGATCGCTGTCCATGGGAGGGTGTCTTATTTTTATAAAAAGAAATTTGCAGAGTATTATTATATATTAGTTGAAATTACGCCATATTTCTACGAGTAAATTTTAGAATATTCAAATACATTGCACCCGTTTCCTTTTCTGAGGAAAGAAAGGGAATAAGGGTATTTTACTAGTCAAATGGGAGAAGCTAGCACTCCCTAAAAAGCTAGGTTGATGGGGTTTGTTAAGCTTGAAGCATTTCTTTATTTCCTTACCAACTAAGAGTAGTTGAAGAACACTCCTTGATAAGAGTCTTTGGAGCCTTTTAATGATGAGAAAATATTTGTAAGTTTTGCTATGGAAGAATGGATTAAGATGCCCATAAAATGTTGTAAGAAGGGGTCCATTTCCTATAGGATCTTTTCAAAAGCCTCTTCGATGGTTTATAATTGAATTCTTTGAAAAATTTGTGATGGGATTTCTATTTTCCTTGGAAAGGATCCTTAGTTAGGGTGTGGACAATATTTATACCTTTTAGAATAGCTATTTGATTTCCTTAATGCTAGAGGTCTGCAAACTCTTGTAGATTTTTCTTCAAATTGGCTATGTATAGGTGACAATTTGTGGATGTTTGGTCATGAAATAGGCCTCCTAGCCTATTTTCAACTCGAATGTGACTCATATATTAGAAAGCTTAATAAGGATATAATATATTTAGGACAATTTATTAAGGATTAGATTATGTGGGGAAGAAATCTTTCTAACAGTACTATCATTTCTTTAAAACCTTATTCTTCTCTTATTCAAAATTCTGATTTATGTGTTTCCAAATGGTGATTTAGTTATGTGTGGCGAGGCTTGTGACCTGTTGATAAGCAGAAAAATTCCTCTTGTAATGAGTGAGTATTGGCTCGATTAGAGTCCCAATTAGACCCTTTTCGTTGAGATAGTTGTATACTCTCCAGAACTAAGCCTTGGTTTCCTAGGCTAGACTAAGCTAAAAAGAGGTAAAGGAGATGAAAAATAAATAAAAAATAAAGAATAGGGAAAACAATTATCTAGAAAATATAAAAAAATTATTAATTGGATGAGGTCAATTTGAACAACAATTAGGATGGGGGGAAGGGGATTCATTCAAACATAATTAAACATGTGAAATATCATATCCATTTAAATCTATTTGGAATTTTGGTACAACTAGCCACACAAAATGGTTTGGGAGAGATTTTATACAGAAAACTTAAAAAAATATTTATTATGTTTTCATCTTATTCAAACTAATTTTTATTTGTGTTATTGGAATTAATATAGATGCATTAACTAAATATAACAAGAAATAATAATATTCTTGAAAATGAAAATAACTTATATTCTATCCCTTGAATATCATATTTCAACCATTAGACATGAATATATAAAAAGTTAACAGTTCATAAAATTTTGCTTGATAATAGATGTAGACTACAACATATCCTAAGAAATGTATAAACAAAATAATAAAATATTCATTCAAAAATAAATATGTACAAGTTAAATAAAAATACCAGATGCATCCATTAAGGAATTAAAAAGATGACCAGACATTAGTCTCATAGCTCAAAAACACATTTGATTATGAAATTGGTCTTCAAAAGAGTTGTAACTTCAAAATTTGATTAAAAAATGCAAGTTCTGAGCTTTCACAATTTCTCGACCTCTACTCCAATGTAAGAGGCCGTATAAATACTTAAAAAATAAGATAAGTCTATTTGACAAATAACAACTTAGAAAATCATAAATATTTTCTCTAATAAAGAAATACTTCTAAAAATAAAAGTAATCCAGTTGTTTATCTTTCTTCCTCATCCTCAGAGTCTTTATCCTCCATGTTGAGTAGCAAATGTGGTGCATGGATTTGGATGTGATTCACCCATTCTGAATATACTTGAGTAACAACTGAGAAATGAATTGGATGAAACTAATTTGTGTTGACCTAGAAATCTGAAATTAAACTTTGGATTGTTTTCTTCTTTTTTTGATACTTATTTCCAAACTTAGAAATGAGTTTAATTTGTTCAAAAGGGAACTGTAGAAATTTCTGGAAAGCTTGTTGCATCCATATTTTGATCTCACTTATTTCTTTCTGGTCCTTGATGATGATCTCTTCTACTGACTGCTTCAACTCTCCTGGAAGGAATTATTTTAATGGTTTAGAACCTGGGATATCAAACTCCTCAATAAAATCAGTTCCCTTTTCCCATATTTCTAAACATTTTCCTTGGGAATTTTTAGTCCATTCTCTGACTTCCTTGGCTTTTATTTCTCTGTGGCTTAAGGATGCATACATCAGTTTTATATCTTTAATAGAAACTTTTGGAATTACCGCAAACCATAATTCCTTTTACTAGTCCAGGATGGACGAAAATATGACCTTGATGTATTTATATTCTTCTACTAAGGAATCAATCCTCTCATTAATATTTAAAATTTATTGATAAAATATTGATATTTTATCCATGCGCTTATAAAATATGGATGTATCCTTCCCTAAAATTAAAAATATTTGTAATGTCAATTCCTTCAAAATTTCTAGACTCTATATTGCCCCATGATTTTGATTGAGTTGAGATTGAAGAGAATCAACCTGCTCTTTTACATCTATGGTTATGATTTCAGTGTTACTTTCAACTTCTTCTTTCAATATCCGAGTTTGATTCTCATGGGCTTCTTTCAAATCTTGAATGTGTTGAGCATGTTTTGATTTTAACTCATTCAATTCCATTTGGAATCGACTCTGAATATTTTCCCTTTCTATCGCAAAGCATTGGACAAGAGTTGCATAATACCTTTTCTAGTTGTCTTCATTAAACAATTTTCTCTTCTCTAACTATTTTTCCAATGCTTTAATTCTTTGTAAACTATCCTCATATGATGTTGCAAGCTCATTGATATGATATTGATTATAATTTACAAAATCACCCAAAGCCTATGAAGATTCTTTGGCCTTTTCCTTAACATCACCTTGGGCTTGCCAACTGTATTCAGTAACAGTTTCTAGAGAATCAAACTTTCTTTTCTTAGTTTTTCTAACCACTGACTTAGTTTGGGAATTAAATAAATACTTTGTGAGAGAAGGAAAAGTATCAAAAAATATTTCTAGTTTAGGAACAAGCTTAAACAAAAATGAATCCTAAGGAATATTAGTGTAAATAGGTGTCATCAAAGTATTTGTGACTGCACATTTATCAATCTTTCTGTTGTTCCAAGGCCTCTTAATTTATTTTGGAAAAAATATCATCAAATATTTGTTTATCCTTTTCTACATCAATCTCCATTTATTGATCTGTTATATTCTTGGGTTGCTTCTATTTTATGTCTTTAGGATAATTTATCACAATGATCTCATGATCATGTACTGTTTGCTTGTCTGATGACTTCAATGTTTCTAGGTCTTCTTGACTTTTCTCTGGTACTTCTATAGTTGGTACATCTTTTGTGACATATTGATGTTTATTTATTTCATCTCTTGTGACTTCTTGTTCACATGTAACATAAACATCTGCTATTTTTTTAATTTGAATTTCTTGCTCTTCTTAAGAGACAAAGGAAGGATCTGAAGAAATCTGTCTAAAATTAAATTGAATGAACTCAAAAGTTTTAAGTTCTTCTACAAACATATCAACATGTAGAATTTTCTCCATTGGGAATCCTTCAAAAATATTTTCCCTTAATTCTTGTAATTTGGGTCTTCGTTCAACATCTAAGAGATGTCCTTTATCGAAAGCCTATTGGAAATCATAAATGACTATGAAAACCTCATCGAAAGCAATATCTTGATGGGTGAATATTTTAACATAGGTTACTTATTTATAATGATTACTAATTATTCCATGGGGGTAATATTCATAATGAGGTAAATAATAAATCCAAACATCCTCGAGCTCCTCTTCTACATTGAACGCATTTCCCTAGTCTCTGATATTTATCTCTTCATATTCAATTGGAAATAAAGGCCATATTTTCTTTTGCAATTTTCGAGCGCAGATGTTCAAGGAAGATTGAATAGCTACTTCCCTCAAAGAGATTATTTAAGGAATATATATAGGTAAAAGTTGAGGACCAACCTCACTACCATAGACTCTTATGTAAGAAAATAGTTCTTCAACAAACTAGTGGCCTATAGTTTCTAAGCCTTCTTTGAGACTTTCACTGATTCTAGGAGGGGCTTTACCAAAAATAATTTCATGAAGAGGGATCATAACATAATGACAAATATCATAAATATGGAATTTGAAATTTCTTTCCCAAAGGATTGGGGCATAATTTTGAATGGGGAGTTGTTGGTTAGCAGGATAGTTCCATTTCATAAGGGGAAATGGGACTAAGGAAATAATGATATCCATTGGGAATGAAGACATATAAGATATCTACTTGTAGCTAGGAGGAGATATTAATGATAATTTCAAAGCGTATGTGATGCTTTGTGATAAAATAGCGGTCGAATTAAGGCTCTTTAAACCATGCAGGATACTATGGATTATGGGAATCCATTTCATTTTACAATGTTTTGGATCTTTTTCTCCATATAGTCGGGTTAAAAATTTGATAAGAAATCTGACAAGTTTCTTAAAAATAGAAATGGGGTATTCCTTAGGATCTTTCAGCTTAAACCATTTTTTTTTTCTTCTCACAACTAGCTTTCAATTACTTTGTCATAATTCTCCTCACATGTCTTGAAAACAGTGTTTCGGAAATTGTTGAGGAATTCAATATTGAGATGGATTTTAGGAGTATTGAGCTTATAAATAGTAGATAAGGTTTCTAGTTTCTAGGAGGTTATAACATTTTTGTTGTGGTGTTACATAATGTGAGTTGGGATATCCATGTATGAAAATCCAGGAAATCATATCATAATAAGGGAATATTTTATCCCTAGCAACTAGCTGATGCAATTCTAATTTCCTAATTCCTTACAAAAGTTTATTCTTTGATTGAGAAGCTCTCACAATTTTCGACCATTCTCTATTCTTAAAGAAATCAAAAATATCCTCCCACTTGATCATGCCTCATTTTTGAGTTCTGTAAGTGGAGTCGAAGATCACAGATGAGTTGAAGCTATATTCCTCTGGTTATGGATTTTCTACTTCTTTCAAATTTCCTATTATATGCTCCACTGCTTGTCTCATTACTGTAGATGATTTTCCCTTCTTTCCCTTTTTATGGCCTATGAAAAAAATAGAAAATATGATTTATCTTTGTTAAATATTCTAAAATAAGGATGAACAATACTTCAACAATATGCTTTTACCTAAACAAAATCATTGAAACTCAGTCTTTTCTTTGATATAATTCAAATTTCTCTTAAACGGTCCTAACAGTTGAGAACTTATGAATTTTGATTAAAAATCAGGGAATACATGGATTAATCGATATGATTTGATAATTAATTTCATATTATGTAAACCAATTTTCTATTCAGCAAATTGAGACAATCCATGAGATTTAATGGTGATATCAAATAAAAATCATTTAAGCATGAAAAATAGGAAATTAAAATTTCAAATTAATTTATTGAGAATCAATAAAAAATAATAAAAAAATTATGCATATCGAGGAAAAAATAATATATTATTAGATAGTCAAGAGTCAAGGATTCAGGAGGTCGGATGGTTTTTTATTTGTTTATTGGGTTCTACTTACCTCCGAACCCGACTTCAAGGAATTCAGGTGATACAAAAAGGTCCGATAGTCGAATAGTCTGGATGTGAGAGTGTCGGGTAGTCAGGATCAATATATGATTGAGAGAGACCATAAGTTAGTCTGATCTTGAAGTTGAGAGGTCAGAATCAGGATTGTGAGTATATGTTTTTTGCAAAAAAATGAATCACATAATTGTTATCTTCAATATTAAACTGATTATGAACAACTAACTTATCTATTGAATATTTTCATGTCAACACATTGTTGTGGCCACAACCACCACCCTATCAAAACTTGCCTTGGCAGCAATTTTGAATGTGTCCCCTTTAGTCCCAAAGACTTTAACTTGTTGCCAAGCTAAATTTTCAGTTCTTAATGGTCAAGACCCCCCTTTTATTCCTTGTTGCACCGTCCCTTCATCACCAAGCCTAGCCCTCCATTCATTCCCTCCATCGAAACGTTTTTAGCCCTCAAAACCTTCCATCGCATCATTTTTCCCATCATAGCTCTTTATAGCAGAAATGCTCAAAATCATGCATAAACCCCTTTTTTTTGCCTATCGAAATCAACATTGAAACGTAACACATACATGGCTTCCGGACCCGACAGTTCTATTAACCAAAGTGCATGTATTTCGGGTCCAGAGCCCTATCGCTTATCGCTATAGGCCATGCCCAAGTCTTATATATAAGGTGCTCCACTATTTACCGAACCCACCGATTAGTATGAACTAGAGCGTATATCATTTCAAGTCCGGCCTTATGGTCGGACATGGTTTTCCCATATATTCTTTTGTTTTTCATAAAAACATTGAAGTTGCGGTTTTCAAAGGCAAACCTATTATTACGGACCCACCGACGGTATTAACACACACACACATATATATACATGTCAGGTCGGGGATCATATCACATATCACAATTAGTAGGGTCCCAAGGCTTATATATATATGGTGCTCCCCTATACTCCGGACCCGATGGTTTATTAACCGTGATATATATATGTTTCAGGTCCAGGACCCATCGCTTATCACTATCGGCGGGGTCCTGGATCTATATATATGGCACACCATAACCACCTAGACCTGCCGATGATTATAAAGCCAGGCATATAAATTTTCAAGTCCGACCCAGCGGCCAGACTCGGGGTTTCCCCGTATATTCTTATGTTTTCGTAAGACATTGGAGTTAGAGCTTTTCAAAGGGAAATCATATATTGAGGACCTTCCAGGGCTATTAAGTTCCATTTACATATATTTCGCATCTGCCTACTCTGATCCTCCACCATTGATCTACCCCTCGTGGATCCAGCGGTCCACGCAGATTTCGGGTGAACTAGTTGCTCGAGGAATACTTGCCCGAAAAGTGGTATCCTCTTTCTTCCTAGCTGCCACATGTCATTTGAAGAATGGAATTGGGGCCATCCTCGCAATACCAGTTACCACTTATGACCCTTCCTAAATACCATCTAGTTATGTGTTTTACGGTGATTTTCAATATAAACCGAGTTTTGCTTGCGAGAGTTAATCTATGCATAAATTTAAAAATCAGGGGCCGATTCTTTCACGTTTGATGTAATAAACATTCAATAGAGGCAATAATTATGTTTTAAAGCATTTCTGTTGTATTTTTATAAGCATGACTGGTGTCTATTATTTCTGCAGGCAAGGAGTAATGGATGCATAAGCGGATCCGAAGAACCCTTATATGCCGATGTGTTCTGTTGAAAGAGACAGCCTTCGGCATTCTCAATCAGTTTCCAGGTGTTGCTTGCATACTCCAAAAGAAAAACAGCCCCAGATCTCATCATGAAGAGATGACACCCAGTCATCCTCTTCTAATCAACATGTACTCATTTCCCCAGAAAATGAAGCGTTCCAGTGACCGGAGACTCCTTCAACGTGTCAGCAGCGACACTGATGGCTCTACCTCTATGTATTCTAATTGTTATATTGAAAATTATAGGGGAAGATGAAAGGCCAAGGGGCCTGAGGCATAAATACTACCTCCAGATAAGAGAGGAGGGCATTTTTTTTGGAGAAAACAGTTTTGATTTATTGTGAATAAAGAGGATTGTTTGGTTCCAGAAGGAGCCTGTTGTTTCAAATTTGTTTCCCCTTTATTTAATATGTTTAGAATCAGTGTGTTGTTGTTGGTATGAAGACAAATGTGAATTTCTTGTGCACATTGATAACTACCTGCTCATGGTTATTCCTGGTTATTTGAGTGTGATTCAATAGCATTAATAATTCATGGAAGGTTGTTGATGCCAGACTTGTTAAACATCAGTTGCAAGTGTTATTTGTATGGACTGGAATGTATATTCCTATATAAGTAATGGCATTGTGATTAGGATTTAATACAACCTTATTCTTAAGTGGACCAGTAATTGATTCATTTGGACTTGGGATTTATGTATGGTGTTTAACCTCTATTTGTTTTGCTCCTGCAGGATAGACTAGGATAACTAGGACTAGATTAGAGTAGTCAGAAGTAGTGTAGATAGGATTTAATACACAGTGGTTAGCTGTTTTATTTTGTTGATTTGATGGAAGTATTCTTCCCAGAAGCAATCTTTCGACACCTGTTACAGTTCACGGAGTCCCTTAAAACCCGTTGGAAGTAGCCATCCCAAACGAAATTAGGCCTAATTAGGGTCTGTGATCGGGTTAGTTCCAATTTGTCGGTATAGTGAAAATTCGCCATATCAACAAATTGGCGCTAGAAGGAGGGCTTCAACTGCCATCCACATCTTTTCAAGATTTCATCTATAAGTTCCATGCATGGATTCCAAAAGATTAATACATGGATTGTGAAGGTCGAAAAGACACTTCCTCTCATTCAGAAAAGCCTCATTTTGAAGAAGAGACACTGTGGGAGAATCCTGTCACTCAGGAACAACCAGTCAAAAGACTTACTCGGGCTTACACTCATTCCCTATCACAACTACCTATCTGTCAATCTTTACCTCTAACAACAAAAAGAAAACCAAGGGTATATCACATAAACGAAGAGACATCTGCAGCCCCTTATCTTGAAGATATTGTGTTTGATTCTTTTAGAGTATCAACTCTCCTTGGGAAGAAATCCCTGAGGATTCCTCGTCTGAAGGCAATCCCTGGCCTGATTTGGAAAATCCTAACGAAGAAACCCTCAACTATAACATCCCTATCCTTGATATGGCAAATATTCCTCAAACGGGTGGAAACAAATTCCCACCTCCTCTGGGGGCACTGCCTCCCTGGCTTGCTCAGGATGCCATGGTGATACCTAGGCAATAGTATCCCTTACCCAAGAATGCAAAAAAGGTACTGCCTAAATTCGACCCTGAGCAGGGAGACACTACTGAAAACCATATCAATTCGTTCTTCCTCGCTGTGCGCATGCTGGGGGTAGCTGATGAAGATATAGTTTGTCACCTAATCCCTTTTACCCTGATTGGTGCAGCTTCCACATGGTACTTTAGCTTGAGAAAAGGATCAATCACTTTGTGGGCTACCTTTCAACAACCCATTTTAGACAAGTTTGGTGATGAAAAAACCCCTACGGCCTTAGTTCCAGAATTATCCCATTTGAAAATGGAAACCAACGAAAAGGTCAAGGATTTTAACATCCAGTTCAACACCTTGTTCAACAGAATCCCAGCCATTGCTAGACCTACTGAGGAGGTGCTCATGGAATTCTAAATCACTACTCTCCCTGTCCCTACTATGATGTGGGTCAAGAGGAGTAATGCACAAACCTTACATGGTGCTATTGATGAAGCAGTAAAAGTTGAAAATGAAATTCTCAGTCTCACAGCATGCCACCCTACAACCAGAGAAAAGAAAGTCTCTCAGGCATCGAAGAAGAATAATGGGAGTGATAACAAGGGGGATGAAACCAAAGAAAAGGATACCACAGATGTAGAAGGTCTGCATCAGACCATTAAGAAGTTGACAAATACAGTCATTGATATAAAAAGGAATTTTGGAGAGAGTACAAGCGGGAGTGTAGGAGAGTATAACAACAGAAAACCTTTCAAACCTTTCTATCGTAAGAAGGCAGAAGGTGGTCATAGTCCACTTGCACTGCCTACTCCACCCAATGAAGGGAATTTAAATACAAAAGAGTTGGCTCTTAATGGATCACTCCTTAACCGGGAAGGACCTATAGTGGAGTTAGAGCCAGAACAAGAAGACGAGGAAGAATACCAAGTAGAGGAGCCCTTGGAAGAAGAATCTCAAATCAATGTACTGTGGGATTTCTATACAAACAAGAATGATGATGACCAAGGAGACAGTATGGCAGAGATCCACACTAATGAAATCCACACACGAAGCAAGGGGCCACTTACAGGTGTGATGAAGCCTGTAGATTAGACCAAGAAAGATGTCTGCCCTGTGAAGGCACCTGCTCCCAAAGTCCCTATTGAGAAGGGTAGATCTAGTGGTCAGTCCAATAATACCCCGGTAGCAAACCATCCAGAGAAAGAAAATGCATCTCCCGCTGCAATAAAGGCGACCCAAAATGGTAAGCTCCCTCCTATGAATGGCAAAACCGGTATGTTCACTTTGCCCTATCCTATTTATAACATTGATTACAATATTTTGGATGATATTAAGAAATCTAGGGCTAATATCACATACTTTGATTTGTTGAAATTAATGCAGCAAAGAGATTTTCTCTTGAAAGCTAAGAATGAGCGGAACTGCAAAACTCCCACCATCCTGAGTAGCCAAACCCAAAAGTCAGTGTCTAGACCTATTAGTACTCCCAGCACAGCCCAAAAGCTAGCAGCCATGGAAGCCACCTTATCAAAATTGAATTGAAACCCCCAAGATGTCAGTGCAGCCATGATAGGGAGGAAATCTAAATCCGTGACTCCACATTTCCTTATCACATTTGAAATCCTCAACATGAATGTACACAATTGCTTGGTAGATTCTAGTGCCTCGTCCACTGTGATTCCTTATGCTATTTTCAAAAGACTGCATGGGATACCCAAGAAAACTTGGACTCGAATTATGAAATTAGACAGGACAAATGTGAAAGTGATTGGGGAATTGAAAGATGTGTTGATTTCGATGGTTTTTAAACCATAGTACGCACAAGTCATTGATATAGTGGTAGTCGATATACCCAAGGCTTATGGAATGCTGCTTAGTAGGGATTGGTCAGCAAAACTCAATGGATATTTCTGAACTAATTGGTCCCATCTCTTGCTACCTCAGAAGGGAAAAGGTGATATGCTGAGAGTTTATCAAGAAAGATACATGAAGTATGTGGTAATGGAACTAAATGGTCCCAATCAACCTGTAATGTTTACCAACTCCATCCTTGGGAACTATAGTTTCAATGTTTATGCTACAGAAACCTATTTTGGAGAATTCCATGTATAAACAGTTGAAGGAACTTTGACAAACACATAGTTGGAAACTCCCTCAAATAATCCAACTAATGAACTATCCTGTATTATAGTAGATGATAGGAATAATTTCGTAGATATTAGTTCAATTGATGTAACATTAGATACTTTATTTTAGACACTCTATTTTGATGGCTCTAACTGCCTTGAAGGTGCAGGTGCTCGGAGAATTCTTATTGACCCACAAAGGAACCAACATTTGATGGTGAGCCGGTTGGATTTTGCATGCACCAACAACACAATACAATATGAAGGCTTATTGCAGGGCCTGAAGAAAGCCATTTATATGAAGGTGAAAAATCTTAAAGTCTTCGGTGACTCACAGATAATCATGGATCAGGTAAGGAAGAGGATACATTGCAATTCACCACACCTGGTAAGGTACTAGCATGAGGTATGGGGCTTAATTGAAAATTTTGATTCTTTTAATATCACACACATACCTCGAGGGCAAAACCAAGATGCTGATATGATGGCTAGTATGGCTGCTAAACTTTTACCTAATTTTAGATTGAAGAAGAATAAATGTTATGTTGAATTGATTTTCAGACCATCCGTGCCTGATAACATCTCAAACTGGCAGGTGTTCGAAGATGACGAGCAAATCCTTGAGTTCCTACACTGCGAGAAGAATTTCAAGAATGCAGTCATTAATGAAGAAGAACATGATAGGCTTATGAATGAGAGGTAAGGTGAGGAAAAGGATCAGTTCAATACACTCCCCAAGTCAATTGTCAAGATGGAAGACTTGTATGACCTATATGATAAATTCAAGAAGCCAACTAATTGCAAAACGCATAGCCCATCCATGAAGTACGAATCGGTCAACCTTGGGACCAAAGAAGACCCAAAAAATGTTAATTTGGGCTTGGGGTTCTCTCCACAAGAAAAGGTTGGATTTTTCAAGCTATTTAAAGAATACAAGGACGTCTTTGCATGGAAATATGGAGACCTAAAAACCTTTGATACCAGCGTTATGCAGCATGTGATTCCTTTAGAAAAGGAGGCTAAGCCCTACCAACAAAAGCTGCGTAAGATGCATCCAAGCCTAGAACCATTGGTGAAGAAAGAATTAAACAAAATGCTGGATGCTAAAATCATTTGTCCTGTCAGACACACGCAATGGGTAGCCAATCTCATGCTAGTAAGGAAAAAAAATGGAGATATCAGGCTGTGTATCAATTTCAGAAACCTAAACAAAGCATCGCAAAAGGATAACTATCCTTTCCCCTCTATGGAACACATCCTTCAGTACGTTTCTGGGTCTGAAATGTTGTCCCTATTAGATGGGTTTTTAGGATATAATCAGGTATTGGTATCTCATGGGAATCAACTAAAGACAACCTTCAACACTAAATGGGGCACCTACGCATATCATAAAATTCCTTTTGGACTAGTTAACATGGGCGCCACATTCCAGAGAGCTATGGACATAGCTTTTCGAGGGTTCATTGATAGATCAGTAGTGGTTTACATGGATGACATCACTATGTATTCATATAACATAAGGGATCATATTTATCACCTGAGATAGATTTTTGAAAGATGCAAAAGATATGGAATATCATTGAATCCCAAGAAGAGTGTCTTTACAGTCACAGAAGGGAAACTACTGGGTCATATCCTCTCTAAATAAGGGATTGTTATTGATATTGAAAGAATGGAGACCATCATGTGAATACAACCCCCTGAAAATAAGAAGGCCATGCAATCCTTCTTCAAGAAGATCAAGTTCATTAGAAAATTTGTCTTAGGCTTCACGGAAATAGTGCACCCCATGCAGTGGATGATGAAGAAACACATTGTGTATAAATGGAGCGATGAAGCTAAGAAAGCATTTTGGAAAATCAAGGAAGCCATCATTGAAGTTCCTGCATTGGTCAGCCCCGATTTCGACAAGGAATTCTTCTTGTACACTTTTGCTTCTAATGTTTCATATGCCGCAATACTCACTCAAAAAAATAACGAAGGCAACAAAGTCCCTATTTCTTATATGAGCTCTAATCTCCAAGGGGCAGAACTCAACTACCCAGATGTGGAGAAATAGGGCTTTGTAGTTTTCAAGGCCATAAAACATTTCCGCCCTTATTTACTAAAGGTCAGGACCAAAGTAATTGTTCCCCATCCTACTATAAGATCCCTCTTTGTGCAGAAGGAAATGGGTCAACAAAGAGGGAATTAGATAACCACCATTCAAGAGTTTGACCTTGACATTAAGCCAACATAGGTAGTTCGAGGGTAGGGACTTTGCAGGCTAGCAGCAAAAGCCTTGTCGGATAAAGAAGGAGCATCCGAAGAATCAGAAACACAAAGCATGCAATATGCACAAATGGAATTTAGGGAGGAGCCCCTGTGGATTAACGAAGCCCTGATGTATGAGCGAGAGATGTCAGAACCCCTTTTGGACCCTGAGTCATGGTACTACAAAATACACTTCTATCTGATACGGGGATCATGTCCTGAACACATGGGTGCATCATAAAGGAGAGCACTCAGGTTGAAATCCAATCAATATGTTTTGGCCAATAACATATTATACAAAAAAAATTATGATGGAATCTGGCTGAGATTTCTGGAAAAGGATGATGCTGACCATGTCTTGAAATAAATGCATGATGGCCCAATAGGTGGTAACTATGGCAGAGAGGCCACTGCTCACAAAATACTAAGAGCTGGATATTATTGGCCCACAGTGTTCAGAGACTCGCATGCCTATGCTCACAAATGGAGGGTGTGTCAAACTGCCACAGGATGAGAAAGAAAACCTGATGTACCCCTCAGGCCTGTTATGATTTGTCGCCCATTGCAGAAATGGGGCTTAGATGTCATAGGTGAGATCACCCCAAACTCTTTGCAATAGCATAAGTATATACTCATAGCGACCAACTACTTCACCAGATGGACCGAAGCCATCCCACTTCGGAAGGTAGACGAAGATGAGGTAATATCATTTATTGAGAAATTCATCATCAATAGGTATGGCATCGTTGACGCTCTTGTATTTGATAATGCTTCTTACTTTTCGTAGCTAAAATTGACTGAGTTTGCTATTGATAAATCAATCCACATGAGGTATTCATCAAACTATTACCCCCAAGGAAATGAAGTTGCAGAGTCTTCAAATAAAAACCTTATCCACATAATCCGTAATTCTGTCGCTGACAACTAGAGGAATTGGCACAACACCCTAACAAATTCCCTTTGGGCCAATAGGGTCACCCCAAAAGTGGCCTTAGGAAACTCCCCATACTTCCTCGTCTATGGAAAAGAAGCCATCCTGCCTCCCATTTCTACCCTTCCCTCTTTATAGCTCTCCTAAGCTTCAAGAGGAACCCCTTTAGCCTTACTCCAAGAAAGGATCAACCAACTGGTGAAGTTAGAGGAATTGAGAGAGAAATCCATAAATAAATTCAAAAATCACCAAATGATTGTGAAAAGATGGTTTGAGCATCATCTGGCAGGAGATAAAGACTTCCAAATAGGATATCTAGTCCTAAAATGCGACAATTTGAGTGAGCCAAAGGGTAAACACACAAAATTTCAACACTTATGGTTGGGCC